>CM022547.1:9671953-10906880 GCA_012273795.1 Dendrolimus punctatus
GACTAAATATAAACAAATATTATTACATTTAAAACTGTTTAGATAGATAAATCGTGCAAAATTATCTTATAATAAGAAGACGAAGAACTGAAAATACTGTTACGAGCTAAAGGACTCGAATTAAAATGCCGTTGGAATTACTATAGAATTTATTAAGACTATACAAACAAGTATAACATATGTACAAATATAACTAGACACTACTAGTACAAAATGCACGATTCAATAACACGCGCAAAGCCCGTCACTATATCGCTCATCGAATGTACGTCTTGCTTAGATCTTGGCTAGACTGCCTCTCTCCGTATTGGGTCATTGCTTTATAACGCACCGGTGCCATACGTGGCAAGCTTCGACCCATTTTTTCAGAAAACATAATGTGCACACCTGCGTAACTATGCCTAGGGTACGGCCGTAAACGGGTACGATACAATAGAATGTTTTTCTTAATTACGAATTTTAAACACAAAGTAAACAAAATAAATCTAAATACGACAAAGGTAATAAACTGCGTTTTATGACAGGCACGTGTGCCTTTGCCTTTGTCCGCATGTAACAATACGTTACTACAACTATTCCGTTTCTAACCTAAAAAGTATACTCTACGTTCAACCCTGTTTTCTAAAGTACATATATATACATGAAACTAGCTGTCCCGGCAGACGACGTCCTGCCCGGTAAAAAAAAAATTAGGGGTGGACTACCCCTAACATTTAGGGGGATGAAAAATAGATGTTGGCCGATTCTCATAGATACCGGATTAGCACAAAAAATTTCATCAAAATCGGTCAAGCCGTTTCGGAGGAGTATGGCAACGAAAACTGTGACACGAATTTTATATATTAGACTAGCGGTCCCGGCAGACGTTGTCCTGCCTTTTAAAAATAAAAATCTAGAACCCGATTCCAGCGTCATCTACCGGGACTAAATGTTAATTTAAATTATTCTCAAATCCACTTGAATAAAAAAAATTATCAAAATCAGGCCCAGCGTTTAGGAGTATCGCGGCGCCACCTACTGGGTCCAATCGTTTACTAAAACCATTCCGGGATAAACTTCAACAAATACAACAACAGAAAGAACATCTACCCGATTGCAGCGCCATCTACCTGGTTCAAATTAAAATCTCAATCATCCAGTAGAAAATTATAAAAACACTAATATCGCTATTAAAAAAAAGGGGTTGATTGTAGAGAGTTGAAAATTTAGGGTTGTATGTATTTTTTAATGCTGTATCATAAAAAAATAAAAGTTAAATAAATTATCTAAAAATTAAAAAATATATTTAGGGGTGGACTACTCTTAACATTTAGGGGGATGAAAAATAGATGTTGTTCGATTCTCAGACCTACCCAATATGCTCACAAAATTTCATGAGAATCGGTCAAGCCGTTTCGGAGGAGTTCGATTACGTACCCCGTGACACAAGAATTTTATATATTAGATTTAAAAAAAACATGATTATCAATGAATTCCCAGGCCTTAACAAGGAACAAAGAGTTTCCAATTTATATAACAATTGTAATAACAGCTCATAAACTTCTCACTAATGGACTCAGATCTCCTTGCTTTAATAGGGAGATAGACAAAGAAAGAATGAGAAAAGAAAGAATGAATTTATTGAAGAAGACAGACAGTATACCCATCACGCTCGTCCATCGTCACTTGGTGTGCTTGACACATCGGTTATCGTAATGTGCAAGTTTCATCATAATGTTTTCCTTCATAATCAGTGCGCGTGGTAATTATAACAGCAACAATTTCAAAATAATATCCGTACAAAATTAATTTCAGAATTTATTTAAGTATATTAGTATGGATGGATATACTCGAGGGTGATTTAAATTCTCCGCTACCTTTCACCGTGATGAGATTTATTCATGTCTTCATTCTGAATATATTTTCTTTTATAATTATTCTTATGTCAAAATAATGACCTTTCATCGCGAGACAGATCCCGGTCGTGACTGTTTTACTGCATGGAAAAGCACCAAGAATACAAAGCGTAGCTTTATTGGCGTACATTTATCAAAACACATCAAAAGCCTTTCTTTTGGCAACTGTACACGCTTATGTTTAAACATTTCTCTTTCAATATACAAATATTATTTTCCTTATTTAAAGGGATCAGAACAATAGGAAGTTAAGTAATATAAATAGATGTAATAACTACAAGCCAGAATAACGAGTCAGCACAAAAGGCGTGTAATGTAGCCTATTAAAGTTCCATTCAGGCGTGTTTGTATCAGATTCCTGTACCCCGATCCCTGTGTTACGGCTTACTCGGGTTATTATTGAATTGAACATTTAGCTGAAACAATTCTCTTTGAGTACAGTGACGTGTAGACGGTACAGTGCAGTTTCGGGGGTGCGCGAATCTCTCAGCTACGGCAGTTCGCTACGGACCGTTGTAGCAATCGCTACGTCACTCACCGCTTCGTCGTAGTCCACGTTGGCGACGAGCGTAGCTCGAGCTCGCGTTACGGTTGACACGTGCGCTGAAGCTGATACGTGATTTAATTAAACGTTATTAAATTTTGTGAATTAAGTAAGATAATTAATTTATTTTATAAAATGGAAAACACAAGAAACTTAATTAATATACAACCATCATCTATATTTAAGTTTTATTTATTTGTACAAACAAATATAATATTTTTAACTGATAACCTTTTTTGTGTTAAAGTGAAAATATATATCATGCGTTAGGGTTGTATGTTATACATTAACAAAGGCAGCAAAGGACGATGGATCAAACGAACTCATTATAATGATTTGCCCTTTTTCTGAACACCCGATATGCTATCTTAATGAATACATATACTTATTTTCATTTTATATTTAATTAGATACTAAGTACTATTACGTATATTTTGTATGTACTTACAACTATTATGTTCTATTATCCATGTAATAAGATTATTGTCCTTAAAATTGTCTATACTTCATTTATTATAAAAATATTATACCTATTATACCTACTTAATATTATTTTAATAGATATTTATACAAAACAGCACAATGTATAAATATTCTTTTCAGTTTTCAATTACTGTATTAAATATTTTGAATTTTAATATAAAAATAATACACTGTATATACGATCACATAAGAAAATCTCTATAGAATAGAAACATAGCCTTATACCCATATAAAATTTTTATAACTTCTATTTGAGTAAATTGCCTTCATACTCATTAGGCTTCATCCTGCGACGTATATTGTAAAATAGATAATTTAATTAAATAATTTAAAACGCAAATGCCGTTGTATGTCAAGCTTATAAAGGTTATCTAAATATAAATGGAGCACCCTTATGTTAACAGAGTCAATTTTTGCACGAGTGCCCATCTACTTAGCCTTTTATAGGTGCATACCTTCGCTCGAATTGCTCTTGTTAGGGTTCCGTGGCCATTTTGACGAGAAATACCCTCATGAAATAATCATGTCTATCTGCAATATTTTCTTAAGCTTTCGCGACTTGTATACATAATAAAATTGCGTTTTATCGGTTTTATGCGCGGAAAATTATTTGATTTGGTTATTCCGACGTTTCGGTCACTTTTTAGTGGCCGTGATTACGGAAGGCAAAGATGTCAAGTGTATGATGTAGATGTCAACGAGTATTGTTAAAGTTTTATTTAGCCTACCGCCAACTTGTTAACTAAAATTAAAATGGATAAGTTGGCGGTTGGCTTAAAACCGTTAGAACGTAGTTTTGTTTTGTCTATCTATGCATATCCATGTTACTTTTCAGTAAAATTATTAGATAGTATAGATATGCTACATAATGGCGTGGTAAAAGCTTGATGGATTTAATAATAAGGAAGGTCTTGAACATTTTTACGATAAAAACAGCACCTTGTATTGAATAAAACTTCATTACACTATATTCTACTAGCGGTTTCAGCAGACGTTGTCGTGTTCTGAAAAAAATATAATCTAGAACCCGATTCCAGCGCCACCTACCGGGTCTAATTGCGAATGTAAATCATCTCGAGACCCACTCAAACCCTTTTTTCACACCTTGGGTTGCATTATTAAAATTTTAATAGGGATCCCTAATTCTTTCTAGTAACAAATATAGGCTATATTAATTTGGAATAATGTAGCATTCTTATGGTGAAGGAGTTTTTGGAATCAGTCCAGGAGTTTTTGAGTATATAAAATACTAATGTTTCCTCTTTATAATATAGAATAGATTAGAAATCTCACTTGTCATTCGTCACATATATGTAAAATTCATATTATAAAATTCTGAATATACCGTGTCTGTATATTTATCAATTAAGAAAAAAAAAACTGGAATAGACTTTATAAACGATAGAAACAAGATGATTTTTTTAGATTTCTTTTCTGTTTGTCGGTTTGTTCAAGATTTATGTAAAAACTACTGAGCCGATTTTGACGCGGTTTGCGTCGATCGAAAGCGGTTTCTTGCACTTGAACTTTGCGCTACTTTTTATCCCAGGAATCCTGCGGAAATTTTCCGAGAACCGATTTTTAGTTGGTCGGGTGCATAAAAATTTGCTTATTCCGACCCAGTTTTTACTAAAACGATAGCTTGCATTCTTTTTTTAAATTGCTGCGGTACTTTGTAATCCCGGGGTAATATCAAATTATGCGTCAATTAATATCGCGGAAATATCCTAGTCTATAATATAATAAATCTGTAAATGGTTCGAGTTAGTACAATTCATTCAAAAATGTGAAAAAATAAGGGCTGCTCATTCGGACCGGGAAATTCTATAAATACTATTAGTTACGCGCTGGTTTTTTGATGGTCTCGTCGCGTTGGCAAAAATAGCAGAATGGATCACGCAATAAATATAAGTAACCCTCTATTGACAGAGGACAGGATACCAGAGAGGACTCACCGATTATTTTACTTGATGACGATGCCGGAAGCCAGAAGACACAGACAGCACTTTTAGATTTTATAGTTTATTAATTATTTGCACAGCAGTTATTTTGTAAGGGTAGCAATAGGGTGGCGCACGCGCACGGTAGTTCCGCCGTAACGATCGATGACGACTGGGCCGTCCGCTAGGTGGCGCGGCATTTCTAATCGGCGAATTATGGGATAAGGAAAGGGTTATTAGGCGCTGTAAAGGTGTGAAGGAAAGGCACATAGAAGGCACTAATATAATTACGCGATCCAATTCTTTAATATGGCCAATACATATTCCCCCCAGCTTGACAGGACCCAGTCCTTCAAAACCAAAGCTAATTTCAAAGCAGATCATATAAAGGATTAATGAACCCCAAAATTATCCCTATTTACGCAACCCAACTTATTAGTCATTAAATTTAACTAATTTAGTAATGCGATTACTTACGCATATAAAGGTAGTAAAAGATAAGTAAATTGAGATTACATGGCAAGGTTTATCCGTAATATTATTTGTAAATTATGAATGTTTGATTTTTTGATTATTTAATAGATTTATATATATTATTTGTATTTACGTTAATATTTACATCTTTGAATAAATGGACTGTAATTATTGTGTAGGCAAGGGGTAAATTTTAACCACTGGCCTACGATAAACACCAGTTTTGGTTCGGACGTTAACTACCCTAACGATTCCGTCATTTCCAGGGAAAACGTCTTCTATTACACCGATTGGCCAATCCAACGGTGCGCTATTATCAGATCGCAAAAGAACCACAGTTCCTTTCTCAATTGGTTTAGTGGAGTTTAACCATTTTTGACGCGATTGTAACGTATTAAGGTACTCAAGTTTCCACCTTTTCCAAAAGGATTGCACAAGCTGATCTACTACTCGTTTTCTATTGGATAATTTGTCATTAGAAATGTCTTCCGAAGGCAGAGATTTTAGTGGTGTCAAATTGAGAAAATGAGCAGGTGTCAAAGCAAGCGGCTCTGATGGATCCGAGCTGAGCACCGACAACGGACGTGAATTTAACACGGCCTCTATTTGGGTGAGTACGGTTAACATCTCCTCAAATGTGAGAAGTTGTTGCCCAGTTACCCTTGAGAGATGAGTCTTCACAGACTTAATCTGGCTTTCCCAGATTCCGACAAAATGTGGCGCTGCCGGCACATTGAATTTAAATTCTATTTTTTGATCTCTCAATTCATTAGCGAATTTTTCCTTATATTCTTCAGAAGCTATTAAAGTGTACATGTTGTCAAGGTAAGTCCTGGCCCCAATGAAGTTGGTTCCACAATCGGAATATATCACTGCTATGGGCCCACGTCGCGCAATGAATCTCTTTAAGGCATTCAGAAAGGCTTCAGTGCTTAAATCGGACGCCAATTCGATATGTACGGCTTTCGTAACCAAACATACAAATAGACATATGTATGCCTTTAGGCTGTGAACCCCTCTTCGCCTGTAAGGTATTATACGCAGCGGCCCGGCATAGTCTGTTCCGACGTGATAAAAGGGTTTGGCTTCCTTCACTCTATATGAGGGCAAATCAGCCATCAACGGGAATTCATTTTTTGGAGAGCATCTAAAACAAGTGTTGCAGCGCTGAATACGTTGCCGTACAATATTACGAGCAGACAGGATCCAGTACCTTTGTCGTAACAAAGACAATAACAATTGGGGGCCAGTATGCAGGTATTTTCGGTGGTAGTAATCGATAATAAGATCGACAATATGGTCGCGTTTGGGAAGTAAAATCGGATGCCGGCTATCGAATTCTAGGTCTGCATTCGACAAACGCCCACCAACGCGAAAAACACCTTCATGTATAAATGCGTTAAGTTTTTGGAAGGCAGGAGATAATTTTTTACCAGCCTTCAAATTCTTAAATTCGTCAGCAAAATAAAGAGACTGCAAGGCTTTAATAATAGCTAATTCCGCAATGTCTAAATGACGAATCTCAAACTTACTTGGTATGATTTTAACGAAACGTAAAACATACATGACAATCCTGATTAGTTTTGGCCATGAAGAGACTCGCTGTGCAAGAGCATACAACGGCGAAGGCTCTTCAGAGGTCGTCGTAACCATAACCTGCGCTCGCATCTCAGGTGGATCTATAACCACGCTAGAGTCAAACTGGCTCGTGGGCCACATATGAATTGGCATATGCGCAAAAGCAGGTCCGCGAAACCATAAAGGGTGGTTTATTAATTCCCCTGGTGTAAGGCCACGAGATAGACAGTCTGCGGGATTCTCCCTGCCTGGTATATGGTAGAAGTTACGTGAGTCAATCAAGTCCTGTATTTTCGTAACTCGATTGGCCACGAATGTTTGCCAGCGAGATGGAGGCGAATGGATCCACGCTAACGCTACCGTGCTGTCCGTAAATGCATATATGTTATTAATTTCATATCTTTCAGAATATGTATCAATAACAATGCGCATTATTTTAGCTAATATTAAATTAGCACACAGCTCAAGACGCGCTAAAGACACATTTCGAATGGGAGCTACTCGCGATTTAGAGCATACCAAATTTATGCAATAACTATTGTCGGGTAATAGAACATGGATGTATACTACGCCTCCATACGCTCGCTCAGATGCGTCTGCGAATCCTAAAATAGTGATTTTTGAATTGGCAATCACACCCAAGTGACGTGGTAACTTAATATTTTCTAATAAATGTAACTCTGATTCAAACTGCTTCCAGAGAACAACTATATGTTGGGGTGGTGTTTCGTCCCAATCAATATTTATTTGCCACAATGTTTTTACAATTAATTTAGCATACAGAGTGACAGGGCCAACAAAACCCATTAGGTCCCAAAGACGGGCAATAGTCGACAAAATATTTCGTTTTGTGCATTCACGCACTTGCTGATTTATTGAAAACGTAAAGAAATCATCAGCCGGCTGCCAATGTAACCCCAATATTTTTAAATGGCAATCGAGATTAAAATCCACGACGTCGGTAATTCGATGTGAGGTTGGGATGGCATTCATAATTTCTGGAGAATTGCTAGAAAACTTCACTAATTCGAAGCCTCCAGCACGGAATAGGGCTACTGCCTCTTTGGCTAATTTAATGCCTTCCGAAACAACGGAACAAGATGTAACCAGGTCGTCCATATAAATATCCCTATTTGCTACCGTGGCAGCTACCGGATAGCGAGCACCTTCGTCCTTCACTAGCTGACGTACTGTCCTAATAGCAAGATAAGGGCTGCAACACAGGCCAAATGGAACTCTTGTTAATTGATAAAGTTGTATTTTATCATTAGGGTCGAATCGGTACAAAACTCTTTGAAACCGACGATACTTTTCATCAACAATTATTTGCAGATACATTTGAGAAATGTCTGCACTTATCGCAATGGCGAAAAGACGAAAATTCAAAATTATTTGAAATAAATCATTTTGCAAGTTCGGCCCTGTATGTAAAATATCATTAAGCGAATAACCAGAAGAAGACTTCATACTGGCATCCATCACGACGCGGACCTTGGTTGTCGTCTTATCTTGACGCACTACGGCGTGATGCGGTATGACGTAATGAGGTTCTGAGCCAATATTATCAGTGATTGGTTCTAGAAATCCTTTTTCTAAATAATCCTTAAATACGCTGTCGTACTCCTGCTTTAATGAGGCACTCGACAATAGCTTACGCTCTAAAGATAAATATCTACGCAGTGATAACTGCATTGAATCCCCTAATGAGCATTCATCACCCTGAAATGGCAGGCTGACGGTATACCGACCGCTCAAGTCGCGAGAGACAGTATTACTATAAATGTCTTCGCATTGTTGATCATTAGGATCAAGTGGTATACAAATATTCGGGATATCTTCAATCTCGAAGAACTTATTCAAAGAACTTTCGATTTCACATGTATGAAACATATGTACAACATTTGACGTTGCATTATTTAATGCGGGAGCTTGGCCTATAATTAGATAACCTAATGAGGTCTCAATAGCCACAGGCTCATTGTCCAAACGCGAGATTTTATTAGGCCCTATAATACGGGCAAAAATATTTGACGACACAATAAGGTCGATTTTTGACGGCTTGTAATAATAACAATCTGCCAAAATAATATTTTTATTACGTAAATAATCCAACTTCTGAACGTCAATCGTTGAAGTCGGTAATTCAGTCGTAATATTATTAACTACATACGGTTGTAACGTAAATTGAACGTTCTCATTTATTCGAGAGCGAATCGTAAGGCGAGTAACACCTTCGATCGCATTTGTGACGTCACCAACCCCACAAATGTATTTTGTCTGTGATGTATATAAAGGTAAATTCAATGATTTGCAACATTCCATAGTAATTAAGTCCTTTTGTGCCCCGCTGTCTACTAAAACACGCACAGTGTTCGTAACATTTCCGTAATCGTCGATAACGTAGCACAAAGCCGTGCCGAGTAGCACAGATGAATATCCCGCGAGCGCCTGAGTATCGACACTCATTACATTGTCGTCGAGTGCGCATAATGATACAGTGGCGGGCGCCGACGTACACGGGGCGGCCTGAGTCGATGCGACGTTGCCGTTGCTCATAGCGCGGGCGCCGTCAACTGCCGGCGGCGCACGCACATGAGAAGCAACACTATCGGAATCGGAAGGGAAATGCAAAAGAGCGTGATGACTACGCGAGCACGTCGTGCATCTTATTTTCGAGTTGCAATTTTTAATAGAATGATCATTACTAAGACAATTAACACATAATTTATTACGTTTAATTAATGTAAAACGTTTATGAGGAGATATTGACAGGAATGTGGGACACTCGACCAATTTAGTGTGGTCAGTTTTCCCACAAGAAAGACATTTCACGTCCTCCTGTATGGTCATAAATGTTTTAACGTTATTATTTGAGTGCGATCTTACAGATTTAACTGACAATTGATTAGTATTAGAACTAATATTTTTACGAGACTGAGAAGGTAGTTTTACGTTTGTTACATTGTGTGCGCGTTGTAAAATATGTGAATGATTACGGACAAAATCGATAAATTCAGAACAAGTAGGCATACGAGATTTATTATCATTTAATGACATTTCAAATTCTTTAACTATTTCTAAATTAACTTTCTTACAGCCCAGATAAATAAATAATAAATCTTCTAAATTGTCAATTTTTAATTGTTTTAATGCCGAAATAATCGAAGAAAATTTATCGATAAATTGTTCCAAACTAGCGGGTGAATTCGACTCAACCGCCGGTAAATTCATTAATTTATCTAAATACGACGCGGCTAACAAACGAGTGTCATTGTATTTATTTAACAACGCATTCCAAATAACAATATAATTATCAGCCGATGGTAATATACCGTGGCACACAGCAAGCGCCTTACCGTTCAACCTACCTACTAAATATTGTATTTTCTCGTTATCAGTTAAATCGGGATTCTCGTGAATCACCGTACGGAACGTTTCGTAAAAAATTGGCCAATTCTCATATTCCCCGTCAAAAGAACACATCTCTAATCTAGGCAATTTAATATTCCTACGATGGCCCTTATTATCTGACGAATTGCTACCATTTTTGTTTTCAGTTAATGATTTAACCTTATATTTAATTTGTGCATAAAGTTGTTCGAAAGCAATCAACGATTTATATGACGGTAAGCCCGCTTCACTTGTTGATGATTCGTAACAACATCTTTCTTCAAGAATTGTTACATATTGCTCACGTATTGAGTCGATTGTACAACTCGACGCGAGAAATGACTCGACATCCACAATATTTTTAAAATCTAATGTATTCATAGAATCATAAATTGATTGAATGTGTTCGAAATATACGGATAATTTGCCTTGTAATCTCATCAATTCCCTCTCAGGGTTCCTATTCGATTTAGCCATTGTAAATGCTAATTAACGCGATTTAAACCATCCGAATCGAAGTGACCAATAAATATAGTTACGCGCTGGTTTTTTGATGGTCTCGTCGCGTTGGCAAAAATAGCAGAATGGATCACGCAATAAATATAAGTAACCCTCTATTGACAGAGGACAGGATACCAGAGAGGACTCACCGATTATTTTACTTGATGACGATGCCGGAAGCCAGAAGACACAGACAGCACTTTTAGATTTTATAGTTTATTAATTATTTGCACAGCAGTTATTTTGTAAGGGTAGCAATAGGGTGGCGCACGCGCACGGTAGTTCCGCCGTAACGATCGATGACGACTGGGCCGTCCGCTAGGTGGCGCGGCATTTCTAATCGGCGAATTATGGGATAAGGAAAGGGTTATTAGGCGCTGTAAAGGTGTGAAGGAAAGGCACATAGAAGGCACTAATATAATTACGCGATCCAATTCTTTAATATGGCCAATACAACTATTTTTATCTGTCGGGGTTATTCATATAAATAATATTGTTTCCCTGGAATAGACAAATATAGCAAAAATGGTAGCGCTGCGGTCGCGTATTTTGGCGCTGTCATTGGTATTATCTCACAAATACGTGGTCGTCACGGAAACGCGAACGAAGTTCAGCTGGCAGACGCTCGTATAGTAGTAGTAGTACTTACTAAATGAATAAACAACATAAAAAAATAACATTTTATTTTACATAGTACCAAATCAATTTGCTGAAGACTTTTCTTTATTTAAATCGGTAGGCGGGGAAATATTTACTTGCAGTCATATAAATTATACTTCTCCTTCTGACTTTTGAACTATGTATGGCATATGTGAAAAAACTTCAAAATATTTGTATTGAAAATTGATTTGAACAAAATTCATAGAAGTTTCTAAGATATGGCATGTTTTCATTTAATGTTTTTTTTAAGGTTTTGTAACTAATTAAAAAAACAATAAAGTTTAGTCACCTCTGCGGAACCATTCATTCTGCGTGGATTAGCACACACTCGCCTGTTTTTTTACGACATCACATCCCTTAAATTAAAAACAATTTCGTTATGTTTTATGTTGGTTTTTATTTTCTGTTATTTTGGAACACTGGTTGGCCAAAGTATATATACTCGTATTACATATTATTATACGAATATCTCCTACATACAAGGAACTAATATTTATGTAGGTAACAATTGTATGCTGACGGATGATGGATGGATATACTTCAAAAGTAAAGCGGTGAAAAATATAGAATCACTGGTTCGATACTGGTATTTAGAAACATACAGTCAACAGTAGACTTAATTGTTGACTTATACGTATCATCTTCAAAAAATGTTCTCGAGTGGAAATAATTTTCAATTTATATTAGATAATAATAGTTTTTAATTATATATTTTATTTTAATTTCCTATTACAGTTTAGTTGTATATAATAAGATATGTATAAATAATAATTGTGACTTGAAACTCGTAAACAAAATTAGATAATAGAAGTCAGGACATATGTTTCAATAACAAAGAACCTTAGTCAAATACAGAAATTTGCCACTTAAATAATGAGTAAATTAGAATATCCTTTATTTAATCAGTAGAATAATAATTAGACATTTTGTTAACTATCCCATAGAATTAACGAAAGCGGAAAGTGGTATTCTAACTGAAACCATATATTCGATTCATTTTTGAAATGTCTATTTCTATCTTAAATTAATAATGAAGCCAATGGTCTATAAGTACTGTTACGAGTTTAGCGGGACTCGAATTAAAATGACGTTGGAATTATTATAGAGTTTATTAGAACTATACAAACACGTATAACACAGGTACAAATATAACTAAACAAAACAAATCCAAACATAATGCAGAAGGTCGTAATTTAATAAAGCGCGCAAAGTCCGTCACTATTAGATCTCCAATTGTACACACGTCACGCCTTGATCGTAGTTGTCGCTGAAATGCCCCCTCCCTCAATCAGGCCATCGTCTTATACTGCACAAATGCAATGTGCCAGTATCTTATGTGGCGTAATCCGAAACATCTGGGTAATGAGTCGGCCGCAAGCGGGCATAGATGAATACAATAAAAAAATGGGCTATTCTTTAGAAACGTATGCCAATAAGTATGTAAACAAAATATGACGACCATAAAAGAATTACAATTAGTTCAAATGCCGACAGGTAATAAAATGTGGTTTTTTTTCAGATGTGCAGGTAGATTTTGATTTTATCGGAACCTGAGTTGTAACAGTACTTTTATGAGTATGTATGTGAGTTCACTTTTGAGGCCTAATATCTCAATGTCTTTTATGACAAAATACATGCCGTAAAATACTATCCTAATGCTTCCTACATGTGTTTCACCCGATACATTAGCGTTCACCGATCACGTAGTGGAAATGATACGAAAATGGTCGCGGCACGCTGTATGCGAGATAGAAACGCCATTATGCTCATCCAAGTATAAGTTTCAAATAAAACCAATTTATCTAAACTGCGAGCCATGTTTGGAAAAAGAAACTTAAAACGTAACGAAATCAATAAGTTGTATATCATACATACACAAAGAAAGTCTCGAAGTAACAATCTCTTGAGACTGTTTGAAATAGGATTGTTATATTTTGTTTGAATTCTCCATTCGTGATTTCACTAACAAAATAAGTGGTTTCTGTACTCCTCAAAATTGGATTTCATTCTATTATATCCAATGATATTTTAGTTTTGGAATTTTCCCATTTATTTTATGAGGAATAAGTGATATCAATTTGGAAAATGTACCATTGAAAATGCTATTAAGTTAAATGAATGAAAAATATTTACATCATCTATTTACTGTATTTTTATCATTATTTTGAAAATTATTTTATCCTTATTTACATTTATCTGTCGTCTTAGCGAATCGCAGCCCACTCCTGGATGTAGGGGTAGGAGGTCTTAGCAAACTTGTGATACAAATATTAGTCTTCGGGTATCTTTATCTAGCCCCTACCTGCCACCTTGTGAATGTCGTAGGTTTAATCATTATTTATGCTATAATAATATACAACATCTCAACCAATCGCAATTCTTTGTTGTATGTAGGTCCCCGAGATTGCGCCCAATCTCTATCTCGGTAGTACGCTATTCTCGTCCTGTCACTACCGGCGAGCTTGCGTAGATCGTCGGTCCACCATGGTGGAAGGCGCCCCACAACTACGTTTGCCGAGACCGGGTCACCACTCCCGAGGGTCTAAAGCAATTGCATTCAGAGTTTACGTGTTACGAAAATAACAATTATGAAACTAAGCAATCCTCTAAACTAAAGGCAACCGCTTGAGGCCCTTAAGATTATTTTGCTTCATCGGCCATTGTTCCTGCTATAGACAAGATCAGACCACTGCCAATCGCTATTTACATATTATTAAAAATTTTACTTTAATGTTTTTGTATTTTCACTTTAACACAAAGAGTAGATTTTTATTAATCAACAGACTAAAGAAAATAATTATAATTTTTAATAAAAAATTTAAACAAAGGTAAAAATAACAGAACAAAACAACTATATTTACAAATCGAATATTTTGTAAAAACCTGCTGAAGTTCAGAATGTCTAGTACATTATCTTCAATGTGGCTTTTAAGCGTAGTAGCTCTTCTGGCAGTAGATGTCAGGACAGGCGCCTTACAACAAAGAGGTAAGTGTATTTTATTATTTACAATGATCCCACGCAATTTCGCTTGCGTAAAATGAGATCCATGTCTTTTAAAACATATTTGATTTTCCGAAATATAAGTATTTTGTGTTCATCCCCGGTATATAAATTACATTTTATTATAGACATAAATAAATAAAAAATTATGACAAAAAAAGTTGTATTGGGTTTTAAATATCCAATTCTAAACAGTATGAATATTATGTTATGAATTGTTTAATGAATTCAAAACTGTCATTCTATGGCTACTTCCCATTTGTGGAAGAGTCTGTGAAGAAAGAAAGAGTAAGCAAACGTCCAAATAAAATTACTAGTACGTTTATCTTCTTCTATATTTAAACTAATTTTCTTTTTTTTCTTGTATAATGGATGTTATTTTTAATTCTGTTTTTCTACGAGTTGGTGGCAGAGTTAAATTGCAAAATTTAATATTACTTTAAAATATAAAGGCCTCTGTGGTTGACCGAGCTAAGCCTTTGCCGGCCTACCTCTACCTACCCTCCAACGCTGTGGCTGCGGGTTCGATTCCTGGTATAGTAAGTAAATTTCGAAAACGTATGTTCTCCGTTATTTACTATTGTCTGGGTGTCTGTGATTGGCCCCAGAGTATTCCGTTGTAATGCTGCTTAATTTGGAGATATACGTATGTGTGTTTGTCTGCCGATAATCATTATTATTATTCACATATATATTTTATTATCCAAATCTTTTACATTTTTTATAAGTATCTTATAAATTATTATCACTATTATATATCAGCCATTAAACGCCCCACTGCTGGGCACTGACCTTCCAAGTTTACAGGCCGATAGGCCAAATTTTATAAGATTGGAGTTTCACAAATACAGAGCACATTAATATTATAATAGCTGTGAGTAATGACATACAGGCAGAGAGATAAACTCGCCCCGAAAATATATATTCAGAATCTTCTTTAATCTAATTGTACATTAAATGCGAATTCATTCGGCCATCTAAATAAAACAGGGAGAATAATGTATATTATAAACTAGGTTCGTCCGCGTGGATTAGTTTGAAAGAACATCTCGATTTTGAAACAGTCTTCATTGGTTCTCCGCTCCTCCATCCGTGATGACATATAGCATATAGCCTTCCTCGATAAATCTAATATATAAAATTCTCGTGTCACAGTTTTCGTTGCCATACTCCTCCGAAACGGCTTGACCGATTTTGATGAAATTTTTTGTGCTTATCCGGTATCTATGAGAATCGGCCAACATCTATTTTTCATCCCCCTAAATGTTAGGGGTAGTCCACCCCTAAATTTTTTTTTATTATTTTTACCGGGCAGGACGTCGTCTGCCGGGACAGCTAGTGATATCTAACACTGAAAGAATTTTTAAATCAGACCTGTAGTTTTTGAGATTAGCAAATAAACAAACCCTTTAGCTTTATATATTACTATAAGCTAGAAGTCATTTCATTCCAACAAAAATCTATCAATGGGTAACACTATGTACAGTCCTAAAATTGCCTAAGTAGTAATACGCTTTCCGGTCGGTATTTAAACCAACGACATTGAAATTAGACGCAGGTGCTTTAATCACTAAGATACGATGGTTTCCTAACATTACAAAAGACACATCTACACACAACACTGACACACATAGCACAAACTGTCAGAACACAATACAGAAGCCTTAACATAATTCTAGAACAACGTAACCTACAATTCTAATATCCGTAAAAATATAACAGTAATGGGCGTGTAAAGAATCATATTAAATAAATATATATTACATGTAGTTTAATAAAAACCGGTAACAAATGAAATGAATTACAAAATAAGTTTAACATTAAACATTAACTATTTGGATTTAGAGCCACATAAAAAGAATATATGAAACAAGTACAGTACAACTGTGGCGAGTGGTGAACAAGGGTCCAACCCACATCAAAGCGCCTGTTTCAATGAACATTTTACTAACTCCCTTTTTTGATTTGGCAAAGGAAATTAACACACGTTAAACGTAGACCATTAATAGAAAGACGGAGTCTCGGACTCCCAAAGTGAAGCCATCTAAAGGATGCCGAATTAGTACTGATACAGGTGGAATAGTTTTCAATGGATATATTACTACATCGGAAGCTGTATAACTGTAGTCTGAAGGGATCTATATTTGCTCTTTGCAGTTACCCAGTTTCCCAAATAGACAGGTTAATATGACAGTTGTCTTATTTATAGAGGAGTCCTACTTTGGAATGATAAATGGTCGAAATGTACCATTTATCATGTAAGAGGTGGGAATATTAATATAATTAGGGGGTTAAGACTGTTTGTAAACAAGATGTCATAATTTGTTTAAACCTGATAAATTGTCTCACGTTACGGGCTACTGAACTACAAAATCCCAATTATAGAGGTCGTCCCAATTATATTAAATATCGAAAAATGTGACAAATCAAGTTTGTGTTGAAAAGGCTTGAAAATTCCCAATAATAAAGATATTTCAATGCAAAAGTGTCGGGATCTCATTGTAATTACCAATAACAGGTTTCTCCTATATCAAGGGCCCACTTATGCAGGTTTCACTGTATTGATCACAGACGCAAACAGCGTGTACGTCTCATAAGTTTATACACACAAAATGCTCCACCTCATTTGATGCTTTGGTTCATGTGGGTTCGCTATACTTTTCATTTTTTTGTCTGAGACGTTATAGTACAAAATTAGTCAAGTGCGTGTCAGGCCATGCACAAGAGACCCGTAAAGGTGATGAACGTTCATAGTTTTTGTTATTTGGGTACGGAAATATAAACTACTGAAGAAATATTTTAATCTTCAAAGCGAAAAATACCAATATATGTATTTTCAATTCTACTATTATTATTATTTTGCGTCACATCGATTTCAAAGCTTACTTACTTTTTTACTCTTTGCAAACATTGTTATGATTTTAGAATAATTTTGTGCTAAAAGCTATTTCTATCCCTCCGTATTATGCATATTCGTAAATATATATAATTTGTGTATTTATAATTAAAAAGCAAGTAGTTCGTACTACATGTTGCGTATACCACCATCGCAACCCAGGAATGAATTATCATCTCAATTCATTCCCGGGGTTGTCTGGAAGAGATCGCTTTTTAGCGATAGGACCGCCCTTTGTAGATATAATTCTAAGTCTTTAAGTTCATTTTTGTATTAGTGTATAATAAAGTGTTATCTATCTATACCTATATGTATCATTAGGTAGCAGCATATAGTATAAGTGTGCTTTTCCACTACGTCCATATAATCCCTTAGTTTTCGAGAACAATGGCTGTAAAATATATAGACAAACGAGACTATTCCGTTTTTCCCCTTTATTCCTTTAGAACCCTAAAAGGCGGTTAAAGGCATTTTTCAAACTTCGCATAACTTTTATTAGGTAATTTAATACGTCGGTATTAAACGAGTCCTTCGGAGTTTGGGAAGGTTTCTTGTTTAATAATTTGTATTTTAATTATTTGTGACAAGTTATGTAGTTTGGATTAGTTGTTTTTAACAAATTAAGTAATCTAGTTTTCCCACTTTATATAACTAAATGTTCTAGGTTGTTTGTTCTATTTAGCAATAAATATTTTATTAATAATTTTATAGTGCACTAGAATTTCTCCGTATTTCACACTTGACTAAATTGCTCAAAAAGACGAAATTGACCAAAATGACGAATTTGTCCAGTGATCAGAATACGAAAGTCACCAAAGTGACCAGATTGACCGAAATGACCAAAATGATCAAAATTACCAAATTAACCAAAATGAACAAATGAGCAACTGACCAAAATGATCAAAATGACCAAATGGATGAAATTAACCAAAATGGACAAAATTACGAAATTTGGAAATCACAAGAAATATCTATCCTTCTTTCTGAGATAACCTTTACATAAATCTATCCCACTATCCGGGATGAAAAGTATTCCCTGTCCATCCTCATTATTAAAATTACATATATACCGAATTTCAGCCAAACCGGTCAAATAGTTTTTGCGGGAAAGCATAACAGCCAAATACAGAAATATATTTTTATCCCGGGAACTATACCATTGATCGGGATAAAAGTATTCTATGTTCATCCTCGGCATCGAATATATATATATATATACTGAGTGTCAGCAAAATCGGTCGAGTAGTTTTTCTGTGAAAGCGGAACAGACAGAGAGATATACCTTCGCATTTATAATATTAATAGGCAGTCCAGTTTTTTGTTTAAATAGCTTCAATGTACAGACACGGTATGTTTAGAATTTTATAGATTTCTTTCATTCGTTTTTGATACTACCTTGGATGTTATTCAATTTTTTGATCCACCTCTGCTCTCTACTAAACATTATGACAAACTTCATAATAATTGATTTATTTCTATTGCAATGCAAAAGGAATAAACGAAGCTAAGAATCTGTAATTTACAGCTAACTTTAGGCATTATATATTAATATCTGAGATCTCGTACTTGCTACAAGGAATGCATAGATCATGAAAAGGAAATCCTGCTTTCAAGCTTGGCAGATTAATGATCACGCTTTGCCTATGAAGATGCAGTGCTATACCCATGTACACAGAATTATAGTCAAAGTTGGAGTAGGGTTGAAATCTCGCCACACCAAATAGACCCTTGCTGTTTGTTATAACGTACGCATGTCAAGACACAACCTGACACCGGAGTTATGATACGATAACCCTCAAGTAATTATATAACTCAGTTACATCGAATAAACATGTAGTTATTCGTGTTTATCTTATAGGTACTTGGTAGGTACACTGTTTGAATTAATTCCGGTATTTGATCGTAACAATAGGTTCCTGTTTGGTTAGCGTTAGTTAATCTGAGCATTGTTTGTGTTATTAAATCGACTTTGCTAACTAAAGATTACTACACAATACTAAGTAATTTTTGAAACATAAATCTGTTTTTTTTATTGCATAAGTTGAGTATGGAAAACAGTTACCATTGTCAGTGACTAAATAGGCTTTTATACGCCCTATGCGAGCTTCTATAACTGCGCCCTTGTTTTTTAGATATTATAGGTACCCTAGTTAGAGCAATGCCATGTATGTACTTTACTTCATTCAGAGTAATAAAATAACGCACAAGGACCTTGGTGTTGGTGGTATATAATATATTGGAAGAAATGTCTATTTTTTTTTAAACTAGAACACAACCAAGCTTATCAAGCGCTGCCAAAAAAATGAGCGCGATGTTTTGTCTAATTTAACAGACTTTTTGTTGATACTGGCGGTACGTATGTGTTGGAATCGAGCACTAGGGGCGCAGCGGGAACTTATCAAGAACAAATCGAAAAAAATAATATTCCTGCCCAGTCTGGAGATTCTTGCGCCCTCTAGAGTTCACCGGTAGCACCGCCCTATTTACGGCACTGACCAAAGGCGCTATAGATACTAATGTACTGTCACTCTATAAAGAGAGACTGAAATCTGGCCACTAATGCCGGAACACAACTCTAGGCTGTTATGGCGGCACACTCTAGACTACAGCTGGTAGCACTCCAGATGGGCAAATACCCTACCAGCTAGCTGTGGGCCGTTTTCTCACCTCCTATGACAGGCTGCCAGACATCAGGATACCGTTCTTACACAGATAAAAGAACCATTTAATTGTCACTAGGGCAGGAGGTCAATAATATCTCATGTGCTAGAGCGATGGTAAAGAAAGCTTAAGAAGTAATATTGTAAAATATGAAAGTGATTTTGTTCGTTGGGTCTTGGCACTAAGTTTATGAAATTTTGTATATAATATTTCACTTTTAACGCCTGAATTTATCTCTCACTTTTCATCTCGGAAAATGTGATAGTTCCCGCGAGATGTCGAACCAAAGTTTTCGCAAAGAAATCAGAGTGGAAATCTCTAGTAAGTTTATTCTATATTAACCTTATGAATTTACGTCTCAGAGTGAATATTATAAAGAAATGGCAAAGATAAAAAAATAATTGCGACAGTAGAATAGAGTTATAAGCATACATATATGAGACACTATCTGTGCCCGCCACGTCGTCCGCGTGGAATTTGTTTTCAAAACCTCCCTATTATGAAACATTCTTCATTGGTGCTCCGCTCTTATGGTCTTAGCGTGATGATATATAGCCGCGAAAAATGGGCTATCTAACACTGAAAGAATTTTCAAATTAGACTAGTAGTTCCTGAGATTAGCACGTTCAATCAAATAAACAGACAAACAAACTTTTCAGCTTTATATATTAGTATAAGATAAGAGTTGTTATTAGTTCAAAAGATACGCCTAATAAATAAATATCGATACTTTAAATTAGTATTCGATACTTTAAATTGATGCTATTTTTAAATTAAATTACAGTTTTGAAAAGTTTCAATAAATTTTATGTTTAATAGAACGTAGCATTCTTTGTCTTTATCGAGTACTAGCTGTGCCCACGGCGTCGTCCGCGTGGATTTTGTTTTCAAAACCCTTATTTGTACTTCGCTTCTATTGGCCTTAGCGTGATGATATATAGCCTATGACCTTCCTCGTTAAATGGGCTATTTATTACTATTTAACACTGAAAGAATTTTCAAATCAGACCAGTAGTTCCTGAGATTAACACGTGCAAGCAAGCAAACTCTTCAGCTTTATATACAAGATATACGAATTCGACTTCTCTATTTCATTCTAACTCTACAATCTACACAGTAAACTTTAATAACATTACACATAATGGACAGTTAGCCTAAATTGCTCTTTAGAGAACCGTTGATTACGAAGGTTGACGAGAATTGGATTTTTGTTACAAGTTCTGCTACTTATGATGGTAATTGGATTAATTTGAATAATAAATTAACTTACAATTTAAATCAATACCTATAAATTATTATGTGTCGATAGCTTGGTATAGTATATATTATATGGAGAAAATAAATAATATTATGAGGATGGGTATAGCATACGGGGACTAATGAAAATTTACCCTTATGTTAATAATAATAGTTATACGAGGTTTAGTTAGTTTAGTATCGATTAAGAAAGTAAACAAGTGTTATTTAATAATTACATTCAGAATGCTATTGAAAAAAATACGTCTTTATAATTTAATGAGCTTTCTTAACGAGCCTATAAATCACATATAACTGTTATTAATAAGGGAGTTACTATTAAAATGAGTTGACAGTGTCCCTATTAAAATATTTGATTTGATAGTGCTATACCTTTTTTTTTTTTTTTTTTTTTTTTTTTTTTTTACATGGGGAAATGCGTTGCCGCACCGTCAGCCGCGCGGGGGATCATGCGCGGCCGGTGTGTGGGGCTCCCCGACGCCGGTTCAATACGACCGGCTGCCGGTATACCCACTAAAACCCCATGGGAGCCTTCCTTCCGCCTAGCGCCGGGGTCGCGGTACATGCGTGAGCTTAACCCGCAACCCCGGCAGCGGCCGGCCGCCTCGTAAACAGAGGCGGCCTCTCCTGTGTGCGGGCCGGGGGAGATGGTGGTCCCCGGCCCTGAGAGGGACGCGCGGCTACCTCTCGCGCCCTCTCGCGGCATTAGTGCGGGCGGAGGTCTATGTTGATCCCCCAGACCTCGACGCCCGCTGCCGCCGGGAGGGGGAGGCTGCAAGGAATACTCCTGCGCCATCACCCCTCCCTCTCCTTCCTCCTCCCCCCGCCGCCTCGCGCACTCAGCAGCGTCAGCGGCGGGGGGGAGTGTCTTCGCGATGGGGGGGGAGGGGGAGGCTGCGGAGGATTTCTCCTGCGCCATCACCCCTCCCTCTCCTTTCTCCCCCTCCGCCGCCTCGCGCTCGTAGCAGCGTCAGCGGCGGGGGGGAGGGGGCTTCGCGGCGGGGGGAGGGGGAGGCTGCGAAGGATTGCTCCTGCGCCAACACCCCTCCCCCCTCTTCTTCCACCCCGCCCCCCCCACCGCCTCGCGCAATCGGCAGCGTCAGCGGCGGGGGGGCCTCGCGATAGGAGGGAGGGGGAGGCCGCGAAGGATTTCTCCTGCGCCATCACCCCTCCCTCTCCTTTCTCCCCCTCCGCCGCCTCGCGCTCTAAGCAGCGTCAGCGGCGGCGGGGGGGCTTCGCGATGGGGGGAGGGGGAGGCTGCGAAGGATTGCTCCTGCGCCAACACCCCTCCCCCCTCTCCTTCCTCCCCTTTTCCCGTCGCCTCGCGCACACAGCAGCGTTGGCAGACGGGGTCGGGGAGGATAGGTCGCCTGTCAGGAGGGCGGTGGTGGGGTGGACATCACCACCGCCGTCCTTGACCATCGGAAAGGAGGGGCGTTTGGGGAGGAGGTTTGGTAAGGAAGGGCAGGCATTGGGATTTGGAGGCGGAAAGGTGGGACACCACTGTCACGGAGCGAAGGGGGGAATGTGACAGTGGCCGCTCGGGGCCCCGGGGACGCATCCCCTGGTACCGCTACCTGGTCGGAGAATAGACCAGGGCGGCACCCCCTGGGGGGGATAGTGCTATACCTAAAAGCAAAATCTTATCCACATGCTATGTAGTAGGTACTAAACTATTTTTTAATGTTACGATATATATATTTTTTTATTAATATATTTTTAACACCAGATATGGGGCCTCGTCAATGTCATCAGTGTATTCGATCAAACCTCACAACCTGCGAACAGCCTTCTGATTGGAGTTCGACAACGTGCAATGCCGACCAGCCCTACTGCGCAACTACTGCCATCGGACCAGGTTAGTGAGTGCAATATGGCAGACGGAGACTAAATTACAGAAGAAATTCCCTGAGCCCACACTATGACCACTCATATGCAATATGTGTATAGCCGTCAGCCATCAGCTTGGCCGCAGCTAAGAAAATGTATCTAAAACTGATTTATACACGCGCGCTCAAAGCGCCGCGGCCCCGATAGCCGGCCCCGTCCGGTGCTATACGCATTATGTGGTTCCGTACATGGCCTGTACTTAATTATAATTCGTAATTGCCATACTTGCTGCCGCTTGTTCCATATTCAACCGCATATTGCGGTCAGCCGGAGGGCTGACCAAATTGCGGCTAACTGCAAAGTGCATACAGGCCTTTAGGGTCTTCAGATGTAAACTTCGGTACCCAAGCCAAAGGCTTAAAGTTATATGATGGAAAACTGGGTTGGTTTTGGTTAAAAGTTAATTAAACTTTTTTATAATTTTTGTCTGTCTCACTTTGAATGAACAAAGATACAAAACTCCACAATGGGTTTAAATGTATATATTTAAAAGATGAAGATAAGGAATTTTATCTTAAACTGACGTATGTGTCTTATTTCAATATATTTCAGATTTCGTTTATTAGATTTCGTTCAGAAGATATGAATATAAAAAACTCTTAATTCCGTGTGAACGAAGTCGCAGACCCACCTAGCATAAAGCACAAAGCTGCCATCACAACTACCCTATTCATTCATGAAATAGAGCGATAGAACGATTAGGAGTATATATAGACCGTAATTACTTCCAGTGTTTCAGTTAGTTGTCTATACTATTAGGTAGAAGACCCATGTTATAATAAATTATGAAATTATTTACATAATATAAAAGGCCGGGCACTAACCTACCATAAAATCGTTTTACTTTGGCTACAGTAATTAATACGGTATTAATAATGCTAATTAACTATAAATAGGAACTGTTAAGATCTTGCTTGCTTGCAAACCATTAAATCTGTGGTAAAATGTACTGAGTAATATATTTTTAAGAACAACACCTATATGCAACTACATTTATAAAAATAAAATAATAAAAAATAAATATGAAATATATATTTTTTGTAATATTTATATTTGACTTCTTAAAGCTATGGTAAAAAGTCTCTCAGATGATTTACCTTTTATCTGCCCTATGGAAGAAGTATATCTTTTTCCATGCTAGTACATAGATAACTAGGTATTATTATAGCCAACAAAAGTTGAATTTGGTTCCAACTGCGCAACATTCCATGGGATGAAATGAAGTCTTTTTGAAAATGAAGCAGTCATTATCAATTAATTATGCTTCGCTACATTAATTAAGTTAAGGCTGTTATCGAATACATAATAATGTTAACGCCTGTCGTACATTTTGACACAAACTTATTTTTGAGCCGAGGAAATGGAAAGTGTAATCAAATAGACCATTATGCGCCGTAATGTGATAACATTTTGGAATATCATTATGTCTCTTACGAAAGTTGTTCTTTAACACCCATTCTTATGGCTAATTGAATGAGGATATTTTGTATTTCATAAAATAGATTGTTTTTGTCGTTTTCAACCAGCCATTGCTTGTGACATTTTTAAAGTTAAATAAATTATGCTAGAAGCAATCGCAATCCTTTTTATATTCTCGACCATAAAACATTCCTATAGGTAGGTACGCATAGCTTACCCGCCACGTTCATTAAAAGTGGATGGACAGTGTTCACATATTGCTTAACTTGCTGCGTGGGAGGTTTCCTCACGACGTTCATCATAAATACATTATAATTTTTATTTTAAATAGTAATTAGGTTCACACTTGACCACGATTTCGCCAGATGTTTAGCAAACGTATGGCCTCGGATGGCGCACGCTTACCTAGAAGGTGCTTTTCACGCGGGACTTCAAAACATCCGGGTTAAATGACAACCAATATCAGGAAATACAGAGGCAGCATTATACTATATTGAGATGTGCATTATAAAAGTGGACGCGATGCGCTTAATTGATATAGCTGGTGTCCCTCCCCCATACTCGTGTCGTAGCCAGTAGGTCAGGTTATCCAATGGTCGAAGTTAAGTTGTAAAAACTATCAAATTATGTCAGAAAAATTGCGTATACAGTGCATGCTCACCAGCCAGAATTCGATCCCATGTCGTTGAGATATGACAAGGGTGTGATAGCCAATAACTACCGTGACATTTTTGTCTTATAGTTAATGAAGTAAAATAATTTTCATTTTCAGATTTTGTTTCTGCGTTATCGTGCTCTTCGTCTATCATTTCAACGTGTACGCTGAAATATTCTGACACTCATAACATGGAATTAACATGTATCTGCACTGACTCCAACTGCAACCTGCCCTTTTCGAGGAAACTACGAAGTGAATTGATAAAATTTTCATATGCAAACGTTAACAATACCAATGACAATATTACAAATGAGTTTTTTAAATTTATTAATACAAACGTAGCCGATGCAAATGTTTATAAAAAGATAACTGTAGGACTTGGAACAAATGAGGTTAAAAATGTAACAAGACTTACAACTGTTCCTGTACCGACTGTGACGATAATGGTATTAAGACATACTATTAACGTACTTCCACGAGTCGAAGCTCTTAAGCAAAACACAGCGACACCTTCCGACGACGATGAAGACGAAAGCGAAGGAAGTGGGTCCTATGAGGAACCCCGCAGCCATCAAGCTGCAGCTCCGGCAGCACCAAGTTCCTTCCTACCAGCAAATGACAATAAAGCTACTACATCTCTATTCACAAACATACTGTTGTTCATTCCAATACTCGTGTATTTAGTTTAAGAACACCAATTTTAGAAAATCTACATCATTAGTTTTACCTATAGATATAATATATCTAATTAAGTAATTTGTCAGTAAACCCAAAGAATTTGAATTTAATATTATAGCGTTGACCAATTGGGATCAAATACTTTACGCAGAGATATAAATCTTATTTGTTAAGGCTAAACGTCAAACGTCACATGTATAAAAAAATATTTTATTTGCATATTTACTCATTATGATTTTTTTAGGAAAAAAGATTTAAACTTACCATAATATAGACATCACCAATAAAAACAATAATTTGGAAGTTATTGATCTGTATAAACAAATCACCAACGTACGGAATTTATTACTATTGTACGTAATTTATGTTAATAATAAGCTTGTTTAGTTAACTGGAACGCAGAGGTCTCGTTCGATTAACAGCAGGATAAATTTCGTAAGTGTTTCCTTATTTATTTTGGTCAGGGTGTTTGAGATATTAACCACAACCAAGTAACTTGATTAGGTAAGGAATATACAACGTGTTGTATATTTCTTATAGGTATTATAACCGAATAACGCATAAGTTCTTGGAAATGTAATGCTTTTAAAATTATAATTAGATAATGTTATTATGATTATTATGTAAAGGTTCAACAAATAAATTTGAAGAAATGATTACTAGTTTTGGGTATTAAGTTAAAACTGTTGAATTCTTAGTCTTACATTTAAATATATTATTGTTTGAATGTTCTGAAATAATTATCTTTCTTCTATATTTCGATATATTATTATATTATATATCGAAATATATGATATGAGTTTATGACATATAAATAATTTCATGACGGAAACATATTAACTTGCTTGATAAATAATGAATGAAATCATTTGGTCATTTTAGTATAAAAGCGAAGAAAAATGTGCCTTTATAAGGTGAAACAGGTTTCCTACAAATAAATGGTTTGATATGATTAAGAAATTCAAATTTGACGTTTAACCTTAAGCTTTAATTAGATGTGGTAAAATCACTATCTGTTCCACGCTTTATAAACATTTTTTATGGCACTATCTCAAGTAGACAATTCTCTTGGTTAATATGCAGTGTCTTTCAAAGGATCTCATTTTTATGTGTGCATATTTTTCGCATAAATTTGTGATAAAGTAGACCCTACGTGCCAAACGCGATAATGTAAATACATACAATTTATATAGGATACGTGGTTATTTAATATTTATAGTAACTAGAGTTCATGTTCAGAAGATTACAGCGTATTTCTGGTCTTACAAAATATGTGTAGCTGAACAAAGAAAAGCACACTGTGAATATCATGTGCCGATTGAAAAGAAAAGTAATGCATTATTTCTATGATAATATTGCTAAGAGTTTTTGACGGGAACTTGAAGGGTGGTGTTTAGCTGTAAAAGAATCATTTTTTAAATAATAATATGCATAATATTGTTAAAAAAGAACAATAGTTGTAGAATATCGATTGTTTTAAATAAGTATTCTATTTATATTGAAAATTTCAATTACTTATGAAATGTGACTTTTCGGGATAGCAGAATCACTTCCTCGTTTAGCATCAGTCGAAGACCCACAATTTGGCTGGGGCTTCTGTTATATGTACCTAATTTTCGTCTAATGCCTATTAGCTTGAAAATTATTTTAATATCTGTTTATTTATGAATACTTGGTACTAGTTACATACACACAAAGCCATATATTTACAAACGAAAAAATGTAATGATTGTAATTTATGGATACAAATTAAAAGAATATTATTTCGATTGAATAATTTAATGTTAAATTTGTATTAGGACGGTTCGAGCGGTTATACACTTTTCCCTGTGCGCATAATATCTGAGAGCCTAATCTCGAACGACTTTGATAAAATCTGCCTGAAAAAATCTACGATGCAGTGAATTTGACGCAGGAGCCACGAGAAGCGTTTTAGAGTAAGCCCTCTGTTTTGTATCCACAATATCCACTTAACGTTCAGGGATAAAAGATCAAGGTACTCACGTCTTATTTCAGTGACACGCCTTCGAATGCACTGACCAAGCATCACATATAGGCAGTTTTTTCACTGCGGACGCAATATTGCGTGGTAACTAATCTAAGTACACTTCGAATTTTTGTAATATGTAAAATATGATAGCGGAAGTTTTGGGCAAGCATGATAAATTATCTTGGTTTTTTTGAAGTGATAACTTCTTATGAGAGGGTAAACCGCTTCGTTATGTAACGCGTTACGGCGCGAGTCTGTCTGGCTTCCATTTCTCTCATGCAAGTTATCACTTCTATCGGGCGTCAAGAGATACACACGTTTTTTTTTTAATGGGAATGTTGAAAGGTTGGGTTGAGTCCAGAAATAGGACATGTATGGATCGATATTGTAGACCACATAGTAGTAGCACTATATTTTAGTTTATTTAATAATTTAAATTGAAAATAAAATACTTTTTTATAATTAACTAACGTAAAACACTAGTGTTATTGCAAATATCAACACTCTCGATCCATGTAGATATAGAGTCAATTAATTAATTAAATATCACCACATCGATTGTTTTAACGAAATATTATTGTGATTTAATAAATGAATTAACGAATTATTGTAATGTTTTATTTCAAAATGACAGTCTATTTTCAACCTTTACATATATGGTGCTAATTAAATATGAAAACTTCTTAAAACAAAATGTCTCTGGTTAAATCTAGTTGTGTCTATGACGTAGGATAACGGACGAGGCAAAATAATTTAAAACTATTGGTGACAGCAACGTATATGCAAAATAATCTATAATAATCTAATAATACCAAAATTCACAAATATGAAGGAGTTTTTGGCGGGAACTTATTTTCAAAAAATGTGTAATGTTACTCTAAAATGAACAACAGTTGTAGAATATTGATAATTTTTGAGTAGCAATTATGTGTTTTTGTTAGAAATGTGAACTGTATAGTCAGATGTGGCCTTTCGAATTTTGTAATTGCGTCGGTTGTAGCCTGCAATACAACTGCGCTATTAAACGAAGACATTGAATTGCCTATATGGACTAAGATTTCTTTGCCTGCCTTTGTGGCGAATTCTACTACTGCTACTCAAAAAAATTAAGAAAACTTACAATTTTTCAAGGAGTTTTTCTTTCTTCGATAGTGAGGTATCTGACTGTGTTTATATATAGTGTATTTCTGTGACCTGAAGATATGCTGAAAAGTTATATAGGTAAAATTAAATGTGGGTTGAGGCGTTTCAGCAAACAAAAACACAGCATCGTAATAATTTGGGTAAGTACGTAGCAGCCTATGAACTATGAAGGGTTGCATAAATGTGAAGAATGTCCACTGTATTTATCATTTACTACACAGTCCTAAATATGTATTTAAATTAAAATACCCTATATTTTAAAAATTACGAATCAAGTAAATTTCCTTTAATTATACACTCAATGTTCCTGTCTCATAATAAAGACCTGGTACCAGGTTCAGGTGCAAACCTCAAATGACTCAATGTTTTATTGTATATATACCCAAGAGTATAGACCTATTTCATACAAACCCCATATAAACAGAGTGAGACAACAACAATAAATTGTTTCGTTTTAAAATTCAACCAAATTTGTTCCAAATACATCGTTACGACAGCGAAAGCGCGACCGCGAGTGTCACAGAGGATATATATTTACAAAAAAGGTTAAAGAGGAAGTATTTTTTAATTCTACTACCTTGATTTTTTCAGAACTTTTCACCTCATATTTCAAAATCTAGAGGAGGAGACCACACTGTATGTCTATCAAAGTGTATCTTATCTTCTTACCTATTGACTTAAACATAAAAGTCATTGAGAAGCACAGTTGTAATATTTGCAGACCTTTTATGAAAATCCATACACTTATACACTTCATCCCTTACAAACATATGTATGGTACTGGCCATTACTTTTAAATTTTTGCGCAGTTTTATTGAACCATTGTGTAGCTACATATAAAATATTACCTTTTATCCAAATTTTATCCTTATAAGCCCAGATGCATTTAGATAACCAATGTGAACGGGCTAACCTTCCTCGGTCGCTATAGTGGAAGAAAGTCGGCTTAGACTTGTCTGTAGAGAACTTTCTGGAGCGAGTCTCTGAACGGCCACTACAAAATGTTGTCCAAATTAACAAAGACACAGGTCTGCGCATTCTATGCTAAAGATATCCCGTTTGACCCTGTGCTACAGTTCCAAGAAACACCCCTTACCATCTTCAGGAGTATAGGGATCCTTGGCGTTGATATAATGAACAACGTGCAGTTTCAGGGTCATCTGGAAGGCAAGGCTAAACTTGCTTCCAAACAGCTTGGTGTGCTAAATCGGTCTAAGCAGTATTTCACCCCGAGTCATAGACTTGCGCATTAGAAAGCGCAAATTAGGCCGCATGTGGAATACTGCTCACACTTATGGGCTGGGGCACCGGTTTACCAGGCTGTCCCTGTGGACTCCATCCAGCATCGTACCGTTCGAATAGTCGACGATAAGCGATTTAAAATCGCTTAGGCTTCAGAGTGACTGCGTCCCTCTGCGTATTCTACCGCCTGTATAACGGAGAGTGTTCCGAGGAACTGTTTGGTCTGGTGCCAACGCCGCATTTTTAAAATAATACCGCCCGCCATCGATGGAATGCTCACTACCACGCTCAACTACGCAACGGTTCTCAAGAACGTTTATTCCGCGTACAACAATGATCTGGAAGAACTTCCTACCGAGGTTTTCCCTCTGAGCTACGACATGGGGGTCCTTTAGGAAGGGCGTTATAAATTTTCTTACAAATGGGAAAGGCGATGGCAACGCCCGTGGTGTTGCAAATGTCTATAGGCGACGGTACCACCTTCGATCAAGCAAGCCGTCCGCCTCGCCAAAAATAAACTTACAAATTAAAATGAAGTATAGTATCTTGTTGTGCGGTCTTATCGCTAAAAAGCGATTTCTTCCAGACAACCTCAATATGTAGATTCCGTAAAGAATTAATCCAAAATAGCTACGGAACCCTAAAAAGATTAATTGTACGAGTCAAGATTCCAAGACGAAAGTTTACAAGTGGAAAAGTTGATCACATGAACTTTCCAGCTCTTGGAATGTATTTTAGCAACGATACAGTCCATAAGCTCTAGCTACACTTGATAAAATTCGCAGTACCTTATATAAAGTATATGGAGTGAAAGCTGTAGCTATTATCGTAAGTAGGTATTTATTACTGCTGCGGGTAATTGTTCTTCTTGTCGGTTTTCCCTCTGAACGGTTTGAAGCGCAGTGCTTCAAACAGAAATTAAACTCAAAGATTAAAAAGATACACACTTTTTTGGCCACTTCTCTGTATCGGTCGGTAGCTCGGGATGTAATTAAAAATTGGACTCTTTTAATACCAGCGCGCTCGTTAAAGATATTCGACGTTTCAAAGGGACTGTAATAAAAGTGAATTACTAGAGATTCATTCTAAAAAATCCATCTGTTTGTCTATCCATTTTCCGATAATTTCAAGTTAATTGAATTCTTGTTAAGTGGATACTGTTACAGGACTTATAATATTAAGAACCAATTTTGTATTCCAAGAAACGTTTCATTGGGCGGGTATTAAATTTCCTAATTAAAAATATTTACAGATTTCTCTTAATAGATTAAAGTAAATTCTAATGAAATATTATAATAACAATATTTACATGTTCACTATAACTGCTAAAGTAGATCATTATCGCGTTCTTTCCTTACTGATTGTTTTTCGTTTTCTTCTATTTCTTTGCACGGTTAACAAAAATAATGGGTTTTTTAAACATCTACAGAAAATTTTATGACCCATAAAATGGAACAAACAAACATCAACTAATGCCAAGGTTCCATAATATTTTAAGTAATATCAATTTTCTAGCAATTGTAAGGTAAAAAAATAATGTATAGTAGGTTATAAAAACTAATAAACCACCTTATATATATATATATATATATATATATATATTTAAAATTGCTATAGTACATTTATCTAATATATAAAATTCTCGGGTCCCGGTGTTTGTAGTTAAACTCCTCCGAAACGGCTTGACCGATTCTCATGAAATTTTGTGTGCATATTGGGTAGGTCTGAGAATCGGACAACATCTATTTTAAATCCCCCTAAATGTTAATCCATCCCTTTTTTTATAATATTTAGTTTTTTTTATGATGCAGCATTAAAAAATACATACAACCCTAAATTTTCAACCCTCTACGATCAACCCCTATTTTTTATTTGTTAATTATAAACTTTAATGATGTCGGCATACCGATTGAAACTTTTCCGGTCAGAACGATGTCTGCCGGGACAGCAAGTTTTCAAAAAAGAATGATATTTATTTCGGCTTCAGTTTAATAAATAATAGCCGTCGATAAAGATACAGTGAGTATTGTTTAATATAGGAAAATATGTTTTTTTGTTTCATGAGCTCAACCAACGGACAAACGGCTCAACTGAAGGAAAGTGGTTACCGTCGCCTATGGTCAATTGTAACAGCAAAGGTGTTACCAATGCGCAGCCGCTCTCTAAAGGGAGACTGGAACCTGGCCACTAATGCTGGAATACAACTCAAGGTCACGGCATACTCTACTTACCAGGAGTGGTAGCTATCAAGACGGGTAAATATCCTACCACTTGCCAATATCCATCCTTAAATCGATAGTGAGTAATTAATAAAACAAAACACGATATTTATATACGAAGGCGATATTTTCTAAATTATCTTAAATTCGATTTATTACACAGTGAATACGATAATCGTTATAGTCTAACAACATAGGAACAGTATGCCAAGAAGGGAAGTAATATAATTGATTTGAAACCTACCCCATTGATTTAGCGCGCACTGAGCTGAATATTATCCAGATCAATAAAGCTATTATTGGCTACATTGCGAGTAAGAGGATTCACCATTAGCTATTTATATCATGGACGACGAATACTAAGAGTCGCCCAGCAAGAAAGGTTACTGTAAAAAGTTCATATACGAGTAACAAAATGGAAAATTTTATTGCAGGAGTTCAGCAGACAGGCAGACGGCCCACTTGGTGGAAAGCGGTTACCATCGCCTATCGACATTTGCACCCCAAAGGTGCTATAAATGTGCTGCTGCTCTCTTAAGGGAGACTGGAACCTGGTCACTAATGCCAGAACACAACTCAAGGTTGTTATGGCGACATACTTTAGACCAGGGGTGGTAGCCATCCAGTCGGGCAAATGCCCTACCACCTGGCTGTGGGTTGTTTTGTCGCCTCTTGCGACAGGCCGCCCGGCCGCAGGTAATTGTATTCTTTCTCCGTTCCTGCATGGATGAAGTATAAGTTACTGACAATTTTTAAATGGTTGATTGGTCAATATTTTTAACCTAATTAAAAATTTAGTTATTTATATAGACAATGTATTAAAAATAAAATGGTTAATAAACTTACTTACATTCCAAAAGCAAAAGCGCACAAAAACACATAGGATATGTATATAAGCGATATATATATAAAACCAGTATAGTATAAATAACAGATAGTATAAAAAACTATATGTTTATGTGAGCATAAAAAAAGCATAAAGCCCGGATAATCACGTTAGTCCCGAGAGAGGAATATAATAATTTAAAAAAAGCCTACTTACAAAACAAAAAAGGAGGTTACGCGTCGTGTAGTTTTTATAGTCTTATTCATCCATATCTTTCTTGTTTTGTGCATCGATTTTGACGATTCTTTTTGCATTGGATATAAATACGAGTGGCCTCATATAATTTTACTGCTACTGGTATTTGGACTAAATACCAATAGTTTGCTAGCGTTAACTAAATAATTTGGTTCTAAAGATATAGCAGATAACTCATTGAAATAAGACAGAAAATTGTAGTTTTGGGGGTATTCAGGCATGACTTTTTTTGTTTCAGAACCGACTTTTATCATTTTTTGCGTTACATTCAATACAGTTTAGGTATATTTTCATATAAATTTCATTGAATCAATCAGTAACTCTTTATTGTGCACCAGTACAAAAAAGAACGAACAGACTAAAACTATGTCTCATTATGCACAAAGGGCGGTCTTATCGCTAAAAAGCGATCTCTCCCAAACAACCCCATTCATTGTTATTGGATAGATGATGGACCACAGCGTGACTTAAAAGTGAACAATAAAATACAACATCTTGGAGTCGGTGTCAAGTAAAACGTTAAAATAAAGATAAAATTGCAAAATATAGTAATTTTTATGTTTTACTTCGCACTGACTTCAAGATGTTGTAATAATATTTAATTTGGCTCTCTAGTTACTCGTGAAGCTGGTTTCTTTTTCGGTAGATTTTTTTTCGTGACAGTGGAAGCTATTATATAACAATGATCATTTGTACATTAATACAGGATTTCGCAAATAATGTGGGTGAGGATAATTGAGGCGACATGTATTTGTGGAGTAACAGCCTCTGAAGGCAGTTTGAGAGGGGGCTTGCCGAGCCTTTGTTATTGCCTCATCGGTAAATGGTCGAGACAATACAAGGATTACGGCCTCAACAGGATCTCGTTTTTGTTATTGTGGTTATTAAGATATCTTCGTTATAAGATAATCGGGTTCCCAAATTGCTTCTGACATTGAATGATTATGATAGCTATCCATACTAATAATGTGAAAGTGAGTCTGTCTGGATAGTAGTTGTTTGTGTATTATTCCTTTTGAGGTTCTTTAATGACTTTTTATTTAACTAACGGATAACTCAGCGACCCAAATTGTGTCTTTGCCTCTGAACCTGTTTCTGTTCTGTGCAATTTCTTGCCAGTTATGGGCTTTAAGCTCACATAGATCAGGTTGTATAAATAGACCTTGAAATGTCTAGGTTTAAGTTATGGTGAACAGTAAAGAGTTTGCATTCATTTTAATTGCATTTCAAACAATAATTAATGCGTTTTTGACTCTTTGTTACGCCATAACTAGGAATGTTCGAATGAAATCTATGAGGCCGCGACATTCTGTAAGGAGTCTGTAAGTTTATAAAAATTGGACAGTTCGTTTCCCTATTAATTAAAAATAGATAGATAATATATCTTCACATATATATTACGTGAAGCAAAAACTTTATACCCCTTTTTACGAAAACTGTGCGGACGGAAGAGTATGAAATTTGGCACACCTATAGTTTATATAGAGAAGAAGCGACAAATGTATTTTTTTAATTATGCATAAAAATGATTACACACACTACCATGTATTTGACACACACACCCGCATAAAAACTATTTGTTTCTTGTTCAAGTCAAACTAACAGTGTAGCCTTGGCGAAATCTGTGATTACATAAGTATAGTCTTTGACATTAATTATTATGGTCGAATTTCGACCTCTAGTTTATTTTTATTTTTTTAAATACATGAATTTGTACCATTACATAATAATAAAGTTATCATTTTTGTTATATACTGTAATTCGTGGACCTTGGAAGCACTTTTTGCGTAATAAGTCAACACGATGACTTAGAAAAAAGAAAGAAAGAAAAATATTTACTGTCGCAACTGTATGTACAAACAGAAAATAAATCACTTGTAAATAACAAGATATTTTTTACATGTAAACTACCCAAACAAGGTTCTCATTTAATTTTATATAATTCTGAATTTCTGCTAATAACAAAACTTTGATAACACTGAATAAGTCGACCTTTAATAATAAATATCTTAACAGTGAGTTAGTTCGTTGACGAGGGAATTATATGAACTTCTACCGAAGTACGGCCGAGGGGCACCAAATCTGTCTGCGACTTGTAATGGTTTTATTGCAGGCAGACTGAGAGCAAACACCCCTTACGGCCACCCTTACCCCCTTTAAGACCGTGACTACCGTGAAATATTATTCGACGATAATCGTATTACAAGGCTATTTGTCGGTCTGCATCTATAGTTATATACAATAAACACAATTGAAGTGTGTGAGTGTACCAATATTTTAGAGAAAACTGCTATTCATGCTTAGACGATGACTAAATATAAATAAACACTTTTAGAATTTTTGTCAGTCATGGTAGCGTAATGGCTAGCGCACGTGTCCCAAACTCAAAGGGCGCGTGTTCGATACTGGCCGGAATGCATATACCACTTACTCAGTTTTCAGATCTAATGTATATATTGTTACAATTACCACGTGCTAACAACGGTGAAGGAAAACATCGTAATGTAACCTAGACATCGAGATAACCGATGTGTGAAACCTACCAAGCCACCTTGGACAAGCATGGCGGGTATACTGTCCGTTCCCCCCTATAATGGGTGGACCGAGCCCAGCAGTGGGACATTTATGTGCTGATATTATAACATAATAGAATTTTTGTCAGAGTCTTTCAGCTTCGGGACGATTGAGAGCACGTGAGTGTTCTGTAATCAACCTCTTTAGATCGTTTACTTTTTATTATTTGACGTTTGCCGTGCTTCTTTTGTTTCTCTTCATTCTTTCTTTTTCGTTGCATGGACGTACTGTCGTTGTAAGTAAAGTATAATTACAATAAGAAGATTCAAGTGTACTATATATCGACGTCTATTTATATACCATCAACTTGCTTTCGACATAATACGTGAATATTCTTATCATTTTTTATTTATTTACAATGATACATTACAATCAACTAGTTACTATAGATTAAGAAACAAAAGAAGTAGGTATGAAAATGGCAAATCGTAGGAACTAAACTATCTACAAAGATTGATTTCTACAATAGTTTAACAGATTTTAATGAAAATGTTAGAGGTTAGGTATAACACCAATAATAGTTATCTTAAAACATGTATGTACGAAAAAGATAGTTCCTTTTTTAAACCACTACCTATTACTATACACGTGAATGTTTCAAGTGAGACTCTATGGCTAAATCACAAAATATAAGATACTAGCTGACCCGGCGAACTTTGTACCACCTATTTTCTGAATTCCTAAAAGCCTTTGTTCCATGACACAAAAACAAAATCACCAAAATCGGTCTAGGTGAGTAGGAGGATTCTAGAACGCGATCTTAGCGCCATCTACCGGTTGTAACTGTGAATCTAAACCATTCGGGAACCCACTCAAACACACAAAAACAAAATCAACAAAATCGGTCCAGGTGATTAAAACGATTCTAGAACCCGATCTCAGTGCCACCTACCGGTTCCAATTGTGAATCTAAACTATCGCGGGACAAGGCGGGCCAGTCTGTTGGTGGGCTAAGTATTTTTTATGTTTTCTGAACGAAATTTAACGACTACTTCTATTCCAACATAAAGTTGTTTTAGGCAGTTTTCTGATCTAATGTGCATACCACTTGCTAACAACGGCGAAGGAAAACATCCTGGTGAAACCTGCACATAGAGATGATCGATGTACCAAACCTGCCAAGCGTAGCGGGTATACTATCTGTTTCCCAGTAGTGGGAAGCCCGACTCTAAAAGTGTAAAATTTATGGACTATTATTATTGGACCCAGTAATTTTGAGAAAATTGCTTTTGACCTTCGTTTTCAGACGAACATAACAATTTTTATAAGGTGTAGAATTTTACCAAAACGGCTACGGACCCCTATAAATCGAATAATAATCCATTTAGGCGTAATCCCATAAAAAGTTAGACCTTGTTCACACGTAGCTCGTATAAAATATTCAGACCGCAGCACTGTTACCTCTATGAACTTTCGAATGTTCCGAACTCCATATTTGCATTGCACGTGTGGACGGATTAGCCCACGGCACATTTCATATTTCATTTACATGTGAAAAGTTTCCATATTACCAAGCATAGCTCTTCCATCTTGTTACTGAATTATAATTGATTTATGTATTCTTGTAACGAAAGTTGTTTTAACTATCGCACGGGAACTCTTTAATTTTTTGGGATCAAAAGTATCCTATGTTACTTCTAATACCTCCAAGAATATGTGTACAAAGTTTCATGATGATCGGTTGAGTAGTCGGGATGTAAATAATGATGTTACGACCGAGGTGCCGACAAAGGCAAATTCACACCTGCGTCTGTGGAAACACATTTAACTACCTTTACGGCATTTGGACTTCTTTTGTTCACTTTGTGTTTAAAATTTCTGATTAGAAAAACTGCCCATTGTATATTGTACTATTTTATGGCAGTCATTAGCCAGGTATGATTCAAGGAAACACGGACACGCGGCCGAGCAGACATATTGGATCTGGGCCGTATAAAGCAATGCCTCGATTGATGGACGAGGCAGCGATAACCACAAGGGCAGCAAGAGTTGCGTACATTCGGTAAACTATTTAGTGACGGATCTTGCGCGTGTTATTGAATCGTGCTTTACGTTTGGACTGGTTGTGTTCAGTTATATTTGTACCTGTGTTATACGTGTTTGTATAGTTCTAATAAATTCTATAGTAATTCGAACGGCATTTTAATTCGAGTCCTGCAATTCGTAACAATAATATACATACAATGATATACATGCGTATTATCACGCCTGTTTCCCATATGGGGAGGCAGAGACAACGGATTACCGCTTGTAACCATCTTGACATACATCTTTTTTTATTTAAATTCATTAATTTCTATCGTTTATTATAGAAAATATAGATGATAACAAAATAGAAAGAAAATTTTCTTTTCTCATCTTTAATAAAATGCAAAAAATAAAACTATAAGCTAATAAAATAAAGAATGCTGGCAGAGGGAAGCGTGCCCAGAGGGAAGCGTGCCCAGCAGGCTGGTTGCACTGCCGCGCTGAATAGCTATTCTAATTCGGCGTGCAAAGTATAAACAGGCCTCTGGTCAAAGGTCTTTGTAGAAATTCTTTTTGGATGGACCCCACAGACCTAGTGTCTCAAATCCAAACGGCACAAATATATATTATGCTCTTCCTAAGTATAACTATTAAACATACTTATGAGTGTAATAAGTAAGTTATATATTTTTTTCTGAAGGATCGCTTGCATAACGATCGCCTTTAAATAAAGTTAGTTAATCATATTGAACTGCCTAAAAACGTATTGACAGTTCTTTAAACATATTTACTTAGAGGCAAATTTTGCGTTGTGCAAGACGCTAATTGTATTTCAGGGTGTTAAATACGTTTTTTTTTTAAAATAAATCTAAGCAACCTTATGCAAGCAGCCCTAAGTATCACAAAAAATGTTAGTTCTCCGTAGCCATTTTGGGAAAACATAATCGTTATAAAATCTTTCTGATCTTCAAATCCTTTTGTCTGTCTACGGTATCACAGCTATTTTTCTCAGAAACCACTTTGTTTCTATCTTAGATTATATGAATAAATATTTAATCCTGAGGTTTATATCGATGAGATATTTCAGGAACGTGTAATCTCTATAACAATGCCGCTATATAAGTCGATAGTAAAAAAAATGACAATCCCATGAGAGATATTCATGCCAAGTTCACTTGAACGATATCGCAGGTACGACTAGTTAAAACAAAGGCCATACGAAAATTCCTATTAACGCGTAACCGTGTTATTATTAATTAAATTTATCTCCTCGATCACAAGGGTACTCTTTGCCCGCTGATTTATTATCTTTTACCTACTCATAAATATTTAGGGAATAATGTGTTTTGTGTTAGCACTTTCACGAGGAACCCAATTTTGTACCGCATTGATTTTCCCTCCATACTCACACAATACTTACCTGTTATTACGAACCTAATACAGTTTCGTAAAGAGCTTTGTCTTATTACAAAAGTTTTCTTAGCAACAATATCAGCTACCTTGTTATGTATAAAGTCAGCCAAGCGCGTGAAATATTCGCATAGTGAAAGTTTCTAGAGACAATGTTTATGTATAATTTTCTGATTACAACCAATTTCCATTAAAAGTATTTTCAAGCTCTACCTAGAATTCATTCAGAATCTCTTTATCGATAATTCAAAAGTTGATATGGGCGTATTTCATACAAGTGTAGAAATACATACACATTTCACATTTGTTTAATTTTGGATTTATTACTGCGTGTAGGTAGGCCTACGTCTCAACAGTTGAGACGTCGACTATTATGTCCGGTTTTTATATCTTTTATATCTTATTTATTTACCTTACCCTAGGTTAAAATTTAACATAAGCTCCACTATACAAGTAATGTCAAAATTTAACCGATGCTAGAGCAAGCGAATGAATAGTAAAACATAGTAACCGGCCATTCGTCTGCCAAATGGTTAGGGACAGTTAAGCCCTATTTGGCAGACTAATGGCCGAAAATATTCCGAATATTACCTTTGGTTATAAAATAATAATAATAAATATCTTTTATTATAATATTTTTTAATAGTATACACATTTATATATGTATTATGTACGGGTGAATGTGTTATAAATAAATACGTGTTCAAACCCAAGATTATTTATTAACTCATATATGCAATAATTACAATAAATGAGTAACGCGTCGCGGGTATGGATGATGGAAGACAATTGCCACTCGGAACGCATCGCATGACATTCCATGCAAATCGCTGAGTGGGCAGTGTCCCCACAATAGAAATATTTTTTCAAGCCCTGTCTGAAAAAACCCCACTCCTTAATTTAGGTCATTGTTATCTATGCGTAAGGTGCCCAGGAGGCTGCCTACGTTACTTCCCTAGCCCTCGCTACATGATCTTTCTCTAACAACTGAGTATATTCAGTTGGTATTTAGTAGTAAGTTTTACTTTAGTAATTTATTTGTAATACTATACATATTATTACAACTAAATTACTAATACCATTACTAATAAACTCCAAATAAGTGGCTATGAAAAGTATAAAATACACAAAGAGACAAACGTACAGACGGACGGACAATGACAAAATGTACCTACCGTTTTTTATTACTTTACTATGGAACCCTGAGAAACAATTGTATACACATCTAATGTAGCTAAAATAATTAACTTTAGACATTCGAGACAAAAACAAGTACTACTAACCTAATAAATGTTAGTCCTATTCTTTTGTTTTTAATTCTGCTAATCCAAAGTCTCGCAATCCCTAAGAGAAGCTCACGTTGGTAATTTCCATCTTCTTTGTCTTTTATTCAACTGCACTAAATTTACAAAGTAATTAGCAAAGTATTCTACATTTGGATTAGAGTCGCATTTACAATCCAGGATAGAGATTTTCTTAACTTTGATTTTATGGTAAATCTGAACGTAAATTTTATTCGGTTGTTAAAATTTTATGACCTTTAAAGGAATTTCACATTTAACTCTTTATTTAAAAGTGATAAAACTGATCATTTCTTAGGGCCGCTTGTATAAGGCTGCTTAAATTTATTTAAAAAACTCAAAATGTATTTAACACCCTTACATAAAATTTGAGTCTTGCACAACGCAAAATTTGTTGTTCTTTAAACATATTTAAAGAATGTCAATACGTTTTGTGTAAAACGTATTTAGGCAGATTAATATGATTAATTAATTTTATTTAAAGGCGATCGTTATGCAAGCGGCCCATAGTTTCAGCAAAGGTTCCACATTTATTATTTGCTATGAATTGTTCGTTTGACGTTTGTACATCGCACATCTGAATACACACATTTGCATGCATCTTTATATCTAAAATTTCTCTATACCGGTCTGTCACTGAACTCCTAAACCGCTGGATCGATTTTGATAACATTTTTTTGCGTATTTAAGTGGGAACTGGGATGATTTTGATTCAGAATAGAATGTAGTAGGTGGCGTTGGAATCGGGTCCCAGGATTTTAATTGAAATTACGTTTGTCTTGTTTTTTTACTCCTGTGGGGTCAGGCGAACGAGATATGCCCGGGTCTCATTAAAATTTTACTTACATCTACTCACTTCTATCTTACTCTAGGTTAATACCTGTTTGTGTTTAAATGAGTGTTAGTTTATGCATATTTTGGTTGTTTGGTTGTGGTTGGGTAAGTTTGATCCATGTATGTTTGTGTGTTTGATTGGGTTCCTGGATGGTTTAGATTCACAATGGGATCTCCTAGGTGTCGAGTGAATCAGGTCAGGGTTTTTCAGGGCAGGACCTCTGCCGGGTCCGGTAGTATATGTATATCTTTCGGAATCTGCAGCCCAATAATAAATGTATAAAAAGTGCATGTCAGTCACCGTTTTTGGCCGACTTTTATATTTTGTGTTTTAAGTATTCCATTAGTTTATCGAAATGTATAAAATGTAATCGTCATATTGCCGACTTTGTCTTGTATTTTCATTGTTTAAAGAAACGTGTAAATTTTATCATACTAAATTTCATAATCAGGAACAAGGATCAATCAAATTAAGAAACAAACGGTTGTTCATTCGCAATAATCTATTGATGACAGGCTTAATCTACTTATTGATCTATGTGATTAATAGACGTACATAAACAGTTGGTGAACTAGGTTTGTGGTCGGTCGGTCGTTAAGTTGTCAGGCCGCAGCCGGTGTGTCCGTCTAATGCCGCATTGCAGCCAGCCTGATCCCCTATGTTAGTACACGTCGTTCTGTGTTACCACGTAAGCTACACTATCCTTCATGCTAAGCCATTTAAAACTAGTGTCAAGCTAAGTTCATTTAAGATTAACTGGAGTTTTCCAGACGGCTTTGGTCTTGTAGATTCTGGTTCCGTAAATATTAATTGAGGATGATTGTTAAAATGCTTTACAGCTCTAGCTACAGGAACTTTTAGAACAATATTTCTTTATTCTTTCTTTATTGTACACAACATAGTTACAAATAAAACTATAAAAGTGGTGATGTACAAAGGTGAGCTTAACTCTATAAAGAGTTTTCGTCCAGCAAACCTATGGGTCTAGCGAGAGTGGGAAGATAAGAGGCAGGGTTGTGTATATGAAAGTTGTCACATAAAAGTACTTATTGAAAATAAATATTATATTATAAACTACATACATATATACATACATAAACTTGCATTTTTTTTTCTTAATACTTAAAAATAAACTAAATTATAAATAAATTAATATACAGAATGCACCAAATTGCTGCCAGAGGGAAGCGTGCCCAGAAGGCTGGCTGCATTGCCACGCTGTATGACAATGCTGATTCGTTGTGCGAAATACGAACCAGCCTTCTGATCACGGGTGGTATCAAAGAGTTTCTTACAAAGTTCTTTGAAGAAACCCGTTGCCGATGGACCCCACGGACCTAAACTTATATATACATATAACTATATATAACTATTATATACATATATAAAATACATATACATAGTTATCAGTTAATTAGGATAGATAGTATTTTTAACTCTTCTTTTAAAAATGGTTTCCCACGGACTATCTTGTATCACATTAGGGAGGGAGTTTTATAGTTAGACTGCATGAATGGAAATCGAACCGTTATAACATACCGATGATGAATTTCTTTTACATTCGTGTTAGCGTGATGGCTAGCTTACGCGTCCCAAACTGAAAGGGCGTGGGTTCGAATCCTGGCCACAACGCATGTACCACTTAGGCAGTTTTCGGGCCTAGTGTGCATATTGTTACAATTACCACGTGCTAACAACGGGGAACGAAAACATCGCGATGGAACCTGTAAATCGAGATAGCTGATGTTACAAACCTGCTAAGCGGCTTATTTAAAACAACTCAGATAAATATCAACTTTTAAATCTCTGCAAAAATTGTATTAATTGAGATGGTTGATAGTGTTGGAATGCTGCTAGGTAGAAAGTATAGAATGAAGAAAAACTGGTCCGCCTTACGAAGGAGACCAGACCAGGAGTAACGAAGAACTGATGAAGTAAAGGACAAATATGGAGAGAACGGATCATGGACTTCGAAGCGGATATTTCGGACACAACCGAGATTTAACAGCTGAGATAACCTTATATTTTATAAAACCGATTATATTGTTGGCGAATAAAAGCGCACAACGAGGCGTGAAGTAGAAGCAAGTTAAGCAAGTCGCATTAATCATTGTTTCATCGAACTGCGGTTCCGCCATTCCCTTGTTATTTGTTTTAGTTTTGCCAATACTCCTTGCCGAACTAATCAATACTTTTATAATTATATTAAACTTCTATTACACCCTCGACTTAACACGATTCGCGGTGCTTTAGACCGAACACGTGCTATAACTTACAAAAATTGAAACACAGAGAATTGAAAAGATTTTTTTTAAATAGATAGGCTATAAGTTTTCTTTAATATCCATTATAGAAAACTTATAGGGTAAGACATGCTAAATGTGCACGATGGATGATATATATACGAGTATCTTATATATTATTATAGGAACTATTAATAATCATAAACCTGAATCTCTGTCACATGAAACTAACTATAAGTTTTAGGAAAAGCTATAAAACTGCATTATTCTTGTGATAATCGTAATTCTTTCATTTATAACTAAATTCCATAGGTATTGTTATACACTTAAAATTTATATCAAAAGTTGAACCCAACAACACTTTTAAGGGGAAATCTCTAAGACTGAATCTGAACTGCACAAGGCCACTTGTTTTTTTTTATTAATAAACGAGATGGAAATAGGGATTATATAACATGAATGATTGAATGAATATGCATTATTGTGTTTTAAAAGAAACAGTTAACAGAAATAAAATTTTACAATACGCGGTCTTATCGCTATTAGCATTTTCTACCAGATAACCTTTGGATGGATAAATTTTTTGACAAGAACAGAGGTATGTTGCATTATTCTCACTACCGAATTAGTATCTTATAAATATATAAATACATGATATAACATACATACAATAATAAAAATATAAAAGTTATACGAATACGATATATTATGTAAATAAAATATTAAAAATACACTTACATGAATAAATATCAAACTAAAAAAAGCTGCCAATAACTGCTGCTGCATCCTTAAATTGAGCTGTTTGAGCTATAATAATCCTTCACGAGTCTATTAAAATAGACAGTGGCTTGGCTAGCTTGATATTAACAGGCAGAGCGTTCCAAAGACGAACTGCATGGACTGTGAAGGATTTTCTATAAAAGCCAGTTGTATGCAGAGGAGTTTTAAGTAACAAATTTTCCGAGGATCTGGGAGACTAAGTTACCGGAATAAAGGTTATGAAATTGTTAACATCAACATAACATAACATACATACATAACGTCAGACATGAAACTTAAAGATATTCAAAATGTCATCAAACGTTATCTATACCGAAAAATGAAATCGAAATGTTGGTGGCGTGATTTCATACTTAATAAATTTATTGAAAGTTGCTATTTATACAATGTCTAATCATAGAATACCGTTGTTAAAATTTCTGTCTATCTATTTGTCTGAAATATGCTCCGAAATGTCTCAATGGATTTCAAAAACAATTATAATAACTTAACTTTTCGTATATGTTCTATTTGGATATCTTACACGTAAGATAATAGAAGAAACGACGTGATTGGCTCTGCTAATCCTATATTATTGTATGTTTTCGTAGACCACGGGCCATAAAAATGACCCAGACTTTTGGAGATCTTGCATGCGGCCATGGGAGGCCTTCCCACGTAAAGACCCCTTAGATAAATTTAAAGTAAACGTAGCGTGACACTGACCGGCGATAATCCTTATCAAGATCATGTAAAAAGGCACCCAAGGGCATGGCTCGCCTAGTGTAGGCTATTCTTTAAGAAAGTTCGTGGGGACGGATGTTTGAAACGCTGTCATGCAAAAACTACTACGCTCAGTCGTACTATAGCGCAGCTAGTACCCGAATATTTTAGTACAATATTACAAAAATCTAAATATGCGGTGCCTGTATATTGCAGCTGTTTAAAAAAACAAATAGAATACACTATATAAATGATGGAGAAGACGATGCATTTTTATTAATTTCTTGTCTGTTTGTCGGTTTGTTTCTTTGTATTCATGTAAAAACTACTGGGCCGATTTAGATGCTGGTTTTCGCTGTCCGACTGCAAATTCTACTTAAAATCTGCGCTACATCCCGGGAATCCCACCGAATTTTTTCTGGGAATTAGGGGGCGTCCATAAATTACGTGAGGTGTTTTTTTAAATTTTCTGCCCCTCCCTCCCCCCCTGGTGAGATGTCGTGAGATTTTATTCAACCCCCTCCCCCATCCCCCAATCTCACGTGAGATTTTTCAAAATGTGAGTTTCTTACGTAAACGCGTTGGATTGTTATTGTAAAAAGAAAAAAACAAATTTGCTTCGTGCTTTTATTTACGACTAGTTAACACTAGTAATCAATATTGCTGAGAGTTTAATTATAAGTGTAATAAAAATTTAACAATAGAATAATTAAATCGTAACTAATGTGATTAAAAAAGCTGTTTGGTATAAAACAAATATGGTGGTTTGACAGTCAGTAAATGTATAACGTTGAAGTATGAATGAAATTATTTTCTTTCGAAAGAATTAGTAAGTGATTTTAATCGTATTACGATTACGCTTAAGATTAAATCTTAAGCATGTACAATCTGGATTAAATGGACCAAAATAGTATTTTTTTTTTGTTTCAATCAGAAAAAAAATTGCGTGATATTTGCCGTGACCCCCCCCTCTCTCCAACGTAAGATTAGATGAGATTTGACTCGACCCCCTCCCTCCCTTAAACACCTCACGTAATTTATGGACGCCCCCTTATTTGAAATGGCCAGATTTAAACTTCTTTTCGAAACCCAATGCGGTTTTTTCACTCATCGATAGTAAATTTCATGTAATAAAATGTGTGATACTTTTTTGTTCCAGTGCATAAATTCATCTTTTTTGACACAATTTTCAACAAAATGATAGCTTATATTCTTTGCTAATGCAGTGGTTCTTTCTGTCTCGCGAATCCCGGGAGTATTAAAAGTCAAGGGTGGTCGAAGCCGCGGGAATATCCTAGTTATTTATATGAAACAAAATTGCAAAGTCATAAATCCGATTGGCAAGTGGGGCGACAGACGTAACGCAAGGGTCGTATCTTGATATCGCATGATCCAATCAACAGCTTAGCGGAGCCCTGTAAATACATTACGTGTGATGTCTGGCATCCGCAGAAATCTGCCTCGCAGCGATTGACGTGCTGCGCCCCCTCTGATTGCCTTTTTTATTGCCTCGCTTTCGTGCCGTATTTCATGTTCTATCATTTTTTCTTAAACCGACATTTTAATTTCTACTTTAGCAGATTTTGCACTTAGTCGAAAAAGGTGACAATTTATGGGGAAAGTTTTTTTAATTTAGCTAGATAATAGGTCATTAAGATCCTCTTGTAGCTGAAAACGTGTAACACTTAAAGTTGTATATAATACATGATTGTACTTACTTTAATTTTATTTAGTGACGAGCTTTTCTTGCGTCTGCGGTTATATTTTAAATTCAGTATCTCGCAGAAATTACCATCTTTGTGAGAAAATTATATTATCCTCATGATTAAAATGCACTTATACAAAATTTCAAATAAAGCTATTCATGCTACTTATTAGTGTGGTTATTCGCGTTTACATAATTGTACGTATTTCCAGAACAAAAAGTACCTATGATCATGCCCAATATCAAAATTCGAAACTTAATTATGTACGATGTATGTTGGATATTCCATCTGTAAGGACTACCTCGTGCTCCACCTTCGACCATATTTTATATTCGCTCCACATCGGGCAAGAACATGGTCAAAGGAGAACTTAGACTACTTACTATAAAATAATTGCCTATAATATAAAATTTTGCCAGGTGGTAGGGGATTTTCCTGACTGGCTACCACCTCTGGTCTAAAGTATGTAGCCATAACAACATCGATTTGTGTTCCGGCATTAGTGACCAGGTTCCAATCTCCCTTAAGAGAGCAGCAGCGCATTTGTAGCACCTTTGGTGTTGCAAATGACCATAGGCGATGGTAGCCGCTTTGCATCAAGTGGGCCGTCTGCATGTCTGCTGAACTCAAGCTATACGAAGTGGTACAACCCTGATTCCCGGGGTTTGATACCTAATCGGCGCACTAGGATGTCAGAAGAGTTTAATTACGTCATACATCCCTGGCATTCTAGATATATGCTGTCGTAGGGATCCAGGTAGGTTTAGTGGATAGTTTCTTCGGCCTCCTCCTTTAATGAAGGAGATCCCGTTTTCCGCTTGGTGCAAGAGACCCACATGCACACGAAACGCGCAGCACTAGGCGGCACTTTTGGTCTTCAGTCTTCCCCTGTATCCAAGACCCGTGTGTTTGTCACAATAAAAGATATTCTCTCTGAGTTAAAAAAAAAGTATAACCTTATATGTTGCTATGCTCATACAAACCTAGGAGGCCTTAGCGTTTTTTAAGACTTTAAAAAGTGTCTCAGACTATGACTATCAATTAGCCATTCATGTTAATAGGGGTTTCATCCTCTATAAACACAATATAAGCTTTTTAAGTTAAAACAATGAAATAAAGTTTATACAATAAGTTTGAAAATTCTCACCATTTATCTTTGTTAACGACGTGTTGTCTGGCCGCGGCGTGAATTTTTGATAAATGATGTTTTTAACAGCATGTTTGTTTATAATTGTCCACACTGATGACTAATATAGGTTTTTTTCAAAAGATCTCAATATAATAATAATTGTGCTACTTTTTTCGAAGCTGTAAAAAGGATTACCGTCGCGTATAGACGTTTGCAAAACCAGGAGTGAAGCCAACGCGTTGCTAACCTTTAGGATGAGATACGAGAGATGGGATGATAGAGATGGAATTCAGTACTATATAAATATGTGTATAGTAGATTTTTTAAGATATTTATAGTATAGTTTAGTACAATTAATATATTAAATTAATAATTTTTAAAATAATTTTAGAATATATTGTAGAAAGTTTAACATACTGAGTACGTCAATTGTTGTTAAATTAAAAAAGAACCACGTAAATCGTCATAAATCATAAATCTCAGAGTAATCGGTGTACATACATAAAAAAACCATACCGACCAAGTTGAGAACCTCCTCCTTTTGGAAGTCGGTTAAAAATCCAGTAGCTTTTGAGAAAAAATACTGTGATATATAAATTCGGACCGACGTAGACAGAAGAATAAAACGAAAACATAATGGTCCCACTTGTCTTTACCAAAATGGTTACGGAACACTAATATTATATATCTCTAATATAAGCTTCATGTTAACAATATACACATTAAAGGAAATGTATTCTGCCTAGTCGTCCGGTAACTGGACTAATAAATATTGTTCGTTCGATTACTGGACGACTAGCAAGATTCAAAGTATTTTGTATATATGTTTGAATAACGTCGAAAATGTAGATAGCACTCACATCCCCTAAGGAATATTAAATTGAAGCATTCACCTCGACCGTCTGCACCCCGCAATAACGAAAGGCCTCGATTCTCAAATAAAGACTTTAAAGAATGCTTTGAATAAAATAAATATCTTCTTAACAGGAAATTTAAAACCATTGAACGTTGTCTTTTTCTTTGATGAATAAAAAAAGCTGTATATTTTTACACGAATAAAACAAAAGAACATCAAATTGAAAGAAATTCCAAGATTTTGTTCTAAATGATCAAAGAATATCGTATATTTTAAGACAGGCCGCATACGCTCGATTTTCAGATTCAGTTTTGCAATTCCGTGAGACTAGCGCAAACGCCCGGTTATTTTTATTCAAAAATTTATACGGCCAGTAGGATTCCAGACGCTGTCGTGAAAGTACGTTATCATGGACGATGGCGAATTTATTGCCATTGCATTTTTACTGGCGCTAAACAAGAAGTAGAGGAATCGTCGCTATTGGGTCCACCTTTGTATACTCAGAGATAAACAGAGTCAATTCTATTTAAAAAGAGTAAAATAACGCGCACACCCTGAAGAATTTTTCAAAGATTACAGGATGTCAATGAAATCCCTTAATGAGCTTCATAATGACATACGAAAGAAAATAATATAATCGGGTTGAGCTCGACAGACGACCACTCGACGCAACAACCTTAGTACGATTCTGAATGCGAATTCCAGTTCGTGTCCGGTGCACGAGCCAAAATGTCCGCGAGCTGCGTTCGAGATGATGTCATTAGGTGTTTTTCATTCTAACGACTCGAACGTACGGCGAAAGTTTCGAATCACACACTTTAGTTTTTTTGCGTTCGAAAAAGAATAAGAACGTATGCGCCTTGTTGAACATTTTGTATATAAGCAGAGTATTCAAGTTTTAAAATCTAAATTCATGATCAGGAAACCGAGCGTATGCGGCCAGCCTAAGGATGATAAAACTATGAAAAGTGGAAATCTAAGTCAGGATCCCATTTTTCGTACTGTATAATAATATGGAGGTACAAGTAAAAGGTAAGTAATTACAACGTTATAATAAGTATAGTAAAAAAAAGAAGTGGGTCATGGTGGTACGATTACATTGTCTCTTTTACCTATATATAATAACAGCCCCTAAATTCCCACTGCTGGGCTCGAACCTCCCATTATAGGAGAATGGACAGTATACCCACCATGCTTTTTTTTGTCACATAAAAAATTTCCTTCAATGTAATGGTGCAAATTTAGTATATTAATAAAATATCTCTCGTGGTGCAATTTCTACCCTTTCCTTAATAGTTTGATTTAATCGTAGGGCGGCTTGGCATGTTTGACACATGGGTTATCTCGATGTGCTGGTTCCATCACGATGTTTGCCTTCGTCATTGTTAGCACGTGATAATTGGAACGTCAGAAAACTGCCCAAGTGATGCATGTGTTCCGGCCCGGATTCAAACTGCGCCCTTTGAGTTTGGGACGCTAATACGACTTCTCTCAATGACTCTCATTTACCTCAATGATGTAAATGAGAATATCATCTCAGGTAGCTGGATGGGCATTTGCCCGTTTGAAGGACTACTAATCGTGGCCTAAAATATGCCGCCGCATCAACCTTCAATTGTATTCCATCATTCGTAACCAGGTTCCAGCCCTTCTTTTGAGGCCGAAGACAAATTGGCAGCACCATCGGAGTTGGTAACCACTTTCCATCAAGTGGATCGTTAGTCTCTCCGCTGTATTTAACTAATAGAAAAAGGCAGTTTTCTCGCCTAACTTGCACACTTATCAGAACATAGAATTTAAGAACTTTACGAAGCCGCATTTTCTGTGATGCTCAATCATTCATAGATTTCTTTTTCTACAGTAGAAATATTACAATAGCTTATGGAGAAGAACAATCAACTATCCTGTAATTGTTGGTTTCTATATCTTACCAACCGTCATTTCCCTTTCTACCGATGATAAAGTAAGTGAACGAATAGTCAGATATAAGAACCGGCCAGAAGTGAACGAATACTGGAACCAGAAAATATAGTATTATCGCCAAATGTAAATACATTTCTCGCATTCGTAGCGCTATTTACAATCAGAGAAGTCGAAGATCAATACTGATTGTCACATTGGACTGATTTATTGTAAACATTTCCAAATACGTTAACCCTTTTTTGCGAACTCCCTCGTCCCCTCATCTGGCCATTTGACAAATGAGACCCTCAAAATAATTCACGGCACTGAATTCTCTAAATTCGAATTACAATCTATCTGTAGATTGTCTACCTATAATCTATATTTGCAACACAAAGATGTATGTTTTTATATTTTTTAATATAAATACTTAGGCCGATATTTATTATTCCGAAAAATTACCTATTGTGATTATAAAAGTGAATTGATTCTTTTTTATCTTGCTTTCTGTACACATATAAGTATATTGTGATAGCAAACCAGAAAATAACTATTACAAAATTTGGCAAGACATTGTGACAGTGACAAGTTGATTCTACCAAAATTTTTATTACAATCATTTTTCTTAGAAATACTATTAGGCCTATATGGATAAAATTTGTCAGTAATGTGAAATTTATGTCGTTGCACAATGATTAGATTATTATGTAACATATAAAAAATTAAGTCGAATAGTTTTTGAGATATTGTGTGGTTTTCACAAAATACTTTTCACATACACAGTCAATTGATTTTGAAAAAAATATATGGCTAATTCTATCTCAAAAATGTGTTTATTTAAGCTCAAAACAGATTATATGATATAAAGGGTCAGATTATAATCCAAACCGTAACAAAATGTACCAATTAAAAGAACCAGCACTAATTTTGAGATACATTGGATTGAAATAGAAATATCATTATTCATAATGATATTTAAAAACAAGCTAAGAAGTTGTCTTGAAGAACGCAAGTATGAGATAACAGCCATAGAATATCTTGTCTGTTGTTTTCGAGAATAATACAACTGAAGAGCTCTCACTAGTCTTGTGACGTGAATGGGTCAAGGGTCGGAAGTATTTAATGGAATTATTCCAAGAATTTGTTGTAATTACATTGCGAGATTTCGTACTTGACAAGAGTGTTCAACTATTTATAATCTAGACTAATAAAAAGAGAAGTGACTGATCAAAATGTACGTTTACTAAAATTGAAGTGAAAAGAGCTATTTTATATGATGCAAGGTCCGTAACGGCTCAACGGATTGCAAATTATAGAGATTTTGTTTTTAAGTTTGGTTTAAAGACGAAGTATAATTTATATATTTTTCATTATATTTTATAAATCTTAATTCCTTTTTATTTATTTTATATTTATAATTTTAAATGATGCCGAAAATTATGCGCGGAGAAGAAAAAGTGGAAAAGCGGACTCAGGCTTCGAAGCCGGCGCCCCGATCGCCACCAACATTTAACACTAGGATGATGATACTTGTAGTTATCAAAACGGGTTTCCTAAAATTTATAAAACGAACATAGCTAGTATATTCTTTAGCAACTATACCGCATTTGTAATAAAAAAACAACTGTTTATGAGAACATGCATAACATTTCAACATGTATTAGCATTTCAGAGTCAGGGAAAAGTCTTATAACATTTTTTTGTTCCGCTACAAAGCCCGACGTATACTTTTTTCCTTTAACAAAACCCAAGCCATCGTTATGACGACGAAAACACAATTTGTTAGGAAAACAATTATTTTTTACTTTCGGCCCCAAAAAGCAATGAAGCTATTATAATAAAACATTGGAATATTTAAAACAATATATAACTATATTTATATTATTCAATTGAATTATAACTGTAATTTAAGAATAATGTATCCTGTGGCCTTCTATGGCCTGGACTTCTATATGGCGAAAAGAAAGTTACGAAAATTACCAACGTTACAGATAGCCCGACATGGGGATCTGACGCCATGCTCAGCCGATCTTACCGCAAACAAAGTCTTCGCCTTTTTGCGAGGCAGTAATTTCTCTCATGGAGGCCACAGAACGCGATAGGGAGAGGAGTCCTGCAGCGCGTGCTAATGCGTCTATTCGAGGTCGTCGGCCTTCAGCTGGCACCCGGAGAGACAGGTACGCGCACTACTTCCCGCCCTGATTTAGGTTCCGTTTCGGGGGGCCCTTAGCTAGCTAGGTAAGCAAGGGACCATCGAACCCCGTCTAACGAAGTGGGGTGTGTTATCCCAGGGCACACTCCAGGCACTTTGTTGCGCTGGATCGGCTGGGTGTAACTATGTTCTAAATCTCAGCCTTTCCTTCACAAACTAAAGCGCAGGGTCGACAGGGAGGAGGGGGTTTTTAGTGGGTATTGTGGTTGCTTGCCCGCATGCAGCATCCTCGGAGTCTCCACACGAGCTGAAGTCGATCGCGGGCGGATCACTGGCAAGAGCATACTATTGCTGCAGTGATACCTCCCCCGACCGACGTGTGTCCCTAGTAACGACCCAGTAGTGCATAAATCGGTAGCATTTTCCCTCGCCTCACAAAAAAAGACAAAGTCTTCGCGGACAGACACCGTAGATCGGCCACCGACACCACTGCGTCTCCCATAATAAAGGGGCGTGCTTACTCTCAAACGTTTTTCGTCGTTCATTTTTGTTTTAGAACTTTTTTTGCTTGTTTTTATATTTAAGTGCATTTTTCATTGTTTGTTCGTCTTATTGTTTTGTTATATAACTATATTATTGTATTTTGAATATATCTTTGTTCTTTCTTTATTCTATATAAAATTTCATGGAATCTTTCGGGGTGATCGGACGAAAACGAACAATAAAAAGCGTTTGAGAATAAAGGCTTGATTACACGTAACGAGTACAGTGACGATAGAGAGCCCACAGCCGAAAACTTGGTGTATATAAACATTTTGACGAGTACCCGACCGATGTAGTGAGATGCACGATTTGTTTGCTAGTCCGAATACCCTGCTCCCCGCCTCATTCTTCAGCCTCTGCATTGACTCGGTATTCTGTTCGACAGGTATGAATACTCGCTCGGCTGACACTCGCCTGCCATTCGTTCACTACGCTAGCGATATTTTGCATTTTGTGTTCTAACGGATTTATTTTTACTACTATTGAAATTGTGTTCAAAATGGCCAAAAGTTAAAAAAAATGTTGATACAGCTCTAAAAAAAATTCAATTATAAACATTTTTAAAAGCGCCCTAATTCCTTAGGATCTTCTATCTATAATTTATGAACTATTTACTGCATCAAGAGCACTTCTACTTTCTTGGTCTTCTAAACTGCACAATTCTTCAATTATTTGTCGTAAAATCAGGTTAAAAACTGTTTATATTATTTTTTTCTACGATCTATCTTGTAGATGCAGTGAATCAAAACTAAACTGATTCGCCATACAAGCAAAATACATATGAACTTCGCTGTTCGCCTGCTCAACTTTCTCAGGATAGTCTTATTTTATTGTCTCGCCACGGTATATATATCCTGTTAGATAATAAATATAAGTTCACTTCGTTTGCGCTTTGGATTAACTTTACATCCACATATCTATACTATATCTAACTATACAACTATCCGGATTATTTTAATACTTATCGCAGTAATAAAAAGTCCACATATACGAGACATTTTATGGCATTCAGTTAATTTAGCTTAGCTTCGTAAATAATATGAATGTGTTTATTTATGTACTACGTGCATATCGCACGCTTAAAATTATAGAGACCTAAATCAAAATTTTGGGTCATCGATTTAATTAACTATAATATAAAAAATAAGGTATAAAATTGAATAACTTCATATTTTGAATTAGGTCTCTATAATTCTAAAGGCGCGTCTGTTAATTTCTTTGTCCTTATTATTTTAGAACATGCTGTGTATGGTTGTAAAAAGTTACACAGTTATTTTATTATTAAAGTAATAAATATAATTAATCACAGTCAAATATAACCTATGTCATCAGGAATGATGTCGATGGTGAATTAATTTCAAAAATCGGCTCAATTTTTCAAAAGATTACTTCCTACAAACAAATTGACAAACTTTACCTCTATAATATTACTAGCGGTCTCGGCAGACGTTTTCCTGCCCTGAAAAAATCAAAATCTACAAACTGATCCCAGCGCCAAATATTTTGTTCAGGTTGATTGGTTTTATTATTAAAGTTTTAGTAAGGATCCTTAATTTTTATATAGCCTTTTAATAAAGGGACAATGTAGTATTCCAATGGTGGCAGAGTTTTAAAAATCTATCCAGCAGTTTTTGAATTAATTGGTTATAAACATACAAAAATTATCTTCTCTTTTTTTCCCTTTACAAGATTGGTAAAGATTATACAACAGCATATATTGTACTTTTAAAATGTTACTCTCTAATAATTGTAAAGAAACCAAATAAAATCAATTTTCTGTAGAAAATACATATCTCACTTTTCGGGGTAACAACTAAGGTTTATTCTTGTTATCACAAATACATAATAGGAAATTTAATTTAGGAACGCAATAAATTAATAATTATATAATAATTCTTTTTTACTGTGCAATATTTTAAATTATTTAATTTTTAAAAAATTAAAAAGTATTAAGTAGTATAAATAAATCGTTATTTATACTACTTAATTTTAATTACCTAATTTAGGTAATTAAAATTTCTCTCAGTGACTGCGACGATAATTGTGGACGTTCAAGTTTTTTAAATTTCAACTGTTATCCTTCACTCAATGTGTTCCAAATGTTTGTGATCTCGCCCAGATGTAGCTTGACTTGGCAACGTTCCTTGTATTATTGAAAACAAATAGGATATCGCACTTTACTCATGGCACGTCGGTATCGAATGCCAAATTATTCAGTCGTGTGACAGGACTGGTATATTCTAAGTGCTTCGGGTATTATCTCTTGGATCAAAGCCAATCACACATACGATCACAGCTGACGTATAATCGGTTCTTTCGTTATTTATTCAATATTGGTTCATTTTATTAAGACATACTTGTAATTATAAGTTATTGTAATTAAATATACCTACAATTATTATTGTAAAGACAAGCCACGAACAAATTGCTAGAAGTTCTTATCTAGCATCAATCAGCATAATTGAGCTCATCCGATGTTCATTAAGTTGGTTTGATCGCATGCAGTATCGGATCTCTATTGCATTTCGCTATAGTTTAGCATACATTATTTTGGAGTGGAATTTCGCACAACCGTTGGCATTGCTTACTGATATGTTTCAGATATGCGACATGCAATGCAAAATATGTTGTATCTACTAACTTCTCAAAATCTGATTCTTCTGATCTGAAATTTTTTTTCACCATCCACCGTACGTACAAGTTTATCCGGCTTTCTGTATCTTTAAGGTTTTTTATGTGTTATATTTTATTGTTCTACTTATTTTTTCTTGTTATTATTTAATACTTTTCTTTTTTATTATCTTTTTCTTTATTATTCTTTGTTTCAACAAAAAAAACTTACTTCTATTACATCGGGTCCTTAATACATCCTTCTTGCTTACCTAGATATGCTACATTTTTGTTTATGTTTTTGCTGTATATTACATTTTATTTTCTACATTCTTATTTTGAGAGAAAGGGTATCTCAACACTAGCTTTTTATCCTATTTTTTTATACATTTATTACTGTATATACTTAAATATATCCTTATATATCTACCCAGTTGTATGATCTATAAATATTGCAGTATCGTAATCAAATTTCATATGAAGTCTTGCCTCTTTTTACAATGAAGCTCGAAGAAGAAATGCACCTCAATGGGCTCACCCACTTGAACATAGATCATGATTTCACTTTATGTCTAAGTGGGCATGGACATGAGAGTCTACGAGACTGTCTTCCTTTCCTCTTAGAACACATAATTGAAGATTCAGATATATGACTGTTATAATGTTGGAAATTCAAACCTGCAAGAGTACCAAATTTTAAAAATAGAAAACTGAATGCTGCATGGAAAGGAATTTGATGGACAAAATACTAAAGCAATAACAAACCTGCTTTTAGAAATTGACATTCTTGGAATTTCAGCTTAAAATATCGTTTAGCTTGCCTTTGATTTGCCAAAGTGCATTCGTGCGGCGAGTAATTCTGTTAGCAGCTATGTATAGTGGTCACGGGAGCGGACAAGCGAGTTATGCCAGAGCATTTCCGCAAAAAGCCCGATTGAATAAGTGCAAGTAGAACAGGGCGCATTCGCTGAATCGTAAAATATGGCCCAGCTCTGCATTCTATCTACTGAATTGTTGACCTGGACATATAGCCGAGTTGGCCTATAACCGGAATTCACTTTTCAGACTCATGTTCGCTTATATATGTACTAATAGTATTTCTTCCAGTTTTATTTGAGTACATTTTATATCATTATTGCGAGTCCAGCAGTAGGACGTTTATGGACTAAAATTATGCAGATAATAAAGGTACACAGTTAATGTGTGTAGCGTTATCCGATTTAAAAATAATAAAATAATTTTGGTGTTAAATAATGTAACTTTGCTTAGCATTAAACCTTCGGTGAATTCGCTAGTGTTTGCGAGAAAACCGATGATGGTTTAATTTAATTTATACATAAACGTTATTATTATTTATAACTACTTTATTTGTGAATTTAATTACAGTACAGGAGAATAAAGAAAGAAATCTTTGCCGAAAATAAATGAATTTTTTGAATACTTATATAGTTTTAAAATATCTGATAAATTGTAAGTATATTGTGGCCAGTAGACTACTGTAGTGAGGTATAAATCACTACATGTGACACTTCACAAGGGGCAAATAAATAAGACAAAGTAAGACCACATTTCACTGTAAGTACTGCTTCCTTAGGCGCAAACACAAAACAGTACAGTTACAAACAGTAAAAAATCCAACAAATTATTTCAAAATGATACATTTTTTTTAAATATTTACGATAACAACAGCCAATTAATTTAATAATATGCATGTTGTGTTAAAAGAGGGTTTTATTTTTTTTATTGCAGTAGTTCAGCAGACCGACAAAAGGCCCAGTTGATGGAAAGCGGTTACCATCGCCTATGGACATTTGCAAAACCAAAGTTGCTACAAATGCGCTGCTGCTCTCTTAAAGGAGACTGGAACCTGGTCACTAATGTCGGAACACAACTCAAGGTTGTTATGGCGACATACTTTAGACCAGGGGTGGTAGCCATCCAGTCGGGCAAATGCTCTACCACCTGGTTGTTTGTTGTTTTGTCGCTTCTTACGACAGGCCGCTCGGCCGCAAGAACATGTATTCTTTCTCCGTGCCTGTACGGATATAATTAAGTTTCATATTATGGCTTGAAATATTGTTCTTAGTTAATTCATAAGATATTCACCATACGGCTGAAGTTACTAGGAATATATAAAAATGTGAAAGTGAATTACACTCAAACATAACATAAATATTCAAAAATCCTTTTGAACTTCGTATGCTTCAACTAAAATAGGAACTGAATGAATAAATGAATGAATGAATGAAAACACTTTATTGTTCACCAAAAATTAAAACTACGTTCTTAAAACTAAGTACAATATACATGTTGAACAAAGGGCGGCCTTATCGCTTAAAACGATCTCTTCCAGGCAACCCCCTAAACTAAGGAAACATTAAGACAACAGTGACGGTGAAAACAATAAATAATAAGAAACATACCAAGAGTAAGTAAATAAATAAATAATAATATACTTTATATACTATACAAAAATAAGACATATCATACTATATATAAGATCAGCAGCATGTTTTAGACTTGCGAAGACCAAAAATTATAATTTAGTAACCATTACTTTAAAAGACAATATAGATTTAGCTTGTCTGATATTGAGTGGCAGGGAGTTCCATAAACGGACAGCCTGTACCGTGAAAGAGTTATCAACAAAGGAAGAAGTGTGTACAGGTGTCATTAAGGAGAAGTTATTACTAGAGCGCAAATAACGGGAATGAGAAAGATATAGGAAATCAAAACGTTCCTTTAAATACGGAGGGGTACGAGGATCAAAAAGGATATTGTACAAAAGAGAGAGTAAGTGAACATTCCGGCGAAGGCGAATAGGTAACCATTTAAGCTTCTTGCGATATTCGGAAACATGGTCATATTTGCGCAACCCAAACATAAACCGTATACAGACATTTTGAAGTCGATCGAGCTTGTTTAGTTGTTCTTATGTTAAGTCGATATAACTGGCATTAGCATAATCCAGTATGGGTAATAACAGAGATTGAGCAAGCATTACTTTAGTAGCAGTAGGGAGGAAATTTTTAAGTTTTCTAAGCGAAACTGCCGACGCAAATATTCTTCGGCTGAGATTGGTCAAATGAGGCCTCTAAGACAGTTCTCTGTCAATGACAATCCCAAGATTCTTTACAGTTTCACTAATATCAACTACCTCGCCATCAAATTCAATCTGAGGAAGATTACACCAGTCTATCTTAGAGATTAGCCTTGAACTTCCAACTATTATGACTTTTGTCTTTTGAGGATTTATAGATAGACCGTAAGCTTTACTCCATTCAACTATTTTAGAAAAGTCTCGGTTAGTAGTTGGAACTGCTTTATGCAGACCGTCTAAATTAGCCTGGATGTAGATTTGTAAATTATCTGCATAGAGGTGGTATGACGAAGAAAGGTTATTGGATATAGAATTGATGAAAATAGAAAATAAAAGAGGGGATAGAACGCCGCCCTGAGGGACACCAGCAGACAAGTCACACCACGATGAGTAAACATCATCAATACGAATTCGCTGCCGGCTTCCAAACAGGTAACTACGAAACCAGTCAATAGACGTCGGAGATATGTTAAGAGAGTATAAAATCCCGAGTAAAATGTCGAAATCGACATTATTGAAGGCACTGCTACAGTCAAGAAGCGATAGTATAGTTAGTAGACCGTTTCCCATACCGTAACGAATATCATCAGTGATCTTTACTAATGCAGAAGTAGTACTATAACCAGGGCGAAAACCGGATTGGAGAGGATTGATTAAGGAGTTTGTATTAAGGAAGATGCTGAACTGCTGATAAATAAGACGCTCTAACACTTTGGACAGGAAAGGAAGTATGGAGATGGGACAATATTCGGAAAACAGGACAGGATTTACCTTTTTTGGTAATGGAATCACTTGTGCTTGTTTCCAGGAGTCAGGAAATGTACTAGAGGTTATAGTAGAATTAAAAACGTGAGTGATCACTGGAATGATAACGTCCATTATGGGAACTATCATATTTCGACTTATGCTGTCGCAACCCACAGCATTGGAACTGATGGACAGAATGCTCTTCCTAACATCACGATCAGAAAATTGACCAAAAGCAAATGAAGGATAAATAGGAGTTGACAAGTTTGAAAGACAACGTAAGGTGTTCAATTTTGTTTGTCTATCTAAACTGGCGGAAAATGAGAAGTGCTGATTTAACAGTTCGATGTTTAAGTCTTTAGGAATGGAATTGTTAGGTTTGCCAACTCCCAAAGATTTAAGAAACTTCTACATCTTAGTGGAATCATCAATATCAAGAGATTTGTGAATATAACGGCGTTGTGCGTCCCTACACACCCTATTACAGAGATTACGAATCTTTATAAATTTACTGCGGTTTTCTTCTGTAGGCTTATGTTTATACTTAGTGCGGGCAGAACATTTGTTTTTTTGCAGTGATTTTATGTCCTCAGTAAGCCACGGAGCAGGTAGATGTTTAATCTTTATAGGACGTATAGGTGCATGTGAGTCATACAACTTAATTAGAGCTGTATTAAACACATTCACCTTTTCATCAACAGAAACCGCGTTGTAGACCTCAGACCAATTAATTTCCTTGGCATCTCTAATGAGATTTTCCACTACTATCTTACTAAAGTTACGTTGCATGATAACTTTGGTTTTAGACTTCGGCGGACGTAATTTATAAGAGATGTAGAACAAATTATGATAATAAAAGGCATCCGCTGTGCATTGGCCGAAAGTGGAAACAAAAGAAGGAGAAGACACTAAAATTAAGTCAAGAAGAGATGGGGTATGTTTAGGGAAATGGTGAGTCGCAGAGAGCGGAAGAATTGTAACATTGCAAGAATTAATAATATTTTCAAGAAGAAGAGAACAAGAGTCACGTTTAAGTAGACAAGTATTAAAATCGCCCATAATGATAATGTGCTCATAAGATAAGGAGAAATTCTCTAACAATACTTAGTTCGAAAACAATTTACTCGGAGGGAAGGGCTATAGTATGCACCAAGAAGTATGCGGTTTTGTTCTAAAACAGCTTCTATAAATAGATATTCCCCTGAATCTGACGGACATGGTTGCGGTGACATTTTTATTACTGTGTAGGGAATCTGGTCACGAATGTAGATGCCAACACCTCCGCAAGTAGTGTCAACTCGGTCATTGCGGACTAGTTGGAAACCTGGAAGAGTGTAAGACGAAGAGGATAGACAGGGTTTTAGCCAGGTCTCAGGAATACAGATAGCATGCACATTATCTTGATTAAGTGACGCCAGCATATCAGTGAAATGAGCCGGAATGCTCTGCGCATTAATGTGTAAGACATTGAAGTTTTGTGTTTCAGTTGAAATACGGCTATTTAGTACTGCTTGAAGAGGAGGTTTATCATCAGAGCTAAAGCTGTCTGAGCATGAAAAGTAATCCAGTGATTCACTGCTTGAGCTATTCATAAATACCTACAAATCGAGATATGTTTATAAATCTATATCAATAAGTATATAAAATAAATGTAAAAATATAAACAAGATAAACAAAAACTAATAATAATTTTTTTTACCAGCCAGCTGCTTTCACATGCCTGTGTTTCTAAATAAAAATAAATAAATAATTTCGTTTACAAAACCAACAATGCAATAAGTGTAAGCGAATATTTTCTCTGTCATACTAATATAATATTACGAACTGAATATGTACATAGATGAACTATAATACTATTATTATATTACATTATAGCTATTTATGTCGTAATAATATATAAAATAATAAAATAATGTAATATGTAACGAAAATAATGTAATATAAATTAAACAAAAAAAAATACAATTATAACAGATAGAAATTGCCATAGCACAAATTCACAACGCACTTAAATGTCAGCATGACGTGACAAAGAATTTCATAACCATAAACATAGTAGAAGAAAAAGAAAAAAAGATACAATTGTAAACACAAATTATTAAAAATTACAAAGAACGTATAAAGTTAATAATCAAATGCGAATACAATATAAAAGTGAAAATAAGGAGAAGGTAGAAATAAACCACAAGAATATAGAATATAAACACAAAAACAGGATTACTCTTATTTCTTTTGAGTTTATTACAAAATTGAAAAATAGATACCTTCTTACACGTTCACTGCAAAAAGTGGTCTAAGTCGCCAAGAACGTGTCTCACTTGCGATGCATCTAAAAAAACAAAGACTTGTCTGTAGTGCGAAGGGCGTAACTTCCATTTGGTTCAATGTACAAAAAATATGAATATACTCGTATATCTAAGATGTGCTACTAAACCAGATTTCCCTAGTATACCAGCCTTATTACGAGACGAGTACCGCACAACATAAAACAAAAATCCGTAAACTATTATGTATATAAGCAAAAAAAAAATTTAAAAAGGTTACGGGACTGAATAGACCATGTGCCGCCACAATGGTAGTTTTCGTATAAGGTCTAAAACACCCCGAACCGCAGAAATGGTAAGTACAGACAAATCAGTGCCGCTGTAAACGTGTTAAGAGAGCTACACATAATGGCATACTTTAGAACGCAGCAAGGGGTCTCCGCAGAAATAGAAATCGACTGCTTATTCAACGAGTGAAATTGCGTATTTCGCCCGCTAAATAGTGTATATAGTACTTGAAAGGTATATTTGTTTGCACCGGTTCATTGGCACGCCCGGAAGGCAAGAATAGACGAATGGCAGATAATAGATGACATGTATTTAACGCTGCAGGGTCTCCCTACCACAGAGATCGGGGTAAGAGTACGGTGTTGTAGATGACAGCACAAATCCGAAGCACATGACGACAAGGAAGCTTACACGCTCCGAACAGTTCCCGAAGGGAAGCTACGAAGAAGCGTGAGGGGAAGGGGAGTGCTAAGTACCAGAGTAAATTCAGGGCGGAAGCTATCCAGAAGCGCAGCGGAGCGGGTCAAAGTTGGATTGACAAAACATGGTTTTACCGCAAAGTTGATGCTTTACATTAAAACTCGTCAGCGCGATGTAGTTATTCACCGCTATTGTAAAAACTGGGCGGATCAACAAAATTAATTAAACAAAGACGTCAGCCCGGCGTAATGATCGGACACGTTGTTAGAGGGTATTAGGTCGAATTGTAGTCCAAAATTATAGGTAAATTGTGACAACGATTGTTCGTTGTGGCAGCTGTTTGTGGCGCCGTGTCTCGCCCTTATTAACTCTGGGCCCCGGTACACTTAGGCCAACCGCACACTGACGCCACACGACACACCCACGCAACATTTACTTTGCCACATTCACAAAATAATGCCAAAACTTTTCTCATACAGATCTTTGTTTATTTTTATTGCAGGAGTTCAGCTGACAGGCAAACGGCCCACTTGATGGAAAGCGGTTACAAAGATACTACAAAAACCTTGCTGCTCTCTTAAGGGAGACTAGAATCTGGTCACTAATGCCGGAATGCAACTCAAGGTTGTTATGGCGACATTACTCTAGACCAGGGGTGGTAGCCATCCAGTCGGGCAAACGCCCTACCACCTGGCTGTGGGTTGTTTTGTCCCCTCTTACGACAGGCCGCCCGGTCGCAGGAAATTATATATTTTCTCCGTTCCCGCACGGATACTAAGGCCACACATTGTGTACTGGTTTTTTATCGAGTTTGGAATACTTCATACACACTTGTCTACCTGCAAACAAAGAGTGAGGTACTATGAGACTCCTGGCGATTGCTAGATTTCCATTAAAACTATCTCACAGGTATAATCAGATGCATTTGTCTAATAAGTAATAATAATTAAGATTGGTCCAGTCTCTTCCTCCCTCTTACCTCGCTTCAAGAACTAGACTTTATTCATATCCAGCAAGATAATGCTGCCAGACTTATAGCTATGTAACAGCGGTTTGGTGGTGTTAACCGGTTATAGGCTTTTCTATTTTAATCTACTTTTTCGTTTTACTTATATTTAAAAAAAAGTTAATATCGTTATTTTAATTTGGGTTTTTTTGCAAATTCACACTTATTTTTATAAGGAAACCATTTTCATGTTGTTTATGGCAAAGACAATTTTGCGTATGTGTGGCGTCTGGCTCTAGTGTGCGGCCGACTTTATCAACCGTATCGACGAGGCGACGACGCAAACACCCTTAATTTAAAGGCTCGCCCACCGCGTCCCGAGATGCCCCACTAATCCTGCATAACATAGTAGCGGAAGCATTTCAGAGATTTATTAACCAACCGCTTCCTGTCGGTATAATGAATGACTAAACCTTCTCAAAACGGCTACGCAACACGAGGTGTTTCATATTTCACTGTTATTAGTAAAGTTCTGATTTCCATGGGCTTGTTTGTCTGTAGCGTCACATGTAGCCTATATGAATATATGTACATCTCTATATGAATGACCTAGATTCACACAACTGAGACTCATATTGCACCTAAAGTTTAGAGGGGAGGAGCCTTGAATTTGCTCTAAAGATAAAGATAATTGAGCTGAATGCCAGATGTGACAAAAAAGCCCATCTTTTATCGTAACCTATGATTGCTGTGGTAATGTTTGCTTGCGTAAGCCTCTAAGGCTAAGCATACACTACGATTGTCAATACTGCACTCATCTTGCAAAATTTAAATATTTTAGCACATTGTTGCAACATTCACTCATTAACTTGTAATTCATGTCCAGAACTTCAAAATGTCGAACAAATTAAATATTTAGGGATTATCTTAGATTATAAACTTTCATTCCATCAACACATCCATTCGTTAACTTCTAGACTACGCAAATTGATTTTCATCTTTAAGAACCTTAGATCAGTTGCTGATAACAATATTCTAAAAATGGTATATTTTGCTACTACCCAATCAATTTTAAGTTACTGTATTGCATCTTGGGGCGGTGCCCCAAAAACAATATTACTAAAGCTGGAACGTGCCCAACGTGCAATAATTAAAGTCAGTTTGTCACTGCCATACACATATCCAACTAAGGAACTTTATCAGCGCTTTCAGGTAGCAACTGTAAGACAACTCTTTATTCGAGATATTATCCTAAAACAACACTTATTACTCCCTTATTCGACACAAAGTACCCAACAAAGAAGACATTTTAACGTGTGTCGCCAACCTGATTTCAAAACTACTTTTGCGCGCAGATTTCTCTGTTATCTTGGTGGATTCCTATACAACCGTGTTAACAAATTAATAGACATTTACCCCCTGACCAAAACTGCATGTAAAAGTAAAATACTTAAATGGATAATTACATTGGATTACAACTCAACGGAAGCTTTACTAGTACCTATTTCATGAACGTAGATAATATTTCTTTTTGTTTCCTCTGTAGTATATGTATATCCAGGTAGTCATATTCACGTGTAAATTTATATTTATGCAACTATACCTATACTTAAATTGTATATTTAATTCTGTATGTATGTATGTTTAAAGAATAAATAACACACCCAATCACAACACACACACTCACTCTCGCACATACACACACTTACTCACTCACTCTCTCTCACACACACACACACACACACACACACACACACTTACTCACTCACACACATACACACACTAGCCTATTACACAATAGCTCTCACACGCTTGTAACACTCATTAGTATTTTTTGCGATTAAATGTTTCGACTTTCTAGGGAGGGGGCCTGGTGATCAGTCAAACAGGTTTTTTTTAACCTAATACAGACACCAGGCTCTTTCTAAATCAACTTAATATGTATAATTACCTATCGTACTATGTAACATGTTTGATTTATTGAGAGCAAATAAATATATATTATTATTATTATTATTATTATTATCTTTTCACCGATTAGTTCGGTTCCGATATTGATAAAGCGTAGTGCGCACTTAACCTTAGACGCCTACGTGAGCAAAACTAAAAGGTGTGAGGCCGGGCTAGGACATGCTTATAATATGCGAACATTGGACAAGGAGTCGTTTTATAATCACTCCTCCATCAGACGAACAAGTTTTGTCCAGTCTTGTTACTAATTTTCTAGTTTCTATTCTTTCCCTTTTATTTTTTTTCTCTCTTCTTTCTTGCTTTTAATACATGGGTTCTTAATCTTAATACATTCTTTCTTTCCTTCAAACGAAGAGTTGATGAATCAATATGTTCGTTTCGATAGCTGGAGCTGATATGTGATAGCCGGGACGAGCTCTGGCTTTATTTATGCCTGTCTTAGATCCCGTTTATTGTAGTTTGCGATCTCGATTTATTTCGTTGCCAAGAGACCTTTTTGAATAGGCAATGTGGCGTATAAATTTCTCTCGCCCCTCGAGAGCCGTGGGCTCCGGTGACTCTCCGTTAAAAGGTGCTACGAATTAATTTTACCTGACATCAAGGACGGCGACTTCGGAATACGTTAGCTCATAATGAGATACCTCTATAAACATGTTTGGGGCTCGAACAAAGTAAGTAACTGCTTTAATATGCATTAAGTACAACATCTATCACTATTTTCAATGACTTTATAAACTAATATACAATAAAAGACTTAATTCTATAGTATTCTATCTCTCCTTTCCCTCATAATCATTCAGTATTGTACTTATTGTCTTAAGGGATAAAGACTATATGTACAATACTAAATAATGATGAGGGAAGAGAGAGATAGAAGGTAGGTTCTATACAGGTAAGGTTCCCAGAAGGCTGGCTACAGTACCCCGCTGGATTCATACAAATCCATTGTTCGAGGTAGGAACCAGCCCTCTGAAAATCAAAAAAGTTGATGAAAAGTTTTGATAGATCTTTGTAGAGGCTCATTGCCTCCGAATCAACGGTCCATGTGTTTCAATAGCAAATGGTAGAAACATATAACTCTTACCGAGGGTGGCATATTGACGCTGCTTGACTGTTTCAGTCACTTCCGCCGCCGAATCGGCTGATCTAGACGTGTTTGGTAAATGGGATGCGGCCAACGTGCCCACGTAGGTTGAAACTTTATATACTTACAGTGACAGTATTAACGTTACGTTCATAAGAGAATTTAGAAATTTAATAGACATGTTTCAACATTGGCGTTGTGTCTCTAATCCATATTATTTTCCGTTGCTTTTTTGGCAAAAAAAATAACCATGGCAGTTCATCCGTTTGTCCATGGAGTTTACTTATTGTGTATGTTACAGTCATTTTTGTCGTGAAATTAGCATCTGTCTGGACTTTTAGTATAAATCTAAAAACTAGCTCTAAAAAAGGATATTATATATAACTATGTCATGAATGGGCATGTTATAATTTTTAGAAATGTCAACTTAATTTTTTATTCGATGTACCGAATGATAAATACCCGTAAAACTGACTAGTGAAGGTGAAACTAACTATGAGAGTCAGTCCACTACTTTAAAATTATCGCTGTCATTGTCGTTGCCACGATTATTGAATTGCAAAGGTAGCGCCATAACACGTGATCGGGGCCCCACCTTTCCAGCTATCTTCATCTATCCCTTGCGAAACACTTTTTTTAATGAAAGGTAGGTACCCTATATCCTATAATAACCCTGACAACGTGCTATAAAATGCTGTAAAGTTTCGGAAAAATGCTGTAAATCCTACGAAGTTGTGTAGACTCTGCCACACTGAAGACACGACTGTGTAGGAAAAAATATTTCATATATATCGGTCTCAAATTTTGAAAATCATGACTATTTTTTAATGACTTTTATATCGTTAGTAACTATTTTCAATAATTATTTCGTTAGTAACTATTTTCAAATAAGGGAAGTTACAAGCACCGGTACTCGATTTGTATGCAGCAACACCAACTTTACTCGTTAGAACCGATACCTTTCGGTACGTGAACAACTTGCATCAAAGCTTTCACTTCTCAAACTATTAAGTATTCCATCGAACTAATATCGTAAGTAAAGAGCTCATTCATGAGTTTCTTCACTTAAACTGTTGAAACTTTAATAAACTACGAAGAGAGCTTATTCTGCTATGAGCGGCTAATGCAATAAAACTGAGCTACAACACCCATAACCAAAATCTTTCCTATAATGTATAAGTGAATTTTTATGTTTGTCTGTTCCTTCTTAACGAGTTTGGCTAAAATCCAATTCTCATAGAATTTGTGTAGAAGTACTTTAGAAGCCCAAGATATTAATACCTATATTAAAAATCTTTGTACCGTATACAATATATATGTAAAGTCAATAGGCATTACAGATCACAATTTTCTGCCAAATTCTATCCTATCCTCATACGTAATTTTTTAGAAAAACGTTGGATTGAAACACAAACAGACTGACGCACTTGGCAAATTTATAAGAGTTTTCATTATTTGACTACAGAACCCTAACTCCTGATTAAGAAAGATCATTTTCTATTGCCCTGCGAGTGTGTACAAGAGCGGGTCGGTATGTCAGGAACGATTTTAACGCTCGCGATGTGGACATACCCAGTGTTGAGGAGTTTGTGGCGATGATGGCGCGGCGAATGTTCGACCGCACCGACAATGGCGGCCACATGTCCATGGATTTGCCCCACACGCACGGCCATCAAACCATCAACTCACCTGGCTGCCAACTCCTTGTGATCTCATACGCTCACCTAATCAGGGCGATGGAGTGAGATCCCAGAAATAGTTTCTACATTTCCAAGCAACCACGACTCTGACTCTGGCCCTAAAAATTATAGAAAAAAGTAGAATGAAAATAAATTATTCTTGCATTTACGAAGCAACTATGTATTGATACACTCACGGATAATATTCATATTTCATAGGTTCGCCTTTAAGCGATATTGCACCTCATGTCAGACAGAAATGCAATCAAAGATGGAGCGCGGTTATCTAAAGGTGGAGACTGACTTGTACCGTTTGTTTGAAATGTATCATTCGAACTCTTAGTTCAAGTATGTTCCATCCATTTTGGATCATAATGTCAGACGTAGAGGTTGTGTGTGCTTCATTAATTTTACTAAGTTATTGTTATTTGCAAGAGTAACCGGAAGTTGGAAGTTATACAGATGGCGGAAGTTGGTATTATGACGGAAGTGAAGTGGCGCCAAAGTATTACAGTATGGTGTCACTGCAGACGCACTACGAGAATCTTGTAAATACTCGGTGTTCGGGCTGAGGGGGCCTAGTCTTTTTTTTTCAGGCGGGGTAAATGCATTTCGCACATACTGGTTCATTTGCTAGGGATTAGACCGTTGTCAATCATGGAGGCATTCCACTGAGGGCAATCCAAACAGTAATCGACCGGCTTGTGTCGAGACTCGAACCAATGGACAAATTCCCAAGGGCTAATACCCGACTAAAACCACCCTCCGATGCCCCGCGCTTATGGTAGGAAAGGCATGAGACTTAAAACGTAGTTACGCTCAGGCCGATCTCAGCGCAATAAGTGCATGAGAGTGCCCCTGGAAGAGCAAACTCGCTTCGACAACAGGGGTGGAGATTCCTCTGCTCCCTAAATGCAGAAGCGGTATTTTTCAGGGAGGGAAGTCATGAGCATATCTGCGTCTTCGGGCTCCCAGCTAGCGCCGACGCCCGTGAGGAGGCGCATAAATACGCGCAATTCCACTTCTCTCTCTATCTCGTTCCGCGGCCTCCTTTTGAGACATCACTGTCTCGCAAAAATTGGCCGCACCCACCCAATGATCATCGCTATGCAGCATGGCTTGTACCAGGCTGCCGAGCGAATCAAAGAGGGGCCTAGTCTACAATGAGAGTCTACAACTAACAGTCTACAACCGACACATACTACGTTCATCGCGTGAACATAGCGAAAGCTCTGTTGGACAAGAGGCGCATAGTAAATATATATTGTGCTCGATAATTACTGTTCAATAATCGCAGTATTCTTTAAGGGCAAATTGCTGCTCGACACCTGACAAGCGTGGAGGCAACTCTTGGAGATGTCCTAATATTTCTGTGTATTATTGTGTTATATTTAATATTGTTATTGTAATAATTCTAATGTAATAAACTTTGATTATAATATTTCTGATAATTATTATTTCGCTACTAAACGCGACACATTACACCAAAATGTTACAAGTCAACCTTCACCTTAAAAGATAATTATCTGTTCACGCGAGACTTCAAGAACGTATCTTGTATGTTTAGGAAAATCTAACGATGGTAAAGAGTTCCACTTGTCAGTGGTACTTATAATAAAAACTAATAAAAACATTTGCAGAAAACTCATACATACAAAGCATACTGAACTTTAATAAAACTAGTCAAGACAAGACTCCTCTCAAATAAGTGTCTGAATTAAGCTGCGTTACGAAGGTATTGTCCCGGAAATTGATTATGAATAAGTATCTACATGCCTGGGGCTACGGCATAATTTCGTGGGGACTGGGTATACCTGTATAAGTACCTTAACATTCATCATACTCGCTTTCAGAGACTTCTTAAACGAAAGTCAAACTGCTCTCTCTTCTGCTGATTTTACTAGTATTTTGCCGTTAAGCCTGTTCTTGTGCAACTCGTCAATCTATCGGGCTAGAGGGGGTCCGACATTACGTTTATCGAGACGCGGTCTCTACTCCAGGACTCATCTCCTCCATCGGCCATCGGTCCTGCAGCAGACGTATATGGAATGGAGAAGTAACCATAACCAATACGAAATACAAATTTAGCTTCTGAATAGAGTGAAGATGAACGTCCTGCCGAGGAATAAAACTTTTTTTAGCAGACATGTTGCTGGGGAGTCTGTTGCCACTTATTCTCTTTTAAACACAGTATTTACTAAATGTAAATAGAATGCATGAATTGACTTACATGTATGTGACTTTCAAAAAATGTTCTCTAGTGAAATTTATTTAGTATTAAGCGAAGAAAATGATGACAACGTTTTAGAAAGTTCTAGAAAACAACTGTCCATTTTATTATACATACGTATAATAGAATAAACAGACAAAAAACCATTTAATGTTATGTTATATATTTACGTGTTCATTAATTTATTGCATAAGTTCAGAATATAGGCTGACAATCCACCTGATAGAAAGTGGGTACCATCGCCTATGGACATTTGTAACACGAAAGGTGCTACAACTACCAATGTGCTGCTGCTTTCTAAAAGGAGGCGGAAACCTGGCCACCAACGCCGGAGCACAACTAAACGTTGTCATAGCGGTAAACTCTACACAAGGGGTGGTAGCTATCTAGACGGGCAAATACCCTACCACCTGGCTGTGGGTTGTTCTGTCGCCTATTACAAAAGTCCCCTGGCTACAGGAAATTGTATCGTTCCTGCACGGACAAAACACGTCTTTAACACGTATTCAATTAATCAATAGACTAATTAATAATTATATTATTATCTATCTATCTTTTGTTTATTTATGTTTACTAAAATAATTAGATACCCGTAATATTTTCAGCCAAGTTATTTTCTTGCCAAAAATATTGTTACACCACACCAGCAGTTTATTACCTTTTCGACTTTTGGACTTCTTTTCTTTACTATGTGTTTAAACTGTATAATTAGAAAAGCAGCCTATTGTGTATTGAAATCATTTATGATGGTCGTTAGCCAGGTGTGATTCTTGGAAAACTCAGGCCACGCGGTCGAGTATTGTACTATATAGTTTAGTATAAAACAATGCCCGAATGGAGGGGAGAGGCAGTCAAGCGACGATTACGATACGAGCAAGACGTGTGCACATTCGATACAGACGGGTATATAGTGACGTACTTTGCGCGTCTTATGGAATCGTGCAGTTTGTACTGGTTGTGTCCAGTTATATTTATACATGTGTTAAACTACTTTGTATAGTTCTAATAAATTCTATAGTAATTCCAACGGCATTTTAACTCGAGTCCTGTAACTCGTAACAATTGATACAAGATAATACAACATATAATTACTTTCACGTATGTTTGCCTCCTTTAGGACGCAAATTTTCTTTAAGAAGTAAAAATTATATGTACGACGTACAAGTTCCTTTTGTAATGTCAGATGTCTGGAAGGGATCGCTTTTAGCGATAAAGCCGCCACAGAGTGCTATATATATACAAAGAAGCCGCCTAGTTTTGCCACAAAATCTTATTGTAACAGCCTTGTCGTTTGGTTTTTGACGATCAAATATCTACAACATCGTGATACATTTTTTGTAACTTAGAGGACAGCGCTTGAAAGATTCAAAATATTCTTATTTGATTGTTAAGTCATAATGACATTCAAACTAAAAAAATTGCAACAAAAAGATAACAATTATCTAGATTATAGTTAATACCTAAATATGTATTTTATAACCTTTTGTGAACTACAATAATATCTTTGGACATGGGCTTAGAAAATAACTAAAAAACTCAGACATACCTCGCAGACGAAGCCAGCGCAAAGCCCGCGAAGACCATGGGATGTCGCAGACTTGGCAACGAGAGCCGTTGAGAGCCCACCGTTAGGAAGGCTGCAATAGCTCCAAACTCCGCCACCGATGGGTATTTGTTCGTCGAGTAGAAGCCGGGGCAAAGAAATTTTCCTCGAGACCTCCTCCCCAACCTCCTCGCCGCCTCAAATGGCTAAGAGGACGACGACCACCACTACGTCGGACATACCTACTGATAACAGTTACGTCATAAAGCAAAAAAATTACTTTGTGTTTATAATGACATCAGCCCAGCCCATAAATGTCCCACTGCTGGGCTCGGACCTCCCATTAAGGAGGAACGGACAGTATACCCGTTACGCTTGTCCAAGACGGCTCGGCAGGTTTGACACATCGGTTATCTCGATGTGCAGGTTGCATCACGATGTTTCCTTCACCGTTATTAGCACGTGGTAATTGTAACAATATGCACATCAGATCAGAAAACTGACTAAGAGGTGCATGCGTTCCGGTCAGGATCGAACCCGCGCCTTTCGATTTAGGGACGCATGCGCTAGCCATTACGCTACCACGAATTAACTTTGTGTTTAATATCTACGAATATAAAAACAATAAAAAACACACATAGTTGTTGACTGTATTGTACGTGGTGTAAGTAGCCGCCAACACGCTTTAAACTTAGTTAAACGCGGCAGTTTTAAATTACTTTAATACCGGGTCTACGTTCTCGTGTTTTAATAATTCAATGAGAGCATCTATCTCAGACAAATTTAATCTAAACTTCTAACACAACAAGTGGATATACATCTATATATAGAGGACAGAAGTAGGTTGTGTTTATCGCAGCTTTGGTTACTTACTACCTCATTTAACAACACGCCTTGTTTTGAATACTGAATAAGCAAACATTTATCAGAAAAAATATTTTTAATTGACATTGCGTTTATATCGGTTGTAACTTCTAGAGCAGTTAAATGTTTTAATAGATTGAGAATAAAAGTGAAATTTATAAAGTAAATAAGGATATTTCAAGTAAGTATTTCTGTTTAAAACTATTAAATAGTTTGAAAATCATTTTATTTCAAAGATTTCCACCAAGAATCAAGACTATTAACTTTTAAGGGACGCAGTCCCTTTTCTAAAAAATTACTAGGTTACTAGGGATATAGGCGCACGTAATACTTTTGCTGATGATCAGAACTCATCCGCAACATAGTTATGACATAATTATACCGCTACAAAATACTGTATTGAAATCAATAAAAAGTAAAGGGCCGCTTCAACTAAAGGATAAAAAAGAAATTAGCATACATAGGCGTTTGGGATGTCATTAGGAATCGTCGTGTCTTCTAAAATTATATTCAACGAAAAGGCTGGTGTGTATAATTAGCATGACCATAGAGTGTGTAAAGTGGCCGGCAGTTTAGAAACGCTCCCCACCGACAGTGACTTAGAATCCATATTTTATATGTAAATATGCAAATACATAGTAGTTAAGTGGTTTCGAAAATTCTCATGGTTCAAAATAAGACACAAATAAAAATTCTTACATTTCTTATTATTATGGAATTTAAACTATTCCTTGTCTGCTGAACCCTATTTATAATCTTTTTCCTTCCCTAAAAAGTCCTTAAAGATAACGAATTTTTAACAAGATACATTTGATCGATGTTTCGATAATCTAATCCGAGTTTGAGAGCAGCTCGACGTTAAGTTTATTAGAGCGGGGCGCAATCAACGGCATTGAGTTGACGCGGCGCGAGATGTCAACTGACTTTGTGGCTTCACTTCAAGTTACTTCTCCCTAATAAGTTTACATTCACTAATGCTCCTGCTCCACCTGCTAGTGTTAGTGGCTGTGACCAAAAGCGACTTATTAATAGCTTTAAAAGTTAGCACGTAAACGATTAACGATTGACTGCTAAGCTTGCAATCAAGCAAACGACCCTACAAAAGTGGTTAACAAAACCTACAGACGTTTGTAAAGTAACGCGTTGCCAGCCTTGAGAAGTGGATAAAGAGGATGGTATTTTATATGTTTTATAATTGTAATAGGAGGAGGAAATAAGGAAGTTGGGATAGGGGTAGGAGGAATCTCGGGACGCAGGTAGTTCGTTGATCTTCTTCCTTCATTGGAAGAGAAACCAATTGCAAACCAAATTCCTCCGCATCACGGGCCCGAGTGTGTGTCGCAAGAAAAAACAAGCCCCGGCGGTAACTAAAGAAAAAAAAAAAAGGGAGTACGAGTAAAATCATCGGATGTGTTTTTGAATCCCGAGGTCCTGACATATGGCGGTGGTTTAATTGACAAGTCCAAGCATATCATCTGAAGTCCAACATTATTTTACTACTATTCCTGGGCAGTAGAGTATCAAGAATGGATTACACCTCATCATAAAACTGGTAGGAAGAGGTGGGCCACCACAACTCTGATTCATCGCACGAAATACATTAGCTTAAGGCCATTTCACGCCGATATTCTGTGGGAACGTAGTATCATACAGATTCAGCCGGTCCAAAAAGCTGTAATCAAGATAGTGATTTCAGTACGTCTCTACCACGTATTAAATTGCATACTACATTAGTAGTATATATACATGTTCTATCAGTGTTTAACGTCTTTAGCAATGTCGCATCTCAAATAACGCATTAAACTCATAGCTTAATGGAAATAAAGACAGTTTAAAACTATCTATACTACTAATAATTAAAATTAAAGAAACAGTAAATACGTTCCTTGTATGTTTATGATAGTACATGTCAATTATTACAATAGTCTGGGTCTAGTCAGTCTAGTGCAAAATTTCTCGATTTTATTGAAGTCAGTAGCTGTAAAAAAGGTGACCCTCTCGCCCTTTCAATAGTGAAGGGAAAAATTTAGAAAAAAAAATGAAATTGTGAAAAAAGAAGTGTGCGTCACGGGACACCCGACAGAAGTAAAATAACTTGCGTGAGAGAAAGGGAATCTAGACGGACTGGCGCCGTAACGCGTTACGTAACGAAGCGGTTTACCCTCCCATAAGAAGTTATCACTTCAAAAATTATTTCCAATGAGTGGCGTGTTTATGGTTTCATAAGTGAAATGACGAAAACAGTGGAAGATGTCGCCTCCACAGAAGCTTCTAATGCGTACTTGGGCGATTTTTCTAGTTTTAATACACTCACAATTAAACATCTCACAAAATGAGAGGCACTGTCTAACTGTCAAAACACAATTTGATGTTAATAAATTTGCACAAATTTTATGCAAATTGAGGTTATACGAGACAAAAATGTTTGGGAACCTGTCAAACTGAGTATTTATTTTCGTAATAAATTTTGTAACTATCCTATAAAACAGTTTAGTGTTCTCGAAATTTATGAGTACTTTCACATAACTACTTTGAGCTTAATTTATTAAGCATGTCAAATATTTAAATTCTTTCGACTTGAATGGAAGGATAAGATTTGAGCTCCTTACCGGATAATGTTTACTATGATTTGTTAACAGCCGTGTAAGAGACAAAAAGCGTTTTTGATTGATTCCTAAGTCAATATTCACGGGTGAATATTTGAATATGTGCATATTCGGCCATTTCAAAGAACACTACAAAAATGTGTTTAAAAACTGTTCTTTATGGATTTTTAAGGTAGTTTCTTGTGTTGTATTTCCATATATTTTAATTGGCCAGCGATAAAGCTGTTAATGTAGACATTATAGCAAAATATATTTTTTGGCAAAATGGTAATGATATTCCCTTAAATGGTAATTAGAAATAAAAGAAAATTTAATATTTTCTTGAGTTTTCGCGACTTGTATACATAATAAACTACGTTTTAACGGTTTTAAGCGCGGTAATTTATTTGATTTTATTTATTCCGACGATTCGGCCACTTTTCAGTGGTCGTAATCACGAAACACAAAGATGAAAATACTCGTTGACAATTGAAGACATGAGTGGATTACTTGGATGGACTTATCACCTTCGATAAGTCGCATAATTCCAATTCTGACTAAATCGAGATAAAAGTTTTACTTTTATTTGAAACTGAACTGAACTTAACACCGTTAGCAACTTTTCATTGTTTAAATATGCCTTTTATCTATAGTCTAAGGTCTGTAGTCATTTGGTATCGACTTATAACAGTCATCTACGCAAAAAAAAGCAAAAAACCGAATATGCGACATATCACCTTCATCCACTCACGTCTTCAATTCTCATTAACAGCATTTAATTGGAACAAATCATGTGGATGTTGTCTTCTAATAATCGAACTTACAAACATTTGATCAGGTAATCTGAGTTGCAAACCCTCATGAACCATATATAATAGTAATTAATATAATAATTTCTTATTACCATTCAAATGAACTCATTACCATGTTATTAATACGAACGGTAAAAATGGTAATTTGGTAAATGGTGGTTAGAATTTCTAATAATTATTGGAAAATTTCATTATTTAGTAAGATTATGCAATTTTTAAAATAAATATTGCAAAATAGTCCTTTAAACGGAATTTACTGACCTACATTTTATAAAAAAAACATGTTATCTACATCAAAAGCTCATAAACAGTAGTGAGAAATATTTTGAACCAAAACGCTCGCGACGAAGGATAATCTTCAATTTCGCCAGAATGCAACACTCTTCGACAAAATCGTACGGTCAACGAGTGAGCGACGACTGACTGTACATTTATTATCTCTGATCGCGCTGTTATAATATTTAAAAACACAGAAACCATTGTGGCCATGTTCACGAACGGTAAGTAGGGAAAAGCATAAGGACATTTTTCAGAGTACCCTCACTTAATTAAATTATGTTCTTTGTGTAATTGTTTAGAATTTAAAACAGTCTTAAAATATCCTATTTTACGAATATGTAACCATAACTTCGTTCTTCAATTGCATTTTGATTACTGGACTAATAACTTGTTGAAATCTGGGAAAAGGGACACTGATGGTAATTAGATTAGATAAGTTATCATTTAATTTTCAGTATTTCAATTTAATATACATATATAATATATTTTGCACTTTGTAGAAAACATTTAGATCGGTCTATTAACAAGCATAAGTTCACCAATAGTGGTAGTTAAGTATGTTATTTATTAAGGGCCGTGCGATTTGCACATTTTCAAAGAATCACCCTCACACACTTTATAGAGGTGAAATAATACATGTCAATCTTGATCATATTTCTGAGGTAGCCAGTACAGACTCAAAACGCATTTTCGATAAATTTTCTCGCCAGAAATGAATTGCAAAGTGACCTCTAAACGTGTTCTTAAATCTGTAATATTGTTATTACTGTTAAACGTACATCGCTAAAATTAATAAAAGTAACATATCTACATATATAAAAATCAATTGCTGTTCGTTAGTCTCGCTAAAACTCTAGAACTGCTGGACTGATTTGGCTAATTTTGGTTTTAAATTATTTTTGTAAGTCCAGGGAAGGTTCAAAAGGTGAATAAATATAAAAATATACTTGAAATATAGTAAAAGCAACTATTTCGCTTTTCTTAGAAACTATTCCTACCTGTCAAACATTTGATGTTCGTCCTGTCGTTCAGAAATCAACTAAATTTAAAAGTCATTCAGATATCAAATTAAATTTAAAAGTGAAGATATTTTTTCATATTATTGGTTTTGAATCTCAAACGTTTGATGATCGTCCCGTCGTCTGATGATTCACTATATTTAATTTGTGTTATATTTAATGTAAATAAAGATATATAAGGAAATTTCAAATTAGAACCGTACTCTACAAACTTTATTTTGTAAGCTCCTAACCTTTGTAACATAACAATTTTTCAAGCAACATTATGTGTATTTAAAAATAATTGTACTACCTAATTCATCTCGAGCATTTTTTATTTATTAGGCATTCTTTTTGTTCAGGTTATGTTTTGATCACATTTTTTATGTTGAAACACTCTGCAATTATCATTCAGCTATATATTTATTGATTCTGAGGCGGTAGGAAGTGTGCCGGGTCAGCTAGTAAGAAATAGAAACTAAAACTAAATGGCAAATGTATAAATAGAAAATGTATGTTATGTTTGTGTTATTTTCTATTTTTACAATGAGACTCGGGAAAAAATATAGGGATGACATTTAACGTCTCGTTCTTTCGGAATCCAGAGGCGAAGAGTGTACAGTGACATATAAACACATTAGGGATCCATTTTTATCAATAGTTTTATTATTAGTATTATTTATTTTTAAGATAGTTTATACTGGTACTATTGTCTTTATTACGTTCAATATTATTTGCATATATATGCAATATTATTTGTTATAAACCAATTGGTTTATAACAAATAATATTGCTCAGTAACATAGAGATTAAATATTACCTACCATTGTATTATTTTAATCTATACAGATAAATAAAATTAAAGTCTATAGTATATTTGTAATGATACCGAATTTTTGTCCGTCTGTCTGGATGTTCCGATTAATCTCTGAAACGGCTGGACAAATTTTGACGAGACTTTCACTAACAGATATGCTGCTGATGTTATAAGAAGTAACTTAGGCTACATTTTTAAGGTTCCGCTAAAAAAACTACGTGGGTGCAGCTAAATTTGAATATATTTGTTTTAATAAGAGTAGTTGTATTCACGGCCTCGCCTATGACATTTTTTATTGCCTTAGGCGGGTTAACACACAGACGGTTCACCTGATGAAAAGTGGTTACCGTAATCCTTGGACGTTTGCAACACCAATGGCGATACCAATAATTCAGCCTCTAGGCAGTATAGAAGGAACTGGTAAGAAAAACTGTCATGAAAGGGAAGTGGGGATAGATTTGATTAGGGGTGAAGTAGGAGGGATGGGATAGATTGGAAGAGGTAGAGTCGCGGCCACACGTCCAAATTAAACCTCTTTATCTACAAAAGTATATGTTTTACTTACAAAATGACCCAACCACAAGCCACCGTCCTAACAGTACGAAACACGATTACCTAAAATTTAAAAAAAAATCACGCTGATATACTGTGAGAGCATGGTATCATACCGATGGAGCTTGCTCTAAGAGCTCTTAAGACGACTGCTCCAGCATGAGTCTAATTACATAGTAGATGTGAAAAAAACAGACAGTAGGTATGAGCAATTTTTACTATTCCATAGACATCTAGATAATTACAGATCCTACATAATATAGTCATGCCCCTCCGACATGTCTTTTTGTTAGTTTGTGCACATCATAGTAATTTTTCTCAAATCTACTGCATGAAGAATAATATTTCGTATGACATAAAAATAGGCACCGAGAATAAGTATAAGAGGTCTGGAATAAATTTATAAATAATTAAAAAAACAAAACATACGAGTATATCTAGAATGAAAATTCTATTTAAACCTTTATTTATTTTATGAAATTTCACGAGTATATCTCTTAAACATTACAGATTTAAGAAAGAATGTAGACATAAATTGTACTAAAAGGTTCATTGACTTCGTGACAAAATATAAAAGTTATTTTGTAATACGGATTAAGTACACAAAAGAAATTTATTTAGAACATTATACGGCGATGAGTAAAACACGATTTGAAAGCTTTTAACAATGTTTGCTATTAATGAATTTGTATCCTTTCACACAAAAGGCTTAGAAAATAAATTTACGACAAAAGCCTGTTATCGCCTTACTCTTGTTTTGTGTCGTTTTAACGAAAGTATAAAACATGAATTGCGAAGAATTCTTTTTGGGTATTTTTATTAAACACAAGGTGACATTTATCCGAGCAGGAGCGGAGAAAGAATACAATTTCTTATGGCCGGGCGGTCTTTTGTTAAAGGCGACAAAACAACCCACAGCCAGGTGGCAGAGTGTTTGCCCATCTGGATGGCTACTTTGCCTGGCCTAGAGTATGCCGTCATAACTACCTTAAATTATGTTCCGGCAGGCCTTAGTAGCCCTCTGCCTGTATATTGGCTTTCCCCCTGCGTTATAAAAAAATCCTTAGTGGCCAGGTTTCAGTCTCCCGGGTGTCTGTTTGTTCGGGATTCACGTAAAAACAATCGGGCTGATTTCGATGCACTTTTCGATGATTGACAGCAAATTCTTAGACTTATAATCTGCGCTACTTTTTATCCTGGTAATTTTTCTGGGAATAATTTAAATGGACAGATACAAAAAATCTAATTCCAAGTGATTCATTCACTGATTGACAGAGATTTTATTTGATACTATGTGTATACCAGGAATCCCTCTCAAATTCCTAGGAGCGGTTTTTTCGGGTCCATTAAAAGTAGTTTATTTCGTCACAGTTTTCACTAAAATGATAGCTTACATCCTTTTTTAAATTCTGTAGTACTTAGTTTCCCGGCAATTCCGCGGCAGTTTTAAGTTAAATTCATTTAAAATCTTTTAAATTTTATTTAAAAGGAAAATTAATACTAATGGATATAAGGTTGATTTTTATATGTTTATCTCTTTTTTAGTGATTTATCATTTAGCTTTTTCGTTTCATTGACTTTGAAATTACAGCGATTCTACAGAAGTTTCACTTCAAAAACAAACTCCTCAATTATTATTTTTTAATTTCTCGCATCCTATCGGTTTATTTGAAGATAAATCGAAGTTGCTAACCCTACACAACCATCTATCTACTATAAGAAATGATAGCAGAATTCATGCTCAGAGCGGTCAGCTTCGGTTATCGTTAAGGCATTTATCGAACCGTTCATATCGAGTGGTCTATCGGAAACTGTCTAATTCTCTATATCGATAGCAATGCGACCCCATCCGAGCTCGTTCGGAAGAGCGACTTGGGGTTTCAAACGGGAAGGCCCGAACTAACTTGACCGGTTTACACTTGGCATATATCCAATTTATGTATCCCGGAGCGGCTACTTTCAAGTGAAAATCAAAACTGTAATCTTATTAGCTTCTATGTTGTTTATAGTATAGTTAAAACGGAGAACAGTGACACATGTATGACTATGTCGTGGTGGATGTGTTAAAGCACACTTATCCGTGCAAGAACGGAGAAAGAATACAATTTCCTGCGGCCGGGCGGCCTGCCGTAAAAGGCGATAAAACAACCCACAGCCAGGTGGTAGGGCATTTGCCCAACTGGATGGCTACCACCGCTCTGGTCTAAAGTGTGTCGCCACAACAACCTTGAGGTGTGTTATGGCATTAGTGACCATATTCCACTCTCCATTAAAAGAACAGCAGCGCATTTGAAGCACTTTTGGTGTTGCAAATGTCCTTAGGCGATGGTAACCGCTTTCCATTAAGCAATAAAAAACAGCACGCGGAAGGTTCACATACGGAAGTCCTGTATCCAAGACAGCCTTCATATTCGTGACATACCAGACAATCAGCTAGAGAGTAATCTATGCTCATGAGGCGACGTTTTACGAATACCTAGGACCTGAGCTTATTAACTTAACCTGGGCTTGTTAGTAAAAATCTTTAGCTGTGCCACCTCCGCCAAACGCGGTAGAAAGAACAGTCCCTAAAAATGCTGGCTTGACAACATGGCGTGGCATAACGTACCAATGATCCCATAATAATAGATGTTAAAGACCGCGTCAAAAGGAAAAAAAGTAGAAAAGTGGACTCCGAATTCCGAGACAGATACTCTGAACATAACTGAAATTTAACGCTAGGATGTTGATAAATAGCTATATACGTGCTAGTAATTGAAGGGAATGTGATTTGCTGCAACTGTCATTTGCGGTTTTTATTGATTTATGTACAACATTTGTCTTATGTGTGTCTCTCAACACAACGGGGTATAGAAATGGACTTTTGGAGGGTTCAACACGAGCTTCTTTGACAAATTTTATGCAAATGTGGCGTGACAGTCATCGACGATTATCCCTGTATACATAAGCCCCGATCAGTTTAGGAAATGAGAACACTAGGCACCTACGGGGCTATTGGGATGAACTAGTAGTGGAACTAGGGATCTGGGACTATGGAAACTATGGCCTCAAAAATGCCGAACAAGATTGGCGAGGGACACAAAAATGTTTTATTATTAACATCGACATCCATTAATATTAACCCAGCGTATTTGAATTTTAATTACATTTGCCACCACTCGGATGATGGTAGTAACAATGTCACGGCTGATTAAGCGATCAAATATTTAGCTGGGATGCTCGCTACTATCGTTGTTAATTAGTTTTAGTATATTATATCTGCAATTACGACCTGTTGTACCATAAATCTAATTTACTAATTTGCTTATTGACTACGAGTAATAGCTACATACATGTTTGTATTTACAGGTACAATTTGTTTCAGAAAACATAGCATTACATTTGTATAAACCTTAAACCTAACTTTTTAAGACCAAAAGAATATAAAATCCGTGATTTCAGTCTGTTTCACCGGTGTAAATTTCACACTCATTTCCCGCAGGAAATTTTGACTTTATCAGGATAAAACATTACAATATTTATTTTGTATTTGTAAAAAAAATTAGACCTGCGTTCACAGTGACTCATCCAGATAAAGTTAATTTTCTTGTTTGTATAAAAAATTGGGTCATTGTAATTGATAGGTTAAAAAGGTTTTAAGGCAATAACTAGTAAAAAATAATCAAGCACCCTATTATACTATGTAAATACCTACTTCAAACAGAATAATAGTTTGGTTAACACAAAAACAGACACTTTTACGGTCTTATCCATATTGAGTTAGAGTAAGTTTGTAGGTTTCTTGAAGATCCATAAAGAAGCCTACAAACGTAATTGAACTGAACATGAATAAGATCGATTGTATACATAATAATAATAATAATAAAGCCCTTTTATTCCGAATGCATCCAATTTAACATTTTTTCTTTTTCTATTTTGTTTTTTATATTATATCACCCAATTCGGCGTGCCTCTTGGCATAGGCCTCCTCCAGCTCATTCCATTGAGCTCGGTCCTCTGCAACTTTGGTCCAGTATGGTCCCAAGGTTAGACGGATATCGTCGCTTCATTTTGTTTTTGGACGCCCCTGTCTTCTGATGTCCCCTCTTGGGTACCATAAGGTTACTTGCTTGCTCCATTTATTTATTGTATACATAATTATGAAAAATCTAGAAGAAATCGTAGTAATGCACCGACTAGAGAAATACCGAAAAAAATATTTGTGAAATGTATCGTACTATGAAAAAAGATTAATACCTCTTCCACGGTACCGCCAGGTATGAATGACATACATATCTAGTATCTGTTATAATATAACAATTGTTATTCAATTTTTTGTAATAGCTTGTAATAAAACACACTTAGCAAGTTCCAAATCGATGATTTTCAGAATATATTCTTCATCAGAATCTAATTCGACTATTAAAAAAAACTAAAAGATGATAAACTAAATATAAGTACGAAAGTGTATTTGATAAAAATCGTTAAAATAAAGGATACGTCGAATAGCCGGTGCGTAAGTAATCCTCTTATATTAAATGCTCTATAATTTCTGAGAGCATAATCCGAAACAGAAAGTACGAACAATTTCGAAGAGAGATTTCAACTTAAGAATGATAGCCGAAAGTTTAAGCGTGGTCGACTTTAGATTACCCTGTTAATTAAACGCTGCTTATTTAATTGCCAGTGTCATTAAATTTAAATAAACTATACATACATTTTTCCCCGCATCTGAGTAATATTATTATCGTTGTTATTTTCTCCAAGGCGTCAAAATATTAGCCTATGTAATGACTGTAAAATGTCGTGTTCCGTTTTGTGGAATGACAAAGACATGTGGCTTTATACAAGTAGCAATGTAAGTCAAACGCTTCTTGTAGTATTTATGTTGTCACATTGTTGTTTACTTGTCATTTTTTTAATAGCTAATATACTTTTCTTTATACACTTTTAGTACTACAAGTGTATTTAGGCCCGCCCACATGCATAACGATCGCATAAGTCATTTACGAAATGCGTTGTTTAGTTAAAAAAAACCTTCGAATCCATAGGCCATTCTCATCATCAGAAACATATTTCGCTTAATTACGAAAACCGTCAAGAAAACAACACAAAAAGCCTGGATAAATATGATCTCTATACATTTTAAGGATTTCAGATTTGCTAAAAGACAGCCATTCCAACTTGCGTTACCTTCAAATGCAATTTATGAATACTTAGTATAACCTGAAATTAAACACTAATCCACAGTGCTTACTGAAACACCGCAAATGTATCTACTCTCGACAAAATATCATATCACCTCAAAAGAACATATCCATTAACTAAGAGAGACTGAACACTTAATCAAAGCTAACTCGCTTTTAATGATTTAATGTATTTTGATTATATCCTGTAATTGGTGTTATTACAGAATATAATCAGACATGACATGGTTCTTAGAAGTAAATGTATGATGTAATTGTATCAAGTTTTTTTTTATGTAACTGATGAACTCCCATGCATGCGTTAGTACAAATTGGAAGGTAATATTTCGCCATCATTTAACTTCAATAGTCATTAAAGAACATCGTTATGTCTTTAAAGAGCCTTACAAGATCTATAGACTAAACAAAAAAACTACTGAAAATTATCTTTCGTGATCTCATTATATAACTTGGTAGCTCTATAGTGACTACATCTTGCTGTAAACATTCATTTCTGTAGATCCAGTAGATTTGAGAAACATTACAGTGACAGGCGGACGGACAGATTATATAACAGTTCCATTTTGGCCAAAATTGTTGGAGAAACAATGGCACATCACTAGAGCTTGTTACTGATAGACTTTGGTTTATCTATTGTTAAGCTTCCTCTTCTGTCAATAGTGTGTTCTTTTAATGGTTTCCTGCTAACATGTAATGTGTGTGATATGTGTATTAAATAAACCCATTTTAAAAAGTACTCCGTTTTTCTTAATTTCCTCTGGCCGTCCCATCTAACCACAATATAAATAGCTACGAAACCCTTAAAAACTTTATTTTAAATCACTTACACTACATTTACACTTGTCTTTTTTTTGAGGCGAGGGAAATGCTTAACCGATTTACGCACAATCTGGGCCGTTGCTAGGGAACGACACGCGTCGGTCGGGGGCGATAACACTGCAGCAATAGTATGCTCTTGTCAGTGCTCCGTCCGCGGTCGACGTCACAGAATAGTGTGGAAGATTCAGAGGAAGCTGCACGGGCAAGCGACCCCAATAACCACTAAAAACCCCCTCCTCCCTGTCCACCCTGCGCTTTAGTTTGTGAAGGAAAGGCTGAGATTTAGAACAAAGTTACACCCAGCCGATCCAGCGCAATAAAGTGCCTGGAGTGTGCCTTGGGAGAACACACCCCACTTCGTTGCCGGGGGTAGATGAGTCCCTTGCTTTCCTAGCTAACTAAGGGGCATTTACACTTGTCTACAACAAGTTCCAACAACATATAAAAATAGGTGGCATTTGTTACACCATATCTTTTGTACATTTATATACCTGTACAATGTACATTTTATCCTCATCTCATACGATACACGGGATACACGTGGAATGTCGAATCTGTCTATATATGTTACACAATATACATATAACCATCACGAATGATCGGAATTTATGCCTACATATTGTAAATGTTGAAATACTTATACAGTATTCAGGAAACGGTGAGACGAGTTGAAACGAAAACAAACATGGAACCAATGGAAACAAACCATAAAAAAAGATTGTTCATAGGTAACTTTTAATTTCGTACAAATATTAATTTTAAAAACGCAAAAAGTTATACACTAGTAAAAGTTTAAATAATAATTTACTATATATGTATTACTACTAAGTTAGATAATTCTTTACATTTATTTTACAATATACTTTATATCTTTTTTTAAATTTAATGTATACTAATATTATATGTATAAAAAGTAAAGATTTGTTTGTTTGCATTGAATAGGCTCCGAAACTGCTGAACTGATTCGAAAATTTCTTCAACCTTTTTTTTTTTTTTTTTTTTTTTTTTTTTTGAGGCGGGGAAAAATGACTAACCGATTTACGCACTCTCTGGGCCGTCACTAGGAAACGGCACGAATCCACGGGGGGCGATAACGCTAGCAATTGTATGCTCTACTTGCGCTTCGTCCGCTATGGATTACACAGAGGAGTGTGGAGACTCCGAGCGATGCCGCACGGGCGAGCAACCTCAATACCCACTAAAAAACCCCTCCTCCCTTCGCGGCCCTGCGCTTTGATGTGAAGGAAAGACTGAGATGTAGAACATAGTTACTCAGCAGTCGATCCAGCGCATAAAGTGCTGAAGTGTGCCCCGGGAGAACACACTCCACTACGGAACGGGGGTAGTTGTAAAATCCCTTGCTGACCTAGTAGCAAAGGGCCCCCATCGTTCCGGATCCTAACTCAGGGAGGGAAGTAATGCGCGTACCTGCCTCTCCGGGTGCCGGCTGAAGGCCGGCGACCTCGAGAAGAGACCGTAGCACGCGCCCTAGGACTTCGCTCCCTATCCCTCTCTGCGGCCTCTTTCAGAGACATAACTGCCTCACAAAAAGAAACCGCAGTATCCCAGCGGTCGTCGCTCTGCAACATGGCCGTTACCAAATCGCCGAGCGATGCGACGGCTCCTAACTTTGTCTCGAGCTCGAAACGCTGCGGCGCCCAGGCAGCGCACTCGACAAGCGTATGAAACGCCGTATCGGGCGCGCCACACTGTCGGCAATCCGGAGAAGGCAAGCAGCCCACAATGCGAAACAGATACTGGTCGAAGCAACCGTGTCCGGTCAGTATCTGCGTCGTCCTGAAGGTGAGGGTGCCGCTAGTGCGGTTAACCCATTCCTCCAGTTGTGGCCTGATTGCGTCCACCGTAAAGCCGCCGGCCGCAGGGTGTTCGAGGTCACGAGACCAGTCGACGAGGCAGGAAGCGGTTTCCCGCTTCCTGACCGTCTCTATCTCGACTTGACAGAAGGTCAGTCCTCTAGCTAGGGCATCCTGCTGGGTACGACGAACCCTGGACAGGACGTCTGCCTGGAGAGGCCAGGGCAGCTCGCCTGCCAAGAGTGTCGCCGCCGTCCAAGACACTGTACGATACCCACGTATGGTTCTCACGGCCAGAACCCGCTGCGCCCGGTGCAGCAGGGTTCGATTGTGGCGGTGAAGCGACTCGAACCAGACGGGGGCACCGTAAAGGGCCATACTCCTCAGGATGCCAGAATATAGTTTCCGCGTCGCACCCCCCGGCCCCCCCACGTTGGGAAGAAGCCTTGAGAGTGCGCCCGCGGAACTCACGAGTTTGGGAACTAACTGCTCAAAATGCGCTTTGAACAGCCATTTCCCGTCTAAGACTAGCCCAAGATATTTCATCGTGGGCCCTACTCTGATCGCCACCCCCTGGACTGTAACGGACAGATCCGGGGGTGGATTGCGAAACTTCCTATGGAACATGATGGCCTCCGTTTTCGCGGGGGAGACCCTCAAGCCCAGCCTAGCTATTCTGTCTACGACTATCGCCAACCCGTCGTTGGCGACGTCCACGGACTCCGCGAATGACGCGGCGCGTGCCGTGAGTAGGGTGTCGTCCGCAAAGCAGATCAGCCCTACCCCGGGCCTGACCGTCACCCGAAGGATCCAGTCATAGCCTACGTTCCAAAGGATCGGCCCGAGGACCGACCCCTGTGGAACGCCGCACGCGACACGTCGCCGACCTAACTCGTGATTGACGGACGCACCGCCCTCCCAAAGGATGTGTCGATCCCGCAGGTACTCGCCTAACAGCCTCGTGAGGTACGGGGGGACTCCGTGTGCACGGAGCCCCTCCCTGATCGTCTCATGAGGGAGGCTGTTAAAGGCGTTCGCTATGTCTAGCGACACCGCAAGAACGACGTCCTTCGCCTGGACGGCTTCGTCCGTCACCGTTCGCAGCGTCTCGAAGGCGTCCATCGTGGACCTCCTCCTCCGAAACCCGAACTGCGTATCTGATAGCCCCGGCTCCACGGTGTCTAGATGCTTCACGAGCCGCTCCGCCAAGATCTTCTCGAAGACCTTGGCGACCTCGTTCAGCAGCACTATGGGCCTGTAGGCGGACGGATCGTCGGGAGGCTTACGACCTCCCTTGGGAAGAAGGCACAGACGCCCCTCCTTCCATTGCGACGGGAACCTACCTGCGCGAATACAGGCTTCGAAGAGGTCCCGCAGCTGGCTGCGTAGATGTTTTGCAGCCAGGAAGAGGAGGCGACCGGGGACCCCGTCGGGTCCCGGAGCCGTCTTCCTGCCCCGGAGCCGGTCCAGGGCAACGTCGAGTTCCCCCTCGGAGATGGAGTGAGGCTCCTCGTCCGTGGGGGTGTCGGGAATGGGTGGACCCATACTGGGGGGAGTGAAGTTCCCCGGATCCGGGAAGAGCCCATCGATCACCGAACGGAGCACCTCGGGTTCGAGCGTTTCCGTAGCCGTGGAAGTGCAAGGCCGCAACTTGTTGCGGGCCCCACGGTACGGACGCCCCCAAGGGTCCCGATCGAGCGTCTCGAGGAGCTCGGCCCGAGCTCGGGCTTTCGACCGCAATATCGCAATCGAAAGGGCCTTTCTGGCCTCCCTAAACTCTCCCACGAGTCCATTTTCCGCGACATAGTCCGGAGGACGGCGCGCCCTGCAGCGTTTGAGCCTGCGGCTGATGATGCGAACTGCCTTTCGCATCTCGCCGAGCTCCTCGGTCCACCAGTGGACCGCCTGCCTGCACGAAGGCTGTCGTTTGGAGACGCGTGGCATCGCAGCGTCGCAAACCCTCGTCAGGGTCTTGCGCATGTGCTCTGCCTGCGTGTCCAAATTCGCGAAATCGGCTGGGTAGGCCCAGCTTTCCGTACATGCCCACTCCTCGGCCTGCTCCGGATCGAGCTTGGTAAGGGCCCAACGCGGGAGGAGAGGGGGGCGACGTTGAACAGGGCTCGGACCGGAGGAGGGGGTCGTTAGCTCAAATCTGATATACCGATGATCAGAGAGCGACTCCACCTCCTCCAGCACCCTCCATCCGGTCACTCTGCGGGCGGCCGCATGAGTGGCGAATGACAGGTCGATGATCGATCCACCCCGTGCGCGTACGCAGGTCTGGACCGATCCCTGGTTCAATATTGTGAGGCCGGCTTGAAGAGCCCAATCCTCAACTGCCCGACCCCTAGGGTCCGTGATGACGTTTCCCCAGGATTGGTGCTTCGCATTAAAGTCGCCCATCACGAAAGTCGCTTTGGGTGACAATCTGCGAACGGCAGCCCCGACGGCGTCCAAGCGAAGCTCGAACTCCGCCAGAGGGCGGTTTCGCGAGAAGTAAACGCCGATGACGACGATACTCCCGCTTTCCGCCACCGCATAGCCCTTTCCTCTTTCGAGACACGTAAGCGGTGTACCAGATCCGGCCCTGGCCACCACCGCTACCGTGTCGTCGAGATCGCCAACCCAGTTGCCGGCGGGGGGAACGTAATACGGCTCGCTGATAACGGCCAAGTTCGCTCGCCACTCCGCCATCGCCTGCAGGCACAAGTCCTGGGTGGTGGGGGAGTGGTTTACGTTGGCCTGAAAAAACGCTGTAGCGGGTGTACTAGGCATTGGAGGTGTCCATTGCCTGCACAGCCGTCGCCGCAGTTGCAGCCGCACCTCGTCTCGTCCGCGGGTGGACGAATTTGCCCTTTACGAAGGGAGGTAGGCAGAACCTCGCCAACGTAGGATGGGCAGCGTTAAGGCCCCCCGCCGCGCACGCCACGCAGTGGGGTTTTCGTGCCTTACAGTCCGGAATCCTGTGTCCGCTTTTACCGCAGCGGAGGCACAGTTTGGACCGGTCCGGGCATGTATCCGGGCACTGTTGGGCGCTATGACCGACGTTGAAACAGCGGTAACAACGTATCGGTCTAGCCTCCATTGCCTCGACCCTCGCCGAAGTGAAGCCCACCACGAGGTAGCCCAGTTCGGCGATAGTCTTGGCGGCAGCGACCGGGCACAACACGTATGTTGCGCCCAGGCCGCCCGGTCCGGCACCGATGTGCTTCGCGAGCACGTCGTCGCGCCTGCATCCGCTGGCGCACACGACCGCGTCGCGCAACCCATCGATGGTGACCGAGTCATCCAGCCCAGATATGTAAAGCTCCCCACGCTTTACTGGGCGGATGACCTCGGCCAACCCTGCAAGGGCCCCGCGAAGGGCCTCGGCGACGCGATCCGCCTTGGCGGCGCCCTCCGGCCCCGGTTGGAACTGGAGGAGGCGCCCATCCTTGGCGGTCCGCACCACCTTCAGCCCCTCGCGGAGGCCCATGGCGGTGATGTCGACCACCCCCGAGGCCTTCGCCTTAGCGAAGACGTCGCGGTAGCCGACACCTTTCGCGACCGCGTCCGGCAGCAGTTTGATAACAACTGCCGCCGTACTCGGCTCGCGGTAGACGGCGGCAGGCTTCGGAGCCTGCCTACGCGGTTGCTGCCTCCTTCCCGTCGAAGGGGCAGCAGCTTGTGCCTGGGGGGGGGAGGGGGCCCGTTGGCCCTCGCCCCCTTACCCCTTTTCCGCCCGACGACCGTGGTCCACGCCCCCCCCTCGGGAGCGGGGGTGGGGGTGGGGGCCACGGGCGCCGGCGGCGGCGCGACGGTGACGGCGACTCGAGGGCGGGGGGCGGGGGCCGCGACAACCGGTGTCGCGGCCGCGGTCGTCGCCCGACGCCTGGGAGCCGGTGTCACAGGGGTGGGGGCCGAGACGGAGGCCACAGGGGCGGCAGCGGCGGCGGCGCGTTCCGCCCTCCGCTTCCTCCTGAGCGTCCGTCTCACACCTCCCCTGTGCTTCTTTTTTGGTTGTTTTGGGGGCGGCGGCTGTGGGGAGCCCGCCACCCCTGCGGCCGGGGCCGCCACCACCACTTCCATCGGGGCCGGGGTACTCGCTTCCCCCATACCTCGACGGACGGCGGCGGCAGCCGTGGCCGGTCTTGGCCGTCCGGTGGCCACCGCGGTGGCCGCGAGCGCGACGGCCGCGCGAGGAGCCGGTCTGGGCGCCGGCGCCTTACCTCGGTCCGCCGCAAGCGGCGGGCGGAGGGTCGGCGCGGGGTTCAGCCGGTCCTCTATGGCGGCCAATCTGGCGTCGATTAAGGGCGCAACAGCGTCGAGCACGACGCGCAAGAGCGCATCGTATGCGTCGCCGCTGAGCCCGAGAGGAGGGGTGGAGGAGGAGGAGGAGGAGGAGGAGGAGAGGGGGGAGGAGGAGGAGGAGGGGGAGGAGGAGGAGGAGGGGGGGAGGAGGAGGAGTGGGAGGAGGAGGAGGGGGAGGAGGAGGAGGAGGAGGGGGAGGAGGGGAAGGAGGAGGAGGAGGAGGAGGGGGAGGAGGAGGAGGAGGAGGATGAGGAGGGGGAGGAGGAGGAGGATGAGGAGGAGGAGGAGGAGGGGGAGGACGAGGGGGAGGAGGAGGAGGAGGAGGAGGGGGAGGAGGAGGAGGAGGAGGGGGAGGAGGAGGAGGAGGAGGAGGAGGAGGAGGAGGAAAATTTCTTCAACCTACACTATCCCCGGGTAACATAGGCTATATTACATTTTTTTTAAAGATTTTGTTATAAAATACCCGTGCGAAGTCGGAGCGGGCCTCTAGTAAATTATAAAATAGAAGCATTACGTGCTAAAAAATTTTTAAAGATGTGATTCTCAAAGTCGGAAGGTTTTTTAGTACTACAGAGTGCGAACATTACATTTCAATACCGCTATCTTTACAACCGCACTGACATCCCAGAGTACTTTTATATACTTGAAAACTATCATATCAACAAGCTAACTGCTTGTTGGTATAACAGTTTTTGAGAGTAGTAGGTATATATATATTTTTTTAATGCCGAAGATGACATATACACACACATACTTTTTATTCATAAAAATGGGATAATTTCCGGAATAAAAATATATTTCTCTTTCTGATTGTTATTATTGCTGTTAAGAAAAAGCTATTAGACCTATTTGGTTGAAACTCATACGGTATTAAATTTACATACCATATATAAATTTAATACCGTAGGCGGACAAGGGCTACATTTATCCCGGATAATGGGATTGATTTATAAAGGTTATCCCAAAAAGTAGGATAGATTTGATTTTGTTGGGATTTGGCATATTAGTAATTATGGTTTTTTTTATGTAATTGGTAATTTTTAACCAATTTGGTCATTCTAGCCATTTTGGCTATTCGGGTCCTTTCGGTCATTTTTATATTTTTTTCTTAAAGATCGTTAGACGGGGGATAAACAAAACTAGAACGAGTTGAAATAAGGGATGAAAATGTTGGAGAATCATTTCTCAAATTTACGGATATAAAAAATCATCATCTATTAAAACATGCGATAGTAGCTCGATCTGTCTGTCTGAATACCGAAAATGGACATTACTTTTTATCTTGTCAGATAGGATAGTTCGCGATATAAAATGAAGTGGATCTTCCGATGGCAAATAGCGCTAACATAAAAAAAAACTAATACGATGCAACCTTATTAATGCCTGCTCTTTAAAGTAGAGGTACGCACTAAATACTGACTCGCGACGCAGCCGCGGGATAATCTCTAGTACTTCATAAATCTATAGAAATACGTAACATAAAACCGTTAACTAATTTAGATAATATGGCAGGTCTCTAGATCTATTTGATGTTATGCAATTATAAAACTAAAAAATGAATTAAATATTTATAGTAACTTGATGTTATATTAAAGAGTCCGGTAAACGTCGATGGCGTCCCTCTGGAAATTGTGCATGAATATGTCTACCTTGGACAGAAAATACAGGTAGGCAGGCACAACTTCGAGGGGGAAGCCAATAGAAGGATTCAGTTGGGCTGGGGCATTCGGTAAGCTTCGTCAACTATTCTCGTCGACCATTCCGCAATGCTTGAAGACAAAGTCTTCGAGCAGTGCGTCCTCCCCGTCCTGACCTACGGGGCCGAGACGTGGACATGGACGCTATGGAGCGAGCCATGTTGGGTGTTTCTCTTATGAATAAAATTAGAAATTAGGATATCCGCTAGAGACTCAAAGTAACCGACATAGCTCGCAAAATTAGCAAGTTGAAATGGCAGTGGGCCGGTCACGTCTGCCGCAGGACCGACGGTCGTTGGAGCAGACGAGTCCTGGAGTGGAGAACGCGTCTCGGTAAACGTAGTGTCGGACACCCTCCAGCCCGATGGACCGATGACCTACACCAAGTCGGCGGTAGGCGCTGGATGAGAAAGGCAGCGAACAGGTATGAGTGGCGCCGTCTTGGGGAGGCCTACGTCCAGCAGTGGACTGTGAATGTCTGACGACGACGACGACGATGTTATATTGTATATTGTGAGCAGGAATTTGTATAATTCAATGTGAATTTGGGTGCATAGTACACTTGTGTAATATAAAAGTTTATAAAGGCTTACATAATTTAAAAAAAATACCAGATGCACTCTGTAGCTTTGGCAGTTTGGCAAACGAAAATATTTCATAAAAGTTATACAAAGTTGACTGTGTGTGCATAAAGCTGGTGCAATGGTGATTTTTCAAAACTCAGAATCGTATATTTGTTTTATAACGTTATTTTGCTATAAAAGGCAAATAAAAATCTTGAAATACGTTTCTGCGATATACTCCCGCACTGATTTACTGCGAACACATTAATAGCTTTTACTTTAATCCAGAGAAATGTAACACATAGGGTAAACTTGGCGTGTTTGGCACTTTATCATATTTTCCCAGACGTACCGCTAAATACTTCTTTGTTGTGGAAAGTGTAAGCCACGACATGCGTTGAGCGCAACTCACATAAGAGAATGTATTAACGAAAACATGTTTTTTCCCTTGTACTCGGGCTTCAACTACATTAATTTTATAGATATTGACTGTGGCCAAATATGTCTTGTCTATAGCGTTAACAATAATACCTTTTGTGATTAACTACATTAGTGTATAGGTATACATACGTTATCTCGTCAATAACAGTTTGGATTAAAGAACTTTATTTCTCATAAAAGAATTTTACAATTCGCTTAAACTACGAGAACATTTATAATATCACTTGTAATTTGTAACAGTTAATAACAACATCGCATTACATATTACGCATTAAACTCATCGCTTCATGTGTAAAATGTGAAATGGTCAATAACTACAGCATTGCCCGGGATGACGCAGTAGAATTAATGTAACTTGACACTATACGCATAAAACACATTCAACCATATCAGAAATTATGAAAAACTTGAGTTAACTCAGCAACTACGCTGCGGCTCAAACTCTAATTCATACCTCTTTTTTAAAGAGCAGACGTTGATGAAGGATACATTGCATAGCAAATTTTTAAGTTAGTGCTATTTCGCAAACTATCCCATCTTCTGGCATGAAAAGTATTATATCCATTTTCGGTATTAAAACTGCATTTAAACAAAATTACAGCAAAACCGATCCAGTACTTCCAGTAGTTTTACCGTGAAACCACTACAATAATGACAAAAGGACTAAAACGACCAAAATGACCAAAAGAAACAAAATGACCAAAATAACCAAAGTGACCAAGAATCAAAATGACGAAAATGGCAAATATCAAAAAAAACTATTCTACTTCCTGGGATAAGATTTACATAAATGTATCCCAAAACCTATCCCATTATCTGGAATAAAAAGTATTCCTTTTCCACCCTCTGTATTAAAATAACATATACACCGAATCTCAGCCTAATCAGTCCAGTAGTTTTCCGTGAAAGCATTACACTCAGACAGACAGAGCTACTTTCGCATTTATAATATTAATAAGAATGTACAAAAAAGAAGGGTCAAAATAGTTTGGTTGTATTCCTTTTATAGCTATCTTGATATGGTTTCTTGAAGTTTAGTCACACAAAATATATTTTGTTAGTTGTCAATTAATTATTCAATGTTTATTACAGTGAAGGGAAGACAAGATTTTGTACCGTTCTTTTCTTCTTCTTCTCGTTCTTTTCCTTTATTTTATCTCTCCAGTGTGGCCTATGCTTCATTCCCGACAGCTATTACCAGACAATAAGACGCTTACGTTGTAACATGACGACAATGTTGATAAATTATACTAAATATTTAATTTTTACCCAAAGTAAAAATGTACAAAATTGCCAAACACATATCATTTTCTACTACGAGGCATAGAAGAGAATGGCTATAGCCCAGTCAAAAAACCTCGTATCAATTCTGCAATTAGGTATTTGACACACATCTCAACTGAGACACCTTTTATCGTCACACAACGTCACAACCTCCTTGATTTTGTATGAGAATACTCACTTATGTTGTCACAATTTGAACGAGTCAAATAGGTCATGCAGCGGCCAGCAGGTTGCCTAAGCGATATAATCGTGGCAAGCTGCCTTCGCATTATATGCTGCCCGCGCCGCCCTTTTTTTTGTGAGGCGGGCGAAATGTATTTCGCACACTATCGGGTTCTTTACTAGGGATTAGACCAAAGCGACGAGAGGTGAGTCCACGAATGGGCACCAAAGACAATCGCCAGCTTGTGTGGAGACTCGGATACTCAATCCTCCACTAAGACCACCCTGCTCCCATGTGCCCCGCGCTCATGGTAGCAAAAGCGAGAGACTTAGTTACGCCCCCGCTGATCCTAGCGCATCAGTGCTTGAGAATGCCCCGGGAAACAGTTCAAACTCACTTCGTCAACAGGGGTGAAGACTCCTCCGTTCCCTAGATGCGGTATATACGGGAGGAGATCTTGAGCCTACGGCGTCTCTCGTTCTCCGAAAGCTAAACGCTGTCGACAGCAAAGAGTAAATTGTATATACATATAAAGACGATGGCCTGTATCGTTCAGCGCGCGAGTACAGTTCTGCCACGATTGTCATGTAACGCTCGAAAACAATTTACTCACAGTGCTTGTATTCTATATTGGAAACTTTCTCAATATAAAATGTGCCACCAATAGTAGTTTCAATACACAAACCGGCAACCATACACCACAGTTATTATTTGTTGTTTAAAATATAACTAAAATTATTTCTATAATGAACAGTTGAAAGTTGTCTATACAGATAAATATAATTTAAATCTCTTTGTATGGTCAAAACAACAGCTTTTTATTAAATTCATATATATAAAAATATTTAATTTTCTTTACTTCTTGTCTGTCTGTTGGTTCCGATTAATATCTGATACTGCCGGAGCGGTTATGACGGAACTTGTACTGGCAGATATCTGATGTTACAAGAAGTAACCTAAATTAATTTTGAAATTAGGATTCCGCGAGAAATAATTACACGTGGAGGAAGTCGCTAGTACAACTAGTATGATAATAAGACATTTGAGGCTTACTCTTTTACATGATTACTATAGAATTTACTGTAATATAAGTCGTATACCCAATTACAGTTAGCGTTTCCAGTATGTTGATTTTCAATTAATATTTTCACAAGCAAAATCTTTTTTTTATTTAAATCCAAACGACCTCGCTAAAGGGTAATTGCAACGAGGGGCAACAAAAAAAAACGCGACCACCTTTTTGGCTCCAGTCGTCTATCCCACGGGAACATTCTCATTTATCAGGATAAAAAGTAGATTAAGCGTTGACACGATATATTAGATAACTCTGTCGAGTTTCGTTTAAATCTGTTCAGCAGTTTTCACGTGATGCCCTAACAGACAGACAGATGTTGTAGGTTGTCTGGAAGAAATCACTTATAGAGATAAGACCACCAATTGTACTATTTTTGTGACTATAGTTTTATTTCTAAGTTGTGTGTAATAAATTATATAATAAATCGCACCTTTTACAAATTTTGTATATTATATACATACATATAAATATTTATGTATATATACATATACATTATACATATATATATAAATATACATTAGCTGATGCCCGCGACTTCGTCCGCGGGGTGCGGTTTTTTAACTATCCCACGGGAGCTCTTTAATTTTTCGGGATCAAAAGTATCCTATATGTTGCCCAGGGATATAAGCTACCACCATACAACATTTCATTTAAATCGGTCAACTCGTTTCGGAGATTAGCCGGTACAAAAGACAGACAAACAGAAAAACAAAAAAATCTTAATTAGTTCTATTTCAGTTCTTACATCCTGAGTTGGTTTTTAGCATTTTTTTTCATTGTTACAGAAATTCGATCTCTACAATTTTATTATATATATAGATTTTAGTTTCCATTAAGACTAACAACAACTTGTTTAAAAATTCAGATAGAGCCTCCGCGCGTAATTGATCGAAAAGCTGGTAACGACAGAGGGTCGGTTTTCCTTTAAGACAGGCCATTTGTATTTTAATTTCTGCCCTTTTATATTTACCAGTCGAGCGTGGCTTTTCTATTTTGTCGCAGAATGACGATAATGTTCTTTGTCATCAAGTCGAATTAATGAGGAGGAACTAATCTCATTCTCTAAGCTTTACTGCTTTAATGTTGAAAATAATGAATACATGTTTTATTCATGTCAGAAGGTTTTTATAATCATTTCTTTTTTCTTTTTAAAAATATAACTTCGCACAACAGTGCTAAGTTATAAGCATCTAGATCTAGCAACTGATATGAATATTCAAGGTTTAGAATAATAGTCATGATCCTTGCGTTAAATCTAGGTTGCGTTTGATGCGTTCGGTGCGACGCACAGGGTCCGCTTTTCGACTTCGTGCGGTCTTCAGCTTCCCCCGTTTTGAGACCATGAGTTCGCATTTCATCCTTTACCATGTCAAGCCAGCATTTCTTGAGCCTTCCTCAACCAAGACCTGGGGGAGGCGGCATCTTCAGACATTATTAAACCACATAATTAGCCCGTCTCCGTAATCCTTTTTAAAAGATTGCGTAATTCCTTACGCGATCTTTTAAGGTCGTTTAAGGAAGGTTTAGAATAATCTTGAAGAGAATCTGCATCAGACTCTTACACATCTCCTCCACCTATGCCATAGCCAAATTGTAGGTTTGTTCAGTTTATTAATGACATTTATTTGTTTATTAGTGACGCGTTTTTTAAAGTGAAACTTCTTCAGAATCGTTGTGATTTGAAATTCGATGAAATGAAAAAGCGACACTAAAAAGTGATAAACACTAATCTAAAGGACTAAGCCTGCGAGGGAATGAAATACAAGTTTTACATTGTACAGCACAGATTAGAGAGTCAGTAATATACTACCGATAACAAAATAGGTCCAATTATGACCGAAATACAGGGTGGCGCAATAGAACGTGCATATTGCATCATCTTTTTTCGCGGGGTAGAAAGTGCGCGGGCGGGGAGAACCTGCATCGTTGGGTAGGCGGGCTCATGGAGTTTTAGTCACTATGAGTCACTTCGACGGGAAGCGTCGCGCATTTTGCGTGCGCGCATTTTACGAGAACTCTCGTTCATACATCGTTACTAGGCGTTTATATTGTTCTGAATATGGACTACGGCAAATTAGTGAAGCTCCGAGTGCTAATTTAATTAAAATATGGGTACAGCGTTTTGAAGAGACTGGTTCAACGTTTAAATCACAAGCAAAAGGTCGTCCAAGAACATCTAGGACCGACGACAATATTGAGAGAGTTATGCAGTCTGTACGAGGAGATCCACAAATGTCTACTCGCAAGAGATCGTCTGTCTTACACTTATCGCGACGAAGTTTGCAACGAATTTTAAACTTGGATCTTAAACTGCATCCTTACAAGCTGCAGTTAACACAAGAATTGAAAGAGTCTGACTTCGGAGCAAGGCTCGCATTTGCTAATGAAATGCTTAATCGATTTTCCAATTTTGACAATATCCTTTTCTCAGATGAGGCCCACTTCCATATCAATGGGTTCGTAAACCGTCAAAATTGTCGTTACTGGAACAGTGAGAATCCCAAACTTAAGCACCAGAAACCACTGCATAGTCCTAAAGTGACAGTATGGGCAGCAATCTCTGGTAGAGGAATAATTGGACCGTTTTTCTTTGAAAATGCGCGGGGGCAAAACGTCACTGTTAATACCGAACGCTATGTTGCGATGTTGGAAGGTTTTTTGGCTCCAGAGCTTGAAAATTCAAGAATAGTGAATTCTAGGACTTGATTTCAACAAGACGGAGCTACCTGTCACACATCAAGTGACTCCATGGCGGTTGTGAAACGGATGTTCCCTGGCAGACTGATTTCGAAAAGAGGTGATATCCCATGGCCCCCACATAGTCCAGACGTGACGCCTCCTGACTTTTTTTTGTGGGGATACCTCAAGAACAAAGTCTACAGCAATAATCCGAAAAACATCGATCAGCTCAAGGAGAATATCCGTGGTGAAATGGCAGCGATTACACCAGCATTACTGAAGAAAGTTTTCAATAACTTCCGTTTGCGATTAGAGGAGTGTCGTCGTAGAGAGGGTCATCATTTAGACGATGTTATTTTAAAAAAATAAACTTCAGTTATTTCTTAATAATACCTCAGTTTTATTTTAACTATACCTTTTGTATTTATTTTATAATCAATATTTTAAATATGCACATTCTATTGCGCCACCCTGTATAATTGATAATAATATTTTTTAGGCTAAAACAGTGAAAAATGAAAAGGGATACATAAGAACTTTATTTTGAATTATATTAAATATGTTGACGAATGTAGGCTAAAGGAATTATATTTATATTAATAGTAAGAGAAGAATTAGTTGTAAGAATATTCTCTGAAGTTTCATTTCCACTGTGTGTGAACTGTACATATATTTTTTTTTTATCATTTGAAACACTAAACTTCCTATATTCGATTTTCAAAATTTCCCATAAAATATTTCACCCTTCCTTTCACCTCTTTATATGCATATGAATGACTGCCACATTTTTTCCAATTATATGGAACAACAAACACTATGTAGTTAAATTAAAACTTAAATTAATATAATGTGGAAACAAATAAAAGCTAAAATGCACTATCAACTATGTTATCCACAGATTACTGTACCCACAGAAATCCCAAAATCCATTACTCAATTCGTAATCTTGGATTTTACAAGATCGAAAACGTCTTGTTGAGATTAGATTGAAACAGAACATCGGAATCACTCGTAATTCCAGTTTCATTGGAGACGTCAACAATCGTGGCGGATACGATGAACGTAATCCACTTGACTAGTATCTACTACAGTGACGTAAGGTCTATTGCGGTAGATGCCAGTTATGTATGTCTAGAATTCACTGTAATTTAACACCAAGAATCCCCTTTGCTTTGTAACTGAATCATTAGTTATTACTCACAAGCATATTATGACATTATAGACAAACTCTGGTTATTTATTTTAAACATAAAGTTATCAATTATTTTGATGCAACCTACACATCGAGATAACCGATGTGTCAAACTTACCAAGCCGCCTTTGACAAGCGTGGCGGGTATACTGTCCATTCCCCTACAGTGGGAGGCCCGAGTCCAGCAGTGGGACAGTTATGGGCTGTTGTTATATCTAATATATAAAATTCTCGTGTCACAGTTTTCGTTGCCATACTCCTCCGAAACGACTGGACCGATTCTCATGAAATTTTTCATCCCCCTAAATGTTAGGGGTAGTCCACCCCTAATTTTTTTTTTACCGGGCAGGACGTCGTCTGCCGGGACAGCTAGTATCGTTATAAAATTAGTTTAACGGAAGAATATTTTATAGCAAAATTTGCATTAAAATAGGCTGAAAGCATACCTGGTTTGCCGTAAACGCGTCATATACATTTTCAAAACATGCATTTTTTTAATCACATGTACATACATAATATAAGTCACGTCTGCCGCAGGACCGATGGCCGATGGAGCAAACGAGTCCTGGAGTGGAGACCGCGTCTGGGTAAACGTAGTGTCGTACGCCCTCCAGCCCGATGGACCGATGACCAGTGCAAGGTCGCACGTGCGCTGGATGAGGAAGACAGTGGACAGGTATAAGTGGCGCCGTCTTGGGGAGGCCTACGTCCAGCAGTGGAATGCGAATGGCTGACGACCACATAATATAAGTACGTTAGAGTTACCAACCATCCTGTTTTCTCAGGACATGTCCTAGTTTTTGTAGTGTCCTAGGATGTGCTGAATATTTTGTGAGCCCTGTATTTTTAAAGCGCCATGATAAGGTAAACTATTGTAAAATTCACGCGCCATTTTTACAATTCTTACCTTACAGCTCGTGAGTATCGAACTTTCAACTCGTATAATTTTATTCAAATACTTTTATTACAAAATATGATTATTATCATTACTTGAATTTATTACCTATTTTCACTGCATATTAATAATTAATTTAACTATTGCAACTCTATTACTGCGTCCTGTTTGTAAACTGAATTGTCCTGGTATTCCAACTTCAAATCCTAGTTTTTGAAATTTGTATTTGATAACCCTAAAGTACGTAGCTATTTTGTCAAATAAACTTTTTAATGCAATATTTTCTTTATTCTGGGGGTGCGCTAACGGGTCGTCTTATCGTCTAAGGACATTGTCAACATTAAAAATGTTACCAATGAGTGGTCGGCCTTGCAGAGTTTTTATTGTACCTACCATTCTTGAACAACGCCACATTATATGTAGGAATATATCGGCAGTAAATTTATTAAAAACTAATACAATTACATAAATATTATTAGAACATTTGCGAATTAAAGCAAAATGATTCAAGGAAATGGAAATTAAAGACCAGACGTTGGAAAACGGTGCAGTGCGTGAAAGAGTATGAATTCATAGTCTACTGCTGGTGTTTTTTTATCTGAGATATAGCAAAGCGATATTAAATTTGGATGACTGGATATTTATTTTTGTTATAAGATTATAGATATTAGCTTATCAACAATATATAGGTGCTAGAGCAATTATGTTATTAGAAAATAATATATTAATAGACCTGGATAATATTGATAGATTGGTAGTTATTGAAATACTTGACCGCGTAGAAACAGAGTAGTATCATAGATCAGTTATATGTTGAGCAAATGAACACGGCCGTCAATTTGCGATCATTCAACACACTGTATGTGTGTGTGCAACACTTTAATGAAGGTAATGATCCGGAAAAAGAAGAAAAAAAGACGATAAGAAAATCTACGAAAGTTCTAATAAATAACTTTCATTTGTTCTTAACAGTTCACAAGAATATATAACCACTTAATATTACTTTATTCTGAAATGGAAAAATTCGCGTGTTTACTAGCCATTTGTTATGAGGATTGTAGGTTGATAGGCATAAAAATGCGAACAAACATCCTCCTCGAGGCAGTGACAAGGTCGGGCCGTCCCCTCGGATATCCCGTCGCAACCGCCTAGTCTTGACCACGCGCGACTTGCGTCCTGCATTTATTGCATCCGATACGTATCCATGGCTGACGACTTGTGAATTCTTGAGCTCCTAGTACTATTTTTAAACAACAATCCCCACTGTATTATTATTCACTCGTTTTGTCTTCATGCGAGAATATGCTAGAAACGCTGAATTTTTTGGAATATTTTTTTTTTGGGTAGGTATTTCTCTTATTCTTAATAATAGCTAGGCAAAAATCAGTTATATGCTAAGCCGTAAAGAAGCAAACAATTCAAATACTTTTCTTTTTAAGCAATACGTAAATATAGTCCTATATCCTACAGACCGCTCTTTTGCTTTACTATAGCTTAAAATTTGACATAAGCTGCATACTTGTAACGTCAAAATTCAACCGATGGCAGAGCAAATATAGGAACCGGCTATGAATAATATATTTTGTGACACGACTACTGAACAATTTACTATCACGTCCAACTGAAATGAAAAATCAAATGTTAGATGGATAGATAGATAACACTTTATTGTATGTTCACCATTATAAAAAAGTTAAGGAACTTAATTATGCTTAAAACCGTTTAAATAGTTTTAAATAGGTACCAAATAGCAGAAAAATAATAATTGCAAGTTCATATTTCACACTTTTCACAAGAACTGATTAATTCTAGAGTGAGAATTTATTCAACAAATGCTTCAGAAATTTATTGATTTATTGTTCTATTGAGTTTGTATTTGGGAAAAAGATCAGTTGAAGTTCAAAGAAATATAATTCAACTTTTCAAATATAACTTACAATTTAATTTTAGTTTCTATTAATTTATAATTAGTTTTGATTGTTATTTTTTTAGTTTAATTTATTTTCAAAGTAGTTTAATTGATTTAATATTTTTAGTTATTTAAGAAATAAATACACAAATACATTTTCAAGACATCGCCGTAAAATATTCCATTTAATGTATTCTTTTTTTATATTGATTTTCGGTTCTTCTATTTGGCAAAGACAGAAGAACTACAGATACCCCCTCGACCCTAAAGTACAGCTCTTCTTTACTGTTGTTTATCTTTTTTCTTTGTTATTATTCTAATTGTATTATACGAACGATTTCTATAACTTTTAAGACTATTTAATGTAAATTACCAATTCTTACCTTCTAAATAAAACCTAAAATGTTCTCCAGTAGAACTCATTTTGAATAACATCTTTTGAATTTACTATTTAGTTTACTAGAATTACTGTAGAGTTAGCATACAAAACATCTTGTAATAAACTTTTCATATGTTACAGAATGTGCCCGTTCGAAAGTTGGAAAATGTAGGTTACTCGGGCGTATGTAAAGTGTTATCAGGGGTTCGCAAATAGCTATAGACAAATCAGTGCGAGGTCGCCACAGACTGCGGCCGACAGCGTAACGAACGCGGGACACTGCTTCGCGTGTGCCAACAACGTAACTCGAATGAGGAATTGCAACGAGTTTTTCTTTTACAGGAAATGTAGGGCTTTTCTAACAATAGATAAGGGGTATTCCATAAATTACGTCACACAATACAGCAGGGTGTGTGCTAAATAGTCTTAAATTTTGTAACGTCACATTTCAAAATCTAAGGGCCATTTGCATAAGGTTGTTTAAATTTATTTAAGAAACACAAAACGTATTTAACACCCTTAGATACATTTAGCGTCTTACACAACGAAAAAATTGCCGCTAAATATGTTTAAAGAACTATCAATACGTTTTGTGTAAAACGTATTTAGGCAGTTTAATATGATTAACTAATTTAACAATTTTATTTAAAGACGATCGCAAGCGGGCCTTAATATAAATAAACATTAAAATCACGAAATTTAACTATTCACGAAAATCTTCAAAATATATTCAACTCTGTCTGTATGAACTTGGTGTTTAAATTATTAAGAACATAGATATAAAACTAATTACGAAACTGCTGTTTCAATCTAATTATTTCTTGATCTAAAATTGAATATTTAATTTATTTAAATATGCGATCTCACATTAGGGAAGGGGGGAGTCTCACGAATGTGATCAGCTGTGAAGAGGACAGCGGAGGGACAGGGGTCATAAAATCGTGTGACGTAATTTGTGAATTGCCTCTAACCTGGATTTAATAGTAGATTACGTCGGCCAATCCAGTTTCAATACTTTAACACAACAACTTGTAAACTAGCATATCCATAGAATCAATACGTATCCCTTTTAGAATTTTTTAAAATAAAACATGACTATGTTGCCTAGGGACATTTTCTATTTGAGTCAATAGGTGGCTAAATATTTCTGCTAAATTCGTAAAAAATATAGAATAGAATAGAAAACACTTTATTGTTCACCACATACATATATAATAAACAATTTACAGTAGTCACATTAAACGGTAAAAGAAGGAGTAATGGGCGGCCTCATCGCATTACAGCGATCTTTTCCAGACAACCCGGGCTATGGATTCTATGAAGGGGATTTTCGCAAATTATATCACCTATCTAACTTTTGAACATAGTAGTAGAAAATTATGAAAAATCAAAGTGGTGTCTTAACAAAGTGTATTATAAAACAATGTCGTTTTTCGTGTCTGTCTGTCTATCCACTAAGTCTTCCTAAACCACGCAACGGGTTTCCAGCGGCTTTCACCATAATTTTGTTTTTTTTTATATTTATTAAATGTTTGTATATATTTAAAAAACCTAATTAAGTTTTTATATAAGTAAAATATAGCTAATAGGCTTTAGTTAAACTCTTGTAGCTTTCAACTTATAATGAATTTTTTATTGAATAATATTCGTCCTTTAGTTTTTGACATATTAAAATGTTTCGTTCAAACGAATTTGTTTTTATGGTTCCATAACCAAATAAAGAACAAAAAAGGAAGATGTTAGCTCTACGAAACCGTTCATTATGTGTGGACTACCATACACTTGCCAAAATAACAATTTTATATAAGGCCCATTAATGTCTCCCGCAACAAAATACATATGTAAAGTGCGCTTGCTGAAACTAAATTGTTCATTGTGAATTCCCCCGCGTAACGTGGGTCTGCGTAACTAACAGACATTTTATATTAATTCTGTTTACTGAACATAAGGTTTATTTAGTTTCAAAGTCATAAAATACTTATTTGTGCTAGGGTATGGTAAATGAACATTTTAAAACCTATGCTTTTAGTAGACTTTAAATTTTTAAATAACTGATAAAGATTTTTTTCTTTTTATTTATTTCTAATTTTTTGTTCACGTGCCAATCCCATTAGGCACTACTAAAACTAAACTACTAAAACTACTACTACTAAAACTGCTCCGTGCAGGAACGGAGAAAGAATACAATTTCCTGCGGCCGGGCGGCCTGTCGTAAGAGGCGACAAAACAACCCACAGCCAGATGGTAGGGCATTTGCCCGACTGGATGGCTACCACCCCTGGTCTAAAGTATGTCGCCATAACAACCTTGAGTTGTGTTCCGGCATTAGTGGACCAGGTTCCAGTCTCCTTGAAGAGGGCAGCAGCGCAGTTGTAGCATCTTTGGTGTTGCAAATGTCCATAGGCGATGGTAACCGCTCTCCATCAAGTGGGCCGTCTGCCTGTCTGCTGACCTCCTGAAAAAAGAAACTAAAATAAATATCAAATGTACAGTACTGGTAAGCAATAATGTTTTTCAAAATCTTTATCTACAATATTTCCGAAATAGGCCTCTCACACTTTGAGCTATGTGTATATTTATTTTATTTTTGTTTGTTGTTTGGAGGACGGGAAAGGTTCCCAACGACTGGAGGCGCGCTGTCATCGTGCCCTTGCATAAAGGCAAGGGGTCACGTATGGAGTGCGCCAGCTACAGGGCCATCAGTTTGATCAGCACAGCATCTAAAGTGTATGCGAAAATTGTTGAAAGGAGAATGAGAGTGGTGTCCGATGGATTACTGTGGGATGCACAAGGAGGCTTCAGAAATGGAAGGGGATGTATGGATCAAGTTTTCTCGCTCCGCAATATCGTGGAGAAGCAGCTGGCTACGGGCCGGAAGGTTTTCTGCGGTTTTGTGGATCTAGAGAAAGCATTTGACAGGGTTGTGCGGAAGGACCTCTGGGACATATTGCCCGGATATGGGATTGATGGCCATTTGCTGCGTGCTGTACAGTCCACTTACGAGGACTGTATGGCATGCGTGCGGGTGGACGGCAGCCTGTCGCCCTGGTTTGACGTCAATATTGGCGTCCGGCAGGGCTGCGTGCTGTCGGCTTTGCTGTTTGTCCTATATCTGGACAATTGTCTCCAGAGATTAAGATTGATGGATGTTGGGGTGCGGATGGGTGATCTAGTTGTTAGCAGCTTGCTTTATGCGGATGATGCCGTGCTTTTAGCCGAATCACCATCAGAACTGCAAACACTAGTCACAATGATGAAAGATGACTGTCAGGCGAGAGGCTTACGTTTGAATGCGAAGAAAACAAAGGTGATGGTGTTTGAAAGAGAAACAACCAGAACGAATGCAAGGATAATGGTCGATGATGTTATGCTGGAACAAGTGAATGAGTTTGTATATCTCGGATGTGCTTTTAGCAGGGATGGAAGGTACACCGCTGATATAGAAAGAAGAGTGAATTTGGGGAATAGTGTGAATGGAGCGTTAGGTAAACTTCTAGGCGCTAAGAACCTCAGCCAGAAGGCCCAGCTTGCCATACACAACGCGGTGCTGGTACCTACGCTCACGTATGGAAGCGAGAGTTGGGTATGGAATAGAGAGCACGAAAGTGAAGTAAACGCGGTCGAGATGCGAGCACTGCGCAAAATCTGCGGAGTGACGCTCGCGGACCGCGTTCGCAATACCGAAGTAAGAAAGAGAGTTGGTCTGAAAGAGAGTGTCGGGGTGAAGGTAAGGAAAGGAATGCTCCGGTGGTTCGGGCATGTGGAAAGAATGAATGATGAAAGAATGACTAAACAGATATACAATGCAAAAGTGGATGGATGCAGAAGTCGCGGAAGGCCACGACACACCTTCCATGATCAAATTGATCGTGTACTAGCAGAAGGTGATGTCAGGAGCCTTAAGAACAGACGAGCGTGCATGACAAGAACTATGAATGTCAAAGAAGCAAGTGAGGTGTGTAAGAATAAGCCTAAATGGCGCTCTGTTGTTCGTGCCTACCCCGCAAGGGACCTGGCGTGAAGTTATGTATGTATGTATGTATGTTGTTTGTTCCAATCGCAAGCTAAGCAACTTACACTTGTATTGTGATTAATATACAACAGACAACATTGGGGTCGAACTTAAGCACCCAGACCAGAGTAAACATTCCGTTGTTTCGTTTATTACAAGACGAATGGCAATTCATCCCGAGCTAACGCTTATGCCTTTTACTGCTTTACATAATGCCAACTTCCACGGCAGTGCGCAAAAAAGTTTTGAGGAGAATGGGCAGCATACATATTATCATTCTTATATCTAAACAAGTCTTCTCGTCGACCATTATCATCATCATCCGAACGTTAAATCCCGGTTACGTTCGGAGCGATCACTTCGACGTCCAAGGTCCGCTTTTCTACTTTTTTTTCTCCACTTCGCGCGATCTTCGGCATCCCTTGTGATGAGACCGTTGGTACGCATGTCATCCCTCACAACATCAAGCCAGCATTTCTTGGGTCTACCCCTTCGACCGGGACCTGGTGGAGGCGGCATTGCTAGACATTTGTTCCCCACGTAAGTCTTCTCGTCGACCGTTCCGCAATAATTGAAAACAAAAGTCTTCGAGCAGTGCGTCCTCCCAGTCCTGAACTGCAGGGCCAAAACATGGACACTTACGGTAGGCTTAGTACACAAGTTTCAAGTCGCTCAACAGGCTTTGGAGCAAGCTATGTTGGGTGTTTCTTTTATGGATAAAATTAGAAATGAGGATATCCGTAAGAGAACCAAAGTTAACCGACATAGCTCGCAAAATTAGCAACTTTCTGTGTCACATTCATTTTTTCTTAGAAAACAGTGGGTTTCAATGGATGAAATTTGACAGAAAGATTGAATCCATATAGCAGTACACATTGATATAGAACATTTAACCCACAGCCGTCCGTTAGATCTTGAAAAATCATGAAGTTCTTTAATGACATTTTTATCGAAGTATATCAACTTGCGTCCCTTAAGTCCCTGCTCCCACGTGCCACGCACCCTTTGCACCCTCGAGGAAAGAGGGCCCTTGTTATTGGATTCTTGTTTTGCACTTTCTGTAACAATAAACACAAAAACTAATTATGTACTAATTACCGCAGGGGGTAATACCGGTCAAATTTACCAGCATTGCCCGCCTTGAAACATTTCTGTAAAACATGTCGAGATAAATACAAAATCTTATACCACTTGGGATGCTTGATAACTACGCTTCAACAATTATAAGTAGTAGTATTGGAAGAAATGCAAAATATCAAACACTCGCTTCTTCTTGTTTGACCTCAAAATTTTACTTCCGGTAAGCGCGAAAACAATTAATTACCGTTCATCCTATATGTTATCCGTGCAGGAACGGAGAAAGAATACAATTTCCTGCGGCCCGGCGGCCTGTCGTAAGAGGCGACAAAACAACCCTCAGCCAGGTGGTAGGGCATTTGCCCGACTGGATGGCTACCACCCCTGGTCTAGAGTATGTCGCCATAACAACCTTGTTTTGTGTTCCGGCATTAGTGACCAGGTTCCAGGCTTCCTAAAGAGAGCAGCAGCGCATTCGTAGCACCTTTGGTGTTGCAAATGTCCATAGGCGATGGTAACCGCTGTCCATCAAGTGGGCCGTCTGCCTGTCTGCTGATCTCCTGCAATAAAAAAAAAAAAAAAAAATGTCGACTGGAGAATGTGCCGGGGATCAGTATATCAGCCCGGGGTAGGTCTAGCTACTATCTTTGGAGGTGAGCCTCCGCGGAAACAGTAATATGGGGGTAATTGTAGTGACCGGTAGTATCTCCTGACCGGCATTATCTAGTTTTACCCTACATTCAAAAACCGCAAGCGCCTCCATTTATAGAAACGAAATCGAATCGCATGTATTTAAAATACGAAATACTTTTATTTCACTTTAGGTCTAACTTAAAAAATAAAACTAAATTATAAACTAAACCATTTTAAAAATTAAACTACACTACAAAAAAAACTTAACAATTAAATACTATATTATTATGTTTTAACTAAAGTTTATAATACAGCCGGCGTAACTTGGAAAATGTGAACATAGGCTCTGCGAACTTTAGAGCATGTACACTCGTGTGATGAGTGGGCGGGCATACGAACTCGTCTGTGAATACAATTGGTCGCCCTTCATCCCTGTATTTTTTCATTGCTTTGTACTAGTTGGTCACTGCATTTTCTTCACTAGTTTACATACGCTAAAGTTCACAGAGCCTATGTTCACATTCGCCAAGTTACACCGGCCGTATTATACTTTAGTCTTTAATTGACGCTAATTGGGGAATGTATTGTAGCAGCTCAAAAGATACATGTCGTTAGATTGAGTAGGCAGTAGTAGAAATTTTAACCAATCAAACTTGTGGAGTCTCTAACACAAAACAATACGAAATTAGTATAATAATAATTTGTGTAACAATATCTCGAGTATTATATTCACATTATTATTTCTATCCACATTTAAGTTATAATAGGTATCTCTATTAGCGATATAATCTTCTACAATTACAAATTAGAGTATTTTGCTCTACTGTTCCACGTAACAAATAAAATAGGTATGAACCTATATCACGGTTGAAACTCACGCAAATTGCCAATATAGGTCACGATTACAACGATGCTGTTTGATTGCATTTATTTTAATACTAGTGCTTTACACTATGCTCGTCTACAAAACTTGGATTCTGTATACCACGTAAAATATAATGGAATACTAGTAAAGATAAAAAGTACGCTGTTTTATCAGCACGAATTTAGATCCAAAAACTATATACTTACGTCACATTACTGCTGGGATCGGGGCTCCCAATTTAAAGGGGAGGGATCAGGGAGTATGACCGCCACGCTTGTCCAAGGCAGACTGGCGGGTTTGACACATCGGTTATCTCGATGTGCAGGTTTCATCACAATGTTTTCCATCTCCGTTAGCATTTTGTGGTAATTGTAACAACATGCGAAGATGAAACAGAAACTGACAATTAATTGTAACTAAAAAATAGAGTAAGCTAGCCTATACAATTTCAGATTTACGTAATGTAATGATTTTAAACTTATATGCCAGTTTAGGTCCCATGCAGCCTAAATAACTCGGCTGGTCATCATAAGTCCTTGAAACTTTTTATTGATAAAAAAATATAAAGGTCCAATTTGACATGTCACTCCGTCTGTCCATTAAATGCTTTTGTTTATAGAGAACCCACCTCATTCCTCATTAGTCGTAATTTACCTGTGCGAAGCGTAGGAGGAAAATATTTCTTCCTTATTTATATCTCACTAGCCTGTGTTCTAAACTTAGTTCTACATAATCTATAATATTATAAACTTCTGAACATGAGGTGTCTATACATTGAAGCTAATTTTAAAAAATAACAGGATTAGACTATATAGTCATTCATTATCCCCGCAAATTGCTAATGCTCTGGAACCTTGTCAAATTAACATTCACGTGACGTCATCCGCAACTCGGTATGTACGCGCACTCGCCAGCTAGTGATGCTAACGGTACTGAGAGTTCGGCTACGGTTACGTCACCAAAATGGCGGCCAGGCGCAATAGCAATTTGCGGGGATAATACGGGCTGATTTCGATGCGGTTATCGCTGGTCGACAGTAAATTTTTAGACTTGAAATCTGCGCTACTTTTTATCCTGGGAACACCGCGGTAATTTTTCTGGAAATTATTTTAAATGACCAGATAAAGAACAATGTTCAAAGTAGTTTTTTTTTTCATTGATCGCTAGCAAGTTTTATGTTATAAAATGTGTGATTTTTTTAATCGGGTAATCCTGCGAGATCTATCACGGGAGTGGGTGTGTAGCGGCGGGTAGTTAGTCGGGTGCATACAAATTTGCTTATTCCGACATAATTTTCACTAAAACTATAGCCTATATCTTTGTTTTAATACGGCAGTACTTTCTGCCCGTCTATGGACGAAGTCACGGGCATAGCTCAGTAAGAGAATAAAAAACATCGAGGCTGATAGTAAGTAGGTTACGCATCCCCAGTTCGAAACGTAGCCGGGTACCATGCGACAGTTAACTGCTTCCTTACCAGATATAAACCAAAGTATTGTATTAATGAATATCAGTTTTGATCTCTGTATCTTTTTTTTATTGCTGAAGCACAGCAGACTGGCTGACGGCCCAACTGTGATGGAAAGTGGTTACCGTCGCCTATGGACATTAGCAATACCACAGGTCCTGCCAATGTGCTGGCGGCCTCGAATGAGAAACTGGAACCTGGCCACTGATGCTGGCACACAGCTCAAAGTTGTATGTGTATTTTGTGATTTCACAACTTTTCATGTAACTTAGAGAGATATTTATGTATTAATGTTTAAATCTATATAAGGCGAATGACATGTGTGATTTATAGTAATACTAGCTTCTGCTCGCGACTTCGTCCGCGTGGATTTTTTTATAAAAAGTATACTATTTTACTTCTAATACCTCCAAGAATATGTGTACAAAGTTTCATGATGATCGGTTGAGTAGTTTTCGCGTGACAGCGTAACAAACAAACTTACATTCACATTTATAATATTAGTAGGGATAATGTTATGATAATTTTTTATACGTGTGAGTTGGAAAAACTAATTTTACAAAATTAGCAGATATAGAAGTGTATGCAGAAGGCGATCGGTCTGCGCCCCTTGGTTACCTGCATTGGGTGCCATGCACCCTCGCACCCCCGGCTAAAAACGGCGATTTAAATGTCCTCGCCCCTATTATATTATGTATTTGGTGGCACTAGCTAAATTAATAAACCGTGCAAAGTTGTAAAAGGAAAAAGAACAGCTTCCTGTGATCTGGTTGATCAATTCAATTGTTTTTAATAACAATCCGAGACACAGTGACCGCATTGCAAGTTCACGGCCATCGCAATAATTTACAATTTGCAATTCGCAAGGCAATTTGGTGCCATGATTTTGTCGCTGGGGAGTCGCGGGTTTAATATTTATGTACCTACGTTGTTTGTCTCGTAGACCATTCATAACAAATTATATCTATATGAGTCCAATACGAGAATATAGATAAGTAAATGGAGGGACGTTGAGCTTAGATAAACAGTATACAAATATATTAGATGAATTAAATTTATATCTCTAACTAACGACTCTATATAACTATATATACCTACTAACTTAATATTATGCAAATTTTTTGATTATTCAGGTGTGTTCGGATAATGGGTGCAAAGAGCGTATTGTATTGTTTATTGTCCCAAAAAACAAAAAAAACGTGTGCGTCTCGGGACGCCCGACAGAAGTGATAACTTAATCTTAATATTGAAATTATTTAACGTGAGAAAAGCTTAGTTTGTTACTTAACTTTTATGTATATAGCGAGCGCGTTAGAGTGGGAGAGGAGGAGCCTACCTACCGGAACCATATGCGTGAGAGAAAGGGAAACCAGAAGGACTAGCGCCGTAACGCGTTACGTAACGTAGCGGTTTAGCACTCCCATAAGAAGTTCTCACTTCAAAAAAATTGAGAGAACAAACCCAATGAAAGATTTCTCGATTCAGTTAGGATAAACAAATATATAACTTTGATTCCAAAATAATAAAACTAAGTTTTAACGGTTTTAACCGCGATATTTTATTTATGTAAATTTAGCTTAAAACTGTTAAAAAGTAATTTTATTATGTATACTAGTCGCGAAAACTTAAGAAAATACAATAGAAATAAATCTTAATTACGTAATTAAGTATTTTTATTTTTGGAAAATCAACAACAAAGCAAAGATGTTCTCTGTGTTCTGGTAAACTGAGTATTGGCTCACCTATTTTATTGGAATAAAGAGGTCCCGGGTTCGATTTGCCAGAATTATCTATTGTATACAAGTGGCCCCGACAAACGTAGCCCTGCCCTGAAAAATCGAAATCTAGTGCCCGTTTCCAATGCCTTCTACCAGTTCCAATTGTGAATCTAAACCATCCGGGGGTCCACTTAAACATACAAAAACAAAATCATTAAAATCGGTCCAGGAGATTAGGAGGATAGAACCCAATCGCATGGCCACCTACCGGTTTAAATTATTAATCTGAACCAACCCAAAAGCGGTAAAGTCATTACTTAGTTATGCGCAAACATACATTTCTATGATGCATTTTTATTTATATAAGATTAGTCATTCTGTAAAACCTTCCTTCCTTCCTTGTGTTGCGAGTTTAGCGGGACTCGAATTTAAATGCCGTTGAAATTAATATAGAGTTTATTGGAACTATACAAACACGTATAACACAGATACAAATATAACCGAACATAACAAATCCAAACGTAATGCAGGTCGTAATTCCATAAAACGAGCTCACAAGCCTCGCTCAACTGCGTCCCTTCCTCCCCCTCTATCAGGTCATCATTTTATACTGCAACAAATGCAATGTCCCCGTATCTACATCGGCTTAATCCGCCATACCTGGCTAATGACTCAGCCGCAAACTACCACAAAAGAGTAGATTAAAACAATGGGATGTTTTCTAATCACAAATTTTAAACACAGCGTAAACAAAAGAAGATGATCAAAAGAGTTACGATTAGTTTGAATGGCGGCAGATAATAAAATGTGTTTCGTTACAGATATGCAAGTGGGTTTTGTTTTTGTCGGGACCTGAATTGTAACACTAGGAATATAATTATAAGTAGGTATATACACACCCTGTTAGTTTCTCTGCAGATTTGAAAAAAGTCACGAAGAAAGCGAGGAAATAAAGGATGAAGATTAAATAGAGGATGGTAAAAATCGTGCACAACATAAAACTGCAGCTAGAATTTATAATATCCTGTAATATTACAAAATCTACTTTTTATGTTTTGGAAACGTGTCTGTGTTATTAAGTTCAGTATAAATTTCAAGAGACCCGTAATATAACACTCCATCTTCATTCAAAGGTGTGAGGTGATTGGTGTCGAGAGGAATCGCGACAAATGACTCCATTTGTATAGATTTTTATCTTTGCCCCTAGACGGGTATAAAAAAGTCACAGGAAATTTTTTGACAATATTTTTGCTTTACCTTCACACTTGAAGAGTATCTACCTACATAAACTTTTAATTTTGTTATTATTAATTAATGTCGGCCTCAGTGGTTGAGCGATCTAAGTCAGCCGGCCGAACTCGTTGGCACCAGAGGCTCCGGCTTTGATTCTTGACATGGCAAATTTCAGAAACTAACTTTCTGTTGTTTACTATGGTTAGTATGGAATGGACAAAGTGGTCGTTCTTTATTACCCATAACACAAGCATAGCTTGCTTAGCTTGGGGATATACAATGTGTGTGTTTGTCTACCGATCATAATTTTGCATTTCCACACAAAATTAAGAGTTAGACGCAAGTGAGGAACCACTACTATGTTTATCATTTGTCTACGCCATTCAAAAAAATATAACAGACAGACGGTCTATAGTATTCTCTATGGCCTTGACGACCTCATAAAGGTTTCATTTCTGATAAAATACGGAATAAAACAGAAGAACGTTTTAAAATCGAATCTTTTCGAATGTTTTTGTTGAGCAAACTACAAAATATTTTACAACTTTAAAATCACTGAAGCATTCTTCTAAAGATAATTACAAAGTATTTTGTAGCCATAAAATCATTGTGCAAGTTTTGGTCTACAAAATATGCCTATATCTATTATTTTGAACTATAATTTTATAATTTGATTTATTGTATGTCTTTCAAGACCACGGGCCATAAAAATGGCCCGGACTTTTGGAGGGCTTGCGTGGGGCCATGGGGAGGCCAACACGTAGAGGCCCCTTGATAAATTTAATGTAAATATGTGGCCTGACACTGACCGGCGATTATCCTTGTCTACACCATATAATAATGCACCCAAGGACAAGCCCCGGCCAGTGTAGGACTATTGTGGCAATAGAGGACAAAAAGTACCGGGCTATTGGGGTGAACTGTTAGTGGTACCAGCGGTCTGGGAATATGGGGACTGTGGCGTCTGCCCGTCGCAATGTTCAGGGAACATGAAAAAATGGGCAGACGGTGACTCGCCACTCCCTGCATGGGCCCCTAAAAATGCCATAAAAGACAGGGGCAACATGGGAGTGAGTGGCTAAGGGGTGTAGAGAGGTGGGCTCACCGAAGCTACTTCTGACGTGATGCCATTTATCACTTCCACCCGGAGCTTGAGTCTTAGCTCTAGCGATCTCCACTCCGTGCCGGCTGGTTAAGGCAAGCACGGAGTCGGGGGCCTTGTCTTGGCCCCCGAAGTCAGGTACGAGGTCTCGCTACTCACAAAGGCTTCGCCACAAAGCCCCCTGCGGGTCCACAAAGCCCCCCTGCGGGTACAATTTGATTATTATTATACATTGTTTTTTCTTAAATCATCTTCGTTATAAAACGTATATCGTTCATAAAACGGATTTTTGATATCAATTACACTATTTAATGATGTTTAAATGTCTTGGTCAATCTTAAATAAAACACACCTAAAGTTAAATATTACAGGTAAAAAAGTTTTATATTAATAATCTAAAGATATAATTTAACTAAAATGTTATATAAAAAATGATCCTGTAAGAAAAATCAAGGTATCGGTTTATTCAAAGAGTGAGTAAAAAAACATAAATTAAAGGGTTTAAAAGCTATCATACAAAATGCAAGCATCTCTTGACGAAGATATTGAAGTTTGTCTTCTCAACTTTGTAACAAGGTGTTAAAAATTCACAAAGGTTCCGTTGTATGACGAGGGTGGCACGTCGCATTGCAGGCGCCACGGCCGATGCGCCGATGACCTAAATAACCGTCGTAAGTTCGTTCTGAAAGCTTCTAAAACAACTGAAGAGATATAGGAAAATTACTTCAAGTTCAATTTATTTTCAGCTAAATTGTTATACTGCTCTATATTTGACCATTCAGCATATGTATCTTATATGCATCTTGATTAAATTCTGAATTTTCTTTGTAGCCCGTGAAAAAGATGGTTGGAAAGAAGGATGACCTTCAGCCTATGGTGGCCGTTGCGGTGGTAGAAAACGGACTAAAGAAGTTAGTCAATTATTTCAAAAAAATCGAAATCTTGGAGAAACAGGGGTAATTCCGCTCATAAGTATAACTTGGAAAACTTATTGCGTTGGATTACGGGATACAGGTTAATAAAGCTTTGGGGGGTATGATGCGAGAGAAAACAGTAACCAGTTTTACAAATCGTCTAGCAGTAAGAGAAAGAGAAGTACGTCTCTTACATTATATGTAAGAGACGTACTTCTCAGTCCCGCTAGCAAAATTGTTGGCTGAAGGTTTTTACTGCTGCAATATTTGATTTTTTTATTGTTACTACTAAATTAATTTTTGTATTTAGCAATCACTCCTTAACACATTACATACATATTTCATTCGTTTTTGCCATACAAATATCTGTTGGCGTTTTATATTTTTCATATAAAAATAGCCATTACTAAATAAATGAACAACTATATTATTTTGTCCAACTTTTAATATAAAAATGTTCAGAATAAATATATAAGGTTATCCCTAAGTGAACAGCATTCCTCCCTGCTCCCCCAAACACCTAATTACCACGTTTTATCGATGAAAGCAAACATCTTAAGAAAATGGCACGTCAAGTGTAGTATATATATTATGTGCAGACATATCCAACAGTATATCGTAATAAGTGAAATCACTGATATCCATATGGAGGTCCAAACCCAGCCTAACCTAATTATTATTATTGTAATTGTGAAACTGGCAAACATACAGACGACATGGGATGTCCCATGAGCCACCTTGGTTACCGTCGCTTATAAGCGTTTGCAACACCAATGGCGAAGACAAGGCATTGCCAGTCTTTAAAATAGAATAGGAGGACGAGCTAGAGGAATCAGACAGGAGGAATATACGATTGAACTAGGGGGGTCGGATAGGATAGGTTGGATAGGGGATGGGAAAGTGAGCCGTCGGAGCTCTCACTCATCGCACGATACACAATTAGTTCAAGGCGAATCGTTTCACTCCGATCTTCTGTGAGAGCGTGGAATCACACCGATCGAGCCCGACCTAAGAGCTGTAATCAAGATAGTGATTCCAGTTTGGTTCGACTACATCAGCTTTTTGCAGTTGAGTCGTATAATTCCAATACCCGCCAACTCCTTTAAAAATCAAAATTAAGTATGTATGTTTCTGGATAGTCTATGAAATTCTCGTATGCCAATTTGTTCGTTTTATACCAAAAACCGCCAATTTCCAAATAATTTGACATCAAACTTTCGAATTTGTTCCAAAATCTGAGATGTTACAACACTATTTTGTTTTTACTGACAATATGTTGCCTGTGGAGTTAGCTGATATTGGAATTATACGACTCAGTTATTATAACTTTTTTTATTACCGATATATATAGATTCGTTTAGCCCAACAGGACATTCATTAGACAGACTGACGGACAGACTAGTTTCAATACCCTACACATTTTTGTTATATTTATTATTAGAATCTAAATAAATAGGTAAATAACAGTGAAGAAATTATACTGTAAGTTGTGATTACCTTAACCTTGTTGTAAACCTTAGTCATAAGTCTAATAACTGATTAAATGTAAAAAACTGTTGGTGATCCTTATTAAAATAAACCAATTAACAAATTACAAGAGTTCAGCGGACAGGCAGAGGGCCCACTTGATGGAAAATGGTTACTATCGCCTATGGGCATTTGCAACACCAAAGGTGCTACAAATACGCTGCTACTCTCTTAGGGAGACAGGAATCTGGTCACTAATGCCGGAACACAACTCAAGTTTGTTATGGCGACATACTTAAGACCAGGGGTGGTAGCCATCCAGTCGGGCAAATACCCTACCACCTGGCTGCGGGTTGTTTTGTCGCGTCTTACGACAGGCCGCCCGGCCGCAGGAAATTGTATTCTTTTTCCAGCACGAATATAATTAACGAACAACCTATTTCATTTCATATACATTATGTAGAAAACATATGTAATTCACATTAAAAACTAAAATAAACTAAATCATAAAATACAAGCGATTATATACTGTGTAACAAATCGCTGCCAGATGGGAGCGTGCCCAGAAGGCTGGCTGCATTGCCGCGCTGTATGGCGATGCTTATTTGTTGGTCGAAATATGAGCCAGCCTTCTGATCACGGGTGGCATCCAAAGAGTTTCTTACAGATCTCTTTGAAGAAACTCTTTGCCGATGGACCCCACGGACCTAATCTTTCAACTCCAAATGTAGAAAATTAAAAATGATTACAAATAAAAATGTGATCTCTCGTAATAGGCAATCAATATTGTCGAGTGTTTATTCATCCTTCAATTTATTTCTCTCGTAAGCATTTTGTAGAGTGACCTTATTTTCTCAAAAGCTAGTTTATGTTCGGGGAAACAACCGAGAAAATAGCAACAACTTACAATGATATGCTGACTTTATTCACTTTTATGGAACAATATTTCAGATTAAGACACTTTGGTTATTGAAGTTCTCTCATTATTTTAAGATGTCTGTGTTCTAGATTTGTTCTTTATTTGCATAGCACTTCGTTCGCAAAGGATTTTTACTTTGTATTCATATCTTCTGAAACGCTTCAGAAGATATGAATATAGGAAAATTTAAAATTAAATATCTTGTTTAATCCCCATTTTCATTGAAATCTGTTCTGTCGTCACGGAGCTTGTCTCAGATAAATTTTCAGACAGAGAAAAAAATTCAATGTAATTATGACTGATTGTATTGTATTAATAATTGAAGCTGTTTGAGTTTCCGCCGAAGAACCAACTGATCTATCTTTTTTTATTGCAGGAGTTCAGCAGACAGGCAGGCGTCCCACTTGACGGAAAGCGGTTACCATCGCCTATGGATATTTGCAATACCAAAGGTGCTATAAATGCACTGCTGCTCTCCTAAAGGAGACTGGAACCTGGTCACTAATCGGAACACAACATCTATAGCCTGTATGATCTAAATTCATGAACTATCAAGAAAATTTTGCGATCCTGAAATAGAAGATTGAAAAACACCGAGGTATTTAGTTGGTCTGCCAAACGTTTAGTTTTTTGATTACTGAAGTAAACCAAATATGCTACTGGTCCACCAGATGGAAAGTGATTATCGATGCCTGTCGACATTTGCAACGCCAAAGGTGGTACCAAAGTTACTGCCACTCTATAACGGGGAAAGGAACCTAGCCCAGAACCCAGCCCTGGGATCAGTATCCCAGAACATCCATCCATCCAAAACATCCCAGAATAAGGTTGTTTTGGCGGCATAGTCTAGAGCATCCAGATAGGCAAATGGCCTTACACATGGCTGTAGATTGTTTGATCGCCTCTTAGGCCGTAGCAATTTGGATTTTTTCTCTATTCCTGGACCAATGTGCTCCAATCCATTCCCACAGAACTTCGAACTTTCTATCCAGGCAGTGTACTAAAGCAGTTCCACCTCGGAAAAAATATCATATCTATACTAATATTATATAAAAATGTAAAGATGTTGGTGTGTATATTTTTTTGCTTCTCCTTATTTTTGCACCCCAAGGGTCCGCTTTCTGTTTTTTCAGCCGCTTCGAAAGGTTATTATCAAATAATCATTACTAGACCTAACAGTCCTTCTAATGAAGGCCAATACTCCTCCGACATCAAAATAATATTTCTCCGACATGTTCCTCATTTACCGGGAGCAACTGATAGCGGCAAGGCTTCAACATCTTTTCGATATTGTATAAAAAAGATTCCTGAAAGATAAATGTAATAAAAGAGAAAATTAAAAGTTATTTTTAAATAAAAACAACCACCTTCTACATAAGCATATGTATACTTTTATATTCGCAAAACTCAAAAAACAATTGACAGATTAATTTGAAATATTTACAAAACTGCATTTTAATAGACGATGTTTTTTATTTATTTCCGAATTTCTGACGGAAATGAGCAATTCCGAGCGTTAGTTAACGAAATTTTCATTAAAGCCAAAGTTTGAAATATTTATAAAAATCTTGTGTCACCATGTATGTCCGGGATAAACACCGAAACTACTAAACTGACCTTGATGAAATTTTGTAAATAAGTGTAATTTGGTCCAACTTAAATTTGATAGCTATTATCTCGACTGTTGATTTAAATTACAAAATTCTGGTGTTAGTGTTTATGCCTATTTATATTATGTTTATATTATGAATCAACCACTAGACCGATCTTAATGATTTTTTTGTGTGTTCGAGTCCCCAGATGGTTTAGTTTCACGATTGGACCAGTAGGTGGCACTGCATTCAAGTTCTATTTTTTTTCAAGGCAGAACATCTTCTGCCAGGACCGACATTCTTAGAGTAGAAAAAACTTGCTTGACTGACTGTATGTACCTATTTTTATAATATGAAGTAAAATATACACGTTTCAACCCATTAATCAAAATATATTTCATATTAACAGGCTATCAATGACATGTTCTTGAACAAATAGGACACTTAGTCGATGAACTACTTTCACTGCTATGAAATATTTCAGTACAAACCAATTTAATCGACGACATAGTATGACATTGACGTAACTGTGTTAAGCTCTATTTAAACCAATCGATAAACCTTCTGCTGTTTTCTTTTATTGTACAGCAAACAGGCTGACGGCCGACTGATGGAAAGTACTTACCGTCGCCTATAAACATTTGCAACATTACAAGTGCTACCACTGTGTTGCCAGAAGAGTAGATGCGGCTGGCCACTAATGCCGGTACACAAATCAAGGTTAGTATGGCGGCATCATCTAGACCAGGGTTGTAGCCATCCAGACGGGCAAATGCCGTACCACCTGGCTGTGGGTTGTTTTATCGCTTTTTACAAAAGGCCGTTTCTGCACGGAGTTTGAGTAAATGTAATTATGTATGTCAGCAATTAATATGTCTTCAGAATTGACAGACAAACACACATGTCTACTTGTAAGCTAAGCAACGAGAGTATGAGGTCAGTGACAGTAATTCTTGATACGTGATACTTCTTTAACCCTTATAAAAATATTAAAATGTTTAAAGCCACATTCGGATTGTTACAGCTGTCATAAAATTTACTTACAAAAAATGGTAAACTTATTAAACTAACTGAAAAGACGAACATAATGGTCCTACCGTTAAATTCAGACTGATGACGACTGATGACTGTCTTCTTCAGATCTCGGAGTGTATTTATCTTTTTTTTTTCTCTTGATCGCGAAGTCTTTGGCATGCCTCACTTAGTTCGTTAATCGCTTGGCATGCAAGTTATCCTGCATGCCATCAAGCCAGCATTGCTCGAGCCGACCTGGTCTTTCGGGACCTAGTAAACGTGACATGGCTAGATATTTACTCTATTTTTTTCTCTGTAAGTACATAATGCATCATAACTCAGATATTGCAAGATTATAGCACTGATTCTTCATTATATAACTTTAAACTTAAGGTTAGAAATATTCAGCTAAACTATGGAGCGGAAAATTTTGATAAAACTATAACCTACGAAAGTACGACAAATTAATTTAAACAAAGCCATTTGGAACTATAGATTAATGTACATAACTATGCATGTATACAGCCGCACATTATAGCTCATAAATCATGAATTAGTCGTATAAACATGAGTGACGCACTTCAATTAAAACCGCCGTACAATTCACTCATCGAAATTGACTGTTCCGCTTAGGCTGTGTACACAAAGATAAAAGGAACAGAGCGAAACATACACATAAGAAATGTATTAGCTTTGAAAAACATTAAGACGTGACTCTGCGGGACAAGATTATGTTTGCCAACAGCTCTTAAGCCAACGGAGAAGTGAGCAACTGGAGGAATATTATGTTCTATATAAAAATAAATAAATATGCTAGCTATCGTCATAAGAATTCAGCAAATAACGCACGTAGAAAACCAAACTGTTACTTAACAAATTTTGCAAGTTTTCAGGAGGAGTACTTAATATTACCAAATTAAAACCTATTGCAAAAATTCATGAAATAAAATCGTTTCATTTTGTAATAAGAATTAATTGTCAGCCTAGCTTTAATTTTTATTCAATTAATTATTTCAATATTAATTATAATCTGTTTAAAATATTTTATTTTGTCTCGAAATAGTGTCGTTATTCTGATTAATTTCATGTGTTAGTTTTTAAATAAAAGTATGTAGATGTTTTCATTTAAGTACATTATTTGGGTAAACAAAGGTGTCACCCCGTTGCAATTTTGACTACATTTGTTCTTAAACAACAACAAAAAGTACACAATGTTCACACAAAAATTTACACCAGTAACGTCACTAAGCGAGTCAGTATCGAAATCTCAAGCAAAAAGCATTGCAACACTAGTGATATCTACCGCAATAAGAGGTTTTGCATTAGGTATATATACCAACCGTAGTATCAATACTAACGGTAAAATCTGATATTTGCCAAATTTAGGATAGTGATGGTTTAATTCTAAGAGTGCAGTATGTTATTACTCACTTTAATTTCATTTAAATTAATATTTAATAAAATAAAAATAAATAACAAAAAAAAATTCAATATAAATAAAATTGTTTAATACGCTACGGCCCGATATCATGAATTCCTGGACGTAATGCTATTATATAATCAACATCTATTGTTTTTTATAAACCTTCGGTCATTAATAGCGATTAATGAATTCTCTTTCTGAAATGTATCTCGCGTATTTACTAACATAAAATGGAAGGCAGTTGCCTACATTTAACAAATAAAGATACTATTTAAATCGAGAAAGAGATTGCTCTCAAGGACGACGCGAGAAACAAGCAAGACTTAAAAGCTGAGTTTAAATTTCAAATATTTCATGAGTCATGACATGCTACGTAACAGAATTAATATGTATATCTATAGCTAACGTCATTAATGATAGATAAAATCACATAAAGACTTTTAATCGCGTATAAAAATAGATATGGAAATTGATTATCTAGTCCTATTGTAGGCACAAAGCAATAAAACACAATGTATGATTGTACAGTCAGTACCTACTAGAATTTATAATAATCCTACTCAACTACGAAAACTAGCATAAAGCTGTGCTTTAGGAGGGCTTGCTTTCTTCCTAGTAACAGTCCAGTTGTTATTAGACACGGTTATTGGTTTTATAATTTTCGACACATGGCGTTATGAATACAATAAAATTCTAATTAATAAAAAATATGTTCTATTTTTTTATGTGTATAAAATTATGTTTTAAATAAATAATAAATTGAAATTACTATGTCAAAGCCCAAACCAGAAAGTGTGGTAGTTTCTCAGTAAAATGTACCACAAAAATGCAAACCACAACCTATTGTGGGATGGTGTTAGAGCGCGCTTCGCTCGCCTCGCACTCTATTCTTATATTATCTGTTACACATTTATGGCAAAAATGACTGATTTTAGTAACCATTTTGACAAAAACGGAACCCTCATTCTTATTAATGTTTGGTAATCTGAGTTTGCTCGCTTGTCTGTCTGTCTTTGCATTTTTTATCGAGGTATAGGTTCGCGTTTGGCAGCTATCTCACCTGATGTTAAGTAAAGAGAGCACGCTTACCTAGTAGATACCTAGTGACTCATGACTTGAAGACTACTGGTTTGTAGAGAAAGATGGAGGGAACATATTACAATATTTAGTTCTGACCAATGGTATGTCCACCATGCACATCAAACAAAGAAACTGAATTCGACCCGGAACCAAAAAACTCATCCGTAGTCTACTCTAAAATTATGCTCCCTCTCACCACGTCTAGTCTAAATTTAAGCCGCTACTCCACGCGGCTGTAACGCTTTTTCGTGACAGAAAAATCCAAGACCCCCAGTCATATAGAAGTTTCACTTCAAAAACATTTGATGACAACAGTACACCATGTCAGAGCTTTACGTAGCTACGACGCCTACGGCCGGCGCTACGCGTCAGCGGTCAAGAGAATCGTAAGTAGTTGGCGCATACACGCTCGTGTATGCCCGCGTGGTACTCACCCACTCACTTATTCCATAATGCTGTTAAACGGATTGTTCATGAACAAGGTGCGTATTTCATTAGTGATATTCCATTTAATTTCAATTTTTTTTTCGAATATACTAACACATTTATTATATGAGTAATTTGCTAATTAAAAAAATATATATGTATGTAAAAAGCATTAAATATGTGTCTTTATTGAAAAGAAAATGAAGTTGTTTTTTGTTACATTCAAGCAGATTTTAATATTATCTCTTTATAAACTATAATAATAACATACTAACAACTTAATAAACCTGTAGTAACAGAATAACTGTAGTTATACTAGCCACATTTGTCCAAAGTAGATGTGAGTTTTTTTTCTTCATCGTCAATGTTTTTCTTCATCGTCGGCTAATAATTGTAAAAAAATAATACTACTATAGTCCAGAAAACTTTCCATGCGGTGCAAATGCTTCCCGAGATTTGAACATAAGACATATACCTAGTTATTATCCTCATTGTGTAACAGACAAAATGACATAAAAGAATCTTCGCTAAACATGCTGCCGGGGAGTTTATTTAGGTTCATATCTTTAAAACAGCAATAACACCATGTACATAAAGTAAGCAGTAGCCTTAAGTTTTAACTTAAATAACCTTAAAAAAATGGTCCCCACTGGAAATTAATTTCAACCATTTTTGAATTACATATTATCATTACAATTCAAATTCAAAAGGTTTTATTCAAAATAAGTTCCACTGGAGAACACATTTTGAAGGTCATAAATATAGGTTAAAAATTAATTTTACTTCCTAGTCTATGTATACCGCTTCGCAACGTGTTATTGCTATTAGGAGAAGAAGCGGTAAGAAACTCCCCAACAACACGTCTAGCTAAAATTTGTTTTTCTTTATATTTGTTATTCTATTTATAATCACAATAAGACAGCAGCTGGTGCTTTAGATTCAACTACAAGGTTTGTAATAGCAAATATTTCGTATATATTCACTGTAAACAGTATGCTTACATAACTTGTGATACAGATGTCAGCAAATGCGGCAAAGTTGCCCCTCACAGCGTCGAGGGTCCTTCTCCTGAGCACTGCGGTTTTCATTTTCCTAAGTGGTGAGTGCCTTCTTGAGATTACACTAACTTTCACGCGTCTAAAACAGCAAACTTAAGTCGTAAATGTGTCTGCGACGCTTGTACTATATTGATTTATTATTATTTTTAGCAACTATACTAGGAAGATTCATTTTAATTCGTATACCTACTACAATAACAGTAGATTATGGACACTTTTAGTTACCTACCTACAAACACCTTTTTTGACACAGTTGTAGTCTGCAGGTTTACAAGAAATTTGCAACAAAACAAAAAGGTTACGAACTGTAATGGCATGTCATTCCAAAACTATTATTTTAATTATTCTAATGTTTTACATTATTGGAGGTGACATCATGTTTTAGCATTTAATCAACGCATATTGTTTCAACTACTTTTCAATGAAAATAATTTATAAACTCTATGCTCTCATCTAAAAAATTTTCAGCCTTTTCACTCGATACTAATTTAAAATTAGAGAAGAATACATCCTCGGGTGCACTCTTATAGACAGGATTTGGTCCTCATTAAATAGGCTTCAAGTTTTTTACCTTCTAACCCCATGTAGCCCTGACCCTGAATGAATTTAACAGAGAAATAGTAATAATTTCATCCTATTGTTTTATATAAGAATTATGATTTCACTAGAAAATGTCAACTGTTCATTGAACACTACTTTTCCAGTTGCTAATAAGAACGCCATCGTTTGACCTCATTCAATGAAACGGAAACTGTAGGGTTAAAATGGGTACGGCTTCCTTAGAGTGTAAATATTTTAAGATTATTATAAAACGTGATATTAATACTGTTACAACTTAGGCCCCGACAAAGACAAATTCCACGTACAGATCTGTAAAAACACATTTTATTACCTGTCGGCATTTGAACTTATTGTAATTAATCCTTTTATGATCGTCTTCTTTTGTTCACTTATTTATTGGCATACGTTTCTAGTTATTGTGCAGAACATCCTATTATCCTATTGTACTCGCTCAGGAGCATCATTAGCCAGATGTTGCGGATTACAAGTACAAGCTAATTTTAGGAAATTTGTGTCGACCGGGCGGGCACATTTGCATTTGTAAAATATAAAACGACGGCCTGATTGACAGAATGGGTCAGTCGAGCTACAAGTACGATACAGGCGTGACGTGTGTACATTCGGAAATCTAATAGTGACGGACTTTGCGCGTTTTATTGAATTACGACCTTCTGCATTACGTTTGGATTTGTTGCGTTCGGTTATATTTTGTACCTGTGTTATACTGTTTGTATAGTTTCAATAAACTCGCTCTATAATAATTCTAACGGAATTTTAATTCGAGTACTGCAAACTCGTAACAATACCATTGCACTGACTAGGAACACACACTTTACCATTTTTAAAAAGAAAAAGAAGTTCTACCTAATATGAAGCGTGTATGTTTGCACGATACCAAATCGTTGGATCCAAATAAAACCTATAACATATTGCTGCCCTCTGGTATTATACAAATGAATAATAATACATGTACCAAATGTTTGTATATTCCCACATACACGTGCGGTATACTTAGAGAGCTCGCGATATGTTTAACCTGTGTCATACAAAATTCATAGGGAGAGAGTCGGCCTTCCGCACAGATGTATAGCTCCCATGAAAGTAGGTTCATCGAAGTGTGTATACATTACAAAGCAACTATGTATCATATTTTTATCTGCTAGTCAAGTCTTAACAAAGTTAAAAGAGAAGCAAATCTTAACATGCAGGGCCTTACTTATAATAATCTCGTTAAGAAAGGATTAACCATCTCTTAAATAAGGGACTCTTAAATCCCTAATCAATGGCTGTTTCAAATAAAACTTGACCTCTAGTCTCTAAGCAGTCACTTAAACTACCTTTTTTTTTTTTTTTTTTTTTATTGCAGGAGATCAGCAGACAGGCAGACGGCCCACTTGATGGACAGCAGTTACCATCGCCTATGGACATTTGCAACACCAAAGGTGCTACGAATGCGCTGCTGCTCTCTTTAGGGAGCCTGGAACCTGGTCACTAATGCCGAAACACAACACAGGGTTATTATGGCGGCATACTCTAGACCAGGGGTGGTCGCCATCCAGTCGGGCAAATGCCCTACCACCTGGCTGTGGGTTGTTTTGTCGCCTCTTACGACAGGCCGCCGGGCCGCAGGAAATTGTATTCTTTCTCCGTTCCTGCACCTCTCGATGTTGGTTATTTCTGACAGTTATTTAGGAGTTACTTTACCACCACCTCTTACTTTAAGAGGAGTTTATGGGTAAGATTTTCGTTAATCAATTGCTGAGCAGTTTCTTAAAATAAAACAAGTTTCGCTAATGTTATTACTTCACCTGGGAAAATATTAAAGTTATTGACCGTTTCACGCAATTTAGCTATGGGTTTAATGTGTTATTTGTGATGCGATATTGTTATTAATTGTTAATGGCGTTAAATATTGTCAGATAGCGTATGTTATAATTCTATACACACTAAAGTAACTATTCGTTAACGCCATAATTTTTAACGCTATAAATAAAAACTTATTTGGGCACAGTCGATAACTATAACATTATCGCAAGTGAAGCTCAAGCACAAATATTACTTACATAGTATTAAAGTAAAACTATCCGTCAAGGTAATAAAATACCAATATTGTCTTAGTACATCTGCTTATTCCATTAGTACTACTTATTCCCTTTTTAAACAAAATACTTTCTAATTTGATTTTAAAGTTAGTGAAAGGCAGATCTAACATTTCGTCATTTTAGTTTAATTCACGTTTTAAATAATATCTTAGTTCCTTTTTATACGCTGTTTATACACAGCGGAGAATAATAATCAAGAGTAGTGGCGTAGCCCGCCGAGGCCACGGTCTGCAATGTGAATAAATGATTGTACTCTGGCCGTATGGCTGCAACTCTCATTGCTCCATGAATTTATTATTAGTGTTTACGATATAACATTTTATAATATTATCAAATAAACATTACCTTATGAATATTGAAGTTAACCTGTAAATAATTCGAATGATATTTGTTGGGTAGACCGAGGCGAGCGGATCATTTTAACTCGAATTACTTATGGCTTTTACGGTATAGTATCTTGTAGATATTGTGGTTACACCACCCGCAATGTGTCGTGAACATTAGAGCTCTGGTTATCGAATGGATCGTGTGCTCATATGTGGCTTACATAACCTGGTTAGACCATGAATGTGCTATGAAACTATATCTATATATATATATAGGTATATATCAATAAATTTCATCCGTGCAGGAACGAAGAAGAAATAATTTCCTGCGGCCGGGTGGCCTGTCGTAAGAGGCGACATAACGACCCACAGCCAGGTGGTAGGGCATTCACCCGGCTGGATGGCTACCACCCCAGGTCTAAAGCATGTCGCCATAACAACCTTGAGTTGTGTTCCCGCATTAATGACCAGGTTCCAGTCTCCCTTAAGAGGGCAGCAGCGCATTTGTAGCACCTTTGGTGTTGCTAATGTCCATAGGCGACGGTAACCGCTTTCCATCGATTGGACCGTCGGCCTGTCTGCTGAACTCCCGCAATTATTCAAAAGTCAGGGTATTTTATTTAGTATGTGCTTGTATGTACATACTCAACTATTAGCTCTTATATAAAAAAATCAATTGCTGATCTTTAGACGCATTAAAACTCAAAAACAGGATCAAAATTGATTGATGAAGTTTTTCGTGTGTATTTCAGTGGGTTTCTAAATAGTTTATATTCACAGTTGGACCCGGTAGCTGACGCTGCAATCGGCTTCTAGATTTTTTTTGTTCAGAGCAGAACAACCTCTCTTGGGTTCCCTAATTTCAGAACAGAACAACTCCCTTCCCTAGTAATTTATATACTTAGTAATTTATCTAATTCTTCCACTACGCTTTACACTAATAGCATCATAGATGGTAACCAAACAACAGGTTAAAGCGAATATGATTTTCATTGTGTTAATTTACAGGTTCTCATGCAAAAGAAACTCGTAAATGTTATTGGTGCGGACCACTGGCCGAGCAGGTGCATCGCAGCCAACGCGCGCCCTCCTGCGACAATATCGAGAACCACATCACAAATTGTGACCCAGGGTATACGCACTGCGCTGTTGTAGCTACGTCACCACGTAAGGTTCAGTTGCCATTTTAGCGAATATAAAGCCCTTAGAAAATCGCCTTAACCGTCTATCTATGTTACAAGATTTTATCTCAAAAACCGCTAAATGCTGCTACATACATACACGTGTGTGTTACCATTAGTGAAATCACAAAAAAAGTAGGATGGCCGCTAAGACCGCAATACACGTGTCTCCATGGTTATATAATGAATACTTTTTTATGTATATAAAATCTCATCATCATAATGATGCTCTTTAATGATTTCTTAAGTAAGTCAGTGGGAAGATATGCGTTCCTAGAGCAATACAAAGAGTCCGGTGTCATTTTATGATCAAGATTTGATTCTCTTAGTTTGAATTTTCGCTATGGCTTGGTCTATGTAAGCTTAGTGAGCGATACGTTGGTATGTTGTTTGTTTGACCGTTTCGCGCTGTATGTCCCTCTTTTGCGTGGACTGGGAATAAAACAACAGTCAATCAGAAGGATGTTGTAGAGTTTGAGTCTATCAGTCCTATGTTGAATATGGCGGGAAGAGCGCGCGCTATTTTGCTGATGATGTTGGCACTAACGTCGCCACATTAGGTTCCGCACATGTGAAATCTTCGATATTTTCTTATTCCATATACATCGTATTGTCTGAGGAAGCTATGTATAAAATTTCATGAAACTCAGTTAGTATCCAAAGCCGCAAATAGAAAAAAAACATTCAACATTTAAATTGTTTTTAGCTTTTGTGGGAAAATAATGAAAAGCTCTTGTAGACAAATTTCGGGTGGGGTGTAGTGTAGTTATACACGGCACATTTATATATTATGAACAGTACAGATTTTTTAAAAAATATAGGTTAGAAGGCTAAGGCGGGTGCGAAATGAAGCCGAGACGGGAGGTCTTAGTCTTCGTGGTATTTTTTTTATAACCACCCAAAGTTCATTTTACATCTCAAATAATAAATAAATATACCGCATCCGAAAATTCTAAACATTGAGTTATAACATGTCTAAAAATGCAAAATATTATTGAATTTTATTTCACATCTGAGTACGGTATCTGAGTGACGTAGCTTACACGCTTTCACTAGCCTAATTACATGTGTAAGACTGGGAAATACAAGGTGCAAGTCTCATTTGCTCTGATCGATTTTTTTACAAGGTCTAAGTTACAACTAGGTCAAACAATATAATATAATATTATGGACCTAAGTTTCTAAAAAAGCGAATAACAACATTTGTGAAATGGATAGAAACAAAAAAACTAATTCACTTGCAATTTTTCGCAGCGTTCGTGGAATCCAGATACTGTGTGAAATTCTACCAAGACGAATGCTACTCTCTGTTTTGCAATTCCACTAAAACTTGGCGCATGACGTGTCCATGCCGAGGTGACCTCTGCAACGGAAAGAATAGCGAACGAGAAAAAGAGGCATTCAATAGGTTAGCAAAACTTACAGAAAAAACAAATTATGTAAGAATAAAAAGAACACCGATCTCCTCATCCAACTTTATAAGTGGTAAAAGCGACGACATGACAAATAATATGGTAACAGAAACAATCAATAATACGCCATCAGAAACAATCAAAGATAACATCGATACAGAAGTGGACAAACTCACCGATGTTACACCACCTGAGCAACCTTTAAGCGACGCACCGAAAGAAATTATGTCTACAGTGCAAGTAAAAGTTAGCGAAAGCCTAAAATTAGATGAAAATATTAAAGTTATAACTGGCACACCTGAACCTAATAACGATGGTAAAGAAATAACAGAGACAATCGATATAAATAACGTCGTTGAAAAGACTGTAGTAATGGCAACAACTTTAGAAGAGACGACTTTAAAATTAGAAGACATGAAATTAAATACTGTTGCTACTAATACTGCTGTCGAAGGAATGCGAATAGAAACATCTACAGCTCAAAGTAAACCTATCACTACTGAAAAACTACCAGCAGCTGAAGCGCTTCAGCAGAATACGAGTCCGGTAGAAAATAGTAACGAGCAAATGACGCCAGTAACAACTATGTCGACGACGGCTCAAGATATGACTGCAATGCCTACTGCAAGCAAGAATAATACGGGTACAATGTTACATAGACAACTACCAACACTCATTGCAGGCATTGTATTAAATCAGTATCTGTAAATAAAAAGTACATAATAGTACATTATGGTACTAGTGTGTAACATTGGTGATTACCGCCGAGGCGCCATTGAGACTCGAGCCGTAGGCGAGGGTCTTAAGAGAGCCGAGGACGGTAATCATCAATACACACGTGTCTCATACGACGTTTTTCAACACACTTGTGAATAAAATAACAACAAATGTCATTTTATTTAGGAGATAAAAAGTTTATTTAGAGAAACAATTAGTAAATGTGCAGTTGGTAAAAAATTAAATATGTGTGAAAGTTTTATTTATTAAACACGTACGAGTTAAAATTATCTATTTAAATAAGAAGTTGCATGAAATGAGCAAGCAATAGGAACATTAATTTATTTGTTCTATAGAACACGATCTTTTTTTAATAAAAACTTTTTTAAGAACAAAGCAACTCAACCAATGAAATTTTTAAAAAATCTATAACTCACTAGTGAGTTATATTTTTTTTTAGTCACAGTTTGATTATGGGTGTCATTCTGTGCCTAATTGCGGTGACCATAGAGCCACTTTATGAGCAAGTGTGTTGAAAATTAGTATTATGTTCACGCATGATCTCTATATGTGAAGCTTTAAAATTCGTAATTGTAAACATTGTGTTGAAATTTAGTGCGTATCAGTTTGGCTACATATTGAGAGGTTAAAGGCAATTTGGTTTAAGCGACATTTTGACGAAAACTTTTCAACAGAAGAAAAGTTTAAAATTACAGAAAAAATACAAGTGAAAAATGTCTATAAATTTTAATAATACTACAGATTTATCATATATTTATAGTATTAAAAACATCCTAATAACAAAAATATTATACCTCTCACAAAATGTGTTAAATCAAATAAATTTTGATGCTTTGATATCATAAGTGAATCAAAATGTTTTTGTAGTGTTCATTAATGTGATATTAGTTTAAATTGGAATTAATTTTGTACACTGTGTTTAAGGCTGTATTGGCACAAATAAAATGCGAAAGATCTTTATTTTATACTTTTATTTGTTTTTAATCAAATGTAAAATCATACTGATTAGATAATTGCCTATTACTGGATTTAGGTTCCAAGCTTTTAGCTCCTTGTGAATATGCTTCTCTAAGATCTGAATAAAATGGTTTTTCTGATCTTATATGTTTGGGTACAGGGCCGTAATATTCATAAGTGGGTGGAGGTTCTATTTCTATACTACTAGAATCACGCTTCCTTTTGTCAATATTTCTATGATCTTCAAAGTCATCATCTAATTCATTTAAAATAGGGGTTGGCTCTTGGGATTTAACAAAGTTCTTATATTTTATATTTTGTTTGTTCGATGTTGAAAAATATAAGCCCTTTTGTTCATTCATAGCAGTTAAATCACCTATTTCAGGTGGAGGCGGTGTCTTTGTTTTAGGTCTCACGTCATCCCATGTTTTGGTTTTGGATTCAAAACCAACAAGTTTCCCGGATTCATCAAAATACTGGTCATTCTGGTTTCCAGTTGCTTGAGGGGGAGCAAACTCATCTATACGTTTATCTCTCTGCTGTTCAACATATTCTTCTTGCGTCATTTCCTTAAACTTTTTAACTTTATCATCAACGCCCTCTTTACCAAGATCCCATTCCCTAATATAAGCTTCTCGAAGTTTCTGTCGTTCTTTTTCGTGTTCTTCTTTAATTCTTTTTTCTTCTTCCCTTGCTTTAGCATCGACTTCATTCTTCTGCTCGTTCAAAAATTGTAACAGACGCTGAGTAAATTCTTCCCGTTTTTCTGCAATTATATTGAAAAATATGTATATATAATAAAGATATTTTTTGTAATAGTTATTAAAAACAAAGATTGACATAGAGAAATTAATAATAAATGTGAAAAGAACCAAATAAATCTTAGCTAGCTATTGCTGGGGAGTTTGTTGCAATGTCTTCTCCTTAGAACAGCACTAATACAGGTAAGTTAATGAAGTGGTTAACATTAACCCAGGAAGTAGAATTAATTGCTACTTATGTCAAGACACAGACAAACTTATGTCAAGTCATAAATATTGGGAAATTTACTAATATTAAAATCTTCAGGTTTTGTTATGATCCGTTATCCAGCTGGAGTAAGAACTATATTCCAAAATAAATACTTGAATTGCCTCTCGGATTTTACGATGACGTTTAAGTATATTAGTATTCATAAAAACAAACACAAAAAGCAAAATGCAAAAGAACGTCATTGACTAACATCTAAACTATAACTAATACTATAAATATATAGAAAACAGCCAAGTTTAATTTCAATATTAAAATAACATTGTGTACTATTGAAGATGTGACTGAGACTCAATTCAATATTTTAAAAATCTTAAATTGTTACATAGCTCTTTCACCTACTTGGGTTTGAATAAATAATTTAATACACAACCAACCTTGAGGATCTTCTGGAGGTAAGCCAGCTCTTGCCCGTTGCCTGGCCCTAGCAGCCGCTACTCTGGCTGCCATCAACTCGTCTCTCTTCTTCCGAACTTCTTCAGCCTGTTTTTGTGCAAGCAATGTCTCTTCGCGCCTCTTCATCAACTCCTCCATTTGCTTCCGACGCTCACTCTCATCCGTGCTGAAGGAGTAATAACCCACGCCATGCATTCTTGCCTCTGTTAAATATAACATACATACATACCTTCATGCCAGGTCCCTTGCGGGATAGGCACGAACAACATATATTAAATATAACACATTTTCATAAATGTAGCAAAGCATTAAAATGGGCTATTTCCATGAATTAGAATCTCATTCATTTGATTTCTTCTTCTTTTCTATATTAGTAAAACACTGAACATACATATGCATAATAGACGTGGTATCTATATGAACCACATTTTGGCAATTGTAAAATTAATAAAACTACGTTTTAACGGTTTCAAGCGCGGTAATTTATTTTATTTTGGTTTATCCGACGTTTCGGCCGCTTTTCAGTGGCCGTGGTCACGGAAGACAAAGATGACATTTGTCTAACGTGTATTGTCAAAGTTTTTATTCAGCCTACCGCCAACTTGTTAATTTTAATTATTTAGTTTTAATTTTGTTTATGGATATTATTTACTCTATGGGAGCCTAATCTAATTTTACCACCGCTTCACAACATGTTGTGGCTGAAGAGAAGAAGCGGCGCAAGAAACTCTTCAGCAAACAGGCCTAGTTCTAGAAATTTTATATAATATTAAAATGAGTGGAAGGAAAAAATAAAAGAAATGATCAGTCGGGTTGGTTTGTGTTTCGTTGCACGCAGAAAGAGCTCACAGTGTCTTGAGATCTGGCAGTTGGTTTTTGCTGGGTTTGGGTCTTGATAGTTTTGATGATCGGATCCCAAACAGGTGGACCTGCCAACCATCTTCTCTATTGAAATTTGGGTGTTTTTTGATTTCAATAGCTATTGAAATAAAATAAAAAAACACCCTAGAGTAAATAATATCCATAAACAAAATTAAAACTAAATAATTAAAATAAACAAGTTGGCGGTAGGCTGAATAAAAACTTTAACAATACACGTTAGACAAATGTCATCTTTGTCTTCCGTGACCACGGCCACTGAAAAGCGGCCGAAACGTCGGATAAACCAAAATAAAATAAATGACCGCGCTTAAAACCGTTAAAACGTAGTTTTATTATGTGTACAAGTCGCGAAAACTTAAGAAAATATTAATTGTAAAAATTATAAAAAAGTTAAGTCATACCATCAAAAAGCAAATCCTGGTAATGTATGTCTCTATCTTTAGCCAACAGTTCCTTTTCCTTTTCCTCCCACTTCTCACGCAGCGATTGTAAGTAGTCATTGGTTTTTTGGACTAGGAGGGGTTTCTCTGTTTTATTTTCAGAAGTCTGTAATTAGAAAAATCTCTTTAAAATCCTCTTCTTTTTTTATAGCAGGAGTTCAACAGGCAGGCAAACAGCCCACTTTTATAGAAAGCGATTACTATCGCCTATGGATATTTGCAAGCCCAATAGTGCTACAAATGCGCTGCTGCTCCTGGAACCTTGAAAAATGGCAATTGGCCTAAGGCACAAAATCATTTGCAAGATTCTGGTCTGGTGGTTATGAATATTTAGCAGAGAGGTGTATTTTATAGCAGTGTTCCGCAAACTTTATGCGTTCAAGGTACATCTAGGAAAACGAAAATTTTTGGAGGTACACCACAAATAAAAAACATTTTTTAACTAATATTACTCAACATTTATTTATTAATCATCGAAACACTATTTATTATTAATCAACAAACCTAAAGTTTAAATTGTAGCATAACCTTATTTTTCCGAGGCACACCAATTAATGACCAATGAGCCGCGGTATGTACTTTGCGCAACACTGTTTTATAAGACACAACACACAAAATGGTTTAGTTGAATTTGTAGAGGATGCACTTACCACAAAACCATCTACAACTAAACATGGTAAGAGCATCTACAACAAATTGAACAAAAAAATCAAAATGAAGGGTGGCTTGTATGCATGTAGCCATGTATGACAATGTTACTATATACTAATAGGTGTGTGGTCATTAGGCAGGTCTTCAAAAATTATCATGTTTCTTTCTGACTTTAAATCAAGTAGTGAAATATTCCCTTACATAGTCATAAAATTGTAAGCATGACACAAGTGTAAAAAATACTTCCAAAAGCAATAAGTTCGAACGAGTGTTTTTGACATATGGAGTATTTTTAGTTTTATTTATATAATTTTTAGAGTTCCATAATTACATGGAAAAACAGTGAAAACTTGTTGTCACCATGATACCTATTATGTACATGGGCTGGCATGCATTTACCTAATCCTTACTTAAAAGCACTAATCTCAGGTACTACTGGCCTGATTTGAAAATTTCTTTCAGTGTTAGAAAGCTCATTCACCGAGGAAGGCTCTAGGCTAAATATCATAACGCTAAAATGAATAGGAGCGGAGCACCAATGAAGAATATTTGAAAATTGGGGGATTTTTTTACTTACTTTTTTTAACTATTGCATGCGGACGAAGTCGCGGTAAGTTAGTTAATGTATATGGCTAATAGCTCATGAATCTATCGTTATTTTTATATTATGATACATAATAAATACATAAAAAAGATGTTGCAGAGCCTTGGGGGTTAATTTATATAAAACTTAACATGGACTACAAGTGTAGTGACAGTTTTACCACAATAGATATAGGCATAATCACAGAGTGCTGTCAGTCTACTTTTGAAATAGCTAAAAAGCTTTAATATTATTGCTAAAACATAATTGGCAAGCATTTTAGAAACAGTTCACACTGAAAATAACCTAGAATCCTTTTATCAGTAAATATGTAATATATTAGTTTCTTCACTTTCAGATTTTTTATGTATTGTTTAAAATAATGTAAATACAAGGATTGTGTGTAGACAAAAAAATATAGTGTTGCATAATGGGATGTCTGGCATATGGACAGAAATCTCACAAAAAGAGCAATAAAAGATTTGACCAACAAATATTTCAATATTATTACCTCATTTTCAATAGATTCCTCTCCCGCTGTGCCAGTCATAGCTCTTAACAAATCTTTGTCTCTCCTTATATACAGTTCAACATCTGATTTAAGGCATTTCCTTGTTCTACCTAAACAATCTGTGTATTCAGTCCTGAAAATTTAAGGCTTATTATTACAATATAGTTTCAACATGTAGATAGAGTGGATATGGACCTTCTAGAATAGATTAGTGAACACTTTACTTGGTGTTAGCATACTGCAACCAAGTCAGTATACATGAGTCCGCATCTACATATATAATCTGTATATTATATTTAATGAATAATTATTAACAATTAAATATCTTTTAAGGGGGAAACCATCATATTTAGTCAAATGAATTGAAACACCTTATTTCTTCTTATAATAAAAATATCAGCTTTATTTGCTTTTCTGAAAAAATCACATAAGGAAAGTAGTGATGAAAGACTCTAGTTTAAAAAAGTTAAGAGTATATTGTATAGTATATGTATAGACTTCCATAATATAAGATGATATGATAATTTTATTAAATGAGAATTGAGATGATTTTTTCATTACCTATCATTAGAATTCAACATAATTCAATTATGTACTAAGAGAATGCATGTGGCATTTATTTCTTACAAGTATTTATTGCTAATGTTAATGATTATTACTAAAGTTAGTAATGCAATTTTATTTATGGAGAACTAGCCGTTCCCGCCTGCTTTGCCCGGCGAATGACAAACAAACAAACAAATTGAGAAAACATGGAAAAATATATAGCCTATAACCATCTATGATTAATTCCGCATCGAATGGTTGTGGTTTCATGCTGATCGGTCCAGTAGTTTTCAAGTTTACCTCGGACAAAGAAAACAAACTTTGCTTATAAATATATAGATTAATTACAGCACTTGTCATCATATCTTAATGCCAATCTTAAACTAATCATTTTGTTAATTATTAATAGGTTGTTATCTGTTCAATTCTCTAAATAAATAAACTCATTAATATCACATACCACTCATCACCATCATTAGTAGACTCAGTACTCTCACTGAAATGTTCTTGAGATGGTTCTGGAGACTTGGATACTTCTACAGGTGTGTCCTGCTGTTTTTTACTGTTAAAATCCACTAAAAATCTTCCTGCTAGTTCAGAATTACCACTACTATCTGATAAATGTTCATACAATTCAGCTTTCTTTTCTAATATTTTCCTGGAAATGTGGTCATTTCATCAGCATTAGGGTGGGTGATTCTCCTGCATTCAACTACGCTCATGATTGGCAGCAACAAAGATTTTATTAAAGCTTTTATAGAATCTTGCCATTTCAAGTGCTTTGTTCACAACAATAGTGGACACTAATCAGTTAATTGTAGTCAAACATAAATTATCTTGCACTAATAAAAAATAGATTTGTGGCTGATGATGCTTATTGGATAATCACCAACCAATAAGGAGAATTGCCCATGAGTTTTAAATAGAACATAAAAATACAAAAAGCCATGGTAATTTAGCAGTTAAAACACTCATGTTTCTTATAAAGCAATGCCACATTCCTGGCTGGAAGAAATGCTTCGTTTTAGAGTATTTTCTGACCTAATATATTGTCACAGTTACCACACTGATTATGAAGGAAAAATGTTGTACCACAAGAAACCCCAATGGGTTAAACGAGCTATAGGTACCACATTGTACAAGCCTGGCCAATCTACTGTCTGTAGATTGACTGTGTGTAGAAAACAGAGATGCTTATGTCTAGCAGAAAGTTTATTATAGGATATTATTATGGGTAGATAGGATGATAGATATATAGATAGGATATGATAGAAAGATATAATATAGGTAGGATAGGAAGAAGCATTAAATTGAAGACATGAGTGGATGAAGGTGATAAGTCTCATAATTCCAATTCTGAGTAAATCGAGATAAAAGTTTTACTTTTACTTTAAACTGAACTGAACTTAACACCTTTTTCAACTTTTTATGTTTTAATTATGCCTTATATTTATGGTCTAAGGTCTGTAGTCATTTGGTATCGACTTATAACCTTCATCTACACAAAAAAAAGCAAAAAACCGAATATGCGACATATCACCTTCATCCACTCACGTCTTCAATTCATACATTAAATAATGTAAAACTAGGTCGAAATTTGAACATATACGACTTCAAATCTTATATTACTATGCTTTTTACTCTTTGTATACAAAAACAATACCAAATATTAATAATTAGAAACAAGGCATTTTACCTTTGTTTCAATAGCATATCTGTGATGAATATTTATATTGATAAGATAAACAAATGATACAACTCTAGAGTTGCCACTTGAAAATTGCCGCACTTAAAGAACTAACTCAATATTTTATCAATAACATGGAACTAAAAAACTATGTGGATTCATTCATTCTAGTTCTGTGTCTCATGGACATGCTTATCATGCTTTTGTATCTATTTATGAATATTATTGCCTTTAATAGAAAAAATAATAGTCACTTCAGAATTCTATATGAAATATGTACACATGTAATTCAAAATCAATAAAATTATGTTACTTACTTGGCTTTTCTGCAGGCTTCTATTTCCTCAGTATCAACTGCTTTCAGACTATCTCGAAAAGTCTTTTTATGGTCTGTAATAGGTTTTTCTTTTTCACTACATTTTGTAGGTGGTGGTTTAAAATTTTCTACTCTATGTTGTGGCAATTGCTTTTTTTCTTTTACTTCTTCTTGTTTTCTCAACAATTCTGCTTTAAGACTAAAGAGCTGGAAAAAAGATTGAATAAATGACAAAAACATTCACTGATAATTTTCAAATACGATTACGTGAACATACTGTTGATTTGTTAAAAAGTATCTTCTTAGAACTTTGTTCATTCATATTTAAATTTGTTTATCACATAAGTTAGCAACTTTGTTTCGGAATCCCTTTAAAAAAATAGTAGAAATTTTATAATGATAGAAGTAAAGAAAGAAATAAAAGAAATGCATTAATCACAAACTACTACGAATATTAATTTCCAAATCTACCTATATATATTTGTATTGATTAGGTATTCCACAGTGCGTCAATTGTCAAATGTCAACGCCAAATTCCAAATGTATATTTTTTTTTTAATTAATGTGCTTTGACTACACTGCTAACATTAGAAAATCTGTCTGTGCCAAAGGGCTATACTGACAATAAAACAATATATAATTTCTAGAATATCAGCATACTGAAGTTGTCATACAGTCATCCACCTTGAAAAGTTGTTTTTTTGAGATCTTTTTTCTGCGCAACGTCGACATCAGTTGCTAATTTCATGGTCATTGGAAACCATCATTCATCAATCTGGTCGTGACGATAGTTTTTACACAACGATATAGTATTTAATCTTTTGTGTATATGTGATTCCATCAACCACAGCAATTTTAGATTCGCATGAAAGGAAACACTTATAGAAACGTTTTACTTTGTGTACATATTACAAGTGCGAAGCAATCAAAATGTCAACTCCTGCCAGAAGACGCCTGATGAGAGATTTTAAACGGTTTGTATTATCTATTTCTTATGAACTTGCTGGCTAATATTTGATACAAAAACATAGAAACAAAAACATGTTAATGATATTTTTGTTCTTTGTGAAAAAGTGGAATGCTGATTCATCAAATTACATCATTGTCGTTTTAATCGATTTCTTTTCTGTTCTACATTCTCTTTTGATGGTAAACAAGTGAAATTATGAAGGCACTGCAACACTTTGTTCCCCACATCTCCGTGAGAGGATACGCTATTTTAGTAAACTTAGCTACGTCACTCCGTTTACAGACGTCGTTTCGCTTGTTGCTAACATTATTTAGGTTATACAATTTACAAATAGACTTTTGAAAGGGGGTAAACGTATCAGACTATATTCTTGCGGAAAAGAAAACTATCAGCAGTAAAGTTAGTTCTGTTTTTTGGCAAAAGAATACACTCCAAGTTTTATTAAATTCTCATGACCTTGATTAGAGTTTACAGTTTTGTATCAAAGAGTTGAATACATTCATGCCTTTGTATGTTAATTCATTGAGTTTTAAAATGAAACATTTGTCAACCTAATCTATTTTGTCATAATAGAATATATTCCTCCACCTTTTCCTGTATGACATTGACTATTCTTTTTGTACTCTATAATATATAGTATCATACTGTATTTTGATCAATTGTACAATATATTATAGAAAAGTAATACATTTACACTACACAAATATTTTATCTAAAATAAGGTGGATCCTACCCACAGATGCTCCAATACAAAGAAAACTGTATACATTTCTTTGTTGAATATTTCTCATTGTATACATATATTTTTTAAAAAATCAATTTTGTCAATGAGTAATTTCACATGCTTTTTTACGAGATAATATTTAAGTTGGGCATTTAGAGATTTTGTACTGTAAATTAATATAAGCAGAATACTGGTTAGGCAAAAATTAATGTATTAGTGTACCCATTTCTGAATTATGAGCTACACCTAATTTTCTTGTGTTTTTGACAAATCATGAAATGGATTATGATTTGAAGCAACATGTTATAATAATTTTTAAGGTATATATCCCACGGCTTTGATTAAGTAGTTTGAATTCATATTCTAAGGAAACATGCATTTTCTAGTTAAGAAAAAACACTCCTTTTAACACAGATAAATGTGAGGGAATAACATCAAATTTCAAAATAGGGTTAAAATTTCAATGAATCTGACTTTGCATACAACTTTTGCCAACCATATTAATAATTCTGATTTTTATTTAGGTGTAATTATTATTAAAATTGTTTATATAAAAAATATGTACCCTACATGTTATTTTGATATCTAATTTTTATGTTAGAAAAGCATTCTTTAGTAGTGCACAAAATCTTTTACATGGCTTTGCTTGTACTTTGAATCTGTGTTCCTTTTGAATTTGGTATTTATAAACTATCTTATGTCATCCTCTTTGTTACATATAGATACCAAATATTATGATGATTATTATTGAATCCCAAGGTCATAAAAGAGGTACAAATAAAAATCTATTAATACTTTCACATTTGTCTGTGTATTAGAATGTATAATATATATGTATATATTGTCACTCCTGTTTCCCATTGGGTTGACCAAAGATGACAGACCTCCACTTGCTCTCAGTGTGGGCGTAACTACATTCTAAGTCTCACACTCTTCCTGCCATAAGGACAGGGCACATAGAAGGAGGGTGGTTTTAGTGGAGTATTGAGTGTCTTCAAGTCTCCACACAAGCTAGCGATTTGATAGTGCTTCATTCGTGGATTTCACCTCTCATCGCTTTGGTCTAATCCATAATAAAGGACCTGGTAGTGTGTGAAATGCATTTGCCCCACCTCAAAAAAAACCACTTGCTATGATTCTAATAAAAATATTTTTCACATCATCTCCTTTCATGATTTTTTTCATAAATGCATTTAAGGATATGTTATTTCTATCTCCAGATAGCAAGTAACAGTAATTAGTTCATTGTGCTATCATGTATTACTAAAATAAATAAATAAAAGTTGTTTAAACTTGTTTATGACTACTTTCAGCTTACAAGAGGACCCACCGACTGGTGTGTCTGGTGCTCCCACTGATAACAACATCATGATATGGAATGCTGTGATATTTGGACCCCACGACACTCCCTTTGAAGATGGCACATTTAAATTAACAATAGAGTTCACAGAGGAATATCCAAATAAACCACCCACAGTTAGATTTGTGTCTAAAATGTTCCACCCAAATGTATATGCCGATGGAGGCATATGTTTAGACATATTGCAGAATAGGTGGAGCCCAACATATGATGTTTCTGCTATACTAACTTCTATACAGGTGATATAAAAGTTTCATCATATTCATTACTATTATAAGTCATAACTGCAGATATGGACAATCTTTTTGTTTATATGGTGAAGTGTGCAAACTGGCAGACATAACATAAACTCACAAAAAAACAAAAAATTAAGATCTTATTGTTTTCTGATGCAAGCAAACAAGCACCACCTTCCTGCTGAAAAGTGATTATTGTCACCTATAAATGTTTTCAACAGTAGAGGAGTTGCCAACCTGAAAGAATATTTATGAAGAATGAGGAGCATGCAACATTTGAAACTAATCCATTTTTAATATTATACTTAGTTCATGGCTGCATAGATTTGCCCACCTGATGGAAAGTGGTTTCTTTCACCTATAAAGTTTGCAACACTAGAGGAGTTGCCAGCCTCAAAGAATTTTTAGTAAAGTTGAGAAGTATGCAACATTTGGAACTGATCAATTTTTGATATTGTATTTAAGTTTATTTTACAATTAATGCACTAAACAATTAAATTACATATAAAAAATTTAAGGTGATAATGATGGTTGAAATTTAGCTATTCTCATTAAGAAATCATCACTGTGTAATAAAACCTGTCTGTATACAAATTGAGCATTTGTTTATTTTTATTTATGAATGAATGAATATGCTCTATTGTGTTTTAAACATACAGTTAACAGAAACAAAATTTTACAATACAATAAGCGATCTTATCGCTATTAGCGATTTCTTCCAGACAACCTTTTATTTATTGATTGTTTTGTTATAATTTCAGTCTCTACTAAGTGATCCGAATCCAAATTCACCTGCAAACTCAATGGCGGCACAGCTGTACAAGGAAAACCGGCGAGAGTATGAGAAACGGGTGAAAGCATGTGTAGAACAATCTTTTATTGATTAGCAGGGAATCCACACAAAGGGAGTAACAAAAAAAGCATTGCTGTCGAAATGGCAGCTATCTCCATTTAAATTCATTGGGACAACAAATATATGAATTGTAACTATACCGAGGCTGCAATAAAAATGCACGTAAATAGTTACATTGTTATATTCACATTATTTATAAGACTTTTCTGTTCTAATTTGATATCTGACAAAAAAAAACTGAAAATTAAAAACTTATGATTTGTTACATTGTAGCATAGAACAATTTTAATCTCATACACAATTGTTCATTACCATTGTAGTTAGCCTTTCGGCACTTTTCATTATGGAATCCAAAAATAATTTTAAAATGGGTGACAGTAAAAAAAAATAGTTTTCTTGTAAATGAATGGTTTAACATATTAAACATATATCTTTCCATTATTACACTTTCTATGATAACTCTTTCATCTTATTATTTTATAGTAGGATAGGCCCGCGACTTCGTCCACTCTTGACTTGGGATTCCCAGGGCACAAATTACCGCAGCATTTAAAAAAATGTAAGCTAATTTTTATGCATCCAAAGAATTTCGAACCACTCCCGGGAAAATTCTCTCGTGGTTCCCGAGGTAAAAAGGACCATTCATTTTATTACATAAAATTTGCTATCAATCAATGAAAATATCTCATTTGAATTAGATTTTTTTTATTCAATCTGGACATTTTAAATCATTTCCAGAAAATTTCCCGCAGTATTCCCAAGATAAAAAGTAACGCAAATTTTAATCCTTAAGAATTCGCTATCGACCAGCTAATACCCATCGAAATCGAAACAGCAGTTTTTACCTGAATACCAAACAAACAGACAAGAAATCCAAAAAAAGTGATGAAATCTCAGTTATTTATATAGTGTATTCCTGTTATTTTTTTAAATAGCTTCAATATACAGACATGGCATGCTTAGAATATAGACTAGTGCCAGCGAAACTTCATTCGCGTTGACATGATAATGACGAATTTCTTAGTCTTACTGAATTCCAATGGCGGCAACAAAAAATGTAATTTTCATGTGTTGCTTTAACAGACTGTATGAATGTAAAATAATCACTTGGAAGAGTTGTATTAAATAATTATAATTTTTAATGTTGGAATAGGTGAATGATTTCTATAAAAATACTACATAGTATGTCTTTCTTGATATGATGTATCATTAGGTGCTTAACTATTGAAATTATCATACTTTAGCCTTCCAAAAATATAATTATTATCAATCAATGTTTACCTAATATAGTACAATATTTTACAAATTTGTTATTGTCTTTTGGTGTCATAAGTAATTTGATATTTTATTTTGTCTGCTGCACAAAATTATGGATTCTCATTACACCTGTCCCAATGGATATGTTTGTAATAAGTAGCAGATTTCTTGTTTTTGTATAAAAGCTATACCTAATACACTAATGTCATTCAAGATCTAAGAATGTTTTACATGTATGTAATATTTTGTCTCTAGTAAAATATTATTTTCGGTTTTAAATCGTTTTTTATTATCACCTATAATTCAATGTTTAATCAAAAATGCGAAAACTTATTGTTCACCCCTTTATATCTAGATTGCCACTAATTGATGTACATTTAGATCATAATTTTTGTAAAAGCCGTTATATGTTTAACGTAATGCTTGTTTCCATACAAAATAATACCAATATTTTCATATTTTAATATATAAAAAACCCGATTTGACATTTATGAATGTCATTAGAACAGAACTTAGAATGAAATTGACAAAACTGAAAACCAATCATTTATTTACTTGATAATATACATAAATATTTTACTGCTGCATTATATAATGTTATAACAGATTGTGGGGTCCTGGGGCCATGAGCCCCTACCAAAATTGATCAAAACGACGATCCAGCGAAGAAACTTGGCCAGCTTCTGGGCTCCTTATCCTTACCTATAGAAGACTGTGACCTAGGCTCAGTATTCTAATTAGTCTTGAGTGACTATGGGTAGAATACAATACAAATAAGTTTTATTGTATTCGATTATATGTAATTTTATAATTGTTTTGTGAATATAAAAGATATAATTATTATTTTTCTATGAACAATGAAAAAAATATTAATTCTGTTATACCTTATTTATCTAGGACGAAGTCTTAAAAATAGCTGCGTCCAAGGCGTCTTATTTTCTATTTTAGTGTAATGCATTGCAAAAGGTTGTTGCATTACATTAAGTCAATTCGATTCAGGAAAAAAACTAATACATATTTATTCTAAAAACTTAAATTATTTATGTATTTATACTAAAACAAGACTACATATATGTATTGAGAACATAAATGATGGAATAAATATATATTATGCGAGTGAAATAAAAAATACAATTTGTGTGTGCATGATACTATCCCCAAAAATTGCTAATGCGCTGGAACCTTGTCAAATTAACATTCACGTGACGTCATCCGCAACTCGATATGTACGCGTAGTCGCCGGCCAGTGATGCTAATAGTACTGAGCGTTCGGCTACGGTTACGTCACCAAAATGGCGGCCAGGCGCAATAGCAATTTGCGGGGATAATAGATGCATGCAGTACGCGAAAGGCGATGTGAAAAAAAAACTGTAAACAAATTTTGGCGATTATGAGAATGGGCACTTTATTGCTAGTGCTTTTCTGGTGGGAGCGAACTTAAACACGCAACACTGATTAAAGTAGTTAATACCAGAAGAAATAAAAAAATATATTTCAGTAATTTGCGCCCATATATAGCGACAACGGCCAGCGAAGATCACAGGCGCGGATTGAAATTTGTTATAAAAACAAAATAAACTACATAAGGGATAATTAAGCAATCAGTGCTACACCGTACAGACATTGAATTCATCTTATGGTCGGTTCCTATATCTTACTGATCGTCTATTTTCCCTATAAAATCGGTTTAAATTTGACATAAGCTCCACCTAAGTAAGATAGGACCGGCCATAAAACATATGACCCGTACTCGGACCCTCTGCAAATCGATATACCCGATGGCACAACTCGCGTACGCAGTGGTCTAATAACCATTCCTAAAAACGTTAAAAAAAATAGACTGATCAACCATTGCTTTTAAGACACAACTGAACCGACAGGACGGTATTCAATCACATTCAATGATTCATGTTTATATTTATATCCATCACTGGTTGATTATACATCATAGTATCTATCGTAATGGTTGATTCATCCAAAATGAAAGACGGAACTAACCCATCTAATATCATCTAATCAAGTTAAGACTTGAAAAGTTAATTCCGGTAAATGGATGATTAAAATTAACTATTTGTTGTTTCTTTTAAATAGGGAATAAATTAAATGTCCTTGGACAACTGAAGGGGGAATTGATAATAAAATCATGTAAAAATAATCACCATTTATAAGGTTACATACAATTTATAAAGATGGTTGTCTTATAAATGCTACACTTATGTGAATAATATTGCTATAATACTAATTGAAACATAGTAATAAATAATTTTATGTCTAACTGTGTTAAATAGTGGAAAACTAGACTTATTATATTAAATTAGTAATAGAATCCATATACTCCTTAAGAAACATATTAAACAAATATTGTTTGTGCAAAAAATATTGTCATCATCTTGTTTTCAGTTCTTCTTTAATTTTATAATGTATCAATTCCATACATACAGTGGCATCTTCTGCACTGTCATGACCATCAACTGAATTTTGAATTATCTTCTTTAGATGCTCAGAAGATAAATTCCGCAGTGCTCTTTTGTACGGAGGGCCCATTTTGTGCGGAAACAAAACACTAGTATCTATTACAGTGTCATGAATTAACTTTAAAGCTTTAAAATCTGACTCTAAACTGTGACCTATAAGAATTGTTTTACTATTGAACATTGACAATAGAGTTGCTTGAACTTCTATTAGGGTAGTTTTTACATTTGCCATTTGCTCTTCTGTTATCCCTGAATATCTTGTATTATAGTCTATTATTGGATGTAGAGGCTTTATAAGAGTTTCATAAACAGTTTTACAGGCAGAATTGATGACTGTAACTCTAGTTAAATCTAAACCATGTGTTGTGTAACACATTTCACAATCTAAGGAATACACACCATAGTCCTCCATATTTCGTTCGGGGGGTAATGTTTTAACAAAACCTTTCAAGTTGTCAAAATCAACATATTCATACACATGGCTTGGGGCTATACAACAGCCATCAGAAGTACTATCTTGACTACAACATTGATATCTAACTTCTCCTCGAACTCTATATTTATTATTTGGATGATAAATACACTCTTCGTTGATTGCTGCAAAGCCTTTCTTATTCACTGTGTAATCCTTTTTACATCGGCAACATGTCCTTATGAAACCTATAGGTGGTTTTTTCTTATTTTGTCCATAAATGATAGCCCTGCCTGTTTCCCTAGCAGGGTGGCTTCTTGGGAAACCATTTTCTTTCAACTGCTCTTCTGTCAATATCCACTTTTGTATATTGTTATATAACTTTGCACCACAAAGTTCCTTTGAATGGTCTATAACTTTTCTAGTTTTGCTTTCTATACTCCAAGAACCAGTGTTTATTGATTTAGAGTCTGTTGTCTTTTGTACTGATGGTAAATCAGATGCTGATTTTTTGATGCCATTACATTCTTGTAATTCTTTTCTTAATCTATTTACTGTGAGACCAGCAGAGTTTTTATATATCTGAACAGTGGAACATTTTTTACTTGTAGCTAACTCCTCTTGCTGGGCTCTTGCGTAAGCGTCTGTTGCAGTTATATATATTTTCAAACATTCATCTATCATCATATTAAGATATGTGGACCTAATGTTGGCTGGAATCTTAGAGGCAAGTGGTTCTAATACACCTGGCCTATCAATAAATTTTTCACTGGGCACATGAGCAACTCTCTGTGCACCCTTTTTGATTGTTTGTACAATAGTTGAACTTGTAGATGGCTCACTTTTTGTTTCACTGTGGCTGGGTAAAATGGACTTTTTAGCATTTATCATAGTTGAAACATATGGCACATGTGCAATACGAATCTTAGTATTTCCTGAAACGGGTGTTCCATATGTACTCTTGGGCATTTCTGGTTTATTAATAGTAACATTGTTATTGGTAGATAGAGTTGGTAGAGAACTTTTGGACATATGATATTCCCTAACTTTTGCCAGCCTTTCTGCCATAGTTTGAGCAGCATTAACTTTAAAGTCAGGTTTGATTGGTGCTCTTGGTGTAATCTTAATATTTTTATCAACTGTTCTTGATATCCTTTTCTTACCAGGTATATATTCATCTTCTTGTACCTCTTCAATTTTGTTTTGATATTCTACAATATTATTTTTTTCTAAAGGAACATACTCTTCAAATATTTTTCTACATTCTAATGCTATAGTTTCTTCATCAGACTCTGAAATATACACTTCTTCATCATTAATGTGATTATAATTATTACAATCATCATTATCAGATAAATTCTTAGAAGATATGTCTTTAGACTTTTCTTTAGAATCTTTAGGACTTTTGTGAGACTTTTTGTGTTTGCTTTTAGAATCTGAATGTGAATCAGACTTTCTAGAAGATGAATACTTAGTATCTTTCATTTGTGATCAGAACTTCTGGAACTTGTCTTAGAATGTCTTTTTTTATCTGAATGTTTTTCTTTGTCTTTATCTTTTTTTCTTTTCTCTCTCCTATCTTTATCTTCACTTGAACTCTTATGACTGGATTTATTGTCTGAATGCTTACTTTTATGCTTGGTTTTTTCCATTTCTTCTGTACTAGCTTTCTCTTTTTTGTGTGACTTTATCTTTTCAGAATTATAATCAGTCTTATTTACAGTTGATTTTCTATGTTGTGTTTCATTTTTATCACTATCCATATCACATTTATTAAGTTTAGTTTTAGATGAGGTACTTAGTTTAGTTTTAGATGAGGTACTTAGGTTAGTTTTATCTTCTTTTTTATTTTTATCAATACCAGTCTTTTCTTCATCTAGAATTTGATCTAGAATATCAAATTCTGGTCCCAAGTCATCTAATCCATTGAGATCATTAGATAACTTTGATTTTTTAGTTTCAGGTTCATCTTCATCACTTGAAAAACAGGGTGCAAGAGCTTTTGGAGTTGGTTTATAAGTAACTGATGACACTTCAGCTTTTGTTACCTTTGTAGGTTTATATTCTAATATTTTTTTCTTTGTCACACCTACATCAGATGGAATATAATTTCTTTTACTTGCACTTGTTTCACTACCTTCATTGGGTTTATATTCTTGCCTTTCTACTTCTGCGCCAGGTAGGTATTTCTCCTTTGACTCAACAGCACCCGGAGGAGTATATTTGTCACATTGTATGTTTTCATTGCTGCCTGGAGTGTACTTCACTGGTGGTGGTATGTAAATAAAAGGCTTTGATGAACCATTTGTTACAGCAGGTCTTGATATTGGTACACTCACTGGTTTTCTAGGTGTATAAGGAACTGGTATATGCCTTCTCTTCTGTTCATTTATTTCCTCATTATTTTCTATATCTGTGTTATTGATCTTATTCAATTCAGATATTGGTGTAGGTTTGTAAGTGACTTTGCTGCACGTTTGATTTATGATTGGCTTAACTGTGTTTCCGATGCTAGCAATATCAGTGGTCGGCGTTGTAGACGCCGATACGGATACCTCTGTTTGTTGAAGTACTTTCTGTACCGCAGCAGATACTAATTTTTGTAGTATTGCTCCACTTTCGATACCATCGCTGGTTGTACTTGGTGATTCTTTTTTAACATGACGGAAATGACAATAAGGCCTCTCACACAAACCACTATCGTAGAATGGACAATTTATTCCTTTGAAGTAACCTGTCGATGGGAGCATTTTCCGATACTTTTATAACTGATTCCTATTCATATAGTACCTATAATCTACTTAAAATAAGAAGGAAAAAAATACAATTATCCAACTATCGTAAGAAAAGCAATCACAAATGTCACACGAAAGACAACGACAGCATTCAGACTGTCAAATGTCGAAGGCATAATATGTAATTTGATATTTTATTTAAAAAAATTGGGTTTTGTCTACGGTCTTATACCGTTTTCACAAGGAGAGGAAATAAAAATCCAGCAACATCACATCCGAGGTGTTAAAAAGTCTGTTCACAAAACACTTTTAAATTTATGTCAAGTTTGATTTAACTAAATATGGAAAATTTGGAAACAAACTTCAACGTGAATATATTTTATACTGTTACACTCGTAGACAGAGAAACCTAGACGGTTCGCTTCGAACATTTTCTCGCTAGCTGTTCCTGTAATAATACTTCAAATATTGTTTTTTTTTAATTCAGAGTCGACAGTAAGAATTTTTTTTATCACGCGCCAGTGATTTTTGTTATTCCTTCATACAGGCATATATTTTTTAAATTTGCCGCCATTTTCCAGGGTCAACTTTCGTTGGCCAGACTATAATTTCATTTGATACAGGCTAAGACACGTCTATCAAACTGTTGATGGCCCACTACTTGGCATATGTCCTTTTTATTATTCTTAAAGTATTCAGAGTAAACACAACGCCATTATTTTAGTAAAATAATTTTATTTTCCTTTTAAAATGAAATATTGAATTGAAGTATGATTGCCTAGTAGAGTATAATTCTAAGCTAAAGTAATGTAAAATGTAAAAATACCGTATTGTGACTTAGGTACAATAATTGTAGTGATGAGAATTGTGTTTGTAGATGAATTATTGATACCTAAAATATGTCTCCAAAATTTCTCACAACAAAACATTCCCCCGAAAGTCCCTCCAAAGAATCTTTTAACCCAGAACCCCACTGGCAACGCTGCAACTTGGCATTAATGCGGGCAACTTTAACACTTAACAGCACAGAGTACTTTATATATACTGGTATAGAGTCAACAGTCATAATATATATACTAACGCACTCTATCGGTATACGGCATTATTCAACGGCAAAAACCATCCAGGGGTCTAGTGTTATTTTGATTTTTATATTAGACTTTTGGAAATTGCGGGAGTTATAATTTAACTCCTGCAATTCCCAAAAGCCTTTCCAAAAAATGTTTATTTGTTAGTAAATAAAACAACAATTTAGCGGTAGCGTGATTTATTATGTTTCCTTTTATTAAAATATTCAAAGGCATACATTTTCATAACATCATTTGTATCCACATCTAATCTGGTGCCGTTAAGATGATGTACTTACAAGTTTTACTATATCTGGGCACACAACAACCTCTTTCAGAAGAAGCCATAATCCAAGTCATCAGAAAACAAATCGTTAGGCAAATTGGTGTTCAGGGTACATGCTTAAGTCCAACGTGATCACAGAACACTAGTAAACGTGATAAGCGAAGTCTTTGGAGTCCAGGAATCAAACAAAGTTATCGAAAATAATCAAACACAACAAAGTACATACGTTCACGAATGTAACTTGTATCAGTCGGAATGTCATTTGGTTTTGACATAATTGACATCTTTGATTGATTTGATTATTGACATCAATAAGTTTTGGTAAATCGACAATTCATCAAAAATCTATTAATTAAAGTTAAAAAGAGCTTATAATTGAAAAGTGAGACTAGAATTTACACACTTTAAAATATATGTATTAGCTGATATGGCTTGCAAAACATAAAAACATACAAATATATCTTAAACAAGTATTAAACAACTGCGTATAAAGAAACATATTATATTCATTTATTTGTGATTAATTGAGAACAGTGACATCTACTGCAATACCTACCTACTAATAGAACGCAAAAAAATCTCTAAGAAAAAATAATTGTACTGACTGTTAGGACACTGCTTAACAGCAATAATCTGTTATCTGTTTGTTTATACATTTTAATTATTGGTTACAAAATATAACTAAGTCGCTTAAAAGGTATATTTAAAATTTTAAACATTGTTCTAAGTGGTCTATTTAAACGTTAAAACGGCCAAAACATGTAATATTTTTTGAACTTTTACTGTATATGCATCATTACTAATAAAACAAACACTCATGCTTTAATAAGGTTCCATGCATCGTAAACACCCCGCCAAGTCTAATGCAATATGATCAGTGATCAGTCACTGAATGTTGCAATAGTAAAACAGGTTTTTTAGTTCGTGCCATAGTTTGAATCAAGGTCTATAGTTATTGCGTATATTTTGAAAGGTACACTTAAATTGAGAAACATTGCTATTTCAACTATGATAGTTCTTTGGGATGGAGTTATTTGTGACAGTTTATCGTCATTTCCCCTTATCAATAAGAGAATTGTTTAAAGTTTTAACTGATATATTTGATAAATGTATAAGTGTATTTGAATATTTATACCCAGATTTTGGAGTAAGCGATGAGCAGTTGCAAAATGATTGAAGATGTTGCTAAAGATTATTCAGCATATCTAAAACTAGATGTTTCAAATGGATTCAATACTGTTCAAGATGTTGTAGATAACATGTTAACAAGACTAGAAGAACTGACAAGTGTCCTTCAAATGGTAAAATTGAAGAATAGTGACTGCAGTGCAGCTGTTTCTGAAGACATCAGTAAATATAGAAATGAAATAGGAATACTCTCAAAGAAAATTGCTGTGTTAAGTAATGTTTTAATAAAACTTCACAACAATGTTGAAATGTTAGAAAAGCAAGTTGAAAAGGCAGAAGTTGATTTTGGTGTTAATAATGATAATAAAATAAAAAGCTTTTTGATGCCATTTTTGAAAAGAAATAGAGATATTGTTTCTTCACATATAGTGCACCCAGTAGAAAAAGTACAAATTGAGAGTGTCATGAGTAATTTTGATGAGACATTATAATGACCGAGTGTCATTATGGTTTAAATACAACAAAGAACTATATTTAACAGACATTTAGTAGCTCTGTTTGCATTAAAACAACAAATTAAATTCTAAGTTTTATTAAAAGTATTAAAAGTTGTATTAAATCATAATAATTATTAGAGATGTGCTAGATTATCTATCTTTATATTCACACAGAAAAAATCTATATTCATATTAGACTTAGCAGATTTTTATTTATCTGGAAATAATTTTTCATTCACAGACTGAATATAAAAGTGAAGAAATAGAACTATTTTATTCATAAAACTAATGTCCAAGATATTTTTATGAGCTATTTTGACAAAAAATATGAACCCTTGTGAAATTGTTTTCTATTCATGTAATTTTTATCAGAAACTATTGACTTTCCATGGATGAAATTTTATAGGAAGGTGTAATCTGTATACTGCTCTAGTGTTATGGTAGAATTGTGAATAAATAGTAGTGGTGGTAACCATTTCACCTGTCCTTATTAACAGAGTCAGATCTGCAAATCAGCAACTTTACAGGAGAGCGCTCTGAACTTTGAATTGCTTATATTTTTTTATTACAAGAATTAAATTTTCAAAAACAATATTACATGTTAATATATGTTCGAGAGCTTATTTGCAATGCAATTAAATAACATTTCTATTTATCTAAATAATTGAAAAGCTAGTAATGGCTTTGTTATCCGTACATGGGTTATCATGATTTGTTGGATCTGTCACATCCAACAAAGTTACATGGACAAAAATATTTATTCTTTGTAATAAGTGCCTCATACAACATTGTTATTAGTAAATCTTATTTAAGTTTATGTCGTATTTAAATTTATATTATAAATTAAACACAATTTTTAAGAAATTTTAAATTAATAAATATTCCAACCAACAAGAAAGTCGGATGTGGTATTACTGACATAGTTTACATTCTACAAGACCGTAAATAATGTTGGACATGGTACTTCCGACAATATCAATCGGAAAATGTATATGTTAATAGGGACAGGTGATTTATTAAGTTAAAAATGTTCCATAACAGATTCTTTTTATTACAGTCAACAGATGGTAAGATAGTATATATTAGTTGTGAAAATTGTGTCCAACTCGAACTTTAAACTATGAAGTAGAAATTTCAGATAACAATCAAGCTTGTAAAACTTCAACAGCAACAAACTACTTTCTTTAAAAATTGTTTTAAATAAAAACTATTCAATAGTTTTGGAAATTTTATGGTATAACTTGAGTTTCAGTTTTGGTTCTGTAAATAAATACAGTTGATGGCTGTCACCCCATGGAATCCTTGGTTGTGCATAGACTACCAAGCACTTTGGCAATTTTTTAAGTTTTATATGTATTGATTTTATAAGTAATGATATGAAATATGATAATAATTTAATATGAAGTTTAGGTAGATTCTATTTAAACTGCCTCAAAGACATTAACCAAATGTATTTTGTTTCTGTCACATTAAACAAAAAACAAACTTGTGCATCATTGCACTACTTGCAATACAAGTCAAAGCACATCACAAAATAATCTTTATCTAGCACATCTCTGTTATTATAACCTTACATACAAGAATATACCTGATAGTATTTAACTTAAATATCTGAGTTAGTTGAAATCAGTTTCAAGTACTGATATTATTTTTTAAATGGTTCTATTAATATCACTTACAATTGTGGCATATATGACCATGAACTCTACAAATAGCATAAATATAAGGGAACAAATTTTAAAAGTATACATTTTTGTTCTTTTTCTTAACACTATAGTTGACAAATTACCTCTAAGGGAGGACAATCCATAAATTATAATTTTACAAGCCTTGGAACCTTTAATAAATATCATTCAAACATCCTTTTTACTTGTTTATGTTTTACACTTTTAATACACATAGTAAGTACACTAGATTACTGATTATTTAGTAAAATATGTATTTTTAATCTGTCACATTGTTTTTACGGAGGTTAAAAAAAAATACCTATATACTTTTTTATCTTGAGTAAAATTTTTAAAATAAATTTTAGTTACTTTATGTGTTTAAATGGTTCTTTTGAAATATTTACTAAACCTTAATAATAATCTAATTTTAGATAGCCGCTAGGCTATCTATAAATTACGGGGGGGGGGGGGTCGAAGAAATGTGACAATGGGTAGGAGGGGTCCTAAATTTTTTCTGAAATGTTTAAGCTTTATAACTCCAATATGTGAACTATTGATGAAAACCTTTAAATAATTAAAAAATAAATTAAATGCAAATAAAAACAATTATGGAACTACTGTTTTAATTAAATGATGTAAAACTGCAAAATATGTTAAGTCACAATTTAGAGGGAAGTGTCTGACCAGCTGTGACAAGTGTGACATCATTTGTGGGTAGCCCTTAAGGTAACCAAGACATTTTAACATTATTGATTGTTCAATGTTGAGTAATATGTTAATAATTGTGTGCTGTGCCAAAATTATCTAAAAAAAAACAATGTACAAATATTCACTTTTCTACATGTGTCTTGTTATTCATGGTGTTACTAAAATTAATGGAATATGTTTAAAAATAACTATAAACTATTTGTGTAATAACATACAAAATGCTTTATTTAGTACCAGTAGACCCAAAGCCATCTTCACCACGCTCTGTTTCAGACAACTTAGGAACTTCTTCTAAAATTGGATAGCATATTTTCTCACAGATCAGTTGGGCAAATCTATCTCCTTTCTTCACAACAAAGTCAGTATCTGAATGGTTGAAAAGAACAACACCCACATTGCCTCGATAATCCATGTCAATGACACCAGCTAAAAATTAAAAAAATGTTTTTAAATTTGGTGCTTGGTTGGCATTCTATCACGGTGATAGAACACAACTATTAATCTCCTGTTTTAATGGAATGGTAGGATAACATTTTTTAAGAGGTTTTTAGAATTTCACTGTCTGAATTGCAGGAGGGGTATGGAGACAGCAAGGGAGGGATACAGGATTACCCCTCCACCATTTCTGATTGCTGGAGATACATTCTTTTATTAAAAAAATATGAGGGTTCTTGGCTACTTATATTAGGTTATTTTATGACTTGTTTCACTGTGGGTTAGAAGGCTTGGGCTCTCTGGTTATTTTCTTGACCACCTAGAAATCACCGTTCTAACCTCTCATTTTTTATAAAATATGCATCTCTGGTCAATGGAAATAGTGGGGTTGACTCCCCCAACTTTTAATTACTACATTATTGATTACACTTATTATGAAATTTTTACACCACCCACCTCAGGGCTCTACTATTTTTAAAATAATAAAACTATGCATATCCAGCTCTTACAAATGGTAGGGGGTGACTTCTATACACCCCTTTCCCCCAATTCAGGTTCAAAATTCTAAGTTTTACCTGAATTTATTAACAAAGTCTGTACATATAAACATTTGTATCGCAGTCTGGTTCATTATAAAGTTACAAATCTCCATTTCTTTTGACTGAATAATGTCTTATTCTTACCTCCAACATCAATGAAATTTTTTACAGCTAAGCCAGATCGCGGGGCTACACGGCCGTAGCATCCTGAAGGCACTTCAATTTGTAAATCTGTCTTGACAAGCTCTTTCCCGCGTGCCGGCACTACATAGTCGTACGCACTAAAATCAAAATAACAATGTAAAGCAAAATCGTTTTTATAAGTACGGGAACAAAATATGATAAAGACCAAAGTTTACCTTTTCAAATCAAAACCAGCTGCTTTGTCAGAACCCTTGTGTGGCGGAAAAGCATGTTCACTTAGTCGTGTGAATTTCAAAATTTGTTGATCTATAGCAGCCATGAGTCCTAATTTAGTGAAAAAACTTCGTAACAAAAATGTAATTTTGATGTTTTAACTTATCTAATTAGTATAATCTTTAAAGGAAATCAATTTTAACTTTTTAATTCTCTTTAAGGGCTACTAAACTAAATTTTTAAAATTACATTTACAAGTAACATTGCAAACAGCACAGTAAAAAATATTTAACGGAAAACGGCGCCAAAAATAAACTGTCAATGTAATGTCAATTTTTTCCTTTTTTTTTGATGCGCGGAGGCAATCATTTCGTACCATGAGTCCCTCTCGGATGACGAACGACTCCATTGTTTAACCGCGCAACAAACTCGAGTCGAGATTGACCCACTTCACCAACAGTAGTTGGACCCGTCGCATCCCTACGGTACGCGGACCCCTGCCATGGAATCATGGGAGGCCAATCTGACGACGGCGTCCGGGGAGTGCGTGTGCAGCTCTGTCTCTTATTCTCACAACGGCTTCCTTGCGGGAAATTACTGTCTTATAACAGGAAGAAACCACTGACCAGTGATTGTCGCCGTGGAGCATCGACCAGTCCCCTCAACGACGTTTTATCCGTTCAGGAACGGAGAAAGAATACAATTTTCTGCGGCCCGGCGGCCTGTCGTAAGAGGCGACAAAACAACCCACAGCCAGGTGGTAGGGCATTTGCCCGACTGGATGGCTACCACCCCTGGTCTAGAGTATGTCGCCATAACAACCTTGTGTTGTGTTCCGGCATTAGTGACCAGGTTCCAGGCTCCCTAAAGAGAGCAGCAGCGCATTCGTAGCACCTTTGGTGTTGCAAATGTCTATAGGCGATGGTAACCGCTCTCCATCAAGTGGGCCGTCTGCCTGTCTGCTGATCTCCTGCAATAAAAAAAAAAAAAAAACGAATCAATCGGCTCTACGATGGCTTTGAGCTCGAATCTCTGAGGTTGTCATGCAGTGTTGTCGACTAGTGTGTGTGGAACGCAGTGTCTAGCGGGCCCTACTCGCCGCACTGAGGAGAAAGGTGACATTCCACAATCTACTGCAGATACTTAACGAAGCACCCGTACTCGGTAAGTATCTGCGTCATCCTAAGGGTCAGAGTTCCGCGTTTCCGCACGACCCTTCGCAGGAGGTAGGGACTAACTGCCTTCACTGTATCAGCGCCGGCCTCAGGAGATTCTAAACCTCTCTGCCAAGTTTGGATCATGGTCGCAGTTTCCCGCATCCTAATAGCCTCAATCTCTGCCCGGCAGTAAACCAGGCCCCTAACTCTGGCACTCTGTTGAAAGCGTCGAACCTTTACAACCACTTCGGCCTGAAGGTCCCAGGGCGGACCGATTTGAAATTTTTCTGGTAGTAGTAGTAGTAGGAGAATTCGCCATAAAGGCAGGCAAAGGAATCTTAGTGTATACAGTAAATTCTGATGCGTGTGTTAGTATAGTAGCGCATAAGCGCAATGGTATTACAATACAACTGCGCTACCATATTGTAGCCTACAGGCTAAACCCACAGTATACAGTTCACATTTCTTACAAAAACGCATAATTACTACTCAAAATAAAACTGACAATATCCTACAACTACTGTTCATTGTAGTAGAGTAAATTATAAATTTTTAGAAAACAAAACTACACAAGAGAACGTCTACTTTCACTTCCCGCCAAAAATTCTGTAAACTGACCAGAGAGCTGCTGTTCTACTATTCGCCGCAATGGCAGGCAAAGGAACGTAGTTCATACAGTCTTGTATGAGTACAAAAAAGTATCGGGAATGGATGAGTTGTTTATAGTTCCAAATTCATTTTTTTTTTGTTAGATTGGCACAACTGTTTTTAATTTTGGCGCGGAGTTTGAGTTGCATTGGTTAAATAGATAGAAGTTAGTTAGATCATTGGTACTTTTAGTTAAATCATATCTAGTGTGTATTGCTAATTTCATGTTCGGAGACGCTGAAAATGTTACAGAAGGCTTACCGGTGAATCGACTTTATCAAAAACACGTGCTTAAGAGTGGTATAAAGCGTTCAAAAGCGGTCGAGATATGCTGGAACATTTGGCTCCTAGGTAGGCCATCAACTTCTTCAACTAAAGTTAACATCGCAAAAGTGAAGGAAATTGTGACTGAAAATCTTTATTCAAATTTAAATTTAAGAAAAATGCTTTGACTTTCTGAGCTACTCTACACATCTACCGCAGCATACTATCTCCGTGGGAAGCAGTTCTTGCTTATGTCGACCCAATACAGACTAAGCTCAATGCCAGCAAAAAATAGTTTTTTTTTAAATTATGGCTGCAATGCCATTTATGCATTGATTTTGCCAATGTCGTGTGAATAGAAAAGCCAGGTGATTAAAATAGGATTGTAATTAACAGTTTGGCCGGTAAATTAAAAAGAAAAAGAAAAATCTGCCGATCTAATACAATATAATAATCGTATATACAACAAACATACCTAACACAAAACATAAGAACAAAGGAAAAAAACTTCGTTTAAAAAATCCGACTTCAAAAACTAGAGTATAAAATAAATAATATTTCTAAAGCTATGTATTATTATTAATATAAATTATCTAAAACATCTTAAAGTCGGTGCTTAGTAATTTTCAAAATATAGTCATTTTTATGTTTTACTTTACACCGACTTCGAGATGTTTTAGATAATTTATATAATAATAATACATAGCTTCAGAAACAAGTTATTTTATAGTTTTTAAGTTTTTGAAGTCGGTTTTTTAGTGCCTAGCTATGTATGGGTAGAGTAGACCTACGAAAATTGCCGCGCTTAAAAATATAGGTCCCAAGAAACGGGAACATAAAAATGTTTGTAAAATCTAAACTGCTAGGCCAAACTATGTTAAATTTTTAGGGGACCAAATGGCAACTATTCCGCGTCGAATAGCTTCCAATTGGTCTTTTTTTTGTTGGTTGGTGTTTTTTTTGGTTGGTGGTAAAAAAAACACGTAAATCGGATCATAAATCTCAGATTAATCGGTGTACATATGTAACGGAATGGATTTTTTTCACAAAAAATGTTCATAAAGTGAAAACTACTGGGCCAAACTATATCACATTTTTAGGGGACCAATTGGAAGCTATTCCGCGTCGAATAGCTTCCAATTGGTCTTTTTTTTGGTTGGTTGGTGTTTTTTTTGGTTGGTGGTAAAAAAAAACTCGTAAATCGGATCATAAATCTCGGAGTAATCGGTGAACATACATAAAAAAAGATCCCGACGAATTGATAATTGTAACTACAAATCAATCTAAAGTATTATATATATATGTAAGCTGCTGATAGACTTCGAGATTTAACAAGGATTTTTTAAATAAATCTATTTATTTACTTCACTTTGCAAAATGCAGTGTTTCATTCACACTTGACACTAGCAGTTCACCTATAAACAAGCCGAAAGTCAATAAATATATTATAAAAAAGAAAGACTTCGAGATCATGACCAATGGTTCCGGACGCGGTCCGGGGGCTCGACTGCATGTTTGGCCTTTGCATGTTCAAACCGATGTGGGATCTAGTTTTGCACGCCAAATAACTACCGTATCAGTCTTCACCACATTTAGTTTGAGACCGCAGTTTCCAAGCGACCTCTTTCAAGTATTCACACGTCGCACACCAGGCGCCCCTTGTCCACATCTGCCAGCGCGATATGGTTAAAATACATAAAATATTTTTTAATATAATATTAAGGTTATCAACATCGTCTTTTGTATGGATTTTAAGTTTTTTCAAAAATGCATTGTTTTCGAAATTTTAACGCAAATTTAAATGTGGATGATGTTTGCTATTTGTTTTGGGCGAAACAAATAGCAAACATCGCAATCGCAACGAATCGCAACGGACAAGTGGAAAATCTTCAATTGACAAGTGATAAAATGAATCGCACCAAAATTTTAACTTGAAGTTTTACGGGCAGATTGTTAATGTACTTGTCCTATTTGAAAACCTGCCCGTAAAACTTCAAGTCAAAATTTTGTTGCGATTTATTTTATCACTTGTCAGTTGAAGATTTTCCACTTGTCCGTTGCGATTCGTTTTTCCACTTGTCCGTTGAAGTTTCACTTCTAATATGTGTTAGGGTTGTCAGATTTTTTTTCAGCTTATAAGGGGCAAATGTTTAAATAGGCAAAAAAATACGGGAATTTAGTGTTTTACGCGGGACAAATAAAAAACAAAATTATATAGTGACATTCTTTGTTTTTTTTTGATAAAATGTTCATTGCTACTATTGAAAGTAGTGTGAACATTTTGAAAATATGTTATCGGACATTTTTTTTAAATGATTAACAATTAAAGTGTATAATTAAACCATAAATTCTCTCGAACTTTCTTAATCCGAGTATATGTGTATGTGAAGTTGCGAACATTGCGTGCGTGAGTATTTTTGTCTCGCGTAGATCGATCGATTTAATAATAAAAAACGAAGCACGGTTCGAATACGGGACAGAGTCAGTCCCGCCGGGACATTTTAAACTAAGCCTAAAATACGGGACGTCTGGCAACCCTAGTCCCAGCACACATTTCGATTTTTGTTATTCTTGGTTCTTGTAAATTTACGGTCGGGTTTCACCCCTAAACCATTGGCAGCCGGTGCGGGACTCCCACCCCCTCCTTTATCTAGGCTACGCTAGATTTCATATTCAGAGTTGATTAATTTAAGAATAATTCAACTGCATTGAGCAATGCAAGTACAACTTCTTTATTTTGCTACTAATTATTTGGTTCCCCATAAAAATCCACATCCAGGCAAAGGGTTAGCTGTATTTTATTTATTTCTAACTCTCCCGGGTCCTTGGAATGTCTATTGCGATGTCAAGCTAGCATTTATAAGGCACACGTCGAGTTTGATATGTCTGAGAGTGAGGCGACAAGGCTAGATATTTGTTCCTTAAAAGTTACCAGTTTCTATATAACATGGCCATATGAACGTAGGTACGTTTATGAATGTAGATGACTCTCTTGCTGTTTGTTTAGTATTTCACGAACATGAAAATTACCACCGATGTAAGAGTTTCTATAGCTGCCCATCGGAGTGACGCCACACGTCCACTGTAGCATATTCCTCTCCGTGACACATCAGTTCCTGCTTGTGTCGCTCAAACACAGGCTCCGCTTCTGTGCCATAAAAGAGAGACTTAAATTAAGAGAGTAAATGCAAACTCTTAATTACCGGACAATAATTATCTCATTCTGGGTGCAGTAGTTTATATATTTAAAAATACTGTTACTGAAGTAAGTTTAATAAACTTCGAGATCATAAATAAAAGTTTGGTACACAATTTATTTACCTAAGCCCGAAGCTCGAGAGTGGTATACGAATATTTTATTTCATTCTGTTAAAATAAGAATATAATTGTCAGAATGTATGAATCATTTTTAACCTATCACATTCAGATGTTTAGTCCGCGACCCAAACAATACAAAAAAGTCTACCTGCTCGTAGTGGTCTCGGATTTCAGACACAATAAGGAAGCGGGTGATCTATAGCGATTATCTCAAACCATAAGCTACCCATACCATTTGAAACTGTAGCCAGACGGCGGGAGTCGCGTCGATCAATATTTTGTAATGGGCTATGCGGAAGATTGCATTACTATAGCTATTTATGTTAAATTCCCAAGAATTTAATTATGAAATACCATTATCGACCGCACATGCCGGCTGTCCACTTTAAAACGAAACAACATCGGGTGCAATAGCATGTCGTGGATCACAGTGATTCATTCGTGTAAGCCCACAAGAAGGGGAGTTTGTCCATTTTTATATTTACACCGGCTCCCTTGCGACATGCGCGTCGTCTCTCCGCCAGTCTTCGTACTACAGTTTCACGCACGTACACCAGCGCAATGAAAGTGATGTAAATATTACTCCTACCACAATATTTACACGCGGATTGTTATTTTCAAAACATCAACAATAAGTTCAAAATAAGTGAATACGATTCAAATGAAACAATTATGTGTTTCAAGTGATAATTGCGCTAGAAAGTGAATGTGAATATTTTTGTTTCGATCCAAGTCGAGGAAATGCCGCCCATTCTTAATGTGACTATTTCCGGAAGCATTTCAGGAAGAAACTTTGCATTTTTGTAGCTTACGCTAGAGGTCAGTACTAAGTGTTCAATCAAAACAAAGTTAATTTTGTAACTTTTTTGTGTAAGTCGATGCTGTGATGATGAATTGTATAGTAGCGTACGAGTATATATTTATGTATCAATAGTCAATGTTCAAACACCGACAAGCTCTTCCCTCTGTATCAGCCCTTTGCGCCCTTTACGCATGATCGACCGGTAGAGTTTTGGGGTTCGTTATGTAGGGTAGGGTGCGATTACATATTTTATGCATACGTATACGTACATTACGGCTCAAGTACTAACATGAATTACAATTTTAAGATGAATGACATTGGATTATTACTCCATTATGTCGAACGAATGAAACTCGGAATATTTGTTTTCTTTAACATTTTAAAAGCTGGATTAACTTAAACTATGACTATACTACTAAGACCATAATGGTCTAAGCTATACTATGACTTAATTTAATGCAAGGGATCTCGCCTTGTTGTCACTATTATATAATTATGTAGGTAAAAGGTTTTTAGGGATAGCGACTCGCAAGGTCTTTTGTATCAGACAGAAAAAAATAAGAATACTGATAATCTCTTACTAATTATAATTTAAAATAGTCGTACCAATAAAAGGTCCAAATAATAGACTAAAGGTCTTATGCATATTGAGTTAGAGTAAGTTTGTAGGCTTCTTTAAAGTTCTGAAATAAACCTACAAACTTACTCTAATTCAATAGAATAGGGCTATAACACGCAAAATAGATAATATGTCTACGAGCCGATAGAGAAAAGCAGTATATATTGGTCTTTTGTTGTAATCCTGTAACGATGACTACTGCATAAAAAATTACGGTCTATTTCATATAGAGTTAGTTAGTGAGTAACTACTGCAAAATACTTAAATAAGCATTCAAATTGAAAATCATTTCAGAAAGAGAGAAGAATCCTTTCGGCCTACGTTATCTGGGGATATGTATCAAATTTAAAACGCTAAATTTATAATTGTTGAATATTCAAAGACAAAATACGTGCGCCAATCAAATCTGGAAAGTTATTTCTGTTTTACTAATGTTCTATTAATGAAACTCAAATCTAGCTTTGGACGTTTATACATACATACATACATACATTTATTATATCACCTTTGTCCCATGGGGTAGGCAGATATTATAGATCTCCACTTGCGACGATCCTGATAAACAACTTTCGCTTCATCTACACAGATTTTAGGTCAAAAAATTTGCTGTCGCTTAGCGAAATCGGCCCAGTCGTTTTTACGTAAATACAGGACAAATAGACAAACAGAAAAGAAATCTAAAAAAAAATTGCATTTGTTCTCCGTAGTATAATATATATAGGCTATTTCAGTGGGGTTTTTTTAAATAGATCCAATGCACAGACACGGAATTTTTAGATTTTTATAATATTAGTTTTAAAAGAAACAAATCAAAAAAATTGTTATGAATAGATATTATGGACGATAAATACAGATTTTGACAATAAACTTATTAAACTTAGTAATAAAATATGAAGTAATTGTTACTTAAATTAACTCACCATTCCATTTTACTCCTTCGTGTGATTAAAATCTTTTACAGTTTTTTTATACGACAGTTTAAGGAATCTTCTTACCTATTTTAATTTATTTGGGTAATGGATGATCATCAATGACGATAAATTAAATTACGATTATTTTGGGAGCATTCCCAACTGACATCGATCTGAGGCGCATATTTTATTTATGAGTTTTTTATATTTAATTGATTGCATTATATTGTTTGTATTAATTATTCAATAGGTAGTTTTATTTATAAGTAGTACAGTATTTTCTGTATTTTTTATACATATATATATAATATATATATAAAAAAAAAAAAAAAAAAAAAAAAAAAAAAAAAAAAAAAAAAAAAAAAAAAAAAAAAAAAAAAAAAAATATATAAAATGTTTTATATAATTGTATTTAATACAAATTTATACATATAATTAAAATAAACGATAAGTAAAGAAAAGAATGATGCAAAGACATTAATCTTAAGATGTTTGATAATCAGAAGATTAAAAATTATCTATCAGTTTATTAAAAGAGCAAGCGCACGACAAATGGACATGTTTGTTTTCATACCGGTCCGAATTAACGTCGCGATTGGTTCAAAATCCATAACTGGCCTCCGAGAGCCAGGTGTCGTTCACACCGCGGCCTCTCGCCTCGTCTCGTTAATCACTCGTGTTCGCTATTGTTAAAGCGCGGTGAACAGCCATCTTTGTCAAATTATAACGATTTCATTTTAATAATTCAGTTTATTTAGTGATCAAACATTATTCTAATGGAACAAAACGCATCGCTATCGACGCATAGCGTACTAAAATTGAGTGCATCGTTACATTCTCTTTTGTTTCGTGAGTAGCCGCCTATACGTTGAATGGAAGCGTTTATACGACCGACGGCGGCGTTAACAACCACTCAACCATTAAAATGATGGATGATGTCGTCTTTTGGAAAAACAGTACAAAGTGATTGTTTTTAGTGCATAATGTGAAGGATGTTGCGAGTGTTTATATTTGGGCGTGTTTGTGATGAAAACTGCGTCGTAATTTGTTATACACATTGTATAAATGAGTGAAATGGCGTTGCTGAGCGCGCTGGCCCGAGCATGCGCGCCAGTTTCCTTGCAATCGCTAGGAACGCATTGAGTGTTCTTCGTTTACGTGCATATCAAAATGGGAAGGTCGAGATTCCCGGGAAAGCCACTCAAATTTCACAACAGAAAGCGCATTAGTTTACTTTCGGGGACTGTTTACCATGAGACTGCTCCAGAGAATAACCCGCCCGCCCGCGGCCCTACTGCTAATGATTTTACTGGGGAGCAGGAGGTAAATCTTTATTTGTTATCACACATAGTATTTGACATAATTTTCTATTAAAATTAAGCAACCGTTACACGGAAATGTTGTGTTTACGTAATATCTTCAACCGTTTAAGTTGCTAATCATACAAAGCATCGATATCATATAGGTATCTACATACTTTGACATTTGAGTGTCCCATTTCATGTCAACAAATATAATACTGTTTTCGAATGTAATGACATTCTTGCTGTAATATATAGATGCAATGCCATATATATATATATATAAAAAAAGTGGTGTACAAATGATCTAACATCTAAAACATTCTAAATTTTACATTGCATTGACCAAGCATCCAAACAAGCATCTGTCATTTATAACCTATATATTGACAATGAAACATCAAAATTATCTAAATATAAATTAACCAGCTATCTTCAATTGTTTTCTATTGGTATTCAACTTTAAAGGTAAGTTTACAATTCAGGTTATATAAAGACTTCATAGAGAAAAGCAATTTTTTATTCTTTTAAAATATACATTTATTTCACTATATGCTCAATTGATAGAAATAAACTTAGTGTCTTCTCCAAACCATTTTGGGTTTTAAGATAGATATATAAAAATTATGTATGTTTTTGTTGAAATAAATAAATTAAAAAATATATATGTATTGAATCAAATTATTAATATAAACACATTCATTACTTCAATCAAAACTCTGCTGTACTTTCATATATTTTCAATAATTATTAATGTCTGAAATTCTCTCTGTTATTGATACTCCTGGTTTTTGCACATTGGCTATCTTAGACATGAGACTCACAACAATCACTTCACTACTGCGATTTTTCCCATTCCACTTGCTTGCAGATGTTACAATAATAAAATCTTCTGGAATGGATTATGGAGCATTGATATGATTATGAACTTTATTGTTTAATTACAACTAGAAAATACACAAATGTCATTGGTTGATTTGAAAATCATGCCTATTCTATGGCAATTAATTGAGAATAATGCTCTGTGGTCAAATCCCTCTTTGGCATGGTTAGTGAGTACTGTATAATTGAAAATAATGTCATTAGTGAATTTTCACCAAGTTATAGTGACCACTGTCACTATATAGAATGGAGGACTAAGCATTTCGTGTGTTATGAACTAAAGAGAATGTGACTATTATTATCACATAAAAAAACTTGTAATTTTTTAGTCAATATTGTAAAATACTCACTTGTTTAAACTTATTATAATGACAATAACTTCTTTAAAACTTGATTCGTAATAAAACTAAATCACGCTATTATAGTATAATTCCTTAGAATTTTTTAAGAAATGTATTTTTAATGCACCACTTTAAACTGACAATGAGATTTATTGGTGTTCCGAGGGTTACAGAGGTTAGAAGTTAGGAGAACCATCTTGTATGGGGGACAAGTTGAAAAAGTGTGTGACTGTAAATAGGGAGTTATTATTTGAAGACTAACTGAAATAGCACTAGCAACAAAATGGAAATAATATGAATTTAGCAGTTATAAACAGTCAAGTGTGATGAGTTGAAAAATTCAATATCTTTGATGACTTTCTTTAAAATTTTATTAATTTTCTAATATTGTTTTCTATTTACTATTTACTAACTACTACTACTTTAATAACTAGGTACCTGAAAATCATTTGTAATTATATTCCAGATGATAAAGCTTTAAAAGAAAAAGTCTTCCTTTCCTTCTTTAACCGTTTGATGCCATCACCATCAGATTTCAAGTCCAAACAAGCTAGGCGGCACTATTGCACTGTCATTTTGGTACAAAGTCTGTATCTCTGGTGTGCTCAAATTTTTTGCTGCCCTGGTGTTTTTTTAATGAAAGTATGTCTTTGAAAGCATAAATAGCATTTTAATTAGTTTTCTTTCCCAAAAAATTATTTGAATGTTTTTACATATTGAAAATACCTAAAAACACATTTTGAAATATCCAAATCATCTAAAGCACTTTTGGAATGTATGAGGATTTTGATGGATAGCTGTCAAACAGTTCATTTTCCAACCCTAACCTAATAATTTTTGGTGCTATTATTTCTATAATCTTCCCAGTGGTTACCATGGTGCCACCTAAATTGGCTGCTTTTCAACTGACACTTTTTGATACACTGAGATGGTTGTCTTTTCTGAATGATTATATCACATTTAGTTCAATTGAAATTGTCATCTTTGTCCATAATTAAGGTACATCTGGAAATGGGGTCCAATTTACTACTTTTTCTTCTCATCTTTGGACTTAGGTATCACTTACTATTTGTACACATATGAGAGATTATATTGATTATGTCAAGCCAGCTAATTTTGCATCTACACCTTGTACCTTAATCTGGTGAAAGTAGAACAGTGAAACAGTTTCTCAACAAATTCAGTATTTGAAAAAATAATGTCTTCTTGTACTTTAGGTGGTATATCTTGGAAATAAAAGCTGCTATTGGTGAAGACGTTCTCAATTTACTGTGTGATTACACTGCCTTGTAAAATATTTATTTTAAACAGAATTGCGCCACTTAAATACATATCACTCCTTACTGATATAATTGTCTACATTATCATTTATAGACCTGTTATTTCTGCGAAATTTAGTAGAACAAAATATCCATGCAGGAACGGAGAAAGAATACAAGAGAAATAATACAATTTCCTGCGGCTGGGTGGACTGTCATAAGAGGGGACAAAACAACCCACAGCCAGGTGGTAGGGCATTTGCCTGATTGGATGGCTACCACCCCTGGTCTAAAGTATGTCACCATAACAACCTTGAGTTGTGTTCCGGCATTCGTGACCAGGTTCAAGTCTCCCTTAAGAATACAGTAGCACATTTGTAGCACCTTTGGTTACAAATGTCCATAGGCAATGTAACTGCTGTCTATCAAGTGGGCCGTCTGCCTGTCTGTTGAATCTGAACACCTGCCAATAAAAAAAAAAAGAATGCCTGGCATGGTAACAAAAAAAAATTTTTTTCCTTTTAGTAATATTGTAATAATTATAAATAATTACTAAAAATAACAAAAATATAAAATAATTAATAATATATACTAAAGTAAAAAAAATATAAAATTGAAGTCAGATTACATTAAAAGTAGGGAGAAAGCAAAACAGAAACATTTAAGTAGATATTATATACATTTTCTATCTTATTATTAATTTCCTTTACTGATAAAATGGTTATTAAAAAACTGCCAGAAGCATGTAAATAATAGTCCAACATTTTAGTGGTAAAATGAATTCAAAGCATTCCAGCAAAATCCATTATTTTCCATAGTTTAAGCATGGTCAGTAAGAAATTATAAACCTTCAGCCAATAATCCTAGATTTTGGGTTGAAATGACTTTATCATCATTTTTATGTAGGTGTCCCTGATTAATGTGTCTTGTTGAAAATTACTTGCTTAATTCCAAGCAATTTTTGTATTTATTATCCTTAAATATAAAAATCTAAAAAATGTCAAAAGTATAATAAAATCCTTATTTAATTTTTATTTTAAAAGCACTGAATAGGATTCAGATTTTTAATCTATGGACTCAGAATTATTTTCAGACCTGATCATGCTGTAAGTAGAGACCCAATGTGCTATAAGATATTAGAAACATAATATTTAAATCTTATTTTTTCAGGAGGAAGAAAAGAAAGAAAATAATAATGAAACTAATGAAGCCACTGAAAATAAAAATGTGGACTGCACAGTAACCAGCTTTCAAGATAACTTAGATAAAAGTAACAGTGATCCATCAATATCTCCAGTCCGCACAAGATCCCAGAATAAAATGGAATCACCAAAGGGTGAAAAACCTAAACCTATTAAGAAAACTGTAACATTTGGTACAGTTGAAAGTTGTGAAGATATATTCTTTCCATTGAAAAAGATCCCTTTGAAACATCATGCACCTTTAGTACCAATAATTAAGAAAAAATCTGCTCTCAAACCAACAGAACATTCAATGTTTAATAGTATTCTTAAACCTGCTAAATTAACAGATTTAAGCTCCAAGTCTACATCAGAACATCAGGAAGGATATTTACGGAAAAACTTAAACCCATTGTCAACTCCTATCAATAAGTTTTCACAAGTTACTGAGAGTCGTTGTATTTCACCACCACCACCACCTCGAAACACATCACCTATTGACAAAGAAAGTGGAGGCCCGAAATTTATTCTACCAGTGAGAAGTGCACATTCATCAAGAGTGATAAAACCTAATAAAAGGTTTATTGATGGGGAAGAACATTCCACAACAATAAGTAGCATAACCTCTAGTAAGGTGCTTAAAAAACCAAAACTCAAAACAATAGTATTCAACAACTTACATGATGATGATACACCTGAGGAAGAGATAGAAAAGTCACATGATACAGAGAAAGTTAGAGAGAAACTTATCAAGTCCTCAAATCTTTTCAAAGACAAGACAACAAACTCATTTCCAAGCATCACGGGCTCAAAGAAGTCTTTACATGACATATTTTCATATGAAAAGGAGTTTGAATGTCTTCAGGATGAGAGTTCAAATTTGGAAGGCTTGGAGAAATTAAAAACAGCTGAAGGGGCCAAAGATAATAAAACTGGGCATGCAATGAGAAAACTCATGGATATATCAGATGCTAGTAGTTCTAGTAGTACCAGTAGTGGGTCTGAATCTGAAGAAAGTTGGGACAGTGACAGTCCAGGGCCAAGTGGTGATGAAGAGGAACGACAACCACAATCTAGTCCTGAAAAAGACAAGACATCAGCATCACAACTATTAAGAGGAAAAGTTATCATTAGAGAGGCAAGATTGCAATTAAATCCTCCAGCGCAGTCCACTTCAGGACTTGATGGACCATTCTCTAATAGTACACAAGCCCCATGTATGTGCTTCTTTTATTTATTTGATCAATTAACAAAAAGACTCACAACTTTACACAATCATTACAATAATAAATTAACTTTACACAAATTGGTGAATTGTACCACAGCACATAGTTTATCAATGGAACCCAGTTTACAAGCTAAATTGAAATAAAGAGGATGATTTAAGTAAATAGAAATAAGTAATTACTGATTACAATAAAAGTCTAAGTAATTATTATTAACAAATAATTGAATGACTGTGGTCAGTAAAAAAAGTTAAAGTCAGTAGTCAGAAAGTACAGGTTATGTTTAGATAACTCAGTTCTGGTGTTATTCATATTTTTTTTAACTTTTTTCAGCTCCAAATCCACCGACAACAGTCACTTGTGGTGTATGTGGTGCAGTGCGATTTTATAGGTTTGTGAAACAAGCTCGCAAGTTTGGTATCTACTCATGTGAATCTTGTCGTAAATTTATATCTAAGATGCTGAAGAAAGAAAAATTATCACAAAGGACAGTTCCTGTTGTCATGCAGTGTTTGAAAGGAGAAGGTGATCAAATTGTTTCAAATTATAATTTCATAATAATAATTTGTAGATGTTAGTATTTAAATTTTGTAATATTATTTTTAGGAAATTGCCATGTTCCACCAATAGTGAGATCTCAACAATGGAAACTGCTTAGATGCACCAATAAAGCTCGCTGCCCTGCTTGTTGGCTTAGAATGTGTTTAAAGGCATTCCAAGTGCCACCCAGTATAAGGGCTGGTTTAACGGCCATGTTGCCACCTTATATGAGGAGTGGGATCAAATCCCCAAGTCCACTAATACAAACAAGTCCATTAAGGACACCGACGAGCAATACAACTCCAGTCCCACCTGTATTTGCCTTAAGTAATAATGATAATGACAACAAAATCTTTGGCAATTTGAAAGCTATCAAGAAGTCACCTGAAGATATTGAGAAAATAGAGGTAATCAGAATTTATATTAAACATTTTTGTTTATTTCTCTATGTTAAATCTTTGAACCTTTTCAACATAAACAAAACTTTCATTTCAGGATAAGACTCCAAAAGAACCTCCAACACCTGATGAAAATAATGAAGACTTCAGTCTAAGCAATAAGAAGAGACAGTTGACAAAGATAAAAGTAAGGAAAAAAGAAAAATCAGAATCTAAACAAACTGAAGATCCCAAAAGGCAAAAAGTTGAACTCAAGGGTCCGAGGGTGAAACATGTTTGTAGGAGTGCATCAATTGTTTTAGGACAGCCCATTGCTACATTCCCTACACAAGAAGAGAAAGAAAAACAAGAAAAAACATCAGAAAATGAAAATCTTATACCAGTTCTTGATAAAGACACTGAAACTCCTGAATTGTCAAGTTGTGAATCTGAGATTGATTTGGAAAATAAAGCTCCTATGAATCCTGATGATTTAGGAACAAAAGACACTGATTCTGAAGGGCCTATTGAAATAAAGAAAAGGAAAATAGAGGCACCTGTACCAATTAAACAAACTAAAGTGGACTCTAGTGAGGATGAAACTATTATGGATCTCGTCCCTAAGAAGTCCATCATGAAACCATTGTCAAATATAACAAATGTAAGTATTTTATTAGTGTATATTCCACAGATGACAAGTTAACTTATCAATAAAAAATAGTGATTAATGCAGAGACAAGAGAGCTGAGTTTGTATCAATGAATAGTCATTATCAGCCATTCGCAGTCCACTGCTAGACATAGGCTTCACCAAGACGGTGCCGCTCTACTGCTAGTGTAGCTTACAATCTCATCACTATTGCTAGTGCTGAGATTGACAGCTCAACAAAAAGGGTTTAATTTACACTAACTAAAACTGTGGCAACAGAATAATGTTCTTGTTCTATGCTAAAACTAAAACTTTTCTCATCAAAAATTGTAGCAAAAAAAAGTATAGCTTCAAGAAGTTATATATAGGAATTCCAAACAGGTTTTTTTATGTTATAGGCCTTTATATACCTATGTGCTGACATACACTACAACAAACGCAAAAATGTCTCGATAGCTTCGAGACATTTTTGCGTTTACCTGTAAGTCTTGTAACTTATGACATCTTATCTTATAAGGAAGCTAAACTCTTATGGTCTTTTTCATATCGAGTTAGAGTAAGTTGAAAGCCTTCTTTATGGATCTTAAACATGCCTTCAAACTTAATCTTACTCAATAAGTCCATTAGATTTAGGTTAATAGGAGTAAAATGTTATATGGGTGTTTTATAAATTGCCTGTACTAAGAAAACATAGAATGTAGCGCAAGTTTGTATTTGGGTCATTTTCTGCATCACGGTAGAAGGGAGGTTTGCATTGGAAATCAGCTTTGTGTCTGATAAAACTCCGGCATAGCAATAAGCTGAGTGAAAAAAACTTGTCTCTTTCTTTTTACTGTGATTTGTGATTAGTGTAAGTATGTCACTATTTCTTCAAATAATATTTTTTTTTCTTTCTATGTATATTAGTAATGTTGATGTGAAAGTAAAATGTATGCCATTTGCTTTTAGGTTAGGGGAAGATCACAGAAATGTGGCCAGAATAGACCAGAGTTAATATGTGTTGATTTCTGGGAGAGCTATGATCCTGATGAAGTTTGTAATTCTGGCTTTGGGCTCATAGGGACCGGTCCCTTTACTATTGCAAAGTTATGCTTTCTTTGTGGAAGTGCTGGGAAAGAAAAGGTATGTCTAAAATTAATTACTAATTAATCTTTAACCTCTTCTATTTTAATATTCTTACGAATTTGTAGGATGTAAATTCGAAATTGCCGTTGGAACGATCTCAAAAGTTTATTAGAAGTACACACACATAATTCACAGTTCTTTTAACTGATAGTAAGGCAAATAAATAGTTGATAAAATATAGAAACCATCCATTAATGAAGTGTTTGTGACAAAACTGTGTATATTTATATTATTTGTTGTTTTTTAACACATAACAAATTAGCTTTCTGCACTTCTCTCTGCTACTTCTGCATATAAACTTTAATTATGTCAAATCTCACACATCCATGTGTGCAATAATACACCTGTAAATGTGCCTAAAATTTATTTTCGCAAATTATTATATCTATATATATAAAACAAAGTCATGTTAGTTACACCATTTATAACGCAACAAGGGCTTGACCAATTTTTAATGATTTTTGTGTTTATGGAATTGTCTTGTAATCCGTGGAATAGGATAATTAGTATTAAACTATGATATTCATCAATATAAACATTATCATTAAAAGAACATCAGTCTCAATATCAGTTCTAGGCATTTGTTATGTGTCTTTCCCAGCTGATTTTGGCAATGGTGACTGCATATATATTCATTTTCATTTGTCTGATTTATGTGAAATTTTGTGTGTATTCAAGTGGATCCCGGCATAGTTTAGATTCACTATTAGAACCGGTTGATGGCGCTGCAATAGGTTTCCAGAATTTTTTTTAAAGGGCTAGACAATGTCTGCCGGTACAGCTAGTAGATACAATATAACATGTTGTGCAGATGGTGGCATGCGGCAGCTGCTGCGAGTGGTACCACCCGTGGTGCGTCGAAGAGGCGGGCGCCGGAGCGGGTGGGGGCGGGCGCGGGTGGGCGTGCGCGCGCTGCGTCTCGTGCGCCGCGTGTAAGCGGGGCGCGGCGCGCGTGCGCTGCCGGGGCTGCGCCGCGCACCACCACGCCGCCTGCCTGCCGCGACCGCCGCCCGAGCATCGCGGCGACTGGCCACAGGTACGACACAACACCCCTTGCAACATTCAAACTGTTTTTTCCTGGCTTAAAGGCCTAGTTGCCAAGCCATAAGTATATATATATATATATATATATATATATATATATATTAAAGTGATCAGCAAAATCATAATTTAACTTTTTTTAACCAACTTCTGTAAAGTTGCATATAGTAGATCATTTTTCGAAAAATAAGGTCATAAAGAAGTTTCACTTCTTACATGTGTACACTAGTATACACACAATTTTTTTTATTACGATCTTCAAAACTGAACACATTTAGAAACATGTTTAAATACATTATTAATATGATATTGTGTACTCTGTAGAATGTGTTTTTTTATATGAAGACATAGCTTGCCTCATTGCATTCTATAGCACTAAATCATAAAAACTAATAAAATCCTAGTAAGCCAGCATGGACGCGTGTGTTAAAAAATAATTTTTATTTTCCATTTGAAAGAAGCAACAATAAAACAGAACCAACAAAAAATGACTATTTTGTTGCGGATTATGTTGGAACTAAATGTCATGCAATATATAGGGGAATGTTGCCTTATGTTGGTCCTGCAGGTAGCTAAGCAAAGTTTTTCAATTTTATCTCCACTATATCTATGCATGGTATAGAGAAAGAAATTTTTCTAAGTGTGTCTGGGGAGTCAATGGGACCATGTAAGTATAAGTATGTTTGAAGGCAAATAGGACGTCTGCAACCTTCCTGCAGTTTTCTAGAAAAGAAACATTGAAATGTTGTATATAGTCTTAGGCTGTAGCTTTGTAAGCTATGGCATTTATTGTCCAAAAACGTAACTTGATACATAAAGCGTCTTTGCACACGCTCTATGTGTCCAAAGTGAACCTGTTAATCCGTTAATTATTGTATGGTACTTATCTTTTTTTTAGATATGCAGTTCGTGTCTCAAATGCAAGAGCTGCGATAGTAATCGTGTCAGCAAATTTGTCGGCAGTTTGCCCTTCTGCGGACCCTGTTTTAAATTACGACAAAAAGGCAATTACTGCCCGCTTTGTCAAGCTTGCTACAGAGACAATGATTTTGACAGCAAGGTACTGTTTATTATTATTTTCATTTGTATACCATTTAATATTTTTTTTCTTTCTTTCTTTCTTTCATAATTCTTCTGTCATTTGTAGACTTATTTATAAATAGCTATAATGTTATCCATACTTACCCTTGTAATTAAGATAAGTTATTAGTTATTAAAATTGCAACTGTTAGCCCCACAAATATTTTCTTTGTATGTTTATACCTTGTTAAAACCTGCATGAGACCATTGACACATGAAAGCCGCCATTGAAATTCAAATGAATATGTCAGTATAGGGTAATAAAAAAAACTATACCATAGTGTGCAATGTAATTTATTTATTATTGTGTTTATATTTCTTCTAGATGATGGAATGTGGCTGGTGTGCACGGTGGGTCCACGCAAGCTGTGAAGGGTTATCTGGAGAAGGATATCAACTACTTTCTGCATTGCCACCCTCTATTGAATATATTTGCTGTAAATGTATGCCAAATGACCCGCCGTGGCGTAAGATGGTCACAGAACATCTCAAAGGAAGATTACTGCACCTTTTAAAATTGTTGGCTAAGAACAAGAAAGCTTGCGCTTTATTAAAGTTGACACCACATAAAAACACACCAGTACCAAATAAGCCTTACAGGCTCATGTCGCCGCAGGCCATTAGAAAGTTACATTTCACTGATGATTCATTGAAAAATACGACAGAAACAAAAGTGTACAGAAATACTGCTAGGGGGCGAAAAAATAATTCTACACCTAGCAAACTTGAAGATACAAATCCCTCACAGGCTTGGAATTGTTCATCATTAATAACAGATGTTGACATGGAGAAGAAAGATATACCGCATACACATAAAGTAGTGAATTTACAAGAGCCATTAATGCAGAACAAGGAGGTTTGCTTTTCCACCGGTTTGTTTGGGGCAAAGACAGAATTTGACACACCTTGTGTTGAGGTACATGAGAACTATTCTCCACAAAATAAAACTGAAAAGGCTACCACAATGCTACCAACAACAATTCATGATGACAAATATGAAGTTATTTCAGATGATGATGAACCCCTTAAGAGTTTTCCACAGGCTCGTAGTGAACAAGACCTGAGCCCAGCCATTGTAAGAGACATCACTATGGACTGTCTTGATGACTCAAGTAATGATGTGAGTAGAATTTTGTCTCCATCCTTATTAGACATTAAGAAAAGAGTGAACAGTGATGAATATGTATCTCTTAAAGATTTCAACCATGATATGAAAGAGGTTATTGACAGAACGACAAATGATGATCTGAGTATAATATACAAAGATTTGTTTATGGAAACATTTCCTTGGTTTGACTGTGAAAATAATTGCCTCCAACCAAATCTAGAAGTTGAAGGAGAACATGAAGATACTGAATCATTAAAAGATGTAGAAATATCAGAGAACAAAGGCACGAAAGCCACAACTGAATCAGTAGAAAGGCCAATAGACCAGATTGTTCCCAAATTAGAAGATGAGGGTCCAAAAGATGAAGAAGATTTAATGGAATTTTACTCAGTGACAGATACAAGAATTTGTGTTCTTTGTAAAGCTGCCGGCGATGGCGGACCTTCAATGGAGGGACGGTTATTGTACTGTGGTCAGAATGATTGGATTCACGCAAATTGTGCATTATGGTCTGCAGAAGTATTTGAAGAAATTGATGGATCTCTCCAAAATGTTCATTCTGCCATTTCACGAGGTAAAATGATAAAATGTGCAGCATGTGAAGTTAAAGGCGCTAGTGTTGGATGCTGTGCTAAAAACTGCAGTGAAACTTATCACTATGCATGTGCAAGAAAAGAAAATTGTGCTTTCATGGATGATAAAAGAGTATTTTGTCCTACTCATGGTAAAGATGTTCCCAAAAAGAGTCTACAGAAGGATGCTGACTTTGAATTAACAAGACCAGTTTATGTTGAACTTGATAAAAAGAAGAAAAGGTACAGTGAGATTAGCAAAGTTCAATTCATTTTAGGATCTTTAACAGTCCACAGTCTTGGGAAAATAGTACCATCAGTATCTGACTATGAAGAGTTTTTGATGCCAGTGGATTTTTCATGCACACGTCTTTTTTGGTCATGTAAGAAACCCTCGAAAATTGTAAGATATACCATAAAAACAAAATTGTTACTGGCAGAACCTCTACCTGGATTTGATTTTGGTGTGAATATTACTGTTGATCACACTTTGGATATCCAAATTGTAGACCGAGTTATGGCTGAAATTGGTGCTTGGCATCAAAGTTTGGAAACTGGCACTAGTAAAGCAGTATTTATGAGAAAGAATGACAAATCTCCAATTAAATTAGGGAGCACAGTCACACTAGAGGATTTAGCAGTTAAGCAAGTAGTTGAATATTTACTTGATAATGTCTGTAAACAAGAGCAACAGGATGAAGAAGAGCCTCAAAATACGGCAGATCTTCTGCCACCTGAAGTGAAGGATGCCATATTTGAAGATTTAAATCATGACCTTTTAGATGGAATATCAATGCAGGATATATTTCAAGATCTGAAAAATGAATTCTATTGTGCTATGAGTCAATCTGATGATAAAGTAATGACAAGTCCGATTTCCGTTCTACAGATTTTATTGACGAACTTTTAAATGCGCGATTGGAATCTGGTAGTAAAGAGTTGAAACGAAGTAAATCTGAAATGCTTTTACAAAGTCACGGCCTTAAAACTCTTACTACTGGACGAGGTCAACAACGATCGAGTAGTTGGAATAATAAATTTGACACAAGTCTGCTATCTTCTACTATAAAGAGATGTAAAATAGGCAAATCCTCTACTGTGACAGGCAAACTAAGTCCAGTGCAAAGGTTGCCATTGATTGAAAACCCTTTAGATACAATAAAAGATTCTGACACTAATGTACTTAAAAAGGTTAAATTAGAATCTTGTACAGGTGGTAGTATGAGTGAAGAGTCACCACATACTTCTGGTATCAACTTTAGAATTGTGTCACCAAAGAAGGAAGAAGTTAATAGTGAGAAAACTGAAAAAACAGAAGGTTATTACACTGAGGTCATAGATTTCTATACAAAGATTCAATGCAGTCCAATTTCGCAATTAGATGGAGCGGCAGATTGGTCTGGGTCAGAGAGTACTTGTAGTTCAAGGCCGAGTAGCCCGAGAGACAACGATTTTACTCCAATTCAACAATTAGATGGTGCTGAAGAGAATCATCCCAGTGATAATGGATCCAGAGGTCCAACTAATCAGTTTATGTACAGAGCAAGTGGTACAGAAAGCTACACTGTTACATTTGCAGGTAATTCTATGAATGGTCAGCCTGAACTTGTTATGCGACCATTAGACGATACTTCTGGAAATAATCCAATGGAGCAACTAGTAAGATGTGATAGATGTCAATGCACTTATAGAAACAAAGAGTCATATGACAGACATGTCCCATCTTGCGATATGGTGTCCACCAGTGAAAGTGAGAGTGAAAACCCGAAGTCTCCAGAAAATAGGACATTAACAACACTACAAAATGCTTTTCAAGGTGCATTTGCTCAACCCATGATAATTCACGCAGGTGTTGTCAGTGGAACAGAAAATACTGTGAAAGCTGAAGGTATATCCGCACGACGAACTTCAATTAACACGAGACAGATTACAATAAATGGCACAATAGTTGAAACCCCATCTCCAGGGCCATCTAATGAAATGACTATGACTATAACGGAACAAATGAAATCTGGAACTGTTATTTTTGATCAAAGCAAGACAACTAATGTTCAAGTATCTACTAATCAGCAAATGCTTTCATCACCTCAAATAGTGGTCACACCACAAATGCTATTACCAAAAACTAGTTCTGCTGGTGGTCAAAAAATTATGGCTCCCCAGATAATTGCACAACCTGGTTTACTTCCATACAATATATGTGTCAAACCAGGAAACAATGGTAATTTACAACCAATTCAAGGCAGCGCCGACATGACTCAGCTTCTTTCGGGCTCTGGAGGAATTCAAGTAATCTCTTCAAATTCAAATCAAGTATTAACAATACCATCAAATCAGCAGCCAATAATCCAGGGCAAAAATCAAATAACGAATTTTCCAAACATGGCTAGTGCATCTTCAATAGCTTTACCTGTCAACTCAATTCAAGGCATGCCCAATACATCAATCATTCAAAATATACAGCCAATGATAAGGCCACAAATGCAGGGTAACCCTACCATAGTGGTTCCTGCAATGACGACTCAAAGGTTGACATCACCAAATTGTCAAAATAAACAGCAGATCATTCTACCAGGGACTCCACAAAAATCACCCAAAAAGCAACCTGCACCAGTTCACCCTAAACCCATTTTTCAATCTACTAACCGTGGAAGAGGCAGAACAATGTCTAAACCTACAACAATCAAAACAAGGCAAACCAAATTAGAAAAGACATTCACGACCATTAACCAAACTCCGATTGGACCAGGAAATACAGTTATTCAACTACAAACAAATAATCAGACAGGACAACCGTCTATAATTGTGCAACCTGTCACGAATCAAAACATAATGTCTGCTTATGTAGAGGCATTATCACAGCAACAAAATCAAAATATGCAATATATTGCGACTATAGCACCTCAAGGAGATTTTAAAACTGGGCCAACACAGTTCATTTCACAAAGTGGATTGGTTCCTCAGACATTCCAAATACAGCAAACAGAATCTGGAGGTTTAGTTGCAGTGCCAAGTGGAGGTATACCTGTAATACTGCCCCAAGGAAATGTTGGAATTTTACCACAAGCAATTCAACAAGGTGCGACAATTTTGCCCCAAGGGGCTATTCAGACCCAAGGAATAATTTCCCAAGGTCCTAATGGACCCACAATTTTGCCACAAGCTATTCATACTCAGAATGGGACCACCATAATTCCTCAGGGAACAATGCAAGGATTGACATCTGGAAACATAACATCTCAAGCGACACTTTTGCCAAATAATACTTTACAAACAGCTGGGGCAACTGTTGTGCCTCAAAGTGGGATAGGAAATGGCCAGACCACTATAATCCCAAATGCTGCGCTGCAAACCCAAGGCAATACGCTTATCTCCTCTGCTCCGGGAGCTACTATAATACCTCAAGGCACCTTACTACCACAATTTTGCAATGATTCAGTGCTCCTGGGATCAACGCCGACTTTAGAAATGGTCACTGATTCATCTGGTTGTATGTATCTGACGACAACTCAGCCAGTATATTATGGCTTGGAAACAATCGTGCAAAATACTGTTATGTCTTCACAACAGTTTGTTTCTACAGCAATGCAGGGCGTTTTAGCTCAAAATAGCAGCTTCTCGGCTACAACAACTCAAGTTTTCCAAGCTAGTAAAATTGAGCCCATTGTCGAAGTTCCCACTGGTTATGTTGTTGTCAATAATGTAGGTGATGGGGTATCTACAACATCTACCCCAAATGTAGTGACGGCACAGTCAGTGCAATCTTCGCCACCTTCAATAAAGACTGTAAAGACAACTGTTCCTAATCTGACTTTGCAACCATTACCTGATAAATCGTTGAGCAACAACAATAGGCAAACACCTAAAGTAATTCACATGGGGCCACAACAAATAGCTATTGGTTCTCAATCTGGACCAGGCACTATTATAACAGGTAGAGCCAATTTAAATCCAATCACATCACAGATACATAGTATGACATTGTCAAATGCTACACAGAATTTACAAAGAAGCAATATGATGAAGCCTAGTAATGTATCAATGGCACCGAGTGTGACACTTGTATCGTCGACGGGACAACCGATTATGGCAATTTCGCAATCCATACCAAATTCTTCGACATCATATTCTATGCAGCCAATACCTTTATCACAACCTATAGTATCGAGCTCCATTGCACCATCAAACAAAAATATGAAAATCGAAAACTCACATGTTATAGAAATAAGTGGGAACTTGCAAGAGAACTCGTCTTCAAATCTGCCAACTATTAGTGTACCTACAAGTATAAAATCACCAACACCGTGGAAACAAATAAATCCACCAAATAGCTCTGGATTATCTGAAAATAAACTTGATTTGCAAAACATAACAATGAAGCCGATAAATATGAATTCTGCCATGAATTTACACAATAACATTACAACTGCAAGGACCTATTCCCAGAATGATTCTGAAAAACTTAATCAAAACTGTTTGATGCCACATTCTCACAATAGTAGCGCAATGTCGGGTATGAATATCCATTCGCACCAGTTTGAGTCCAATATCAACGTGAGCCACCAAGCGTCCTCTCATTCAACCCCCAATAATGTTATTCAAATCACAGCTGGTAACATATACCCACCTTCTTCAATAATGAATACCAATTTTGACACAGACACAACTCTAAAATTGAGTAAAATAAATGCTTTGTCAAAAGCCGAAGGTGGACATCTAAATTTCTCACAAGAGATTATGGCATCACATTCACATTCGCAACAACATGCAAATAATGATAAGACTTTTCAAAATATGGGTCCAAATGAATCTAAACACATTTCTGACAATAGTATTAATCAGATGAACATTCATAAGCTAAACAGTTGTCAGATGGCTGGTAATATCAGTAACACGCCGGCGATTAGTATTATTCCACATAATATGATGCGATCGCAAATGCAAAATAATCAAAATTCTATAAGTGTACCTAACAACTCAAATCAATTGTGTTCTATCACGAGCAGCTCTTCTCATGGTCAGATACAAATACTAAATCCTGGAAACAATTCTATGCAGACACCTAACTTATCGTGCCAAGAAGCCTCAAACAACAGAATGAGCATGAATGTTGCTAATGAAAACAGTATACAGTCTTCACAACAGCTTGAACTGTCTAATTCATCTATGAACAGTTCCTGTATGCCCCATGGTAACATGCAAATAATTTCTCATGAGAATAATCAGCTATCAACACCAAACCAAATCCATATTATGAATGGACAGATCCAGCATAGTCGTCAAATGGAAAATACACAAATGCCACCACCGAATCAAGGAACACCAAATAGATCATTCCATGACAGTATAGGTGCTCAACAAAGTCTCAATCAGACCACCATACTTCCTAATCGAAGTACTCCCGACAATAACAATATTATGAATCAGACGATGAGCATGCATATGAGCAATAATAATCATGGGATCAATCGTTCTGAATTAAATGACATTGGTCACATGCACATGCAGCAGTCAATGTCCAATATGAACATGCAGAATAATAGGATGATGATGGATAATATCCAATCTCATAGTGTTAGTAACATGAACCACACAATGCATTCTAACCGAGCAATGGAAAATATGCATAACAGCCAAATGCATAGCATGCAGCAGATGAATCACCACATGACAAACAATAGTAGGGCACAGATGGAGAACAACATTCACGTGAATCAGCAAATGTCTCTACAACAAAATAGACAGATGGATAGTGTAGGTCTTCACCATCAACACCAATTGCCCAATGTTATGCAGATTCAAAATAATCGTCAACATGTGGATAATACCATGATGGGGATGCATCAACATATGCCAAATCAAATGCTTAGTAGGCAACAGATGGAAAACAATATGCATATGCATCACATGCCTAGTAATACGCCAAATCTGAATTTAAATAGTCAAATGGATAATTCTGGATCCATGACTAATATACACAGTAACAGATACGATAATAATTCTATGACAATGCAAAATATTAATGCTATGAATCAAATACAAAGTAATAGAAACTCAATGGAACACACATCTATGATGCAACATCAAATGAGTAGCATGTCCTCTATAAATAATATGAATTTGCACAATAACATGAACAGTGGTATGCAATTGAGTAATTCTGGTCATCAATCTATAAATAATTCCTTGATGCATGTTCCTAATATTCCAGATATAAAAAATGATATACAAAGTTCGTGTGGAGTTAGTTGTTCAAATACGGGTAGTCAGTTTCCTAATAGTCAAACTTCAATGGAGATTTGCAACAATATAAATAGCAATAACATGACTATCGGTCCTGGAAGTATGATGCATGGAATGAACGTAAATAGCTCTAACATGAGTAATAATATTATGATGAACACAGTTAGCAACAGCTCGATGTATGGCCCCAACAGCCAAAATAATTTAAGTAGCCATGATATGTTATTGAGTTGTAACAATGCGCAAGATCATACTGTAAGTAATTTAATAACAGGAAGTTCAAATCATATGATGATGACACAATCTCATTCTTCAAATACTCCAAATCAAACCATAACTAACTCAGTTCCAAATAATTCGCAAATTAATATTAATAGCTGTAGTATGAATACCAACAATCAGTCACAAAATATGACTAACATTGACAATCAAATTAATAGAAATGCAATATCAGTTAATGATTCATCCAAGTTTGTACAAGAACCACTGAGAGGTAAAAATATAATTGGTTCATCATCTAATGCCAATATGAATATTTCTAATATACCAAGTAACGATTGCGCCAAAGTAAATATGGTGGGCGATAAACAAAACCATACTATATCAGTGAGTAATCAAATAGGTTACATGCAAATGAATTCACAGAATAATAGAGTAATCAACTTGCCAGAGAGAAACAGAATTAATAATTTAGAAAATAATATTAATCAAAATGTACCACAACAGCACAATATTCGCGTTGTCACCAATAACAGCAACACCAATGTAAGTGGAATTACAGCTGAGACATTAGCTTTCCAACAAAAAAATGAAAACACAAATAGCACTAGTACCATGATTAATGTACCATTCCAGGCGATACCTAATAGTGCCCCAATGAACATCAATGTGAATTCAAGTAATAATACTGTTAATATCACTGTACAAAATAATTTAGTGGACCCTAAAATTGCTTCAAAAGCTGCAGCTGACATTAACTTTCCTCTTCAAGCGAACACAACAACAATATTGCCTAATCAAAATAGTTCGAATAACATGATATGCATCCCTGTCCCAAATAACACTATTAATTTACCAACACAGAATAGTTCGAGTATAACCTTACCTAAAGCTCCTCCAACTCAGCAATCTGGAATTCCAACAAATGTTGTTAATCCCATGTCTATGAGACCTATGAACAGGGTATTACCATTGCATAGAGATGGTCAAAGTAAATCATCAAAGACTTCGACCTCAAAAACTGCTTCTGTACCAAAGCAGAGACCGGTAAGTCATGATATGCCAGATCTAAACATTAAAGATGAAACAATTGATAGTGATTTGGAGAAAGCTATTGAGGAATCTAAGCGGATGATGGAGCTTGAAAGAGCTAGAAGGGAAAAGGAAGATTTAGAAGCAGTCCAAGCTATGCAGCTGTCTGCAGATTTGCACCAACCAAATACCAGTTCTGCTTCCAATGACGCTGAAATCATAGCCAGGGAGCCTATTGAAACACCAAAACCGTCATTACCTAATTTAGTCGCCGACATGATTGACATTACACCACCTAAAATATTGGTGGAGAAAGATACAAACCGAAATCCAGTTTCCATGAAATCATCAAACTCTCCACCTAAAGTAATGAAAAGGCCACTAACTGATAGAAAATATGAAAATGATGGATTTACAAAGAAACAAACTAAGCATCCAAAAGGACAGGAGAACAAAGCACAACCAAAACAGCCTGTAGATCCACCAAAAGATGATGGACCCAAGTTGATATATGAAGTAACTTCAGAAGATGGGTTTAACTATTCTTCATCTTCTCTTTCGGATTTATGGGCAAAAGTAATAGAGGCTGTTCAAAATGCAAGGAAACAAGCTGGATTACCACTGATACAGTATAATTTACCATTCAGCCTTTCAGGAGCTCATCTATTAGGACTTAACAATAATGCCTTGCGATATCTTATTGAACAACTTCCTGGGGTAAGTGTATAAAAAGTATTTATTAATTAATACGTTGATTCAAATGAAATACTTTATCATGTACAAAGCGCGGCAGCTGCCTAGATTTTGTATGTCCATAATTATGAAATATACAGGCTGAATTTTTTAAGGGCAAAATCCTAAATTATACGTAATGGCGAAAAGTTCTTAAAAGAATCTTGAAATCGATTTTGATGAAAACTAAAGAGCTTTGTCATTCCTTCACAGAAATTGCTCCTTACAAGCTACACCAGTGGTTTTCAATCTTATTGTCTCCCTATGGGCCATAGACAGATAAAAAGTTAGTCATTTAAAAGACTACGTTTATGTTTTTTCTCATATTCATTATTAGGGCCTTATACTCTGCAAAAAGCTGCTGAGCTTAGAAAATACCTAGAAATTTAAATTGCTTTTTCCCTATTGCCGGCGACCCCCCCCCCCCAGGGGGTCGCTACCCACAGATTGGAAAACGCTGAGCTACACTATAGACTGGTGTAATAATACAGGCTGTTATTTTCTTTATTTTGAAAATTAGACTTGATTTCTGACTAAGTGTAATTGATATTCAAAAATTTAAAGATTTAATGATGAAACATTAGTTTTATCAAAATTGGACCTTGAGATTCCTTTAAGTATAGTTCGCTATTTCGTATAGGATGTGGCCCTGAAGGACTACTTCAAAAATAAACTCTAGATAGATATCTTTAATATTTAAATAGTAATTGAAATTATATTTATAATATTTTAAAAGTAAAACGATAGGAAAGTTTTTAATCATTTGCCCTTTTATATGCACATTGTTCTAGAATGTATTGTAATATCACCTACCAATTGGTTTTTTTTTGATAATAATTTTAAGTCAACATTTAACATATTAATTTTTTAGGCTAGTCGCTGTACAAAATATAAGATTCGTCAAGGTCGTCAGTTGAGCAGTTGGGACAATGACTTAGACCTGAGTGAGGGTTTCAAAGAAAGTGCTTGGGGAAGTGCACGAGCTGGACCCGTCCTTAGGAAACAAAATCACGACATGTTTAGTTGGATGGCATCGCCATTCAGGGAGGAGCCACCACCTTTCGGCGGCCAAGAAGGAGAGAGCTCAATTTCCAGGTAAAACAAGTGATTTTAATCACATTTCATACAATCCTATTAATACTATAAATGCTTTTAATTTTTTATGCAAAAACTACTAAGCAGATTTTGATGAAAATGTACACCTTATGAACGATATGTGTTGTATATATCAGAAGAAGAGACTATAATTTGTTAATGGTTGTATCTATATTGTGAATTTTTAAGAAAAAATTCAGGTGAAGTAGCGGTTAGCTGCTGCTATGTTTATATAGAGGCAACATACGCACATACATTGTCAGATAAAAGCAGTTCTATTGAACTATATTTCCATAAACAAAGGAAAGAAGATGAGGGCAACATTTTCTATTATATAATCACAGATAAATTTCGAAGGCTTACAATCGGGTGTATACGCAAAAATGCCATTTTTTGTTTACTAAAATCTATGCATGTTACAATTTAGAAAGTCTTACCAGTATGCAAGTGTACCCATAAAGAAGGGTATTCGAAATTTCAGCCTTTTATACAATCAACTAGTTTTGTTCACGATTTTATCCCTTGTGTAAAACAGAACTTTTGTCTGTACACCCATTTGTTATGAAGTCATTGATATGTGTACCTATTGTTAGAAAAAAATATGGTTATTTAATAATAAATCATTTTTCAGACGCCTTGCCACTTTACCACCGGCTATGAGATTCAGGCAATTGAAAGAGACTTCGAAAGCATCTGTTGGCGTATACAGATCTCACATACATGGAAGAGGATTATTTTGCAAAAAAGATATTGAAGAAGGTAAGTGATACTTATTATTTAGTTTACAAATATAAATTTGCCTGTAAACAAAACTTCGAATATTTGTAGGCGACAGAAAATGCGCGGTTATTGTGTATTATTATGTAAGTACACTTTTAGACAACTAATAATCATTAATTTTTTCCATAATGTATTTTAAACAAATTTTGTCATGTTACATGATAAATGGGTAAAAGTGATATCTAGAAAACTGAGGTATAGTTTGTGATTTGTGACAGGTCGAGATGGCAATTCTCTAGTGATGTGACCGCACACACCAGGGCAATCACAGTGGGCTGTCTGCCTGTCTGCTGAACTCATGCCATATAAAAAAAAGGCTTTTTTAAGCTGGCACGAGCGTTGTGCAAGTGAAGAGGCGCCTCTTCCATAATTCGCTTTATACTCTGATTGCTATGTTGACTTGTCGCAAACCATAATATAATTTTTAATTATCTAGTCTAAAAGCAGTCGAAAAAGTCGATTGTAGCGGACAATCGACTATTCTATGTTGCAATTGTGTGTTGTATTTAAATTCTATAAGATTCAACTCTTAGCAGTGAGATGAATTAACCATTCGCTTATGAATGAGCTATATATACTACAACACTATGCTCCACACTCGCTACAAAAAAACGATCGCATCTGTCATTTTAGTCTACCTAATTTAAAATCTGAGTAAATCTATCTGAGTATTCTATGAGGTGAGATGAATCAACAACTCACACGATTCACTTATAAGAATAAGCCATACTACAACATAGCTCCAAGCTCCCAACATAAAAAAGAATGATCAAAGCTTTCATTTTAGTTCAGGTAATTTACAAACAGGATATCAAGGCAACACATGAGAGTACTGGAATTATCATTTATAGTTTTTTTATTTTTTTTATTTAGGGCAACGAACAATTACACCACTAAGAAAAATAAATAAAATACAAACTATAGGTGAATATTACTCGTGGCGCAACCAGCGATGTTGCCCACAACTATAATAGAAAAAATAAGAAAAATCCGCCTGTCTGTCTGTCAGTTACTACCCAGATAATTACGAATTGTTTGAAAGATTTGGTATACAGTTGTCAATAGATGTAAAATTCACTTAACTGATATCTGTTAGTGATGGGAGGTACGTCCATTGACAACTCTATAATTTTCTTTTTGTACACAGAAGGGGCTAGAAAAAATATGTCTGCTTCTGTATAATATTCATTGTAAAGTTTCAATATCCTGTTAATTGGGGCACGTTCATGCGTTAGTTCTAGATATCTTGCCGCAAACATATCACGCGTACGGTTCTTCCATATCACGTGAAATCTTTGCGGAACCCAAAAACTTATTTGTTTCGATAGTGTAATGCAATCAAATATTGTATACAAGCATAGCATCCAGGAGATTTCGCCTCGTATCAAGTTCATGCATAGAGTACTTGCTAAGGAGCGTCTCATACGAGGTCTTAGAATGGGAACAGCGTATTTTCTCCGTTGTGATAGTGCGTATTGGTTGTAGGCGACATGGTGATAGAGTACGCGGGCGAAGTGATACGCGCGGTGCTCGCCGACCAGCGCGAGAAGCGCTACGAGGCGATGAGCGGTCGCCGCGGCGTCGGCGGGTGCTACATGTTCCGCATCGACGACCACCTTGTCGTCGATGCCACGCTCAAAGGGAACGCTGCCAGATTCATCAACCACTCGTGTGATGTAAGTATTCATAATAATGAGCCGTATCTGTATTAGTGTTAAAGACTTAGACAGTGGCAGAATGCTTTTTATTTAATGCGTTAAACACCACACTCGAGTTGTTCGTTATTTAACTTTATTAATAAAGTGCTACTAATGCAGATAAAGCCGCACCTTTATGCACAATGACACTACGTACACATTGAATAAACGCAAAAAGATTTTTATATCTTATAAAACAACAAGCTTATAACTTCTGATTGATCCATCAAATATAAGATATTTTTTTACTAATAATCGATAGACCCCACATTAAGCAAGTTACACTTATGTTATGAGCAATAGACAACAGACTACTTTGAGATCTATTCCATTCGTCTGGACTATAGTTAATAACGGAAAGTTTATTTACAACATTTTCTATGCTAGGTACTGAACGGGATACTGTGTTGCAGTTAGGTACGTCGGCAAAGGCTTAGCCCTCTATCACAGAGGCCGTCAACTTATAAATGATATATGTTTTTGAAGTGAAGACTTCTTTACTGACCACTTTATGTTGTTGGTATTAAATGAGTCTGAGCCGTCACGCGTCACGCTCTGCTATGTAACGCTCGTTCGGTTTAAGTCGACTAAGGGAGCGAGAGAGATATATAGTCAAAGCGTTACTGCTATACTAACTCGGCGAGGGTTACTCGTCGTGATGAAGTTTTCAGTTCTGTTGTGTGGGTCTTAAGCACAGGTTATTTTTTTTTTTATTAGAATTAATTGTTAAGTTTATTTTTACACTAAACTAAACTATTATTTCCAGCCGAACTGCTATTCTCGCGTCGTGGACATCCACGGGCACAAGCATATACTGATATTCGCGTTGCGGCGCATAACCGTCGGCGAGGAGTTGACATACGACTACAAATTCCCGTTCGAGGAGGTCAAGATCCCTTGCACGTGCGGAGCGAAAAAATGCCGCAAGTACCTCAATTAAAATTAAGCTAATAACCGTGATAGTGACTTGAATTTGTCAATTATTGTTTCAAACGAGTTAGATCAACAGCCAGATACCTGAGTTTACAACTTATTTGTCTCAGCTTGGTTCATTGTCTGTACACACTGACACATAACTAATTCTCCAATATTATTGTGCCTTTGTTTTTACACTGTCGCTTGTTTTCTGATAAGAAGTTTGGTATAGAAAACAAATATATTATAATGGAATTTAATTATGGTCCACTCTGAACTCTAGAATTTTCCAAATTAATTTTTGTAGAAGGCATCGTAGTACCTGATTTAATCTAAGAGCGGGCATAATATGTGGCGCAGAATTATACGTACATTTATAATGTAACAATCATACTATGCAATGCAATAGGTAATAATGTATATGGATCAAGAAACTAAGTTGGTTCCAATTATGAGTTCAAGGTCCATACTATTGTATAGCGTTTGCTGTCAAACTAGAGAGTGTAATTGTTAGTAACATTTGAATGTCTCATTTTATGACAGGTGCCTTATACATTCAAAAAGGCGTTTTATCTTAACCAGACAGTAAGTGTCACAAGACTGAAAGTTAGTCTAAATTACCCATCTCAGTAGTTACTACTCTGTTACAAGCTAGACAAGTATGTTTGATACGAGGGCTATATACGTCTAAGGCTGATTTTTTAATCATCAGAAAAAATTGTTAGTCATAGTATATAATATGAAAAAAACGAAATTAACGTTCGGTTTAAATTTATACATATACAGTTATAATTTTATTTGATGTTTGAAAAATCAGTCTAATATTCTGAAATGTTATTTCAGAATAACATCACAATCATTAACAGCCCAAATAATGTTGACAAGTAGATTTTAGAATTTAGATTGATAAGTATTCCGATAAGAGGATATTTCCCCAAATATCGAAAATTGTTACAGCTTCCGAATTTGTTGTAAAATTTTAGTGTCAACAACTTGGCAACATTGACAAAACTCAATCGATTCTTGAGATTTCATTTTTTTTTTCAAAGTTTTATTTTTTCTTATCCAGAACATGTGAGAGAAGTCCATTATCGGGCATCGTTTCTAAAAAAGGGAAAAAGAATTCTTTATACCTAAGGCTGTAATTGGTCTTATATAATAATATACATTATGGATTTTACTAAATAATTGACGTACATACAGGTTCTCAGCTAAACTACCTCTGAATGTAAGCAATAACGCCTTAGCTTAATTTGTTTGATAAAGTAAAGGTAGATCTAAGTCGGCTAGTGACTCGTAAGACAGTAGACATTCAGGCACAGTGTTGCCACGCCCGTATTTACAATAATTGACTTGATATTATGAAATAGGTGTAACGTAACCTTATACATGCATATGCCTCTCAACTCCGAAAATGCTGTATAGCTGTGTGCTCTCACTTTTAGGGCGATTCGATTGATATCAATTTCACCTAGATAGCGTCGTACTGTACAAATTCACCTGCAAAGTGGTGCATACGAATTACGCATTGAAATATAGTGTAACTCTTAGGACAAATGGTGTCAGTGGCACTTCGAACTGTTGTATTGAATAACCTAATGACTATGCTTTATTTAACCCTTAAGCCATATAACAAAGGAATTGTGGTTTGACTATTCACAGCACCATCTATTTGAACTTTACAGCATATTATGTTAGTCGGATCTCATGGAGAGAGCTTTGCGGGATTCTATATAGCATAATAATTACAGAGTACAAGATCTGTTCCATCAAAATTTGGGACAGAAAACCATCAAGACATTGTGAATAATAACTGATTACTAATATTTTTGGAACAGACCTATATATTTAAACAAAATGCCAGTCACAGACGATTTTAATAGGTCCGTTCCAGAATACACCTTAATACTGAATGTTGATTGAAATATCAAATCTAATACGTATTCTTAATAATGTTTTTTTAAATTTAAATTCTATACATTATTATCTAATCAATACACCAATTTAAATGGAATTAATATTTCAAAATTAACACAAAATTTATGTTTTTAAAATACTCGATAAATTCTGTATTACTTGAGATGTTTTTGACGGGAGTTTGAATTTACTTTATAGTTATATCATTCATTTTCTTAAATAGATATAGTGCTTATTTGAAATGTATTGTATTTATTTTGGAACTCTGGTTATATGATAACTGGTTTGAATCAAATACAGATTTTTATAAGAATGTTTATTAGTTTTAATATTAGGTCAACATCAGTTTTAGCCATAACAAGTTATATATTTGTTTTGGGACATCATTGTATTTTGAAATAATGGATATTGGTTTTACAACCTGGAATGGGAAACGATGGATCTCCTAAATTTCTATTTAGAATTTAGTGTGGGAAATATTAAATGCAAATGGAATACTGGGTTGAAAACAATTTATTATACTTGTACATATGTAATTACGACAATAAGTCAAAAAAAATCACATATCGATTTGTTCCCACCTTGTTTTCTTTTTGACATAACTGGTACCAATCGGTTTTTTGTATTTGGACATTCTGATGTTTTACATGAATCTTGTTATGATCTCCTTATCGAATCTGCCCAGTGTTAGGAAAGTGTTGGTTTGTGTATATTTTTAAATTAGTTTTTTATATAGTGAAAAATTATTTTAATGTAAGTTTTTTATATGTTTGTAAATATGTTGTGTTGCATTGCGTTTTAGATCAAAATAGGTGGGTTTGAGATCGGCTTAAGTGTTTGCCCAAGGTATCTAAACAACGATGTGTACGTAATTAATGTTTTAACGGTTTTAAGCGCGTTATTCATTTTATTCTTAATTTTTACACCAACAAGTCGGTTAACGGTTAACTTTCGGTAACCGTGATCTTAATATGACTCGAATGTCAAGTGTCAGAAGTCATTACTTCTAGCATAGAATAACAACTTTAACATTTTACAGTTGTTATTCTATACTCTCTACTCGTTTTATTCTCATTATTTAAATTTGTTTCTGGTCTGGCTATACTATGGTAGTAAACACAACTTCGTGTTGTATTATGAATCGAAGAGGACGACGTAGAGAAACTCTTCGGTAAACAAGCCTAAATAATAATGCATATAGATTTAGGTAAAACAAAAATTAGATATTTTTTTATCCCTCTGTTATATGTGATGACTTTCCCTCATTTTTATATGAGTGATATGGGTTATTTTGTCCCTTACAGCAGGCCACCAAGCTTGAATTGTATATAGTATTCAAAGACTGGAGATGATTATTTACAATCGTGTTAATAGAACGACGAGAAGTATAGTGACACTTGCGTTAGATAAAAATTGAATATAAAATCAATCGAGAACGCGCGCTAAAAACCATTAAAAATATTCATTATGTATTACAATCGCCAAAACCTAAGATAAGACTTGGATGTGATATGCGATTAATCCCGGTTCAGGGCTCACGAATGGTTAGTGCGTAGGTGTATGTAGATTTGTTCCTCATTACGGTCTTATTTCTTTACTTGTGATCAGTTAAGTCTCGACTAACATAGTTTCTACTTGTACATATAGCGATAGTGACTTAGATTTTTAAATTTGTAATTAAAGTTAGTACATTCGAAAGAAGGGTAGCAAGTTTACAAGTACAATGTTACTTTAAAAAAAAAAAATTTTTAACGCGTATTGTATAATGAGAATTGTAAATAAGAGTTATTATTATTTGTCATAATAATGTGTTTTGAACGACAAATCGTTTTATCGTAGTCATAGCGATAGGTTGTATTTTATAGAGGTATATTTTTAGTGTGTAAATAATAAGTTATTGTATGCGCGAGATGGCATCGTTTAGTGGATATTGTGGGGATATTTCGTGTGCGGCGGGCGGGCCGTTTACACGACGCGCGATATTGTACGTTGCGGAGCACTCCCAGTGTAACGAGCACGGTTTTTATTTCACGTGCACATTTATTAGCTTTAATCATATTTTAGCACAGATTTTTTTTACAATTAAATGCAATATTTTTTATTGATTTCAATTTTACTGAATAATTGGCATATTTTTAACGATTCTTAAGGTAAGAGCGCACTGAGGCGCTGCACGCAGTTTCTGAGCTATTACGGAATTTTATTGTTCTTATAAAATCGTAGGTGTCGAGTTAATTTATGCAGCATATAAGGGCGGGATTTTAAATTTATTAATTCATATCTTATACCTATACAACTAAAAAGTCATATATTTCAATACTCGGTGACGTATCTCTGAGTATTAAATATATACCTTATTTCCATGTAATAAGTGTAAAATATTAATAAACTTAAAATTCTGTATCGTCTCGTCGATCAATTTGTGTAGTTCTAAATGGCATAATTATAAGTTAAATCAAACAAGATAGTATTATCTTATAAGACGTTGAAACCTTGATTTTGTATTTGCTTGGTGTTTTATGATGTTCTAACGAGTCAAAAAGTTTATTATGATCATTTGTTAAACATCATTTAAAATTGCTTTGATGATGATATTTTAAAAGTAGGAAGATTTTTATGGCTGCTCTTTTATCATATATTTTTATACATCTAATTGCAGGTAGTTTAGTACGATTTTATATGAATTATTATAAAATTCTGTTTATTTCGCACTGTGCCTCAATGCGCTTTTCTCGACCGGCACGAATAGACTGAATTTCAACATCACACTACAACAACCATCACAGGATAAACCATATTACCTTTTGTCAGCTGCTTTTAACATTTTTAATATATTGTCTTAGGAATAAATCATTATAATACAACAATAGATACGCAATGTGTACTTAATACTTTTAACTTGCGTTTGTTAATCTGATAGGTGGAAGGCGCTAGTTAACATTTTGATAAGATCGCTTACAGCAACAGTATTAAGATATGTGTCCAAGTATTTGTAGTTGAATTCAATAAATCAGACTAAAACGTAGTGTGGACAGTTATTAGCTATTAGTACTTTTGAATTTTATACATCAGACCAATATATATTAACCAGTTCATATGTTGACTAATTCACGGCTTGTTTCTTCTCGATTGCTGTCTTTTAAGGATATTTTGAAATATTATTCCAAAGCAGGTATAATAAAAATAAAATACGCTAACCTCCAAACAAGCGGGTAGGCACGATTTTTATAATAATTAATGTTCTTGAAAATCTCAAAATCAAAGTCAAAAACATCAGAAATTAGCTTAACATCCTTAGGCAGGTGTGCACCGAAATTTAACCAATGGTTAACCAAAAATAATTACTGTTTTTCCGTACATTTTTGGCGATGATCTTATTTTAACCATCGGTTAAAAGTCGGTGCACACCAGCCTTAGAATCCTAGAATTAATTGTTACTTGAAGCAATTTTTTTCAAATTTATTGAACTTTGTTTGCATATTGACTGGGCTAAGGTTGTCTAAAGCTAATTTTTATTTTTGGAATTAATAGTACTCGTATAGAGTTTACACCATAGACAAGTAAACCATAACAAACCTTAAAAATCAAAGGTTATGCACATTGTGGAGTTGGTTTTTGGAGGCTAGTGTATGTGATAAACTAAATCAGTTTAGTTGTATATTCATATTTTACAGTTATTTCGATTTAAGTTCCTAAATATAATATTGGTATAACATATTCGTAAGAAGTATCTGGACACGGTGCCGACATGTTACGTGGAGTAAAGATCAATTCTTATGAAAATAAAAGTGCCTTGATTTGCTAAAACATGGGAACTCTTATCTTGCGAATTTTTCTATTTGCAAACACAGCGGAAAGTCATTTTTTGTTGCATCGCATGTTTGTTATATTATAGTTATAAAGAGGATATTGAGACATAATTGCAATAAAAAGAAATTTAGTGCAGGGTTCATAAAAATATACAATAAATTAAAACTTTAGAAAAGTAATTTTCAGTCGCATATACTCCATAAATCGATTCTGTTGCGGTTCATATTCAGCCAGTATTGTCTTTTTTGAATAATTTGATACGTTTCAAAGGAGTCAAAAACTATATTTTATAATTTTCTGAAGGATCAAATGGGTTGGGAGGTGTATTAGAACCGACTTCCATTTTTCAAAGACTAACAAATGCAGTTTTATCCTTAGTTTTTTTAGGTGAGCAATTATCAAGTTAAGAGTCGTTGGAAGATAAATAGATCGTTGCATTGGAAGACTTAAATTAGCAAATACGTTTAGATGTTGTCTTATATGAGTTCATTTTCATAATACCAGCCACGATGTCGGTACTGTGTGTAGATAAGCCTTAAAATTACCTCAAATTAAACTACGAACACTCAACACAAAAGCGTTTGTGATTTATGTTACTTCTCGAAAAAGGGGATATAGATAAGAAATGTTAGGTTGTTTACACTTTCGGCGGCGGTTGTTTTCGCGACAGCTGTCAAAGCGTGGACAACCTTAGTCGGTACTAAGTTTGATATGGATGTAATCGGTTCATCTTGTATAATAATAAGATAATCACATTTGTAGAAAGACTAGCCTCTATTCATTTTTGGTGTAGTATCGATTGTTAGGCCATAATGAGATGACCGCGCAGTCTGATAGCTTTTACGCAGATGACTAGATTCAGCAGTAATAAGTAATATATACAATGTTAACTCGTAAAGATTTTGATGTATTCACGCGGGATAGTATAAAACTATCATGAAAAATTGTTGTTTACGATATTACTTAATATGTATTATATTATATATTACTTGATATGTAAAGATCACGTTAATCCTCCTGATTAGCAACAGAAGGCAACGCAATGTTCTATTATAATCGATCAGAATGTAAAATGAAAAAAACTTGCGCGGTCATTTTTGCAAATTGTGAGTAATAAAGTTTGATACGGATTATATGCGGGAAAATAAAGTCGTACAAGAATTTACAAGACATAAAATTTTCAATACTTGTACCATAGAAGAAAAATACAGGAATGACAAATATCCAATAAAAATGTTGTAGCTCTGAAAAGGCCCCTACATCCTACATTTCCAGAGGATTCCAGAAGTCTTTTTCTGTTGCATTTTAATATAGCAAAAAACTACTAGACTTTTAAGAAACAATTTTATAGCTAGAGCCAGAGACAAACTCCAAGGGCGCGGGTTCAATCCTGGCCGCAACGCATGCACCACTTAGTCAGTTCTTTGATCTAATGTGCATATTGTTACAATTACCACGTGCTAATAACGGTGAAGGAAAACCTGTCAAGCCACCTTGGACTGGCGGGTATACTGTCTATTCCCCTATAATGGAAGGCCGGAGCCCAGCAGTGGGTCATTTATGGGCTGATATTCTTTTAAATTATTTGTTTTATGCTACCCGGAGAAGTCGCATTGCGAATTTCTTGGCCAGGGTTGAAAGGTGTAGAAACAGTATAATTGCTAGCTAGACACAACAAACAAAAATATATTGCTCCCTTAAGAGGGCAGCAGCGCATAACCGCTTTCCATCAAGTGGGCCGTCTGCCGGTCTGCTGAACTCCTGCAATAAAAAAAATAAAAAATATATTGGTATGTACCAGTACGGCTGCTGATTGCTGCATAGATTTAATTGAAATGTTTAAATTAAAAACTGACTGACATTTATTAATTCTAGTTTCTAATATTTAATTTAATTTAACCCTTCAAATAGTTTATATTATTAGTAATTGAATTGTGTGGTTGAAATAAATAAACAATAAGAATTATTATTATTAAATCATGACAGTTGAACATTTAAAGATTGTATAGTGTTGGTTTGAAGTTTAGTGTAGTTGAAACATTTATGACGCTTCTAGAAAACAAGGATTTGCGGACTTTTTCAGAGTTACATTCTTTATTAGGAAATTATGATTCCAATATTTTTTCTTCAACACTTGTACGATCTGTACTTCGCCTAAATTAGTCATAGCCGTGAAGAGCCGTTAATTTTGATAATTGAATGGTTGTTGTAATTTGTTTACATTTGATACGAGAATTAGTCCAAGTTGTAGCTTACATCGATTTATGATAATAAATACAAAGTACAGGTAATTTTAAATAATTATCAATTACATAATTTTTAACAAGTATTTTTAAATATTAGTTTTTACATTTCGACATAAGAATTAACATGTTTTCCCTTCCTAATTTCCTCCTAAATGTTTTCTTGTGTACGTTATCTTTGTTATTATTAAATTCTGACATTTGTGTCAATTGATGAATTGATTGTGAGTTGTATCGTTTTCTAGTGAAGGATAAAATTTAATTATGCTTTAAAATTATGTACATGTGCATTTTGTTTGTAATATAAAACATTAATAAATCAATATTATTATGAATTGAAAAGACCAAATCACGAAGTGATGAAACAATACGTCAGTTAATTTTAGGTGTATGCATCTGTTCTTGATATTATTTGTATTAATTAAAGATAATGCTTTTATTTTTATGTACACAATGCCATTTTGCCTAATGTTATTATAAATTATATGAAATTGCTTCAAAAGCACCAATTTTACAATTCATAGTTCTATGACCTGGCTATACATTTTATTACTTTATTTATTTTATTTCTATTATTATTTTGTATTGTGGTAAAATTTACCAAAAATAAAAATACTAAAATGTGCTTTATATTTTGTATTATTTAGAACCTCTTCCTCAATAGAATAGAATAGATTAGAATAATGCGTAATGCACGTACAAGGATGTTAATGTGGTCACAGTATCGATTCATTTTGCCTATAACAAGCCGTACAAGATTAATTTATTAACAAAATCAACTTTCATTATAAATTTCAATTAATATTGTTAATTCCTCAATAGCTTATGTATTTTTTAAAATAATATACCTACTTGGTAACTCTCTAATAAAGTTTCACAACTATCAGCGTGTTGAGATTGAACATAGCTCTTAAGCATCGCTTTAGGTTAGGTTAGGTTGCTGTTTAAGTACTGTATCTACTTCAGTGGAATTTCCTCAGAAAATGATGACATAACTAATATTAGAGGATATGAGACTACTAATTTTTTCCATAATCTATTTGTGTTATTTCCAATTATGTTTTTGTCAATAACAAGTCCTATAAATTTTATACTATCGATTTTTTATTTTATTTTTTATTATGTTTGACGTCCAGGTCTATTAGAAAAAATAGCAGCAGAGTTGCGTTGTCTATAGTGTATTAACTTAATTTAAATTAAATTCATAGATTATTATAGTCCAACCAAGAGTTCAATGTGTCATTAATGTTAATTTCGCATATGTCCTTTTTTATAACATAGTTCATCATTATCGTCTGCAAACAGTCATTGTACAGTAGGTAGCACGTGGTAAGTCCTTTTGTAAATTATGAAGAGGAGTGGCCATAATACACTGCCATGTGGAACACCGTATTTCACTGCGCTCATTTGACACAAAGTTCTCATCGGTTTTAGTACTATTATTGACGTTTGTTATCATAGTGTATTGTTGTCTTTTTGCCAAATACGACTTGATTTAATTAAGGATGGGGTTCCTATAACACCTTAGGATTCCAGTTTTTCTTTAATATTTTTCGGCGGACGGTGGACGCAATCGAAAGTTTGGGTCATATCACAAAATATAGTAATAAAATATTTATGTTACGAATAACGTCCATATTCCTTACTACTACAAACCGATGGCGAAGGAAAACATCTCGAGGAAACCTGCGGATCGATATTACCGATGTGTACTCGTAAATCCTGCTAATCCACGTTAGACAAGCTGCGTCGCGAGTACACTCTGTTCTAAAAATGGAAGAGTTCGAGCCCAGCAGTACATCTTATATAGAACGTAATTGAAATGTGACGTCATGGTATATGGTCATATGGTAAATAAGTGGAAAATTTACTGGCCGTAATATATAAACTCTCCGCTCATGATTCGAACCCACTCGCAGTGTTCTATTGGGTACAGTTCCCGGCATAATCCTGAGCGGTCACCTTTGTCTATGTGCAAAGACCGCTCAAAATCGGTGCCGGAACTTTATCTTAGAGCTACTACCAAAATTTCAGGATGAACTATTAATAAACGGTAATTACCAATAAAAAACACTATATTTGTAATGCTAAACCCCATATGTTTACAATACAATACATAAATTTATTTTCCCAACGCACGGTGCAAGTGCTGTCAGTAGCAGTGTCCCAATAATAAGCTGCAGCGGTGTGCAGTCCCGATCCATTCTTTTGTGTTATTGTCATACGCACTGTTGACAAAAATTTACTAATGATGTTTGCGTATTATTTAAGTCTATATTAGCCATGCATGCGGGGTTCGGCCTTTTGAGTACGTGCGTAAATAGCTAGCAAAGTTCGCGTAGGTATAATATTATGATCTCAATCATGAAAAAATAATTCTTTTAATTTATGAAAACATAAAACTCATTGTAGGCACTGCACAGTGCTTGCAGATCTTCTTCATAAAAGTTACCTATTTAGTAGAAGTTTTAAAATTGACAGTGGTGAATTTTACATTTTCAGGTTACCAGCTATCTGTATAACCTTTAGGTCGGAATAAAAGTCCAGCAACTTAAATTTTAACTACTTTAAAAGTACGATCATATAACACCAGGTTCTGATTGATACTTGCGTGGAAACTTGCACGCGGATATTGGTCCTTCGAGTCAGAAGGGGCAAAGATACACTAGGTGCCATACTTAAATCATATAAACGTCTGTATGGTACCATATTATATTATTAAAAAGTAATAATAAAATATTTACTAACTAATATACTTGAAAGGCTTATTCAATTTATTAAGCCTAGCTAACGTTTTTTCCGTAATAACACTAATCCATTGAGGAGAACGTGAATGACTGTATGCGTTGCCGCCTAAACACAGTTCAATATTGTCCCTAACAATCTTCTGCACTTCTTCGACGTTGAATACTAGGTTCTGAAATATATAAAAAAAACAGTTTGATATTTCATCTAACGTTTTACGCGTCTCTCTAATATTTCTCCAGTGAAATTGTGGAAATACAGTACATACAATTCTTAGCACTTTTGAACTTCGCAATTACCTCTTCGTCATCCTCCTGTGCTTGTGCCATTTTTCAGTTTCTTTTTACTACTATTGAAGTAAATTTATTATTTGATTAAATGTCTCCTATTTTAATGTACTCTGTGATTAAATGAAAGCCAAATGTCTGTGATGAGCCCGTCAAGTTCAAATATTTTGTTGAATTGAATGCTTAAACGTGCCAGCATTATTAATATCTGAGAATACACATTCTCACACTCACTACGAACACTATATTATATAAGAGAATATTCCACAACAATATCGGACTATAATAGTTTCGTTTGGTGTAAGTTGATAGTATATAATTTTTTCAAGTTGAGAGAAACTTCTAGATTTTGTGTCAGCATTGTCAGCTAGTTTTTATACAACAAGGCTGTATGGATTGAGATCCTTTGCTTATTATTATGGCGAACTGAATAACAACAAATAATTTCCGAACGAATGATGTCAAAAAATTGTAATTTTTCTTGACGAGACGAGAGGAGTTTTATTTTCTTTTGCTGTTTTCTAAGTTTGTGTTGCGTTTTAACTAGTTTCTTTTGAAAGGAAAACTGAATATTTGAAAAATATTAATTAAACGATGTCTTAGAAAAGTTACTATTTCATATGTGGTTAAAAATACATGTTTTAATTAATGGAGCTAAAGGTCTGGGTCGAGGGGATACAAAGGATTGTTTGCGGGGTCACAGAGACCACTACCTGTCAGGTCAGTCCCTGAATTTATATGAGGTCCTTCAAGGATTTAGAGTATAAAGCATTTGAACATGTACAAATTGCATTTATAAAGAAATGTTAAGTCATGATGTTTTTTACACAGGATGTAGTATTCGCTCTGGCCCATGCTACTGGCAAAGTGGGCAGATTCACACTGATAGAGCGCTGGCGAAATAATGAAAGGCTCTTAGCTCCTCAAGAATATCCCCTCAAGGTAATTTTGGTGGTGTTTCTGCTAGCGTACAGATATTCATTCCTTTTAGTATAGTAAACTTTACAAATAATTATTTTTATAGATCTTAATGAAATGGGGCGAATATTCCAATGACATACAGTTTATTCTAAGAAGATCTGATTCTGGTAACAACCAGAAGGCTTTACAGTCCACAAATAATTCCAAATCACCAATTGGGAGTGGGTATGTATTATATTACTTTAGTAATATCAGCTTATTTCTTTCTTGGAAATTAGCCCATTCCTCTTTACACGGGGACACAATGTAAAGACGAATGGGTGGTATGTTTACTACATTTCTCTTAGGCAGTTTGGTGAGTTGACACATAATTATATAATCTGAAAGTACAAGTTGCCTCATAATGTTTTCCCTGATAGTCACCATGTAATCATAATATGGGTATTATCATATGCATATTAGACCAGAAACCCTACAAACAAATTAGTCATGGATGACTTTGCTATGGAGTAGTCATGACTACTTATTGTATTATAGTAATGCAAAATAACTGTTTTTAGTATTTATAATATAGTGCCAAAAGATGTTACTCATCATATGAATTAATAAACTTATTATTCAGATTTTTTCCCCCATCAATAATGGTTGTTACTTATTTTAAGGTAATTTCTGTTTCATGGCATATGTAATAATAAGCAATAACATGTTGCGAATTGGTGTATGTAAACTAGGTAGTACAATTTAATTTGAACTTATATGTATGAACTTCAAAGAGTGTTCTCCAGTGGAATTTATTTTTAATAAAAATATGTGAGCCACACCATCCTATTTGATTACCTATACTTTAATGTGATAGACTGGTCGAGAAATTCAACCAAGTAATAATAATATTATTATGTAATTCTGTTATACATAATATGTAACTTTCTGCATAACTTAATTTAAATTCAAATGTTGAATTCTTATTGTTTCTGATAAAAATATCCTATTGAGGTAATCTCAATGTCCTTAAAAAAAACAAATTTTAAGACAATTCATTCCCAAGGCTGTGATGAAAAATGAAACAAATATGTGTAATGACTCATGTTTAAATTTTGGTATGCATTATTTAAATTAGTTCCTATATCATGTATAAAAGGAAGTAAAGATAATAATAATAATTTAAAATAAAATAAAATAAGCCTCCTATGCATACTAATAGCTCTATTCCTGAACTTACATAATGATATACACCAGTAATATATTTGTATGAAATCCATCTATTGTAAATCAGTAAAAAGCATAAGTAGTTTTTGTATATTTATCTATTTTAAACATCCGAGTATTCAAGGTATTACTCATTAAATAGTAAATTAAGTTTGACCTAATATACTAAACTAGTTTCTAACAAAATTGTTATTAATATCTAATTTCTTATATTCTGTATAATATCTAAAAATGCGTTCATTGGCAGTTTACTTAGTTGCTGTTTACTAATATACATTAACAATTATTCTTGTGATTTTATCAAACATTGAATAACTATTTTCACTATACACTGCAAGACTGCATTATAAAAATTGTACTACAACTGCACAGTACGCAGTAAAGTGTCAATATAAAAATCTATACAGCACAATTAAAGAAAGAATTATAATTCATATAATTTAATCCATAGGAGCAACAATACCTCAAACCCTAATCTACTTGAAAGTCAAGGCTCACCCAATCAAGTAAATGCAACCCCAATATACAACAATACTAACAATACATCACCTGGTAACCCTGTTGGAGTAGTAAAAGGAGTACAACAAGCTAAAACAACAGATGCTGATAGCCCCACGTTAAAAGATGTTCCTCCATACAGGTCAGGTTCATTTTGGTGTTGTCTATTCTCATCTAATTGTTTCTAATTAAAAGTTTTCTGTTTCCCAAACTATAATGACTTAGATTAGGAGATTTCTATCACATTCTAAATCTACAAGAATCCATTGACTGAATTTTGATAAATATTACAAATGTTCTATCTAAAATCCTCTAATGAAAATTAAACCCAGTCTATACCAGATGGTATAGCAGCAATATCATACTTAGTTGCATAATGTGTAATTAAAGTTGATAGCATCAGCCACAACTGTCTCAGTGTTTTAAAACACTGTTAACATGTATGAAAACCAAACATTATTTGCACCTGCCACAGTACATAGACTATTTTTATGACTGCTATTGTTTGTACTATTTTTAAAGTTATTTCATTTTCAAATGACAGCCTACAAAAGTCTGGCTTGCACCTCACCATTTTTACAGAAACATACATGCCAATATTTTCTAGTGGATTTGCAGATATATAGGATATTGTATTTTATCAATGAAATGTAGTCAATTTAAAAAATTAAATTCAGATGTTGTAGATTTGCTTGCATAAGCATTAGATCCGTTTGCATAAGAAATTATTTGCCAAGGAAAAAAGGAATTATCCACATTGTTGAAATTACATGTATGCAAAATGTTATGACAATCCGTTCCTACAACTTCGCTCCTATTATCAGTTCATTTGGCTGTGAAGAAAGAATATACAATTCATTTTACAATGTTTAGTACTGATATCTTTATTACTGAATCTTGATAAATTCTTAAGCTATACAATTAACATCAAGATTATGTTCTAAATAAAGAGATCCACCTCCGCCTTACCGCTCGCCGCCGCCTCCATCACAAGCCTTAAGGAAATCCCCGAACCGCACGCGTGGAAACCGTTCAGTGCACATGTCACCTGTTAATTTACCTGAAGATAATACAGAGAATCGAAGTCCCGAGGCTGTTAGCTATAATAACCAATATAGGGAGCTGGTGTCTTTAGTTAATTACCAGAGAGAAAAACTGTCCAGCCAGCAGGTTGATCTCATTAAGGTGAGTTAAAATTGATTTTTTTCTGAATTTTATTTGTTATGTAGAATATAGTTTTTCGATTTGGTAAAATCCCACATTATTGGTCCGGAATGCATTTTTTATTATTCTGTGAAGTTCTGTATTTTAATTTCATAGCAACCATAAGCTCTCATCTCATATTAAGTTCAGAAGTTGTTGTCAGTTGGTGCTTGTTTTGATTTTTAACTTGATTACACACAAACATTTTTTATTGGCAAAAATAATCATCCAGAATGCAATGCGTCCAGAATACTATTGTTCATTAAATTCAATAATAAGATTATTGTTTCCTTTCAAACACAAATATTTAGTTGTTTAAAATGATTTCTATAGTATGATGCTGAAATTGGTTACTGGGAGAACAAAGGTCGCGAGCAAGAGAGGCAAGTGGAATTATTACAACAGCAGATAACTTCTGCCGATAATCAACTCAGGATTAGTACTGAGCAGGTAATTTCTTATAAATAAATATTTCTTTTAGTTGTTGATACTTCAAACATTTATAATTTTCTATTAAGTAATGCCAATATAATGCTTTTACCTTGTTCATGTAAATTGTTGAGAGGTGGAATGCACTACTAAAATTTGTGTTAAAAACTTAGTGTATCCATGTTACCTGGAATAGGTACCTTCTGTGTAACAGTGCTCCAATATCAACAACTTCATGACTTACTTTTTAAATATATTAGGTATGCCTGCGACTTCGTCCGCGTCTTTTTTTTGCAAAACCCTAAAAAGTAATAAACAAAGTAGCCTAAGATTTATAACATCAGCTATCTGCCAGTGAAAGTGCCGTCAAAATCGGTCCAGACAGACATACAAACATTTTGAACAATTTTTTGATATAAATACCTTATATACTTACATGTACATTTAGTAAAAAAATGTTATTTTGACATTACAAACAGTCACTTGAATTTTATCTATCTGGGTTGGTCAAACACAGACTAATAATGTTAATACATTTTTTTAATGTATTTAAACATGGTTCTAGCATGAATAGACATTTGAAACGAATCTATAGCAGCCAAACACTATTACTTAAGTTTAGACTGTAAATAACTTCTTTAGGTTCACTTTAACTTTAGCTTACAAATGACTTCAGAATATGAGAAAACACTACGAATTCTTTTTATTAATAAAATGACTTGTGGGCCTAAGATTAATGATAAAACATGATTATAGTTATAGTTAGTGCCATACCTTGTAGGTGTTAGTTTATAACAGATCTTTCTAGTACAATAAAAACAAAATTAAGTTGATATGAGCCATAGTTACAAGCAATAATATTCATATCACTAATTTCTATAGGTACAGGCACTAAACTACATAGAAGAAGAGAGTGAGATAGTCAAACAAAATGAGAAAACAATAAAATCGGAGATAGTTTTAGTGCGGTCAAAATTGGCAAACTGCGAAACTGAGTTGCTTCAGTGCAAAAATAAAATCAGAAAACTGATGGAAGATATTCATAATGAACAGAGAATTATTAACAGCCGTCAGCAGGAAAATAGGTAAGTGACATTGCAGTATTTTCTTTCATTGGAACCACATTATTCATTATTTGCAGAGAAGTTTCATGGTAGTGTTACGACCGAGGTGCCGACAAAAGCAAATTAAAACCTACGTCTGTAGAAACACATTTTATTACCTTTTCGACATTTGGACTTGTTTTTTTTACTTTGTGTTTAAAATTTGTAATTAGAAAAACAGCCCATTGTGTATTGTAATTTTTTATGGTAGTCATTAGCCAGGTGTAATCACACGGAAATGTAATCCACGCGGTTGAGCAGCCATGTTGTATTTGTACAGTATAAAGCAGTGCCCCAATGGAGGGATGATACGCTCCAGCGACAACCATAAGCGAAGCAAGACGTTAGTGACGGACTGCGCGTGTGAGTGAATCGTGCATTACGTTTGTACTGGTTATGTGTAGTTATATTTTTACCTGTGTTATACATATTTGTATAGTTCTAATAAATTCTATTCTAACGGCATTTTAATTCGAGTCCTGCAACTCGTAACAGTAGATTAATTTATTTATTCATATATTTATACACTATAATAGTGGTAAAAATTTGACACAATTCCTTGCTACCAATGGTATGGTAATGTAATGGATACTAATAAGATATGAAACCAGGCATTTATGAATGCCATGAATGTAAGACAAGAAATAAATATTACATTAAAATAATTTGCTTATACAGGGTAGATCCTATTGATAGCCGGTTCCTATATCTTACTATTAATTCACTTGCTTTACTATCGCTTGAATTTTGACATTACTTGTATGAAACTTATGTCAAATTTTGACTGATAGGAATTGAACGGTGTGTGAAATATAGGAACGGGCCTCACTAAAGTAATCCTTTAATTAATTATATTCACATATACAAACAAGTTTCATAGTTCATTCACTCTGCGTGTGGCGGTATGACCCATGACATTTAATTGTATGTGTAATACTGAATAAATTTTCAAATGTAATTACACAATAAGAAATTGTTAACAACATGTACAAATATTTTAAAATTCACCCCAATACGTCCGCATGTACTGAATTAAGTAAATTAGTTAAGGTCATTTTACATTTGAATTGAGCAATACAATGCAAATTGCGTGCAGTTTATTTATTGCCCAATGAGTGTGTGATACCAATTTGTTACTAAACTATGCATTACTCGTTATTGTGTGAATGTAGACTATTGTTTAAGCTTGCCTGATTTATAATATAGAATGTTTTTCGTGGTCGTTAAAACAATGATTTATTTATTATGGACCATCAACAGGAGATATATAAAAAACATCCGACTTAAATCTAAACAATGCTCATGCTAAATATACTCCCTATTATAGGTGGTCACATCATTCATTATGTCATATTTTACAAAATGTCAAATAAAAAGTTAAATTTGGATAATTAACATATTATAAGATATTAATTAAAGGATAAATAATAACATTTAAAAAAAAGCATAAGCAAAAAATAGCGATAATTAAACATACTCAATCTGTTTGCGATATTATTTTAAAGAATGTATGAGGACTGTCATTAAATATATCGATGTTTTTAGATTTTTCAACATATGTATTATACAGACGTGATATTCTTGCTATGGGTGACTATTTTCCAAGATTAGTTTTAAAACGTTTTGTGTTAAATATTGGACAGGGGTGACGAGGAGGCCTGCGAGGAACATTAAAATCAAATCGTTCTAATAGTCGAGGACTGTCTATGTCATTGTGTAATAGTTTATAAAGAATAGTTATTTACGTGTAATTAGATAGATAACACTTTATTGTACACCATTACAGAAAACACAGATGAACTTATAGCCTAAAAATATCCTATATGTGCACAATGGGCGGTCTTATCGCTAAGAAGCGATCTCTTCCAGACAACCCGAGGCAGGAATAAAAACATATTAAATTGGTCAAAGTCAATATTAATATCACGTCTTTATATATATATATATATATATATATATATATATATATATATATATATATATCACAGTTATTTTTTCGGAATCTACTTAGTCTGTAATAATGATGAATAATGTAATATGATGAATAATATATTTGCAGCTGTACAATGTTGTTTTGAAATATCGAAAAAAATGGATCTGGTCGTCGTACTTGAAACGGAACACTGAAAAAACTTTTCAGTGCACATATTCGTGTAGGGTATTATTAGTTATTTATATAATTCAATAGGTGGCCTAACATTCGCTACCAAAATCATAAAAACTGCGTGATCCCCATTTTCGCCTCTAAGTTTTAAAATATTGAACTCTTCACTATATATGATCACTTATAATGCACAATAAATTATTTATTTAAGGTACATATTTATGTAAGGTATGTAATATCAATAGGTGTATTTATATATGTCTATTAAGTATAAATATTACTGATATAATATTTTATATGTTTATTAATGAATAAAATATAATGTAAGTAACTGCATATCCTATAATGTCTAGGTATACCACCTTTGACAAATATAGTCTGTTTCTTCCACGGGTAGTCTGGAAGAGATTGCTTCTTAGCGATAAGACCGCCCACTGTGCACATTTGGAATATTTTTAGGCTGTAAGTTTTTCTGTGTTTTCTGTAGTGGTGTACAATAAAGTGTTATCTATCTATCTATTTATATGAAATGAATTGTTTATAGATATTCAACTAAGATTTTAGGTCGTACAAATATTAATCTAAAGGTCGATTCTTCAATCACCAGATGAAAGGTATCAGTCGGATTAATTACGAGAGAGAAAACATTCAACCGTTTTAATTCATGCAACTGACATTTTCATTTTTTTCTTGTTATAATTACTTTTATCTCGTTATTGAAAAATAGACCCCAAGACAAACAAATAGAAACATTATAAACCTCAAATAATATACAGCATATTAAATTGATTAAAGACTAATAAACAAAGTATCTCGATTTAAAATTGGTAAAACATTCAAATTGGTTTTATCAATTATTTAGACGGAAGAGGATATGAGTGCTATTAAATAAATTATGACTTAGAATTCCTTGTGTTTTGTTTTTGTGGACTTTAGACAAGCATTAGAACGCTCAATGTTAGCGGAAATGGAGAGTTTGCAAAGTCAAATACAGCAAGCGAAACATGCCACGGAAATAAACCATTTGACAGCAGAGAATTTAAAAAGAGAGGTGAGTGTGCACAATGTCAATGCAAATATAATAAAACTTTGTTTATCGAGGGCTTCATAACATATAGGCGTATACCCAAAAATACCATTTTTTTGTTGTGAACTTTAAACTATGAATGTTACAATTTAGAAAATCTTACCAGTATGCAAGTGTACCTAAAATGAAGGGTATTCCAAGTTTCAGCCTTGTACAATCATCTGGTTATGTTTTATTCACAATATTGTCCCTTGTGTAATACTGCGCTTTTGTCTGTACGCCCATTGCAAATATGAAGCCCTCGATATGCATACTGTAAAATACTATTGTTAGGTGGCATGGAAGACATAGTTATTAGATGCGACCACCTACCTATTAGGACTTTTCTCTTCTTTTCTTTTTTAGTTTAGTGTTTATAGATAAGTAAACTAGCAGTTGGCCCACTGTATGGTAGGTATAGTCCAAGGCATGATGATTCTTCAATGTTTTTGTCCTATGGACAGTGAAGTTTCCATCCTTTTTCGAAGTATGAGGTGTTATTCCTTTCGAATAAAGAGACAAAAATATATATTGTTGATATGTCGATAAACCTCATTACATTGACTATGATCAATGCGCACAGTGATCCCTGCTGTTCCGCCGACCGATCAAGACTCGTGCCGGGAATTATCGATACTCTCGTCTGTCATCTCACCAATCAATATCCACTGCTAGTCGCAGGCCTCCCTAAGTCTGTATCACATATCTCGGTCTTCAATCTTCCTCAATCAGCCCCTGCCTGGAAAGTTTGTCGAGTCACAGGCTAGAGCGTGCTACGCTACATTTATTGAGACATGGTCTCCACTTCCGAATACGTTTGCTTCATCGGCCATTGGTCTACGACAGACAATCTATCCGTGCAGGAACAAGGAAAGAATACAATTGCCTGCGGCCGCCAGACTTGTCGTAAGAGACGACAAAACAACCACAGCCAGGGGTAGGATATTTGCCCGTCTGAATGGCTACCATCCCTGGTCTTGCGTATATCACCATAACAACTTGAGTTGTCTTCCGGTATAAGTGACCAGGTTCCAGTCACCCTTTAGAAAGCGGCAGCGAATTGGTACCGCTTTCCATCAGGTGGGCCGGTCTGCCTGTCTGATGAACTCATGCAATAAAAGACGGGGCCGGCTTACTGCACTTCAATTTACAATTTTGCGAGCTATATTGGTTTTCTTCTGACAAGAGTTACAGCGTCCATATACGTCTGCAACATCAAGGGGACCCTGTGTTGTATACCTCTTTGGGACTAAGACTTGCTGTTTACATTCTCTTCTAAGAGTCCTGTATTGCAGTGCTATGAGAAAATGATGGGAGGGAGCTCATTCCACTACTTGCACCTATATTCATGATAGAGCAAGTATCCTGTATTGTTAGGTAATTAGGACTTTCCGGAACTAAATGATCATAATCGTCGTAATAATAATTTATTTGGGTGATGTTCAGGTTGGTGTCTTAGAGAATGCAATAATGGAAAAGAAAAGGCAAGTTGAGAGATGGTGCAGGAAATGAAAGAGGCCAACCTCCAAAGTCTCACGGGCAGTGTGGACGAGCTGCGGCATCCTCTTGATGGTACCTTTTTTCTCATATTCATAAAATGCGCTCAGAGTTGCTTGATCACAGGGATGAAAACAGTACTTGTCGTCCCTGGGATACGACTTTCCCTGCTGTCAAAAAATTTAAAAACTATGCGACTCGTGTTCCAACTTCATAAATTATATTAATCCTGATCCAGAACGAACTTAGAATATTAAATATTTAAGTGAATTTTAAATTGTATATTTTGTTATTGTGTTATATGTTCTTGAAAGTTAATCTTTCTTTCAATATAAAAAATGACCATTATGAAATTTCAGGTCTATGCAAAGCTGGTAGTGCTCGTAGAATAATAGGGTCACCGAGACAGTTGGAAAACGCCGCGCCCACCAACAAAAATCCCCACGGCGTTTGGGTATAATGTTTTTACTATAATAAAAAGGCATGTTTCCACTAGAGCGGAGATAAACAACTAATGTTTTCAAAATATGTAAAATAAATTAACTCTCAAATGTAAAAACTTAGCAACATGATTTTCGGGATACTCCCGTCGCCTTGCGTTTGTGTCCTTCATTAGGATGTTTGTTGCAGCTCCACTATAATATTAATATCAGTCCTTAAACGTCCCACTATGGGACTCTGGCCTTCCATTTTAAGAAGATGGTATAATCGTGACGCTAGACCAAACTCCATAGGCACAGGTTTCGCACATTGACCACGTCGTTTGTCAGTGTCAGTACATGGTGGAATTGGAACAATAATTAATATATTGGAACAATAATTAATATGTGTGGATTATTTCATAAAAAACTGCCTAAGCGGTGAATACTTTTAAGTTAAGTTCGACCAAATGAAATGCGGATGTATTAGTCATTACATTACCACGACTTCCAACTATGCTTACTCCAACATGTCAAATTCTATTTATTTTAATTAATTGAATTTTAAATAATTTTATTTTACTATATTTGCACATCTCGTCTCCGCTTCAGTGTAAATACGCCCTATGGTGAGGAAAAACGAGTATCTGAAGATTCCCTAACGAATTCAAGATCTGAATATTTTTCGTATTTTGGACCTTACCCCTCGTGTACGTAACGCTCACTTTCACTGCAGCGTACAGGCAAGTGACGAGGGAAGTGGGTAGCACGAGTTCAAACATTCAAGTAAGTTGGGCTTACATACTTGCGCTGCCCACTTCCCTGAGTGCTGCCGTAGATGTCGGTATAATGTAAACAAAGGATTATGTTTGATGGTGTGTGAATATTTTATGTACTGCCAATATTATTTTTAAGTGGAATGTTGTATACAAGAAATTTTGTAAGGAGTTCGTTTATAGCGATAATTATTTATATAAAAAGCCACAACTGAAAGGACACGACGATATTTAATGACATTAAATGATACAAGTTTTTGTTTATATGGATTTCTTTGGTTAATTCATCCAAATTAAAGGAGCTTGTAGTAGTGGTTAAATTTCAATTGAAAATTAGTGCCATGAAAATGTTTGTTTTTGGTTAAAACCTTGAGAGAACATTTAGTTTTTGTTAAAATCTGTTTGACTAAGAAGTATCTTTTGTATGATTCAATTCATTTGCAGCTAATTTCGGACTACAATTCGATGCTCAGCAGCGCTGTTGTAGCCGTTTTCTGAATCTTTATTTTATGTTATAACAACTCTTATTCATGAAAGACAAATATGTACTTAGAATGACAATCTAGACACTTTAATATGATGCCCTGTTGGTTGGTTCCATTTTGCTAGTTACTTTTAGATACTTTTAGTATCGATTTATGGCAAATTATTCGCAATTGTTTAAATATTAAAATTAATTTACTAAAACTTTACATTCTACTGATTGGTCTAAAATTCAGCAATAAGTCGCTGTATAGTAATTTAAAGCAATTTGCATTCATAGTGTTAATTTGCCATGTTTTGATTTACTTGCACGTATTGGTGTTAAATATGAAATATTAAGTTGGGTAAAATAAAAATAATTATTGAATAACGTGTCATTGTAAGCGAACTCCACTTTTGTTATGAAATTAACGACTAATATAGTTTTTAGTGTTTGTGTTCAAATTAGTGTCATATTTAATTGTATTGTCACAAATTGTTTTTATTTTGTATCGAGGTATTACTCATAATAAGTGTTCTTAAAAGTATCGTATTGATATTTTTACATAACACTGAAAGTATTATAATTCTTGCCTACTCTTTGAACTATTTCTTAGTTATTCAGTTATAGCATGGAAGAAGAGTACTATCATTTCCATGGTAATAGTGTATATTTTTCATATTAATGACTTCCCTGTCCAATGAGCCATATATGACTCGTAGGAACGTTTTCAATAAGTCCATGCATCATATGTACTCATTTCTCATACAATTTCAAGTGCATTTTTCTTGTGAACGTGGTACGATATTTATAACAATATGTTTGCATATTTAATAAATTGTTATTATTATTTTATGAAAAAAAACAATTTGGACTTCAGGCGGTATACAATACATTATACTGGGACAGGGAAGTTGTTAAAAAGGTGATGAGTCAATCTGTGTGTGTGTGTGTGCGTACTGTCGGTAAAAAGTGGACTTTTAGTGGTAAATGCATCGTGTTTATTTGTATATTGATATGTAATTTTAATTCCGTCAGGGTCAAATCATCAATTTTCAGAAAAGCAAATAAAATCTTTTTTACTTCTTATATCATATTCCTGTTCCATCTCGATCCGTTGTTTGCGGTTTGATATTCTATCACAAAAATGTACCATGGTGTGTTCATTTATTCAAAATCAGCCATTAGATTTCAGACAATGTTAACTGATTTTTCAAAAATCTATTGGTTTTCACCTAAATCGGCCTCGAGACTCCTTTGAGTATTTTGGCTATTTCGTATAGTTCAGAATTGGCCTTGAAGGCCCTTTGAAGAATTTCCTGTATACATTATCTGTCAAAGTTTAACGCCATTAACAATTAATAGCAATGTTGCATCACAAATAACGTATTAACCAGATAAAGCAGAGGCATTATAATTGTAGTAACTTTTCATTCGTAAACGAATTTTAAAGGTGTCAAGGGTAACTCTGTTAGAATTCAGTTACAAATAAAAATGTTACAATGGCTATTAAAATATTATCTGCTATTCTGAATATTGGTGGTTTTTTTCTTACGACAATTGAGGTTACAGTTATCGAACATAATCTATAAATTATAAACCACTTTATGCCGCTTGTGTCTAAACAGTCTGTCTAATGCAAGTAGAGGTTTGAATTATTGTCATTTTTTTATATGGTAACACCTATGCCAATATATAGTTAAGCAAGAAAACTTCAATTAAGATGTTTTTTTATTATTAAAAAGCTTGGTAATCAGGCAGACGGTTCAGCTCATAGAAAGTAGTCACTGTCGCCTATGGCCGTTTGCAATATCAATGGCGAACGCCTTGCCAGACTTTAGGATGAGATATGGGGTGAGATAGAGGGATCAGATGGGAAGTATGACACAAAAGGGATGGGATAAGGAAGGTTGGTAGGGGGAGGGGGAGGGTCTCACCATGCACGATAGCTTAAGACCGATATAGCTGTAATCAAAGCATGGCTCTACCAAGTCAAAATTATCAGTATAATATGGTGAATAATCCTTAATTAATTAATGGTTATTTTGAGTAATTTGAAAATATTGTCCTTCAATCTTTAATCACATATTACGTTTTAGCAAGTGTATTTTATACGAATTTTATAGTATCCATTCTGATATTTTAAATTTGCCGCAATTTTTCATTTCTGTTTTCATTACATAGACTGTTTAATTATTTAGGGTGGTAACACCGTGAATATCTTTTATGGCTTAATAGATCTATTTATTGCAACTCGTAAGGCCATCGTGTAAGAGTATAAAATGATGTTTTTGAGAAGTGCATTATTAATGTTTATATTGTGTTTTAGTAGGTAATTTTTTATGATCTTGCAAGGTTGTCACAAATATACGAATACCACTTGAAGTGTATCGATCTATCTATAGGAATTATATCAGAAAGTATAATATAATTTACTTGCAATATAGAAAATAATTATTATAATATTAATAATCTAGTCGAAAATATAAGCCATTGCAATATTTTAACTGTAAACCAATAATCTTATTTCAATTTAGATGAATTTTAAAGTATATAACAGCATTTAACTTAAATATAGCATAATGGAATGTATCGTTTATTTAAGACTTAATTGTATTAAAATCATAGTACATTTACATATGCATGGTTACTAATAGAGTTAGATGATTTTTGTATAGTTTCTTGTGTATGTATAAAATAAAGCATCATTTATAAATGAATTTTGGTTTGTTTTTCTAAAGTTTATTTAAATTGTTTTTCGGAAATACATTAAATGGACCATCAACAAAATGATATTTTATCAAAATGCTGAAGAGGATTTGTAACTTCTACCGAGATATTTCAACATATTTCATAGTGGAGATGTTTTTGGTTTATTACTATGTAGAGGCCTATTCGACACATTGTATTGTGACTGGTTTTATTATAGATCTATGTAATTGTCAAAAGTGTGTGATACCGTCTTACTTATAAGTTGTACGAGGTGTATAGACTCGTTTTTTCTAGTTTCACATCGTCATTCATTGCTTTAGGTATTTTTTTCCCAAACATTGGCTTGATTGGAAGGGAACTGAATCGTGCTTTTTTATTTATAATTTTGTACCGGGAGAATTATATAATAACTTAATACCATACCTACTAACCACAATAGTTAAGCGTGAAGATTCAACAAAGCTGCTTCTGTGGGTCGGAAGTCGTGTAGTCTGCCAAAGACCGTACGAAGTGAAGAAAAGTTAGTAAGGAGCCCTGGGTCTCTGAATGCAACCGGCATTTAAAAATTGAATACCAATATCCTGATTAAGCCTTTATATAATACGGCCGGTGTAACTTGGCGAATGTGAACATAGGCTCTGCGAACTTTAGCGCATGTAAACTCGTGAAGAAAATACAGTGACCAACTAGTACAAAGCAATGAAAAAATACAGGGATGAAGGGCGACCAATTGTATTCATTGACGAGTCGTACTCATCACACGAATGTACATGCTCTAAAGTTCCCAGAGCCTACGTTCACATTCGCCAAGTTACGCCGGCCGTGTTATAAAGGCTACAATAGTAGAAAATTAAACACATTCCTTAGTCTGCAGAAACCCCATTTAATTTATTCTTTATTATTAAGGAAACTTGCTTCAGATGATTGAATTAGGGTCGAAAAAATTAAACACATTTTTATTTAGAACTTATTTTAATATAACTTAATCAAAAGTTACTCTATCAACTCGATTACAACAATCATAGACAATAGATGCCATAAATGCGCAACAACACGCTGTATTTAGTATACTTGTGAGAAATAAGTATATTTACAATTTTTCTGTACTAAAAGAAGTTTCATATATTAATTACGGGGTTTTTTAGGTATTCGGTAAGTTTTTTTTACATCGGGTGATTTATTTTACATAAAGGCATTTAAAGCTATGTCACATGTACGCTTAAAAAAAATACTTGATCAATTACACATATTGTACAAGACCTTTATTGGTTATTTTTTAAAGTTAAACGTGTTTTTAAAATAAATTATAATATATTATATGTAAATAAAGATTTGTTGGATGTGACGAATTCGGCTACCATCCAACAACATCTTTTATTTACAATAAATATGATTATAATTTATTTTAAAAACACGCTTAACTTAAAAAAATAATAAACTCTTCTTAATAATTTTTAAACAAAAAGTAATCTCTGCAAGCTTTCTCATTCTACATTTGTCGGCTAAAATTATTAAAGTATTGCTATTTATAAATAGATACATATGACAATAACCAAAATAACTAACATATTTTGGGTCGGAAATCGAATAAAATTGAAATTCAAAGAGTACCACAAGTGGCTTAGACTTTCTTTGCAAAGTTAGAAATAAACAGAATACTTTGAGTAGATCTATTTTACATAAAAAATATAAGCTTTAATTACATGTATATTATATATAGTATGGATAAGGCGCTCATTTTATCGAAATTTGCTGTACTAGTTCTGTACTTGAGCTTATTATCAGGATACATTTGAAATTCCAGCAATAACAGCTATTTGGCACAATATTATTTGAAGCTATTTAAAAGGTTTTGTAAAGGTTTTTGAAATGTTATTTAAATAAACCTAAAAAATGCTAAAGGAAGGCCGTCTTGGGTTGAAATTGCATTTACGGAAAAAGACGAATAGTGTATTGTAGTAATATATCTACAATAACCAGACTTAAATTAATAATTTTGATGAGTTTGTAGGTACTTAATACTTTAAACGTATCAAAATTATATTTACGCGCGAGTGGACCCTGGGAAAATTATATATCTTAATACTATACTTGATTGTATAAGATATGCTTTACAAGAGTTTGCTATAGGTGTTGTACGTTAAAGAATGATGAGTACTAATCATATCAATTCACCATCGTTATTGCTTATATAAGGATGTTTGTGGGTTTTTAAAATGAAGTTCTTGAAAGATAGCTCTTTGATAGAAAGTTATTAATATAGCACCTCTGAGAATAATGTGTTGATGAAATTATAATTTTACATAGTCTTATACATACTCGATATGAATAAGGTCACCCAGATTTATAAAAATACAAGTGAAATGAAAGGAATTGTGCAATAACTTGTACTTCATTTTAAAAGCACAACAAATATATAGAAAATGAATTCAAACACAGCGGCTTTAAATATCAAATAAAAATTAACCATTGTTTCCACAAAAGGCAATATTTTAATAGCAAATTACATAAGAAAATTGTAGCTGCTGATTTTTAGGATAATAATAGAAATGACATGCGCAGTTGCGTATCTATGGACCTTGTATGAATTTCGGCAGCTCTTCACTGCCCAAGTAAGCACTATGCTTTCTCCTCCTTTTCCCTGTTATACCGTTCTAGTTCTTTAAGAAACTGTCCCTTGGGTTTCATCACATTTGGTCTATCCCCTCGGCACTTGGGACAGAACCATTTCCCCTTCGGTTTTGTTGACAAAGACACACAAGAGAAGTGGAACCATTCGATTGGGCATAGATCATTGTCACACAATATCATTTCACCAAAAGAGATTTGATCACATAGACAATACCGTGGCTCATCTGGATCTATGGGATCTGTCTCTTCGGGTGGTGTCTCTGAACGCTGTGCTGTTTGTCTTGCTTTGCGTTTTTTCTTCTTGCCTATACCTGAAAATGACATAAATGTTATTCTATTTGAAATTATGACATTATTCTCAAATATTCATAAACAATTTGGGTTTGATGGTGATGATACCCCTAGGTTTATAAGAACTTGATTCTTAGTAGGGTAAGTTTTGCTAACAAGCTTTTTCTCGTCTGTATTTTTACGAATAATACAAACATAATTTGCTCTATGTGCTTAATTAAATTAATTCTGAACTGAAAATACATATAACATTTTGTGGGGTAAAAACTACCAGACTTATATTGATCTCTGTTATACTTCACTACAAATTACTTATCTAGAATGTTTAATCTGAGCTTAATAAAAATCCGGGTAGAACTTTCTTAAGAGATTTCTGACTGCATTATGAGACAGGGTTATTTAAATGGATCATAAAATTTCTTCTACAACACACAATGAGACATCATTGGTAGGCACACCGCTTTCCATCAGGCAATAAAAATAAATTGTCGAGTTACAATGACTTCATGATGGTTAAATGCTAAGATGGTTACCTATTTTTTTTTATGATAAAGTGCTTATTTACTGACTGTCCACAGCGTATGTCTTAAGTATTTGAAATCAAAAGAACTAAATTCCTGTTTCCCATAATTCTTACAATTTTCAAAGATAAGGCTGTTTTTAAAGATACTGTAATTGAAGACATGAGTGGATGAAGGTGATAAGTCGCAAATTCCAATTCTGAGTAAATTGAGATAAAAGTTTTACTTTTATTTGAAACTGAACTGAACTTAACACCTTTAGCAACTTTTTATTTTTAAAATGCCTTATATCTATGGTCTAAGGTCAGTCAGTCATTTGGTATCGACTTATAACATTCATCTACGCAAAAAAAGCAAAAAACCGAATATGCGACATATCACCTTCATCCACTCACGTCTTCAATTGTTATATATATTGAATTAGGAAATCTAGATAGTTAAAATTATGATATTTAATTTCATTTATGTTACATGTTATATATATATTTCTATAATATAAATTACATACTATTGAATACAATGTAAGAAAACTTAACTTATTTGTATTGTATTCTACCCATAGTCGCTCAAGACTATAAGTAGAATACTGAGCCCAGATCACCGTCTTCTATGGGTAAGGTGCCCAGATGGCTGGCTACGTTTCCTCGCTGGATCGCCATACTGATCCGTTGGCCTAGGTAGGCACCAGCCCTCTAAAATTATTACAATAATATCGAAATTTACCTTTCTTATGAGTAGTATTATGCGTGTGGCGTTCACTATCACGCTCACTGGAATCCGCACCATCAGTGGCTGCGCCGGCCGTCGTTCTTGACCGGCGGGGTCTCTTAGACCATCTTTCGCCTGTTAATTTAATGTAAAAACAAATACAACAGTTATTTTTGAAGTAAATCTACGGCTTAAATAAAACCCTAACTAACATGAGTTTGTGACTTTTTAAGTCTTAGGTAATCTATTACTTAATTTTCATCATTCACATGGGCTGTACATCTATAGGTCATTCATTGGTTCATATCCAACTCTAAGGATCATTTTTTAAATCTATATTTGATTGCATATAATGAAAGGCATTTCACTTGTACTATATTTGATATTAATTAGATAATAAAATTATGTTACAAATCAACAGTTCAATAGCAATTTACAATATTAATTGACACCTAGTTTAATTACAAAATAACGAGGCTTTTTACCAGCCGGTGTCTATGTAGGTTTCCTAAACTATGCAACAGATTGTCATGAAATTATGCAAACACATTGTCCGGGGTATAGAATAGCATCATTCATATAATTTTTCCCCGAGTATTAGACAAATATAGCCGAAGAAATGAGTAGTATAATTACAATATCAGCTAACTCCACACGCAACATATTGTCAGTAAAAGCAAAGTGTTCTAATATCTCGGATTTTGGAACAAATTCGAAAGTTTGATGTCAAATTATTTGGAAGTTGGCGCTTTTTGGTATAAAACGAACAAATTGACATACGAGAAATTTCATAGACTATCCAGAAACACACATAACTTAATTTTGTTTTTTAAGGGAGTTGGCGGGTATTGGAATTATACGACTCAAATGGCACTCAGACCACATTTTATTGGCACAGCATTGCAGTTCACTAACCAATATATTGCCATGGCAACAATGACAACAACAAGCTTATATGTATACTAGATGGCTTTACGGGTATTTATAATTAGGTACTTTGAAGTAAAAATTCAGTTGAATATTTCAAAGAATTATCTACTATTTGTTATATTATGTCTTGGATTTGTGAGAGAGATGTTTAAAACATAACATGGATTTTCAATCTTATTTGATCTAACTTTAAACATATGTTTTTAATACATTTTTAAGTATTGAAACTTGTAATTTTCAGATTCTATAAATGACAATATGCATTAGCAACTTAAAAAAGACATGAAATAAACCTACTTAGACTGGTAAATACATTAAACACTTTTATGTGGTTATAAATTATATATTAATTTATTTGAATATTTGAAAAACAACTTAATTTTTTTGCTAAATGTCAAGGAAATATTTTTTCTTCAAACATTTGATAGTATAAGGGTGTCTTTATTGATATTTCAAAAACATGAAAAAGACATTGTTTCTAAAGACATGTAAAGTTTGTTGGACTTTAATAAGTTTTTTAAGTCGTTAAAATAATACTTTAGCAAATACATGTATATACAAAACAAACCTCCACTTTTTTCTCTTTCTTTTTCTTTCTCCTTTTCATTGTTTCTCTCTGGTGGAGGTGGTGGAGGAACATGTTGTGCAGGTTGAGGTATAGTTGTTTCTTTTTCAGTTTTTACTGTTTCCGGGACCAGTGCAGGCTCTTCCTTTACTGTGCCATTTGTGTTTATGTCAAGGCATGATACTGTAAATAATATTATCATGTCAAGTTTGTAATTTATGTTATTTCCTCTTGACATTAATTGCTTATATATTACCAAAAATTTACTTAATTTTTAATTTTGTACACCACTATGTGGTAGAATGTACTGTACAGCAACAATTGTATACCACCTGTATAAACTACATTCTTGCAAATAAAGATATTGATTGATTGGCTGTGGTAGCTCATCGCACCTACATTTTATTCAACATTCAGGAGCAACACTAGCAGTTTTTCCGACTTATTATTTTTTTGTGGACTCGTGCACAGGTCCTCAAAAAAGTTGTATAACCAGCACAGACTCATTTTCTGACATATTTTTCCTGCTGAACTTGAATCTTGAGTTAGAATTGGGGATCAATGAGCAAATAATGAATAAACTGAAAAAACAGATAAATATCTTTTGGGTTTTTCTTGATTTTTTTGTGGCCCTGTGTAATGGTTATTCCCAGTATTTGACTTCCATTGCTTACCTGCATTTATGGATAAGGTAAATAAAAAATATTATGCTTTGTCAAAATAAATAATTAGCTATTTACCCAGTTTCTTATGATCAGCATCTAGGGACCTTTGCTTGTTATCTATGAGGTCTTGTAGTGTCTGTACAACTTGTAATTTTTCATCACCTATTTCTTGAGCCGTTACTAATGCTGTCTGTAGTCGCAGCACTGCCCTGCTGCGGCGACGCTCCTCTGTGTTGGCTCCAATACATATTGCTAAATGCTTCTCAGCTTCACGAAGACAGTCTGCAAGGAGAAAGATAGATATATATAAACAAAAAAAAATAATTTAGTATGTTATTTACTTATAATTTACAAGTTAAGACTCAAAGAGTAAGCAATATCACCAACATAATCATATAATATATATTTTTAATTCTTTGAAATCTTTTTATAGCACTAGTGAGTATATTACCAAATCCGTGAAATAGAAGTTATTTTGGTCGACAAACAGAAGCGAAACAAACTATATTTATGCATAGGTAATGAGTATGAAAGGCAAACGTCAACACAGCACTTTTCAAAGCTGTAATGTGTATTAATTTTTAAAAAAAGACGTAATATGAAAGTACGTAACAAATTATGATATTTATAATAAAGGAAAAACAATATTACCGCGATAAGTAACATCAAGCTCTCGCATACGCGATAAATGCCTCTGAAGATCGTTCGGTAGATTTTCTACACAATCTAAATAGTTTTCGACGTATGTTGCCGAAAGCAAGGCTTCTGTTGAAGTTTGGTTCAACATGGTTAATAGTTGTCTGCAGTTTTCATATTGAACATATGAGAGAATTGGAAAATTATTGTGTTTCAACAAAATAACAAGTTCTTCGTGACTGCTGCGTCCAATTTACAATACAAATTACAAACCAAAAACTCTCCGAATGCTGTCAAAAAGCGTCATAACATGACAGCAGAATTCGACAGTTGTTTTTTTTTAATTTGTGTCCTCTATGGTCGCTCATTTGCAAGTTTGTATAATTTGGCTAATTTATATATATTAATTGTAATACTTTTCACAATTTTTTGAACTTCAAATGTAGTATGAACATGACATGATGAACGAAAGGCATTTATTATTCTATATTACATTATATGGCTTATTAATATGACTATAACGCCATCTCTGTGTTCAGGTAGAGAGCTTCTATTAGGGTTATGTATCGGTAAGTTTTATCTATGTTATCAGTTATAACGTAAAGATGACGCCAGTATATAGGCAATGAAGTACATTTATTTAGTACTACAATAATAATGATTAATAGCAACAACAATAGCTATACAATATTAATAGTAGCAATAACACAATACATCAATATAATATATAATTAAATATAATATACATTGATACATAAAAATGAATGTTTGTATGTATGTCCTTTATAAAAGCGTAAACTATACCTTTAATCATGTGATGATCTTTAGCAAAGTTGTTTTGCATGAGTCAGAGAAGGTTTCTGAGTTGGTTTAGAATTGGACCTGGTACGTGGCGCTGCTGTCGGCATATCGACTGCAGCTTTTCCGGGCAGGAAAACTTCTGCCGGAACAGCTAGTTATATATAAAATACTAACACATATACTAACAAATTGTTATACATACAATTTGATATTAAATATTTATTAAAGTGAGAGATATATTCTCTTAGCAGTTTTTGGAAAGTGAGAAGTGAGCTGCTTATTGCGATGGCCTGGATTTTGCTAGGATTTACTTTTAAGCCATTTAATCGACCCCAGTCGAGTATACGGCCCAAGTCATCGTTGACGGTTATTATAGCGTAGTTGATTTTATCTTTAGGTGCTTGAGTGTAAATTTGCAAATCGTCTTCATAGAGATGATAGCATGAAGATAAATTGTAGGTTATATAATTGCTATAAATAGCGAACAGATGTGGAGATACATCGCCGCCCTGAGGAACACCAGCAGTTAAGCTTTGGCATAACGAGTACGTCTCATGAATGCGTATCATCATTCATGCGTTACAGAATATAGCCTCCTATAACCAATATTACTATAGTAATTCTATTCTAAATGATTAGATAAATCTCTCAAAGATCGTTGTTCTCGAAGGTAAATAAAGATTCTAGATATTATAATAATGCCCCCGAGTTCGGGGTCTATTAAGACACCTACAACTTTCGCCTACGTAGCTTTTGTCATAAAACTTATGCACGATACGATACTTCTCCATATTACTAAAGGATACTGGCACGTTATTCATATATAAAAATCTTTCAACGACTTTGTCAAATTTTAGACAATTGTATTCTTAGTTATTTAGAACTTGTGTTTGGTGAATCCGCGGTTTATTTTGCTAAATTTTAGTGTACAGTGCTGTGTTACAAATGTCTTCGACCCTCATCTACGTCGGCCTGCCGGAGGATTCCAAAAGCTCAATTACAAAGTACGTAGTACATATTTTGTTTAATTTGAAAACAATAAACTTTTGTTCTGGTACTTTTCTCAGCTTTATTTTTAACTAATTGTTATTATTACTTGTATCTAAAATGTTAAATATATTAGCCAATACAAAGGTCATCGAAATTTCGTTTTTACTTTGGGTAATAATTAAGTATAGCTATCAGAATTGTAGGTAGAAACGACATAGCCTCTAGCATTACATGATTATATATCCATCTAAATATGAAAATAAAATAAAAATAAACAAAAAGTTTTGATTCTGTTCTTCATTCTGGATTTTTTAATGATGGCTGCGATGCCGTTTATGCTATATATGCTATCTATAAATATTATAAAAAGTAAATTAGCAATTTGGCTGGTAATTGAAAAAATCTGCCAATGTAAATATTAATATAACATATTTAAAAGGAATTTAATAACAAGTAGAGAAATGAAACATATTTACAACAAACACATTTATCAGAAAACTTAACGACAAAGGTACAACTAAATACTAATTTTAACTTCATACGTATTAGTTCAAATGCCGATGGGTAATAAATGTGCTTGTACAAATCTGTACGTGGAATTTGTCTTTTTTGGCGCCTAGGTTGTAACAAAACATTTTTTCAATTTAAACTGCACCGCAAAATATCCTTCTTCTAGCTACTACCACAAAAGTCGTTTATAATTTATCACTATAAACTGCAACATCGTGATTGTTATCAAATTATCAATCCTAACATAGAATTGTCTAGGAGAGATCTGATTTCAGCAAAAGGCCGCCCGTTGCACGATCTATGTTTCATTTACTTTTGTTTGCTTTAATATATCATAAAAAGTTATTCGATAATGTTAATACCGATAATACATATTAATGTCGGATAATTGCATACTTGTTCAGTTCATACGGTACAGCAGCGTAATTGAAAGTGTAGGATGGTCCAGATTTAGGCTGTGTCCCCATTAGACGAACGGTGAGCGGCTGACTGTTTGTTTCCAGTTCTCTATCATTTTTAAATGGAGTATCCATACAGGGCGTAATGTACGCAGTTTTTGGCGTTTGGCTTGTCAACTGATACAGTGAGCGGCTGCTTAGCAGCGAATGATGCCCGCGGTCGGCGATGCAGTTCGCTCACATCGCCGGGGCGCTAGATGGTGGTAATGGTGACATGGCCTAACCGTTCAAGAGTTCGCTAGCACTTTGCGACTTCTACGTTACAGTTCGTTGATAACTCGACATTAAGATAGCAACGATACGCCGAATTAGAGCAAGCCAGTGAAAAATCAGCCTCTCATTGTTTGTCTAATGGGGACACGGCCTTATTCCAGTTCAAACGTAGGCGACGCTTGCGCATTTACCTTGAGATTTCCAATTAAGGCAAACAACATCCTTGTTTCAATTTCAACGATTTATTTACACAAATTGGGAGCCATTGTTTTGTCATAATGTGAGGCAGTAATAGCACACGACACTGTTGTGAATCATCTGCCTTTATTGGATATTTATTCTGAAATAGGTAAAACTATTTGCTCAAAAGGCTTGCTTATATTCTGCAAAATTATAAATCGTTTTCTAGAGAGGTAAAAAAGACTTCGGAATGTAAAGCTCTACGGACACTATATTTTGTAACATTTGACTTTATAAACAACATTTTTTTTTAAAACAGGTAAGTATAGATTCTTTCTATATATAGTATCCTAGTACCTTATTTATATATTTTAAGATAAAACATATTTATAATTCTTAATAACTTGTGTAAAATTAATTACATTGCATTGTGCTTTGTTTGGTAAATATAGGTGACGGACAATATTGCATTTCAATAGAAACAATACGACCTTATTCTTTGACAATTCGCCTCACCTGTTTGCAAATTCAATCGTACGACACAATAGAACTATATCCTTTACTTTTTGAGCCCTAAGCATTGACGTATCTGTTTCAATTCAAGCAATTTTCAAATAAAATCAAATAAGGTGTTTGGATGATGCATATCATGACATGGGCGAAGTTTAAATGCATCAGAGACATTGAAACGGTATATAGACGGCCTAATAATATACCGACATGGGTATGTTGGTTATATTAACATTTAATTGCAAACAAACCTTATTCATCTTTATATCTTTCACTTTAATTTTGTTTGATTTGTAATAGGAATTAGCTACAACGCTTTGTGTCTTTCCCATTTAGGCATTTTACTGCTCCGTAAAAAAGTTCCGGGAGAAGGTCCATAATAGGTACACAATAAGTTAGTTATTAATTCAAATTAATTTTATCACCTTCAAAGTATGCTCCTTCTGAACCGATACACTTACGCCAACGAATCCAATCATCAATTAATATTTCTCCTTTATGTGTTCTACCGAATGAAAACGGGTGCCATGAAGTGGTAATTCGAGTTTAAGAGATAGAGAAGTTGGCTGGAGCCGTATCTGGTGAATAAGGTGGTTGCTCGATGGTATTTTTGAGTTCGCATTATTCTGGTGCAAAATCCAAAAATTTACTTTCTACAAATCTGGCCTTTTTTGTCGAATTTGCTCTCTTAAACGCCGCATAGCGCTCAAGTAATATACTTTATTTACCGTTTGTACTCCCGGTAAGAATTTCGAGTGCACAACACGGGGATAGTTAAAGCAAACAGTCAACATGACTTTGACTTTTGATCGACTTTGGCGTGGTTTTTTTGGTTTCTGTTCAGTTGGAAGTCGCCACTTTGAAGCTTGTTGACTATAATAGAATTATTTTCTCCGTGCAGTTTGGGTTATAAATAATCGGAGCGGTGAAACTAGTATTTCGCTCTCTCTTCCATTCACGTGACTTATGGGCAGGCATAGTGATACGCATTATTGTTGTCGATAAGCGTTATTGATAGTGTATTTAGTTTTGTCATTTTGTGGGTTAGTGATATAAATGAAAGAAAAAAAAATACATAAAACAACGTATTTATTAAAATAAGAATAATAATGATTTATAATAAATTATTAATTAGGTATTTATGTATTAAAAAACTATACGTACAAAAGTTTAGAATGTAACAAGTTATATTAAAAATAAATACTTATATCTAAGTTTAAAATTAACAGCAAAAAAGATAATCATTATTTTTATAAGAATGAGTTTTTATCGATAATGGCGTTGCGCCCGCGCAATATGCTCACCGCCCTAGCCGGGCTGAGGCCGAGTTTGATTTATGACCCAAACTTCACGGAGAAAATAATTCTACTATAGTTGTAAACTGTTAAACTCGTAAACCCACGTCTCGTCATCAGTAACAATGCGATTCATGAATGTTGGCTCGTAAAAAGTTCAAAATTATTGAAAGCGAGAGCCTACGCGGGGTGACGTAGTACATTATACCTTAATGATAGTAGCCCACTAGAAATTATAAGAGGTGTCCGCGTAATAGATAACTACTCGTAGTACTTTTAATAGGTACTAAATTTCATGATCATTTGGCCATTCAGGTTCTCTCATTTTATCTTCATATCTTGTTTCTACTATTATATTATATTGGAAAGTATATTTTTCATCCCCTTTAATGAAAATCGGCTTATTCCTAAGATAGTGAAGAAGTCCTAAACAAACATTTAATCAATATTTATGAAATAATTTAGTTGTGTGGTTTTCAACCTAAAGTTTTGAACGAGAGATTATATAGAATCCTATAATTTAAATTACTTGCCTGGAATTTTCAAAATGTGTGGCGTTCGATTTTGTGGAATTTTACTGTTACATTTCAAAATTACAAACTCGTCTATAGTCCAGTCAATTAAATAAGAGGATTATGGAAGCTCAGACGTGCAGGGAGTGCGGTAACAGGATATGAAGGATCGTGTTCGGTGAAGCCTTGCAGATGTCGGCAACTTTGTAATGCAACGCGCTGGGTTATGTACCGCATACCATATTAAGCGCCAGACGGCATGTCAGATGTGCTTCTGTAAGTCCATTGATATTAAATTATGATTACATTGCCCGTAATATAAATTTACTATTATCAAATAGCTGACATTGTAACAAATAATGGTTATATAGGTAATCTATCGTACTATACGCATTAAAATTTCGCGTGATTAGAATGACGGCTGTCATTTAAATCACGCCCATCCATTGCCGTATTACGAGAAGGCAAAAATGTACGCATGACAATATGGTACTTTATTGACCGAGCATACGAATAAGTGATGTTCACAGACTATAAGAATTTCTTTCTTTCTTTCCGAATTCAAAGTGGGGTTTTATATTTTATTATTATTGAATAAATCAAATAACTTTTTATGTTAAGCTTGAAAGAGATACCTAGTTATGTATGTAGACGCTTCATGTTTTCCAGTTTTTCGTACCTTCGTTAATTTGTGATTCTAATAATGAAGACGATATTGATTTAGGATGTACATAATTATTCATCAATACATTCCATTTCTTTTGTTTAATTTTATTTGCATCGATTTTTATATCGATTTCCCCTGTACTTGGCAGCACTAGTAGATAGCATTAAGTAGTTTGACAATTGTTATTCTAATCATGCAAAATTTTAAGGAGTATACCTACAATATATACCTACAAATACCGCTGTGACTAATTTTTAAGCTTACGAAAACGAGGTTAAAACTTGAGATAAATTACAAGCACACTATTTAAGAGAATTTATCACGTACTGTCTAGCGGAGGCGTCGTTCTTGACTTGGCGACAGTCACGCACGAAATGCTAAAAGCTGAACAATGGCGACTAGTGACACACCCTCGCGGAAGCCAAACGTTATTACATGCTTCGCTACTCCTCGCACTTTATGCCAGCCTGGTAGCTCGATTGCGGTATCCGTAATATAAACTGTTCAATATTCCTGTTAAGTACTTTATGGACATGACATTTTAGTACCTACCAGGAAAGTGGTAATAAAGAGAAGGGAAATGCTCTTAATTAATTACTTATCATACTAATAAAAGTGTTTATTAGAATCAAAAAGTAAAAGAATATTTATGTCCTTCAAGTCCATCAAATTTCACATTACAATTTCCTGTTTTGGAATTCCATAGCTCATTGGCGGAACCGGGCCTTTTATAATTTCATCATAATATCAGCTAGTCAGACTGTTTGTACATGTCTCATTCGTTTTGTATGAAGTCCAGTGAGTAGTACTAAAGATGGATGTGTAAGGAATAAAGGTATCTACATATGCATCTACACAATTTTGTAATGAAATCGAGAAAACATTATGGGCCAAAATGGGCTAAATGCAGTAGAGCACAAACATTCATTTCTGAAGAAAATCATATTGAAGAACATAAGGTCTGTGTAGTATGTGTAGGCATTCTTAGTCGGTAATTCAAAGATGGTCTCAGAATCCTCGAATGACCATCTTGAAGAAAGTGAAAACAGCTTTTAAGATACGGGGGTGTTTTTTGGATTGAACAATATATTGTAGAGAAGGGATAGGATGTGAGCATTCCGGCGAAGGCGTATTGGAAGCCACTTGAGCTTATCCCGAAATTCAGAAATATGATCAGGATAGATATTATATTTTTTTAAAAGCTAAAGGTTTTGCATTAAATATATCTTTGTTTTTTAAAGAGAGTTCATTGTAGACACGACACATTCTTGTTAAATGATTGTAGTATGATTGTAGCTCATATACTCATATATTCTACCAAAACTTGCCGAGCACATTATGTATTCAATTGACGTAGTACAGCACAAAAAAGACCACACATGTCAACATAAATTAGAAAAGCCTGTTTTGACGCAAGCTGTCGTTATAAAACTGACACGGTGTCTTTACTAATATGGTGTTGCACTGCGTTTGTACACCCCATCGAGCAATCATGTGACAAGTTCGACAGTTCTCGGCCAATGTGGCACTTAACATGCAATATCTGGGATATTTCTATGAGTTGTCCACTTTTCTAAGACCCACATACAGTGTTGATGTAGGGGAGAAAATAAAGGCAAACAGGCCATAAAAATATTTCACACTAGCTGGTCCATTACATGTGTCTCTTCTATATTTTATGTGGCCTCATTAATCGTATTTTGATGTTACAATTTTATAACACCGTCATACAATTATTAGACCTTAAATAAACGAAAAAATAAATAATAAGAAATATATGAAAGTTGCATTCGTAACTGAAAAATCGGGAGGAAGAAGACTGAGGTGGAAAAGTCACGTGACAAAAAAAAGGAAGGTTGGCGGGTACAAATGTAATACGCGTACAACGATGATCTAGAGGGAACTACTCGACGAGGTTTCCCTGTGCGCTACAAAACAGGGTCGTTTAATAAGGGCGTTATAAAATTTCTTAAAGGCTGGCAACGCCTGGTTTTGCAAAACTCCATAGGCGATGGTAACCAGCTTCATCAAGTGGGCCGTACGCCGGCTTGCCTGCGTTAGGAAAAAAAGGTAAAGGTAGACTTAAAGAGATTTATGATTTGTGTGAAAGCTGACATGATGATTTGTAATGTGACAGGATGTATATCAGAATAGCGGAGTATGGAAGGAAAAGACATAATAATATTGTACCTACCCAAACTAGAAAGAAAAGATTTATTAATATTTCTGTTTAATAGTAAGCTACATCGAATGGCTTCCTATCCGCCTTCGCCGGAATGCTCATGTCTTATCCCTTTTGTACAATGTACTCTTTAGCCCAAAACCGTCCTCCTATTTGAAGGAACGCTTTGATTTCTTTCAAGAAAGTAGCACGAGGCTCTTAAGATCATCAGCAAATCTACGACTAATGACGCCAATACATTCTACACAATTTTGTGAGAAATCTTTTACTGTGCAGGCTGCAAGGTTGTGGAATGCTCTACCGTTGAGTGTCAGAAGTGCAAAGTCACTTACATCTTTTAATAAACTCCTCAAAGATCACTATTTAAAGTTGTAAACAGTAATTTATGTATGTCTATGTAACCCTATGTACATATATTTGTATACAAATATGTATGTGTATTTATTTATTTTTCACTTGTAATATATGTTTGTATATATATTCTAAATTATGCGCACGAAATACCGACCCATTATTAAAAATGTAAAATTATCTCCAGAAGGTTGTCTGGAAGAAATCACTGTTAGCGATAAGACCGCCGATTGTACTAGTTATAAGATTCTTAATTCATGTGTATTATTATTTTCTTGTGTGCAATAAAGAATATTCTATTCTATTCTACATTAAATCAATGAAAGCCAGCGAACCTCCTTGGCTTTCGTTGGCTCAATGGGTATATTTCTTCGAATGTTCGAATGTATGGATTCCTTTGATGTTAAAACTGATTTAAATTGGTCGAGCAACTGAATTCATATTCGAAGGAAACCAGTGCTGATTTCATACTGACATTGTGTAAACTGATTTAAAGTCAGTACAGTTCTACCAAGCCTGGCTGCAAAATTCTAAAGTGAGTATTTTGAGGTCAGGCCGCTCCCTAAGTCAGTAGCTGGATCAATGTAAATCAGCCTTTATTGTTACATGCGTCGAACATTGGGTAGATAGGAATTGTTAAAACGCGTTGGCTTTTCCAGAGTACTTTCTTTTGATTGTTTCTTTATTTGTCCCGATCTCAGTTACGATATCTTTTAATTAGAGGGTCCGATACAATGGTTATAAAGACGGATAGTGTCAATTAGTGGCCACGCCGCATCGACCAAGGCATGGCGTAGATCTTTGTTTATTTCGGCCAGCAGGGAACAAATTGATGTGTTAAGCTATCAAATTAAGGAACGGTTTATGGTGTACAAATTGTTTCTCAAATTCGTTTGTTTATTAACGTGTAATGCGTCGGAAAGATAAAGATAAATTGACAGAGGTGTGTCAATGGATCTCCGCTTTTCTAAATTCCGTACAATTTGTGTTCGTTGGATTTAAATGGCTAAACGACCATGTTGATGTACCGATATGATTCTTGAACGCTAATACTAAAGACGAATATAAGCTGCTAGTGGTTGCAAGAAAGATCCTGGGTCCGGCGCGGGAAGCGATAGTAACTGGCGGATCCGCCAGCGCCTACGGACTCTACCTCATAGGTGGCGTGGAAAATGGGGGACTTTTTCTACCCGCTTAACATACGATAAGTTAAATTTGGTAAGTTATATGGTAAAGAAAAGAGTTAGGAATGAATAAAAAATTTCTCACTTTTTTGCTTATAACTTCTTTAATTTTTAATTTAGGGCAAAAAGTTATACAAACCTATTTGTAGGCAAAACAATTTGCTACAAATTATGATCTTGCAAATTTTTTGTAAGACGCATAGTTTCCGAGATATCGCGATGAAAGTGTTTTCACCCCTTTTTCCAAGAAGGCGGCCTGGGGACAAGGGCGGCGACCCCACAAACTTGACGTTAAGCTTCTATTGACCCACACACACATGTCCCAAAAATAAAACTGCGTCCCCTAAAAAAATGCAATATTCGATCCTTAAATTGTAAGATTTCAATGGATTACCTGTATTACGAGCGACGTGGATGGGTGCGTCATCCTTCTCTAGCTTTTTGACGTTTTGCTTTTTGAAATTTTTCTAAACCGAATCAGTCATTTATTAACTTTCTTTCAATAATTTAGTTAGTCGCTATTTAGTGGCTTAACGCATTTGCGTGTCGTGTTGTTCTGTTCGTTCGAATCCTATTTGAAAGCATGCATCGCTTCAGCAATTTTTCTAATGTAATTTGAATATTTTTACAATTACCACGTACTGGCTGTGAAGAAAAACATCGCAATGAAATCTGCACTTTGTGATAACTGACTTGTGAAACCCGTTAATCCACCTTAAACAAGCGTGGCTAGTATATAGTTTCTCTGAAAAAAGTACATTCAAGCCCATCAGTGGTATATTTATAAACTGATATTGTATAGGAATGTTAATATACATTATACGGTTGTTCCATCCCCCCCTACAATCCTAATTTCCTCTCCAGATCCCCGTCGGCCACTGATTGCCATAGCCTGGGCGAAATACAAAGCACAGATTTGGAAAACTCGGCGGTGAATACGTGTGCTGAACAGGTCTTCAAGGGGTAAGACTACTCCTTTGAGAAATAATTAAGTAGTTGTAGCATTAGACGAACTATTCTTTCATGATATGATGATATTATACTAGTTATCAGTATATACCTAAGTATGTCTATTTCGGATAAGTGTAAGTATATAACGGCTGCATCAAATTGTATCGCATTTTCGGATGCTGTAGAAGCCTGCACGATAACAGAGAATATCGTTTACGCCTGCATCATTTAGAAAGCAATTAGTGGTTGTATGCCATTTGTAGCTTTAAAGACATAAGGTGCTTGTCTAAATGGTGCAAACCGTATGATGTTTACGTATTATGTATCTTGATAAAAATATGATTATGTAGAGTGTCCATTACGTTTAGTCACGTAAGTTTATATCTTATTGCTAAATCGACCTCTTACGACAAATAAACATGTAGAAAAACGGACCACTGAAAATATCTTAAATCCTAATGGTGCGCGTCGAAATACGTAACTTTGTCTGATTTGGTAAAAACATATTGTAATTAAAAAAGTTGATTATTTTTTGTCAATATTGTTAGACATTGTCTACAACCCAAAGCATAGGAAACGCCGCTCCCTCAAACCACAGTTTTACACTATATATTACACACTACTTTACACTATATACTATAATTACGACCCGCAGTTCTCTTTTACGCTTAAAAGCGCTGATAGGTTTCCAATACGTAAACTATCTTTATTGTTTATTTGAAAGAGGAGTTGTATGCTATGCATTCTTAGCTCTGTCCTGCTTACAAGATTCGTACACCGTCGCCGCGCGCTACTAAAATTAGTTTTCTGCGCAGGTACATCAGGAGAAATTATTAGTTATATAAAACTGTATTATGCTCTGTGGTCTTCAATAAGCAAGAGAAGAATAGCCAGTAACACTATTTTCTGATTTTCTATGTTAAGTTTTTTACTAGGCAGTTGTCATTCTCGATATTTTTCTTCAACGACATAAGTATGGTTTGTCATTAACGAAACGGGTCCAAAGTGCCGTCGAGACGTCCCGGCCCCGCCTGGCACTCGCGTCCTTATTCATGCCATGCTATGCCGAAACGATACCAATGATTCGATCGATACCATAAATAATGCTCCTGTGATTGATAGTCTATTGCCTATCGAATATACATAATGTTAACGCGAACAACATACTCCATTGTTGCAAAACTAATAGCGCCATAGAATGTTTTGCGACGCTTTGTTCTTTCTGTATTTGAAACCCAGTTTAAATTTGGAACGCTTTTTGGGAAACAGCTGTTTGAATGAAATTAATTGTTGTCATTTGCACGCACAATTGAAATTTTCTATGAAAAAGTGGTAGTAATTTTTTGTGTGCAATTATATTACTTAGTTAATTCTTTAATTATAATTTTATTAAACAAGTGTACTTTGAACTATTATGTTCTTGCAGATATACGAGGCAGATTTTAGGTATATTTTGGGGGCCTATACAAAATAACCTTTGAATGTTTAAAGTATTTGGTATTCAATAATAAGTTGCCAAGAGTAGATCCCAAGTTTAGTAAGCAATTATAATTTTAAGTTATATTAAAAATTAACATTAAAGAGGAGTCACTTTGTATCTGTCAGAACACTGAATATTATCATAGAATTGTCCTTTAATTACCACAAACCTTTGTGAATTAAAATTTGAAGTCGATACGCTGGAACAAGCCATCGAAATTGAAGAGTGATATTTAGTTGTACAGTTTTGTTATAAAAATTACATAATCTTTATGGTTATAAGTGTGTTTGTGTTTAAAAACTAAACATTTGGAAGAAATACGCTTTTTCGAGCTTTCACAAGGACTTTCTTGTTTAGGTTCAATCAAAGACTTACAATTATGTTGAAAGTATTGCTTGAAGACTATTCTAAATCTTGAATGGTCATGGTTATTTGATACAGGCTAGATGCACAAGTCGTTCAGAACCATATTTAGAAAAATAAGAAATTCATTTTAATCTTTCTTCGTACAATAACAATCGCGTGTTCTACGAAGTTGTAATATTATACAGTGTGTCTGTGTATACATAGAAAATTATTCTCTCTGCTGTTTGCTAATTGAATAATTCCTTCCTTTTACGATTGAAAAGTCGCGGTTAATTGTAGAGAGTAAAAGTCAATTAGATACTGGCCGGCATGCGGCATTTAGGGCTTGTGGTAAACTGATGCTTTATTAAACTCGGAAGTTCTCATATCCTTTAGAAAATGTACAATATTAAATCTCGACTTACCTACTTAATATATAATGGAATGGATTATAACGACCTTTTTTAGTTTATTTTATTTTATTTAACTTTTAAAATAATAGTAACTAAATTACAAACTAATTAAAGAGAAGTTACTGATAATCCTCCACAGATGATATAATCCTCACAAACAGTAGTTATATTTATATATATATATATATATATATATATATATATATATATATATATATATATATATATATATATTTATATATATATACCGCAACTTCGTCCACGTTTGACCTGAAACTCCTGCGAGGTTCCCGATACAGAAAGTATTGTTTCAAAAAGAAGTGTAAGCTATCGTTATTGTGAAGTTTTATTCACCCGAACAACTACAAACCGCTTCCGGGACAATTTCCCCGGAATTTCCGAGATAAAAACTATCACGTATTTATTATATAAAATTTACTATGTTATCCAACTTACTTAACTTTTTGTACGGAAAAATCCGATTTAGAACTTAGTTTCGCGGGGTAAGCGCAGTGGGAGCGTGTGGGTTTCCCCACGCTGAGATGGCACTAGCACCCCCAAAGGAATGTTCGACGCCCGAGTTGGGGATACTCACTAAAACTCCTCGGTATTCTATCCTTCGCTTTAATGTCAGGGCCACATAAATAGTCTGGCTACAACTCTTCTCGCCCTGGATGTTATCTCGGGTTGGCCAAATTAAATTAAACAATGTTTTGTTTGAGTGACTAATTATTTGAAATTTAGTACACAAATATACTTTTAATAAAGCGTATATGAGATGTTTTATATATTTAAAAAAATGGAACAATAAGGTACAAGTCCTAAATTTACGCAATATAAATCGCGAGGAAAGCGTTAATCTTGAGTTTTTTTAAATTATACGTATTGTCGTATGCTAATCGGTAAGCTTTTGATATTTTAACTTCGTGGTCTGAGGAAAATAGATTTTCACTATCCCAGATTTAAATACTGTTTATGTTCAGACCGTCCACTTCAAAGTTCAGCATAAGATCTATAATAAACATAGACTGTTAACGTCCCGATCATGCTATTTGTTAAAATGTGTATATTACCATAGGATTATAGGAAATGCGTTTGCATTTTAGTAACAGACATTCAATACGTAATTATTCTTATTGCGATCTTTGGTCGTGACCGGTCTCCGCACGTGCTGGTCAAAGCAACAAGTTGCCTAAAGGCCATTGCAATTTGTCCACAGCCGACCTCTGCAGGTGTACAACTATTTCACTGTATTCAACATACATGTCATGTTTAGCTGTCAAGTATGCTATGGCGTTTCCAAGGCGCAGCGCATTGTATATTTCTAAAATCAGGTCGTCAGGTGTAGTCGAATTTCTCTGTGCCTTCAGGGGATGATTTACAAACTGTTTAGTGTTGTTCACTGCACTTGTGGCGGCGAGAGCGTGACGTCACGATTGTCTCAAGATGAATTGCTGACAGTTTCAGTGTGCAGCGTGCTTTTTGTTCCAGCTTTGCATACCATAGTGTCTGATTGTATTCGATAGGGAATAGGTCATGAATTGATAGATGCTGATATTTAATAGGTTTGGTTGTCAATATGCTCTTTGCTTACAGTTTTGAGAATAAACTGACTAGGATTGTTGGATAAGAAAGCATGAATCAATCAATGCAAGAACACTAAGAATACATTTTGTGATTCCATTATCATGTGTATAAACCGCCATGACGTTAAATAGCATTTATAGGGCCTATCACTTATACTCAGACCTGGTCGAGGTGGCATAGCTAGACATGTGTTTGACGCATATGTAAGTTAGCTGCTTCGGTAAAACGTACCGATCCTGAAGGCTGCTGCTGATGGTTCCTGTAGAATTAACAATTATGTTATTTAAATACAAAAGAGTGGATGAAAACATTCAAAGTAATGGTGAAGAAGAGATTATTAAACATCGACAAAATGTTTGTTTCAGTAAACCTCTGAAGTTTGTTTATGATCCACATCAAGGGTACCACAACAACCAAACATAATGGACCATGTACCAAAAATATTGGAAATCGAATTCAAGAACACTCGGGCCGGCAGCAGGCACCTCCTGGGTCACCAGTAAAACCTGATGCCTTGGAAATTTTATACAGTACTAGCTGTCCCGGCAGACGTCGTCCTGCCCGGTAAAAATAGGGGTTTGTCGCAGAGGGTTAATAATTTAGGGTTGTATGTATTTTTGTATGTTGTATCATAAAAAAATAGAAATTAAAAATTTTGTCTAAAAAAAAAAAAAAATTAGGGGTGGCTACCCCTAACATTTAGGGGGATGAAAAATAGATGTTGGCCGATTCTCATAGATACCGGATAAGCGCAAAAAATTTCATCAAAATCGGTCAAGCCGTTTCGGAGGAGTATGGCAACGAAAACTGTGACACGAGAATTTTATATATTAGATAAATATTACAATAGTGACAAAATCAGGCAAACATGCAGATGGTATACTATGACAAACTTTGACAGAATTTAAGCCACGATATAGAACAGAACAGAGGATCTGAAGAGGTCGTTACCGCAGATTCATATGATGAAGATAGCAAGTATTAACATAACGTACTTATGCTATGTTTTACAACACATTGACACGTGTCATTTTCACTAAGCGATTCTCCAAAGACGACCGCTTTGGACCCTCAAATGTTAGCGTTTTAATACAATGAATGTCTACAGTACAATACAGTACCGTTTATTGTGTACTAAGATTTATCTATCAACCACTCCGGTAGTTAAGAAAGTATATTCTTTGGTAACAAGCTAATAACATCCATTGCATCCTCTTATGCCAATAAACTTAATCAACCATTAATCTATTCGAGAGGATGGCAAATGAGATAACAAATTGATAGATTACTGCTACTAGATCTAATGTTTGGTCCAAGACTTTTTTGGTATTGTAGACACATGTTAGAGACAAAAATAATTTGTCATTTAGAATCGCAGCCCTGTTTTTAGCTTAAGAGGTTAGGACTGCGAGACCTTCGTCATTTTATAAAACCTGAAAGTTTTTCTGTGCATATCCCCTATAAAGATAAGAATGACCAGCAACTATAGAGTTTGGGTTGTAGTTACTTGGGCAGGTAACAGGTAGTACAGTTACAAATAAAGTAATACCTTAAATTCTATAAGTATGAAGTTCAATTTTTTATATTTTCTTTGGGATAACTTTAGAAATATCGTCATCCATTCCCGGACACTTATGACAGTTGCTACCCCCTGCCAGACACCCCTAAACTTTATAAACGTTTTAAATTATTATACATATTATGTACCTGCAGACTTGTCTCGTGTATTATATAATACAAGAATATTCTTGTTACAAATGTGAAAATTCGAAATATGACAACAGCTGTCCTTATAATATGTTATACTTTATATCTACAAATGTATGTATGTATTACTTACGCAATTCCAAAATTAGACTCAAAGCGATGCGACGGGATGCTGCATTAGTTTTATTTGGTCCACGAATAGCCATCTTCGGCAGATGGGCACAAACCGGGAGTCAAAAATCTATAGTAACATATTATGTAAAATTCGTATATACAGGAATATCCTATATTTTCTATAAAATTATTAGGAATATTAGGAGTTGACAATAACAAATTTATAATATAATAAAATTATATACGTAATTCAAAAAAAGGGAACAAGATTTAATATTAATTAAAATGCCAATTCTCTAATAATAATACGTTATTAAACTATGCATATAATTTCTTTTATACATACATACATACATTACTTCACGCCAGGTCCCTTGCGGGGTAGGCACGAACAACAGAGCGCTACACAGGCCCATTCTTACACACCTCACTTGCTTCTTTGACATTCATAGCTCTTGTCATGCACGCTCGTCTGTTCTTAAGGCTCCTAACATCACCTTCTGCTATATTTCTTTTATGACCTCACAATTTTCTAATATGTTGAAAACTGTATTATTTATAGTCCATTGTCTGTCTATTAAATGCGCTCTCTTTGCAAGCGACCGAACGCAGCTTTTCCGAAACGCAATAAACAATAAATCAGAATTTTTCACAATTTTTTTCTAAGTTTCTTTTTATGATCTAAATGATCTATAGTAAGCTTCTGATACACTGCATCATTTCGTTCGTTCATTACGTTTCTTTAGAAGTATCAATGAAAACAAATGATAAAAAATCCTACAATTTCAGGAAAAACTGCTTCAGTGACGCTGTTATGACAATTTATATTTATAAATCTTTTACTTGCTTATTGATAAAATTACCTTGATAGCAAAAACCTTACCACTATCTGTATATAATATAACTCAGACATCTCAAATCTGTTCCGATCCGTTGGCCGCGTTATGCCGGCCGTTCCCGCTTCCGTGAGCGCGGACCGCGGATGCGTTTGCGGAACAATGCGCGGGCGCAACCCGGCCGATGACCTCGTGTACCCTCTCCCCTGTCAAGTATTCCTGTCCTCCCTTATTTGCTTGCGAGGTTCGCGACATAGTTTGATATTTAGGTATGAACTCGCCGAATTTCGCTAGTTCTAACGAGCGGAAATCTGATTGAAGACTAGCCTCCGCGAGGGACACGCGGTGTGTGGGATTCACATAATTGGGGTGACGGTTCTGTCCTTCGCTTTTATGCCAGAGCCAGGGGTATGTGGCCTAGCCACTCCACTGGGCTCTGACAAGGCCGTGATCAGTCTGACAGGAGGGAACCAAGCCACCGGTGTCTTCGTTCATTTATTTTACGTGAACTACTCATCATTGATTAATAGTTTTGTAATCATAATAATGTAGAATAATTTTCTTGATATAATATATGTATAGAGGAAGAGGTTCTATGCACAATTTCGCTTGTGTAAATTCAGATACGTAGTTCATGGATCATATTCCTCTCGGGTATAAAAAGTATCTACTGTTCATGCTCGTTCTGGAAAGTAAATACAAAATATATATTATTATAATAAATTCGTTTTGAACAACAAAATTAAAAAGTTAGAATGTCACACATTAAGATTTAAATAAAAAGTAGTTAGTAAATGTTATGATTTTAAGACCTGTCTCATATCACACGCATTTGTACGGTGATTTTATTTTACTCCATTTATGTGTGCAGGTCCCCTTTTTCTTGCGATTTCAAAACAATATTATTGGCTCAGGAGTTTTTGGACAAAATACCTGTGATCTACATACATGATGATATAAAAAATGTATAGTATAAAAAACTAAGCTTAAAAAACTTGAATGAAATAATAGAAATAAAATCTAAGTATGAAGAGTTTGTTTTAGTGTTTTTGTGAAACGAGCGGAGTGCTTGACATCAAATACTACAAATATTTTACTAATAATTATTTATAAAAGTGGAGTTATTATGAAAATATAGTAAAACGCTACACTTTTTAAAAACCGTGTTTAAAAAGGAGTTTTGTTTATGTTATATTACTACAGATTTCTACAAAAAGACATAAAACATATTAAACTCTGACTTGGTCTTACCATCGTTCAAGACAATCGAACTTTGTTATCCAAAGAAATACTAGCACTGTACTCTTTACATGACCCGATGGTTCAAATGCGCATTGTTGTCTTAACCAGGCCCCGTAAATTAACTTGTTAGACATAAAAGTTTCCATACACCCTTTTCTTACTCTCTAATGTTGCGTAAAACTACGAAAGACACGCTTTGTTTGTCGGTAACTTGTTAAATTTTATATCTGGGTTTATGGCTATCCATTTTCTTTGGGTACAGAATTTCATAACCACTGTAATAATCGTATGTGTCTATGACCTATGAGTGGTAACAAAAGCATTGTTTATGTATTTTAGGGTTATATATTTGTATTTCGGACAATTTAATTATTATTATTATATTTTCTTAAGTTTCGCGACATATGCATAATAAAACTAAGTTTTAACGTTTGTGGTTATTCCGACATTTCGGTCGCTTTTCAGTGGCCGTGATCTCGGAAGACAAAGATGACAATTTTCAATGAGTATTATTAAAGTTATAGTTAGCCTGACTGAAAGAAAATCACTTTTCAATGAAATTATTTATTATATTTTACACGTGTTTAGATATTTTGGTAATTGTAAGACATAGTATAAAGTTCCATTTTATTTTGATACTTGCCATGTTCCTCATACGAATCTGCAACCCATAGGTCTTAACTAGTCATTTTCGCAAATTAACACACTACTTAAGACTTAACTAATGCAAATGTAAATCAGGTTTAAAGGCTATAATACAAATCGATATCAGATCTATAACTATACGCACTCCATAAAAAGTAGATACACATTCACACACCAGTTTAAATATACCATTATCATCTACTAACAAGCGACCCCATTTACTTTTCGAATTACGTTTCTTACGTTAGTTTCGTCATACGAAATGTTATATAGGCATGTAAATTACAATCTGTTGTACTGTGCGTGTTTTCTTGCTCTCTACAACATAGCATTACTTTGTGGTGCAATCAATCACAATGATTACGACACATCTCATACGGAATGTTAAAGTGTATCGGATTCCACTTGTTTTCTGTACTAATAGCACCGGGTTACTGTATCTTGGATAGCTTCCATTATTTTACCTTAAGCCGATACTAGACGGGTCAGTTCTGTCTTTCGATACAGATAAATCATCCAAAGCGTTCCATGTGAAAATAATAACGCCGTAGTGTCCTTTTAATTTTGTGCTTTTCAAGAAAATTGAATTGCATTGGTAGAAAATTAACATCGCTTGTATGGAGTTTATGTTAAACTAGAGAGAGACAGAGTGGAGAAACGGCCGCTTGGGGTACGCCCTCTATGAAAAACAAATACAAATCTATACCACGGGAACAATATATTTTTTATAATTATTCCAGATTATAATTTACCTTTGTGCCAAATTCATACAGAACTGTTCAGACGTTCTGGCGTGATTGAGTAACAAACATCTATACCAAGTTTCGCATTAGTAATAGTAGTAAGATTTTAGACAGTCGATTGAATGGTAAGTTATAGGAACTATTTTCTGCTTACAAGTTCTACTGCTTTTAATTTTTTACATTTTCTGAGTGTCATAACCCTGACAATAATAATACTAAGCGGAACAAGTCTTACTGGTATATACTAGTCGGCCATAATGTGGAAGAATGGCCTATAAGAACATGCTCCACTTACCGTCAATTGATCTGTAGGCTAATGCACATAAATAAATATCGATAGGGCTTCTTTGGATAAGATTGATGGTCGATTCATGTTGTAATATGGCTCTTATGGACGGGATTATAATGGTTGAATAAACATGAAACTTGGTTGTTTATGAAATAATTTAACTCTATATTCATCTGTGGTTATAATTTAAATGTTAAAGGGTAAGATAGATCTTTGTTTGTTTTAAGTTATAAATAACTTTCGTTTCGTCATGTCTGTCCATCCTGAAGAAATTCTCTTGCAATGTTTTTGGATTATCTGTATGGTAAAGTAATTTTACTTGTGGCTGGTTTTTATATTTTATTATTCAATCATTTGCCTTATAATCGGTAGAAATTTGACATTACTTAAAGCTTATGTCAAGTTTTAATCGATATTAAGGCAAATGAGCGTTTAGTAAGATACAAGACAAGGCGACCAATAAAGAATATTGCAAATATGTAAGTAAGTAAGCAAAGGGCAGGTAAGTGAATATAATATTGTTACGAGTTACAGGACTCGAATTAAAATGCCGTTGATATTACTGTAGAATTTATTAAAACTGTACAAAAACGGATAATACAGGTATATATATATATAATTGAACACAACCAGTAATAATAATACACGAATAACACTGCAATAAAAAAAAAACTACGCAACTTTTCCGTGTTCCAAATTGTACTTTTCCGATTTTATACTAATCTTAGCGAAAGCCGCACTCTTGATGTTTGAAATTTTCAGATATTTTATTATTACCAATTATAATTAACTAAAGATGATATTGCGTTATATGTATAACAACATCAATATTTCTTCGATTTTATACTTAACAATCACTATAGAGATTAAATACACTCGGCTACTGGTAACAAATCATCGTAATCTATAGGTCTTTAAGCTTTTGACAGAGGGAGGCCATCGGCTTATGCCTCTAACGAACCTCCTAGATTTATGACTATGTGTACATTTTCTCTCTATGATGTATAAATTAGATGGGCTAAAGTTTTAGGGTATTAGGGTTTTGTGGCTTTATCGGGAAAAAAGATTACTCTAAAATAGTCATTTTGTTCGTCTCTCTTGGCTTGCTCGTCGCAGAACAGATTTAAAAAACTACTCAAGTGTATATTCTCTATATTAATGAAATTTAAGATTTTAAGTTACATGTGTGGTGGCTGTCCTAATTCTTATTTTTTACCAACTTCAAAGAGGAGGAGCTTCTCAATTCATCTGTATGTTTTTTTGGTTCGTTACTCGATATCTCCATCAGTTGTGAACTGATTTTCAATTTTTTTTAATCGAAGGGCTATACTCCCAAAGTAGTCCCATGGTCACCAAGTCAGGATGAGTGGATCGGATTCCAGGGACATCGAGAATTACTTTATTTTGCAAATTTGTTGTTTTTTTATGTTACTTGGCACCGACTTCTGATTTAAAAAAAATCTAAATATCTTGTTTTTTCTTCACCTTTTTCCAAGTATTTGGGGTCGGCACAGTATGTCTTTTCCTTTTATACTATTTTGATATAATGTTACGGCATAGCAAATCATCATGTCATTCTTCGTCCATCTCTTTTTTGGCCTATCTTTACTGTTATGTCCATTAATCTTCCAGTAAGTAGCCCAACATTCGGATTTGTATGTGTTAAAGTCTAAAAAAGATTATGAATGTTTTCTGTTTATAAAGTAATTATAGAAGCGGCGCCTTATACAACCGGCATATAGGAATCATTAGTACTCACTCACTGGTGATCTATCTATCCTTAAATTGTATGGCATGAAGATCCTATGCTCACTACGTTTCAATTACATTATACATCTAAAGAAAGCAGCACTACTTTAGTGACTTGTGTTTGATAAATTCACATAAAACGAGTTTACTGTATATTTTGTCTCGATTGTTGATTAGTAATTAAAAACAAGCCCATGGTAGCTTTGTAACTATTACTCAGTAATGAAACTTGCAGCATATCGACAGCTTTATAACTTTAGGGATCAGGGCGTGTACCTCTTGTAGGTGTAGACGCATCCCCTTTTATAATGTAATAATGTGTTCGCATCTGCAGGAGTTGGAAACGAGTAATACCACTAGTTGAATACTGAAACTTCTATATATTCAAGTTTTAAAAGCGCGTGACAAAACATGACGTAGTGTAATATGAAGCAGTAATCATACTGAGTGAAAACTATGCTCATAGACAATACCAAAAACTTAAAACTAGTGTTGCCACACTAAACAAAAACCATAGTGGCGAGTAAGGGCGCCACATAACAAATAGGCGTACAAACAAAAGTGCAGTTTTACACAAGGGACAAAATTGTGAAGAAAACAAAACTAGTATCAACTAGTAGTAGAAGGGTTTTCCAAATTTCAACTTCTTTTTAGGTACAATTTGCATACTGCTAACTCTTTCTAAATTGTAATATGCATAGTTTTTAGTAAACACCAAAAAAAATGCATTTTTGCAAATATGTCTACATGTTATGAAGCCAACGATATATACGTCCCTCGACGATATCAATAGTAAGAACAGACATAAGTCTATTATATATCAGTCATATTAGGTTAATATTATGACATAAAATGTAACTAATTATTATTGTAGGAAGAAGATTGCGTACATAAAAGAGATCTTTTCGAATGTAATGGGAACGTTTCGGTTCCGCTGTTATTTATGTTTATTATAATTAGCATTTGGCTGTAACTCTCTGGTTTAATAGGTCGCAATAGTAAAGATAAATCTCGGCTCGATGCACTTCAGTGGGTTAACTTTTTTAAAATACAATTCGGTCAAGTGTGTATCTATGTACGGCGCACGCGATGCTGATTAATCGATATTGTATGTACTTATCTTAAACGAGTATGCATTTAAATCGCATATTATTATGTTGTTTTAACTAGCAGAGAGTAAGGTACATTTTTATGATCGTGCTAGAGATATTTGCATGTATGGAATTGAAATTGGTTATGAATATTAAAATTAGCGAATTGCTAACACGTGAGACCATTTACCACAGACTGCGTTATCTGATAAATATCTTATATCAATATATATATATATATATATTGTCCGCGATGGACTCCTAAAGTACTTAACCGATTTAATCAAATTTGCACACCGTGTGCAGTTTGATCCAACTTCAAAGATAGGATAATTTTTATACCTTTGGAACTGGTAGGTGGCGCTAAGATCGGGTTCTAGAAACCTCCTAACCACCGGAAGCGATTTGATGATTTTGTGTCATTTTTATTTATTTATTGTAATAAGGATCACCAACAGTTTTTTACATTTAATCAGTTACTAGACTTATGACTAAGGTTTACAATGCAATGTAAAAACTAATTATAGGTGAACACAACTTGCAGTATAATTTCTTCACAGTTATTTACCTATTTATTTAAATTTTAACAATAAATGTAACAAAAATGTGTAGGGTATTGAAATTAGTCTGTCCGTCAGTCTGTCTAATGAGTGTCCTGTTGGGCTAAACGAATCTTTTTATAAAATGAATTTTTGGAATCAAAGTGAATGTCAGTAAGATCACTACTACTGTTGAGAATTCTGCACATTCTAGAGATAGGGGAGTTAGCACCTAGTACTGTAGTTCTTAATGGGGGAAAGAGGGGGGTAATAGGTTGTCGAGGGGGTTTCGTAGGGACTCTAAAGCGAAATTGGCTTAACAATTGAGGACAATCAATGTTATTATGAAATAACTTATAAGCAAACATGGCATCTAACATAATTCTACGTGTCTCCAGAGAATCAATTTTGAAATAAATCAGTCTTTTCCGGTATGATGTTTCCTTTTTTACCCTATGCTCAGCAAAAGAAAGATGCCACAGAAACCTCTTTTGTATGCGTTCTAATCTTAATGTATGTGTACAGTAATGAGGTCGCCAGACAACACTACAATACTCTAAGACACTTCTTACTAAACAATTGTACAGCAATATCTTTGTTTTGTAGTTAAGAAATATTTTGCTATTTCTTAAGACAAAGCCCAGAATTTTAGAAGCTTTTTTTGTAATATTATCTAAGTGTTGTTTAAACGTTAACTTGCTATCAAACATAACTCCCAAGTCTCTTATTGTTTCAACTTCTGTGATATAGATACCTTCAATTGCATATGAGGATGGAATAGAGTTCAATTTTCTAGTGAATTTTACATGTGCACACTTGCTAGTGTTTAACAACATTTTATTGAGCTTGCACCAGTCAATGAGACTGTTTAAATCTTTCTGGATTAACAGTGAATCATTATTTGTTTCAATAATTCGTGCGAATTTTAAGTCGTCCGCATACATAAATACATCTGAGTTCTGAAAACAGCATAGAATATCATTAATAAAAATGTTAAAAAGTATTGGGCCAAGATGAGAACCTTGGGGGACGCCAGAGCTGATACGACAAACATTTGATTGTGCGCCATTGAGTACTACATAAAAACATCTGTTTTCTAAATAGGAGCTTAGCCAACTATGCATAGGACCTGATATACCATAGAAAAGTAATTTTTGTTTCAAAATTTTGTGCGATACGCGATCAAACGCTTTACTAAAATCTGTGTATATTACATCTATTTGTTTGCCAGTGTCTATTGTTTGCGCTATCTTTTCAGTGAAAGTTACTAAATTCGTGCAGGTTGATCTGGATTTAGTGAATCCATGCTGATGTATAGTAATAAAAGAGTTAAGGTAGTTTTGAATTATTGGACATATTAAAGACTCAAAAATTTTGGCAAAGGAAGACAGTATAGATATTGGTCTATAATTTTTTATCATTTCTGGTTTATCTGATTTTAAAATTGGGACTATTTTGGCGGATTTCCAAAGGGCCGGGAATATACCAGTTGATAATGACTTGTTAAAAATTAATAATAGCGGCTGAACTAGTACTGTTGCACATGATCTTATAAAGATAGGTGGAATTTCATCGGGACCGGAGCCCTTATTTATATTTAATGACTTAAGTTTTCTTAGTAACGAATTACTGTCAATGGTGATTGAGTTCAAATAAGAAGTTAAATTCAAGTTTTGTTCTAATGTTGACAAGTATTGCGAGTTAAATTCATTATTATGCATGTCGTCCGAACAATACTGTGTGCAAAAGTATGAAGCAAACATATTGCTGATATCAACAATGTTTGAGGATACTATATGACCATCAGTGAAGGTTTCAGGGTAAGAACTGGTACCACCACGTTTTGCTTTAACTAAGTTCCAAAAAAGTTTGGGATTTTTTGTAATATTTTCTTCTAGAGTATTTGAGTACTTTTTATAACAATTTTTGGCTAATTTTTCACATCTTGAACTTAATATCTTTAGTTCAATTGCATCCAAAGGATTATTATAGTGCTTGTAACGTTGCCTAAGTTTGTTTTTTTCCTTTAGTGCATGTATAAGAGATTTATCAAACCAGAGAGGATATTTACTTTTGCCTGGTCTTCGAAGAGGCACATATTTAATGATGACTTCTCTTAGAGTTGTGTAAAATGTCTCAAGCATCTCATCGACATTTTTGTTTGTAAATAGTAAGTCCCAGTTACAGTCTGTCAGGTTTTTAATGATTTGTTCATAGTCAGCCCTGTAGAAGTTTGGCCGGAGACTATTGACAAGGTAAGGCAAAGTAATGGGAGGATTCATGTTAATCGTGAAATTTAAAGGTGGGTGAAGCATGTCTATTACACTTAATGATGTTAAACTCTCAGTAACCTCACATCGCTGTAATGTTGTCAGAACCAGATCAAGTATTCTACCTGAGATGTTTTTGACATGATTTAGTTGGCATAGCCTGTTTACAAAAACAAAGTCTATCAAAGTATCACAAATATTTGGGTATGAGTATGTCTGTGTAGAGTCATTAATGAAACCCCAGTCGATGATGCCCATATTAAAATCTCCTACTATACAAATGTCTGAGTCGGTTTGTTCTATGATTGTATTACACTTATTCAGAAAATTATCTAGTTGAATTGGTCTCACGGGAGGAGGTAAGTATACCGCACATAAAGCGATTTGACAACCTTTGTTTGGGTTAATTATTACCCATAAGTCTTCTGCGGATGTTTCCCAATCTGTAACCCGCTTGGATTCTATGTTATTGTTGACGGCAATTAACACACCTCCTCCCTCCTTAACAAATCCCCTATCTCGCCTATAAACGACATATCTATTGTCAAAAAGTTCACTACTTAATATAGAATCATTAAGCCATGTTTCACTTAAAACTACAATGTCATAGTTATTACTTGCAACATTACAGTAGAATGTGTGAGCTTTAGTCCTGAGCCCTCTAGTGTTCTGATAATATAAATTCAATGTAAGGAATTTTGTTTTTTTTTTTTTAAATTTTTTAATCCTTAGTTATTGAGTATAGAGAAAGACAAAAGAAGAAGTCAGCACTAAAGCTCAAACCATTTTACCAATACTGTCAGAACTTTTAATGTAGATGTACTCCGATTCCTCATTTTTTCTGGTAAAGATCTTTCCCTTTCTAACCCATACGAATTTGTAATTCTTAGCCTTGGCTTGTTGTCTAGTGGCAGCGTGGAGATCCTTATTTGTTGGTGATAGGTGTTCCATGACGAAAATACGCTCCTTCTTTCCTGGAAGTCCGAGGAGGGAACTATCCAATCCATTTTCCTTATGGGCTTTGTTGTATCCAATAGTTGCGGCTAGTAGACCTTCCTTGATCCGGACAGAAGATAATTGAACTATGATAGCTCTAGGGCGCGTGCTGTTATTATGGCGCTTTGCTACTCGTGTGGCGTATGATATATCGTTCTCCTTCAAATCATAGCCGACAGACTTACTCAGCTGCATTATGATAGAATAAAGGTTTTCATTGTTGTGCTCAGGCACACACTGCAATTCTAGGTTATTATTTCTCGATTGTTGCTCCAGGGTATTTATACGATAATTGAGGTCATTAAATGCAGAATTTATCTTTCCCTGTTCATCGCTAATTTCATCTATCAGTTTAAGCGTCCGAGCTTGTTCAACCTCAAATTCTTCGAACCTCGTGTTAATGAAGTTCATTGATTCGTTCATCTCTCTTATTTCGTTTTTCAATGGCTCTAACTCTCTGTTTATTATATTGCACGTACTTTGGTTGAATTCTTTTAGAACTTTTTTCAACTCTTCTTGTACAATTTTACGCACGTCTTCTGCACTAACTTGAAAACTTGGGTGAGCCGTGGTTGAAACAGGTTTTCGGTTGTTTCTTAAAGATACGCTTCGTATGGGCGTAGCGTCTCTGTCAGCGCTGTGCATTTTTTTTCTTGTTTGTGATTATTAAGCACTATGCACACATGCACTGAATAGACTGATATTCTCTTGGAGCGTATTAGTTCGATTCGAGTTTAGTCGATTAATAGTGTTCTAAAGAGCGATCCGACCTAATTTCCGAGCGTATTGTAACAAACCTGCTACGAAAACGTCAATGTCGCTGTCACGAACTGACGACAGATAACCACTCTACAAGCAATGCATATAATTACATAGAATAGGTATGATTATGTATATGAACGTTAAGGTTTTAAACTCTGATTTTGCACGAATATTTCGTTAATATTTCCTGGCTGTTTATTTTTTCACAACACTGGTACTAAAGCTACACTTTTGGCACAGTTTAGGAGAATATCTTGTGAAATGCTATAAGTTTAATTATTTTTAAGCTAAGCGCTACTGATTTTGTGTTAACACGTGAAGTGACGTTGACAGAAAAAAAGTCATGAAACAGTCTTAGGAATTCAGAAAATATGGCGATACGAAGATCGCCGGGTCAGCTAGTATATATATATGTATATATATATACTATATATATATACATATACTATATATATATATATATATATATATATATATATATATATATATATATATATATATATAGTCAACTTTAAGATATAGGAACCGGCCATTACTGAGCATTTAGTTTGCTAACTCTGCACATGCCAACCGACATATTTGTATTTGAGGCACAAACAGTGTCAAATTGTGTATCAGGCAGGCAGCGAATATTCGCTGTGTGTGACCGAGGCTTCAGTCTCGGTTTGACTGTCAACTATTTATTACTATGCAATTTTACATTTTGTTTGTTAAAGGAGAAACTATAGTACATGTGGTAGTCTTGATTTACGGTCGACCGCATAGGTTTCGGTACACGCATAAATTATCATTTACGACTTTTCACTGATGCGAAATTTCTATACGACGTTCCGTTTTAATTTTAGGTGGTCGCTTTCTCGGATTCACTAGGAAGTAGTCGCCGAACAGCGTCCTATTTCAGTTTTGTTTAGGGTTGTCAGCTATATACATCAAATTCGACTTTTTTCTATTTGCGGAAACTGTAATGAATACGTACTACCTAATCGATTTTAATTAAACTTCAAGTTAAATTTCGAGTTCACAGACTCACTTTTGAACGAAGGCATGAAAACTCTTAATTGTTCATAAAAAATTATAACATTTGCATTGGGCGGCCTCGTCGCTCATAGGAATATATGGAAGAGATCGTCTAGGTAACCCGCTTCCAAGAAACCTTTGAATAAAAAATTTACAATATTTGGTGCTGTATTATATTAAAATACAATCGTAATCAACTACAAATAAAAAACAACAAACTACTAGAGATATATACATACATACCAAACTTCACGCCAGGTCCCTTGCGGGGTAGGCACGACCAACAGAGCGCCATTTAGAGATACACGTACTAGAGATATACGTAGGTAATTAAATTGATTATAGTAATATAAGTTGCATATACCTACCTACAAATAATATGATTCTATTTAGGCCCGATTTTTCAATCATTAGATAAAATTTATCAATCAAATCAATTGTAACTTGAGTTGATCCAAAAGTTAAACTATTAACTGCTTTATTCATGCAATTGACATTTTATTTTTTCCATTCTATGAATACTTTACATCGGCAACAACTTTTATGTTTAGAAAAATAGTGATAGTTATTTAAGAATATAAATATATATATGTATTGGAACTCGGATAATTTTAAAATTAAATATAAATTTATTTCATTTTTTTCGTAAATTTTTTGGCGTTACATCTTTGTTACTACAATTTGTTTTATCTCCATATTGCAGGATAGAATAATTGACAAGGCTTTTGTACGGTAATGTTAAATGTGGCAAAGCAGCTATAAATTTAGGTATTACACATATAGAATTTAGAAATGAATAAGAAATTTATTTCCAAAAAGGTTAGTTGGATTTGTCATCCCTAACTGCGTCCCTTTGTTGCTCGATTTATTTTAGTTTACGTCCAGTTTCGTAACTTTACGAGCGACTCTGTGATGCGCCCGCGCACGCTGATGCAACATCCACGTTATTAACGGCTGCCCGGAGCGATCCCAATAACAAATGCCATTTAGTATTTGTAATAATATAATCTTTTTCACGTCGTCATTTGTTATAGAACGTTTCCATTAATGGTTCTATTTTCATCAAATCCATTAGATCGATCTTGAAATTTATGTGATTGCTTACAAATTGTTTGTTTATGTTTTGTCCAATTTGTCTTGGTTGAGTCTTGAGGGGACGACTGTAATTATTCTTGGTCCCTAATAGGGAGGGATGTACTGTAATATCATCATTCCGTCAAAATTTATATACTAGTTCAAATAAAACTGAAGTCCAATTTAAGGATTGTCTGGAAGATATTGCTTTAAGTAATAAGGTCGTCCATTATACTACAAACAATTTTTTTTTCTACCACATCTTGAAATCAGTGCGAAGTAAAACATAAAAATTACTATATTTTGCTGTTGGTTGTTTCTTTATACTTTACTTGGCACCGACTGCAAGATGTGGTAGAAAATATTAATTTGTAGCTTTATAGATTGAAGTCGGTTTTGTGTTTGTTAAAAAACATTCTGGAGGTGTTTTTTTGTTTGGTTTTCTATGATTTCAAAATAAATGACATACTTAAAATGAAAACTGAGTCTGAGAGCACTAAAATTGAAAACTGAAAAACTAAAAATATAAACGGTCTTAATCATATTGAGTTAGAGTATGTTTGTAGGCGTATTTAAGGTTCTTAAAGTATTCTTCACATTTATTCTAACTCAATATGAATAAGACCGTTAAAGTGTATTTCAAATAAGACGATATGGCTGACACTTCCATAAAACGTAATTTGTAGAGCTCTCGTTAATTTTTCTACGAAATGAATATTAGATTTTTATTACATAGAAATATATTTAAATTCTGTTACTATTTAATAATAATCTCATACTTAGAATTATGAGGTTTATTTACGTAATTTCTCCTAAATACCGTCCTATTTGAAATAGACTGCAATTTCATTTTATTTTCAGTGAGACTTTACTAACTAATTATTACCAAATATTACAAATAGTCTAAGACAGTAAAAGAAAACTTAACTTATTTATATTATGGAATACAATTTTAATTCTATACCATTTCATAAATTGTATAGAATTACATTTTGTGTTAAGTATTATATAAACTTGTTGCAAAATGTCATTAAATGCTAAAGCAACACTAAATTAAATTTGTTATGAAATTAGAATTGATTCCAAAGTATTCTTATCTGGGAGATAATCATAAACCTAATTACTATTGACCTACTTATTTTACACTTTGATTCAAGTTCGCGAAGAGGCGTTAGAAAGCGCTTATATCATTTGCCGGTCATTTGCGGTCTAGTATACTTGCGATACTGAATTGGATTTAATACATAAAACAAAACCGAACATTTCTTGTGTCTTGTAAGGTTCTAAATATATGTATCTATATCTACTTTACATTATCTAGTTTATGTATAACCTATATATAGTGTAGAATATATTCTTACTGATTAAAACTGAATTAAATGCAGTTTATTTTTTTTATATACAAAAAGTAATTGAAACTAAAATACACTATGTAGCAGATCACTGCCAATGGGGAGCGTGCTCAGAAGGCTGGCTGTGGTGGCCCATTGCCACGCTGTATGTAATGCAATATTTATTTCTTGTGCGAAATATGAACTTACTGATTAAAATTGATATTAATTTAGCCCTTCTCTCTACTACTACCACTTTACTACTACTACTGTTGTGTTCTATTATTATTATTTTTTCAAAACGTCTTTTTATACATTTCCATCTTGTTATAGCGTTTGTATAATAATTATTTTCGAATTGAAAACGTTTTTCTATTAATAAATCTTTATTAATTTTGATGTTTACGTAACACTTTTTAGTATGAAAATTAACTCTGTGATATTAATTCGTAATTAGTACGTTGTTCCCCTTGTTATTTTCTTTAAAATTTACATGAATGATGATTGTTAGGTGCTAATATAAACATAGGTAAAACACATATTCTTGAAATCTACAATTGATGGTAACATCGATGGCGTAGCGGTTTACCGCTGCGCATGTACACCGGTAACACCCAACGTCTAAATTAGGTGTCATGATCTCTATCGATAATATCCGTCTAGTGTTTGATTTATTGAAGCGTTCCGCTTATTTTAGGTTTTTACTGGTAATATTTTTTAAACAAAGTGTAAATAGAAAATTTTGAAATTATTGTTGGGTTGTGTATCAAGCACGTAGCGATTGTGGGGCGAGCGGCTTTTGTCGGGATTCAAGAACACGTAAGAGATGAGACTTTGATGCCTTTAAACTGCACTCCGTATTTTATCCGTGCAGACAATGTCTCGCGGCCGGGTGGCCTGTTGTAAGAGGCGACAAAACAACCCACAGCCAGGTGGTAGGGTATTTGTTCGACTGGTTGGCGACCACCCCTGGTCTAGAGTATGCCCTCATAACAACCTTGTGTTGTGTTCCGGCATTAGTGACCAGGTTCCAGTCTCCCTTGAGAGCAGCAGCGCATTTATAGCACCTTTGGTGTTGCAAATGTCCATAGGCGATGGTAACTGCTTTCCATCAAGTGGGCCGTCTGCCTGTCTGCGGAACTTCTGCAATAAAAATAGGAGTTCTAGTGGCAGTTACAAAAAAGACACTTTACTACATATTTGAATTACAACACACACATCATTCTTGCTTAAAAAAAATAATATTCTACGATTATTATTTGTTTTTCATTATATATTTTTGTAAAATAAGAGTGGCCAGTATATTATCACCCTTAAACTGTCCACCAAAACTAATACAATGCGCGTAGCCGCTTGTAGTTTTGTAGTGAGGGAATAAATCTATGGTTTTGTAAGCTTTAGCATAATACCTTGTTCATGCAGTCAATACGTCATCGGTGATTTGATTACCTTTCTATTTTCATGCAATGTGTACGAAATGAAAGGTTGAATTATTTTCTACGCTGACCGAGGAGTTGAACTCGACGATAATGGGATGTGACTTACGCCATCGAAGCTTAATAAGCTTTCGAATTCACTGTGAATATATATACCTACTTATACGAGTTACGCCAAGTACAGTGTTTTTGATTTTAATAATCTGTAAGTATTATAGAATGAACGAAAACTCTTTGTTTGATGAAAAAAATGAAATGGCAAGAGCTATGAATGTCAAAGAAGCAAGTGAGATGTGTAAGAATAAGGCTAAATGGCGCTCTGTTGTTCGTGCCTACCCCGCAAGGGACATGGCGTGAAGTTATGTATGTATGTATGAAAAGTCTTTTTGTTCACTATAACTTAAACCTCGAAAAAAATATATCAATACATTTTCATTAGAACAATGGGCGGCTTTATCGCTTATAGCGATCTCTTCCAGGCAAGTTCAGGCAACCCGGTGTATAGGGAGACCTTAAAAGAAAAATTAAATAATATTTTGTGGTTTAACTAAATTAAAATTATTATTATATAGTATAATTATTTTTTAGTACGTCCATTTTTTAAAATACGTTAAGTTTACACTTGGTCATATGTCCAATATAGCTATAACGGCTGACTATAGTGCGTGACTTCATTCTTTTTTCAATAAAATTAGTTGTAAGACATGTTTCCTCGCCTTGCCAACATTTCCCCAAGTTTGCGCTCTATATCCCGGTTCTACGTTCTCCTCAACCAACTCCTATCGGCGACTTTAGTCATTAAAACTTCTTGAAGTTTTGACGGTCACAGAAATATTTTATTCTTCACCATAAATTCGCTCAAAGCTGCGTACTAGTCGCGAAATACTATAATAATAAATAATATAATGATCTTGCTCATGAGGTTACCGCGATGTGGAACCTGGACTCTACAATCATAGTACCGATAGTGGTGTCAGTGAATGGACTAATAGCGAAGAGCCTTGACCGCCACCTTGAAAGGCTCTCGCTTGGTATCTGGTTGAAGGATCGGATGCAGAAGGCAGCCCTGCTGGACACGGCCCGTATTGTGAGGAGATTCCTGTGTCTGGAGCCTTAACCACCGGTAGTTTGGACCCTAGGCCCCACTGCAGATCAGTTTTTTTATATATTTTTATAAATAAATGTATATATATAAGTATATATATATATATATATATATATATATATATATATATATATATATATATATATATATATATATATATATATAATAAGATATTTATAAGAAAAATTTAAAAAATTTGAATAATAAAATATATATGTAAATAATATAATACGAAATAGAACTAGAGTCTTTAAAATTAGGTTCCAATCGGTTTGAGCAAAAAGCGCCCTTGTCCCTTAAAGTGATATCTTCCAGGCAACCAAGGAATATATAGGAAAATCATCATCAGGACTATCATAGCCTAGCAAACATTAATATATGATTCCGACCGGTGAAGATATATGTTCGTATGTTTATAGTAGATACATCATAATCGTATACCTTAATGCACTATAGTTTAGATTGCAGCTAAATTTACCGTTTAGTAGCCGTACTGTATGTAAGTCTGGAATTATGACATAACATAATTTTACATGGAAAAGCTCTCAGATGAGCGGTTCGGTCGTAGACGGTTATATCGATCAAAGCTACAGTTACAAAATACGGCGATCGCGCAGTGCCCTCTCAGCATTTGCGTTATTTACAAAGATTAACGCGCGGTTTCGCTTGCACACGAAAGCAATGAGTTGCACTAGTCTGAAATAGAAGTTTATAAAATAAGGTGGTAGGTAGATATATTGTACACCACTATTGTACACTAAAACATAGACAAACAGAAATAAAAACGTAAGAAAAACATTAATTGGCAAAGCGACTCTTGACATATCACTATACTTCTAAATTAAAAAAATAATTTTGTATGTATAAGATATCACGAGTCGGGTAATGTTTTAATTTAACCAATTAAATTACGATACTAGTATCTCATTTCAAGCTCTAATTTGATTAAAGTATTGTTCAAGAATAAGTCTTATTGTGGTTTAGTGATTTATATCCAAATGCATGGGATCAGTGCACAACCAGGTTTGATTTGGTTATCAAACAAACAGTGCTGCATCGTGCTGTGTGCTGCATACTGCATTTGAGATCATTACAAGAAATATTGTTATTATTTAATTATGTCTGTTTGTAATTGTTTCTATGAGTTACCTGATAATAATTTTGCCTTTAATTTTTGATATAAAAAATTTAGTTTAAAAGACGTTATGTGATGTTGTGATATTACAATAATATTTTTCACAGAAAATTAGTAAACATGAGTACTTAAGTAAATAAAAGGGGGTTGCTTTAATTCAGGCCTTGGTAGGTCGTGGCAGCTTAGTGGCAAGCGTACGCGTCATACATACCAGTCTACGGGTAATGTAAGGCAGCGGGGGTAGAAATGCGTGGCAGGAGGCAGGCCCGTCTTTCCCTGGAAGCACAACGGGTGCACCGGCTGGCACATGTGCCCAAGGGTAGCAAGCCAATTGTCATATATGTACCTATCTATACACTTACGATCCAATATTTTTACTTTTAAATTGACAATATCATTAAAAAGTTTGTCAATTTAAAAACCTTCTGATTTGGTTCAAGTTTCTTCATTGATTCTGATGTTTGAAAATGTACTTTATTTATTTTTATTTACATTAATAAAAGTTACTTGTTTATTGTTGGTGTGAGGGCTCAGACTGATTAAGACATCCCTGGTAGCGTCCCGCTTAAGAAGGATACGCCCATACTTTTTAACCACGCTGTCCTGCGCCCCTTGTCGTCTGCGGACGATAGGAGTATCACGGGCATACTTGCCTACTTATAGTAATTATTAGCCTTAAGTTGGGTCTTTTGCCTAGTAATATAGAGAGGAATATTGAATACTTAGACGCTCTAGAGAGCTGTTTCTTAGTGAATGTGACATGTTTATATTAAAAGTGGAAAGTTTTCTTTCATTACTGTTATCTTTCGAACTGTTTGTCATGCTTACAGTGTTAGATCATACGATTTCAATGATCTTTTTCTACGATGGTTCATTACAACTTTCATAATTAACGATATCTCACTTCCAATGTCGTTATAGAGTCGAAAGAATTTTGAAAGTCACTCATCGTCGTCTTTATTTTTGCTTAGTTTTATTACAGAATGATCGCTATGGTATTCATATGTTGTAAATGTTGCTATTTCCGTATACGCTATCTGTTCTAACAATAAAAAGTAGTGTCGAGGATCGCCGTTTTGGCAAAAATCAGAATCCTTTTAAAATCTCCAGCTGTCTGTCCGATTGTCTATGTTGGTTAAAACCTTTAAAAAAAAATTTCATTGGGAAGCTGGAAAACAGGCAGACGGCCCAGATCGTGGAAATTGGTTACTGTCGCCTCTAGACGTTTGCAGCACCTATGGCGAAACCAACGCGTTGCTAGCCTTTAAGATGGGACAGGGGCTCGAGAGAGAGAGGAATCAGGCACTAGGAATGGGATAGAGGGGATGATGGGATTTAGGATTGGAATAGGGGAAGAAAGTATTTTTTTCACACATCGGTTATCTTTACCGTTTAAGTAACGATGTTTTCATTCGCGATTATTAGCACGTGGTAATCCGTAATTGTAACAAATAAAAATATGCACATTAGTTCAGAAAACTGACTAAGTGGTGCATGCGTTCCGGCCAGGATCGAACTCGCGCCTTTCGAGTTTGGGACGCGTGCGCTAGCCGTTGCGCCACCACCACTCCATGTACATAATGATGTAGGAAATAGGTAAAAAATTCAATTTACAAATGGTTTTGGTTTTAGTATTGTAAATGAAGATGTATAGAGGCGTGTGCGGTATCTCTAGACAGCTCTAAACAAACCATAACGACATAATTAAATGATAATTTCTTTGTATGAGTCGCAGAATGTCCCCCGTTAATTTTAAAACTAAATCCAGAGTGGAAAATTCTGAAAATAAAACAAGGAACAAGGAAGTAACTCTATGATCTAAAATACTTCCTACGAAAATTAGTTTTAAAATGATCTTTAAAGTAGGTTTTGAGATATTCGACTAAATAAGTTTTCGTGGTTCTGTTGTCAAATGTCGACAATAGTTTGGTCATATATGTAACCCTTCATGCTGAAGAATGGACTAACAGGCACTTACAGAATAGAGCTCCTTAGATTCGGTAAGAAATGTTAAATATTAAAAATATATTTCATTTTCCGTTACAATACGATGTCTTTGCGCAAGTTGTGTAGTTGTAAAGTGGTAACAATGGAGGTTTTTTATGTGCGCGAGCGGCAGTCGGTTTGTGAAGTCGTGCTTTGGGCGCGTGACCATTTATAAAGGGCTTGTCACATGTTCTCTAATAGCTCTTTTTACTACATACTTTGCGCAAATTGTGTTTATTTATCTATTTAAATGGGAAATTCTTAAGCCTTTTGTGTGCACAGTATTTTCCGAAACTGGAGCCTGTGTTTTAGAACAATATTCGTAATGAGTTGATCGATGCTTGACGTGATAATCGATTAATATTAATATTCATAATCGCTGTTACTAATAAGGGGCCATGCAAATTACGTCATACGTAAGAGCCCTACCCTCCCCTCTTACGTGTGATGCGGGGAGAGAAGGTAGTTGAAGCGTGACATTGTGTGACCAGGATAGGTGTGGCCCTAAAGTAACATTTCAAAATCTAATATATTGTTACGAGTTATGCAGGACTCGAATTAAAATGCCGTTGGAATTACTATAGAATTTATTAGAACTATACAAACACTTAAGTCGTGGTAGCGTAATGGTTAGCGCACGCGCCCCTAAGTCGAAGGGCGCGGGTTCGATCCTGACCGGAACGCATGCACCTCTTAGTCAGTTTTCTGATCTAATGTGCATACTGTTACAATTACCACGTGCTAACAACGGTGAAGGAAAACATCGTGATGCAACCTGCACATCGAGATAACCGATGTGTCAAACCTGCCAAGCCACCTTGGACAAGCGCGACGGGTATACTGTCCCCCTATAATGGGAGGCCCGAGCCCAGCAGTGGGACATTTATGGGCTGATATTATATACAAACACTTATAATAACATAGGTAGAAATATAAATAGACACTACTGGTACCAACTGCATTAGTGTCTGTCCGTCTCCATATCGCTTATCGAATGTACTCGTCTTGCTTTGATCGTGGTTCTCGCTAGACGGCCTAATCTAAAGGCTATTGTCTAATTGCAAATTTTAAACACGAAGTAAACAGAAGAATTCCAAATGCGGGAAAGGTAATAAAGTAAAATTAAAGTAAAGTAAAGGTAAATAAATAAATAAATAGATAGCTGTAGCTATAGGTTTGTGTGTCTAATCTATAATATTATAAAATTCAAAACACGCCGTGTCTAAATTGAAGCTATAAGAAAACCAACTGGAATAGAGTATATAGACGATAGGTAACACGATGCATTTTTTTTAGATTTCTTGTCTGTTTGTCGTTTTGTTTGTGTTGTTCGGGATTCACGTAAAAACTACTGGGCCGATTTCAATGCGGTTGTCGCTGGTCCACAGCAAATTCTTAGACTCAAACTCTACGCTTAAAAATTTTTATACCGGGAATCCCGCGGGAAGTTCAAGTCAAAAGTGGATGAAGTCGCCGCTGCATTCTAGTGAATAAGTAAAAATTACAATCGCCCATTAAAAAGTATAGTAACTTGAGTACCTTCTACTTCTACATCTTACATGACTAGATAGATGGCTCTACTTGTTTAACGTATCAATTAGTTATATTCAGTTAAAAATTGTAAGTTTCATTTAATTTGAAATTTTTGACTAATTTGGTGATATCATAATCTCTTATCTCCATCCCGATTCTTTCTCACTTTTCTAAATGGTAGCTCTTTCGAATCTTGATATTTTTGTCTATTTTACGTTTTCACTCCCTTGCACGTCTTTTCTTTTATGTCGGTGCCTTTAAAGGTGGGCAACGTTTCAGCAACATTAGGAAAATACCCAAGAATTGGACGCTTATCATCAGATGCTTAGCTCGTTAAGACTTTTTTAAAGAAACCGGAACTGTCATGGCATTATTTAATAAACAGAAAAAAATCTGACAACAATTGCAGCAACAAATTCTTCATCGATTATCGTTGCGAGTACAATCGATACATATCGCGGCAATCGCGGCTTATCGATATTATCTAATCGCGTAAACATTTGGACGCGGTGCCCGCCTGCCGCCGTTGTGAACGCTCACGATTTCCCATTGTGTTGCATTTCACGCCTGCTCTCTGTATTTCGAAAGTGGGGCCCTTGCTGCCGAGAATGCTATTAAAAAAGACATTTGGAACGCTGATTACGGTTAAAATATTTATCTCCTACGCTTACAAAACTATGTTTAAATGTCGAACAAAGTACGAATGTAATAAATCCATTTAGAAAATAGACGTTTCGTAAATATTTTAATTTTGTATTTAAAGAAAGAAATTAGGAATCTGCGTTAGTTGTATCGTTTTGCTTTGTAAAACATACTGTAACATTTCTTTTGGATTTTGTAGCCAAAGTGTAAAATTGAAACCCTCATATGTAATATCCAGGTGTTGATAACTTAGTATCCATTATTTTACTCTTTTTTAGTCTATATGTCTGGGATTCGCCCCTTTTTTTCTATCTAGAGGAAATTCTCTTGAGGACGAACCGCCCCGAGAGAAGCACGGTGAGGCGTTTCGCCTTGACGGGATGGCACCAGCACCTGGGCATGAATGTTATTGCTGCCCCATAGTTGGGATACCCACTGAGTGGTCTGTTGCATATTACCAGCGAAGATATGCCAGTATTTAAATTCATAGGGTATTTTCAGCAGGCAATGGATTTATAGTATGAAAGTATTGATAGAACAATGAATTTCGAAGATTCCCGTACAAACCCGGAACAAGTAATGTTAATAAAAGAATATATAACTATATATGTTCTACTAAAGATGCTTAATAAATATAGAAACTGTCATATTAAACAGTTCTTAATATCGCGTGGTTTCGATGTTAAGAAATCCCGATATAAAAAGTCCTGGATCATTGTTTCAGGTTTATTAGGTTTAAGACATTTATTTCTCAAAAGAATTAACAAGTCACTTACAGAGAAATAACTAGTTATGTTTAATTCATATTTACCCCTATTTGCGCATCTATCCATTTATTACTGTAATATTTAAAATGTTTTGTTATTAACTGTATCCGGACCGGATATATCGGATAATTTTTATATATACTACCCACTTTAGAAGAGTCCAGGGAAAAGTCTACAGGGTTCCCGGAGTATAGAGACGATACTCTAGACTTCAGCTATCGTTCTAGGGTATCGCCTAGTGGTGGGATTCCTGGGATAAAAAGAACAACACCATTTGAAAAAGAATGTAAGTGCGGCTGCGCCCGCAAGCTCCTTGCCTTTTTAATCGTGAATAATTACGCCACTATTAAGCAGTCTTATCCGTTGTTTATTTCTTTCTCAATCCCCATAATGCCCTGAGCACCACGATGCATCACATCTTCATATACCCCCAAAGTTACAATAATTAAATGCAGAGGTCTAAGGATGATCATTTAAAGAATATCATGTCTATTTCTTAGGTTCTTGATATTTGTGCGAGTTCCAATGGACATAAAATATCATATAAGAGCGAGCATATAGGATGTGGTTTGCGCTTCATCGGTATTTCATACATTCTCGATATTAATTACAGGAAGTCGGGAAATTGCTCTAATATGCTTTAACCACGAATGCTGCGATTATCTATACCAATGAATAAAATTGAAGTATCTATCTGCGATATCAAAATAAACGTCAAATTAAAGCGAAAGCTGCTATTTATATGCTGCTTAACTCCTGAAACGCCGGAATTTTTTCGTAAAAGGAGTTAACATTAAAAAATTTGTTTTAAAAAGATACAAAAAATATGTTGAATTCTTCATTATATTTCTTAGGAAACGTAGATGGGATGTCACGAAATGGCACGACGGATTTTAATGAAAATTTGGACATTATAAATAGAAACAGGAAATTTATTTAACTATTATATTTTATTTTTAAATTATTACATTTTGATGGTACATGAGTCTTCGTGCAAGCACTTTCAAAGTCCTCGATCGACTCTTGAAGTGGTTAGAGCGCTGGTCCCGAAGTGGGGTGGCAATCCGTCCAGGTGATGTGGCCAGACTTTTGGGCACTAGTGTAGAAAAAGGTGACCAAAATACACTCTTGTAAGACTATAAGTAAAATATGTAGTTGTTTTTTTTTGTTTTGTTAAATTATTCAATTATACCAGATAGTACAATAATAATAAAAAAATACATTAATAATCTTGCTTCTAAATGATAAATATTGGCAATAACTTTTAATCTTGTGGGTGTATGAAAGTATATTTTTGTTTCTTTAGAAATCATTTAACGTGTCACGATTCGCTATAAGGGATAATAAAAATCATTTCTAATTCAATTATTTATTGATCACCTCGGGTTATGTTACCAATGACATTCTAAATATTATTAACATCAATAGACTCCGGGATTTTGAATGGTGGTGATCTTTTGACTATGCACTTTTATTTACAAAAATCATATAAAACATAGCTTACGATAAAAATTACTGTGACGTACAAAAACAAACTGACAGACTGATGGTTGTGACGATTTTATAGTGGTATTTTATTAATTTTTCGTGACTAGTATATAAGTACACATAATTACAAGTCGGTGAAAACGTTTCGCCCACTTTTCAGTTGTCGTGATCACGGATGACAAAGGTGTCAAGTGTCAATCAATTCAGCTTACCCTCACCTTGTCAATTTTATTTTTGTTTATGGTTATAATTTATTATATTGGAGTTTAATTTACCACTGCTTCACATGTTGTGGTTTCAAGAGAAGAAACGGTCCAAGAAACCCTTTAGCAACATGCCTAGCTCTAAAAAAATTATACAAGATATACTCGCGACTTCGTCCACGCTTGAATTGAATTTTCCTCGGGATTCTTAAAGTACCGCAGTTATCGTTTTAGTGGAAAAAAGTCGGAATAACCTAATTTTTAAAGACACGAACAACTACAAACCGCTCCCGGGATAAAAAATATCACGCATTCTATTACAGTAGTTTTTTTGGTGCTGACAAGTGGCCGAAATGTCGAAATAAAAATCAAATAAAATGCTGCCCCGAAAACCGTTAAAACGTAGTTTTGATTTCATAATGAATTAAAACCCTTATTTTATTTATTGCAAGTGATTATTCATATTTTTAAAATTTATTAAAATAGACAAAAATAGTCGCTTCAATTTTAATAATATGCTAGCGGTTCTGGCAGATCTGCCCTGAAAAAATAAAAATCTAATATCCGATTCCAGCGCCAGTTACCGGGTCTAAATGTGTATCTAAACCATCCCCGAACACATTTAAACACTATTTTTTTACACCTTAGGCTACATTATTGAAGTTTTAGTAGGGATCCCTAATTCTTTTCTTGTAATAAATATAGCATATACTCAGACGTAGCATTCTAATGGTGAACGATTTTTTGAAATCAGTCCAATAGTTTTTGAGTTTATTCGTTACAAACATACCGAAATACAAACACAAAAATACAATTCTTTCCCCTTTATAATATTAGTGCAGATTAAATGTTTTAAATAATACGAATTCATCATCGAGCTTAAAGAGCTGTTAACAGCGAATTATTTCCTACTAATAAGTACAAGGTACAAAGGCGTCAAACAAAATGCATTAACATAATTATACATACGAAAGATAAAGAAACTCTGTGTGGTCTAAAAAAATGTTTGTATTAAAGTCTTAATTTGAATTTCAAATGATATGTTAGATCTTAACTATTGTAATAACACATGCAGCATCAATAAATAACAAAAAAATAAACACCGAGTTCATTTTTAACGGTTTATTGGTATGTTGGACAAATCGAGTTTTCGAAAACCATTAGGTGGTTTGTTGTATTGATTTTTATCTAAATGGATTAAGTGGCAAACATGCCTCGAGAGCTGGGGAGTCTGTATACGAAACAATTTTCGAGATTAAAATCTATGGGATTTTTGCTCGTTTACTGTTTGATGTTCATGCTCTCTAACTCTTTCATTACTCCTACATATTCTCCTATCTGAATTAACTTTATGATACATTTTGTTCAATTTTATTATATTTTAATAAATTGACAGTATGTTCTAGATTAAAATGTATTGCAGACCGGTACCGGTAGAATATAGATAGATGTACTACCTACTTATAGTAACACCTTAACCTTAACACCGAGTTGGGTTCCGGAATTAGTGACCAGGTTCCAGTATCCCCTAAAAGAGCAGCAGTGCATTTGTAGCACCGTTGGTGTTACAAATGACCATAGGCGATGGTAACCGCTGTCCATCAAGTGGGCCGTCTGCCTATCTCTTGAACTCTAGCAATAAACAAAAAAAACATATATACTTTTCTGAATATTTGGCATACATCCTCTGGCACACATCTCCATATAAATACAGCATGTAATGTGATTACTTTGCTATTTCTTCAAATAAAGTTTTTCTTTTTTACTTTCCATGGCTTTCTTAATACAATACAATTATCCCTTTTTCTGAAATCATACCATTACATTACTGATTTAAGTTTAAAATTTTAACGACTAGTACACATAATAAAACTGCGGTTTAATGGTTTTAAGCGCGGCGTTTTATTTAATTTTTATATCGACGTTTCGATCACTTTTCAGTAGCCCTGATCGTGGAAGAAAAAGATGTCAAGTGTTAGAGTGATCACAGCTACTGAAGAGTGGCCGAAACTTTGGAATAAAAATTCAATAAAAAAAAATTAAGTACAATCTATTGAGCTATAATGTCAGGATTATATTATTTATAAATTTACAATTATTAAGGTGTTTGTCATAAATCTTCATATACCATGAACTCCTTCAAGTATAGAAGGCGTGTTCGATTGGCCACTTCTTAAGCCGGCAAATTAATATATTTGAACTACTGGAGAGTTAGATATTTTCAGTAGTTGTTGTTGGACCCACACATTCACGTTTGATTGTTTGATTTCTCCAATCGCTTCGGCAGCGGTGCAATCCTATGTTTATTCAAGGCACTTTCAGACAGACTGAGAGACAAAAAGGTTAGCTTACAAATTATTCGCGCTTTATACCAATTCTTTTGTATTGGAAGTTATCTATAATTTACCATTGCCATTTGACTTCATTTTATAATAGAACTCATTACACGCCGAAGTAAAAAAATAAATCGTGGGAACAAGAAGCCGGTCTGTAGTAATTATTTGTATTATAAATCAGATAAATCGGCAGACCGTTCGACATTTTGGTGTTCGCACGATCTGATCTAGACTAAGATATGTTTTTGTTGATACGTTTTAACGTGTTCTATTTCGGTGATAGTAAATCAAGGTAATTACCGGACAATTGCTTAATATGTGTCTTTATATTTTACTATTGGTAGAGAACATAAAAAATGTGTCTATGTTAATTCAGAAACTTAATTTCATATACATTTGATGCTGGTTTCTGTACTTGTAGAGAATATTTATGAATACAACTTTAAAAGACTTTTTTCTTAGTAAACAATATTTATTGAAAAAATATTTTTAAGAAACAAAATTATGATCTTAGTGTTTAAATACGATTCAATTGAGGGTGCACACTCTAAATGATCATACAATGTAACATAAATATATATAGCTGGCTGTGCCCGCGACGTCGTCCGAGTGGAATTTGTTATGAAAACCCCCCGATTTCGAAACATTATTCAGTAGTGCTCCGCTCCTATTGGTCTTAGCGTAATGATATATAACACATAGCCTTTCTCTATAAATGTACTATCCAACATTGAAAGAATTTTTCAAATCGGGCCAGCGGTTCCTGAGACTAGCGCGTTCAAACAAACAAACTCTTCAGCTTTATAATATTACTATAGATATGATGTATATAGGCAGTGGCGGATTTACCAATAGGCTGAGTAGTCTGGACTGCAGGGCGACAGCTTTTCGAGGGGTGGCAAATTTGTGATCAACTTTTTTTACTTACAGTTAGTATTAACAATTATTCATCAGTATGTTTCACTGATTAGATATTTTTTCTACAATTAGAGTAGTACTGTTTAGTTATGGAAAGAACAAATAGATCGATCCCTTAGTTCGCAATCTATTAATTACGGGAAAAAGATGGTACAATTGAGACGGTGGTGCACAAACTTTAAAGTTAAAATGTTATTGTCAAAAAATGAAATTAATATGATTTGATTGTGAACTAGTATATAGATATGTAGAGGTCGGTAGGGGCGGCAAATGTCTACCACCTCTTTATGAAGGTATTTTTCTGCTTTCTACACATGCTGTATTAGATGTGACGGTGCCAATGTATGATGGTGCCGTATAACGCGTCTATACATTAATAAAATATCATAGAATCTAACTTCTATTATGATCTAAGAGAAATGCGTTACGTAAGTTGTTGGCACTATTTTTTCCTTTGACGGAGAACGTAAAAAAGTAATGCATAGGCATTAGCCATACCTCCATGTAGCCGTTCACTTTGAATAGTTACCTATCTTGCAGATCGAACGAATAGAAAATTATATAAATTGCTCCCTGTGGTACGCGCACTGTCTGACATCTAACTGGTGTTGCCAGTTCCGGCAGTGTGATCCGCCTTTTGACACTGAAAGAGGTATTTCAGCGCTTAATCGGATTTTGATTTAAAAATTATGCATTACGAGTATTATTATTGCACTTGAAATGCGAATTATACGAATTCAACGTCTGAAGATTTATCACTTTCAAAATTCAATTTCATAATTAATTCGAAAATAGATTCCCTTCACAGAAATGTTGATTTAGAGCGCTATACTCGCAGCAGACTAGTCATTTAACCCGTATTCATAGTAGGTAGCTAATATGACTACTATATATACACATGTATACATAAATATGTATACAGCGTATGTGCAATAGACTTTTACGAACAGAAAAATTTCAATGCTCATGTGTTAGCATTTTGACTACTTTGAACATGTCGCATACAAACTACATACACATCACAAGAAGTTAGTTGTTAGCGCTACGATAGGGTTTTTTTTATAAAAGTGTGTTAAAATTATTTCGAGTTTGCAGCATGTTGGTATCAGTTTTGGTGTTTGTTGCCAACGTTTATAGGCGACTGTAAATAGTGGGCATTCAATCTCTCTGTTGGACTCCAGCAGTAAATAAAAACAGAAATACAGACACGAATATAAAGTAAAATTTTTTTTAATTCTCAGTCGTTATGGGAATTAATTCGCATCTGGCATCACCACGTGTAGCATTCTCACTGCGTTATGGCTTGTTCGTGAACAATTATTGCTGTCAATAATAAAATAATTTTGATTTTTCTTATTGTATCCTATGTATGTCGTGTATAAATTTAATTACAGAGTAACGGCAACATGTAACAAATATTCGTAGATAATTGTACTTAGCCGTTAGTATGTTTTGAAAGTAGTCTTTTATTACAGTTCCGAAGGCATTTTGACAAAATAAAAAAAACTTCGTTTAAAAAAAACCGACTTCAAAAACTAAAAAGTATAAAATAACTTATTTGTAAAGCTATTATTATTAAAATATAATATTATCTTAAACATCTTAAAGTCGGTGCTTAGCAATTTTCAAAATATAGTAATTTTTATGTTTTACTTTGCACCGACTTCAAGATCTTTATTATCTAACTAATGAAGTAAATAGAATATAAAAAATATCAATTTCTGTAAATGCAGTCATAAAGTAAATCGCAAGTGAATTATATTGATGTAAAACAGCGATCGGAAAACATATACCTCTGACCGGGTAGTAGCTAAGATTTTATTATTTATTGATGTGCGTACGCAAAGTAATCAATATGCCGCAATCAATATAATAAATAAAATATATCAATGGCAGATCTGGTCAATTACTTTCAAAGTTTTTAGTATTTTCAAAATTGTCTGCCACAAAGTAAACTGCACGATAATGGTCTGCCATTCTTGTTTCCCGATAATAATAAGCATATATTTTAAAATTTTAAACGACAGACGTGGTCAAATGGTTTTCAAATTCGTCAAAAATCGATACCTGTCTTACCTCAGCGCTCGTCGCGTCCACCACTTTGAGCTTAGTGAGTCGTCGCATCATGCATGGTAGGTATAGGGGCCTCAATGTACAAAACCGCAGGTCTGGTCAAATACATACAGGTAGCCGTTCACGGGCTCTTAAACCATAAGCTATACAGCCAAATAGCATACTGACAGCCAAAACAATTTTGACACTTCGTTATCTGACAATACATGCAGCCTCCTAGAGTTTGTAAAACAAATAAGATTGTGACGTCATACTGTAACGATTCAAATAGCGTCATGTTAAATGGATAGAAACTTAGTTACAATATGTTTCGGCAAAGCAATACGCGGTCTTATCGTTAAAGCAGTGCTTTTCAATCTTTTTGAATACGCGACCCTTTACAGGTTGAAAAATTTTGTCGACCCCCTTGGGCCATAGACGGACAAAAAATTAGTAATTTAAATGACTACATTTATGTCTTTCCCTATTTTGTTATTACGTCATTATTACGGCCTGTATTCTGCGAAAAGCTGCTGAGCTTAGAAAGCACCTAAGTATGAGGTATAAACTTAAATTGCCTTTTTTCTAATGCCGGAGACCCCCCGAAAAAGGCTCTGCGACCTCCCCGGGGGTCGCAACCCACAGGTTGAAAAACACTGGCTCTTCCAGTCACTCTAACTTATAGGATAATCTTAACTTAAATCTTAAATCGATGTAGGTAGTGCATGACATTAGATTTATTGAATACGTACTAAAATTTTAATTAATTAAATACGTACTTATGAAATTTGCTAAAAAATAATAATAATATTTTTTTGTCCTCATTTCCCACAATAGTCCTACACTGGCCGGGGCTTGTCCTTGGGTGCATTATCATATGGTGTAGACAGGGATAATCGCCGGTCAGTGTCACGCCACATTTAGATTAAATTTGTCAAGGGGCCTCTACGTGTTGGCCTCCCCATGGCCCCACGCAAGCCCTCCAAAAGTCCGTGCCATTTTTATGGCCCGTGGTCTTTAAAAGACATACATATAATAATAATTTTACAAAAAATACATAGGTACGTATATATTATTTTAATAATTTAAAATTATTCTTAGAAAATTAAGTGTAATATTATAAAAGTGAGACTATGGTGTGGTATTTTACTAAGTAATTTCAGAACTGATTGTAACATGGCCGTCTATTCAAATTTGAATGTGCTTCAAGAAGAGTGCTTTTCTTGTAGTTTAAAGCGTGAAGGAATAGGGTTGTCTCTTCTACCCCCGCGGCGTTCAATGCTCATGAACATTAATCAGTGGCCGTGTAGCCATGTTACAGGCATTTAATGCATGATAAGTCATCGCTTACTAGTGCTTACTTACCGATAATTTACCTTTAACTATTATTTATTAGCCTGTGGTGATTGGATTGGATTCAGCTGCGTTTTCACATGTGAAACTTTGGGAAAGTAGGCTTGGAATGAAACCGCTTTATGATTTACCCGATGCTTACTTCAGTATCTTTCATTTCTCTATTAGTATGTAGTATGGTTTTTACTGGCGACAAATAACTGTTTTAACATTGACTTACCTACTAATGGCAATCATACTAAAATGCTCGATGTACAAATCTGGAAAACGAGCGATCGGTAGACGTCCAAAGGATCAGGAGCAAAAGTGATAGATCAAAAATATCTTCATTCAGGTGAGGTGGAAAATTGAGATGGTGTGTAGCTGAGATGTAACAAGAATGGATAAGGTGAGAAACAAATATATATAACTGGGTCTTTGAAAGTTACACCCGTGTCCGGAATTTGAGAGAAAATGATTAAGGAAGATATAGCATAGAAATAGAAATGGAAAACACTTTATTGTTCACCAAATAAACGATTACAGAATAAATAAATTACAACAATGTAACGGCAAAACAAAAGGCGGCCTTATCGCTCAGAGCGATCTCTTCCAGGCAACCTGATTGAGAGGATACATTTAAAAAAGTATGTCTAGGTATAATGAAATAAGAAGTAAAATAAAAAAGGAAGGACAGTACAATGTGGACAGAATCGGTATAGAATAAACGTTTTATACTGAAACTAGCATTTTATTTGTACTCATGTACAGGAGGGGAGGAAGGTATGATCATGGTAACGAGGAGAAATGAAAACCATGTTCTTGTAACAACAAAAATTGATGGATATCGATGGTAAAGGTAGCAAAAAAAGAGCTAGATGGACAAGTGAAGGATGGCTTACTCGTAATAATTTGTGTGCGTGGAAAAATATATTTTGCTAACACCAAATAATTGGAAGGAGATGGAAGAAAAACGAATGGTTTTTGATTTTCTAGCTTAGTCTAATAATAAAAGCGGCTAATAATTTAATGTACAATAATCGTAGAATAAAAAAATGCGGTTTTTTACAGTCGAAGAACTAGGTCGAATCAATGGATTGAAAATATTATATTTGATAATTTAATTTCCTGTGTTTATAACGAAACATATTCTCTTATTCAGATTTAATCTCTGATATAATGAAGTGAATAAAACGACAGATTAAAATGAAAAGTCAAATTTAAATCTTGCGTAACATTTAAAGCATGATTCATAGACAATTGATTACGCATATCAGTAGTGCAATCCTAAGAAGATAGTGGGTAAGTTATTCACTTACTGCTATAGTTATTATAGAAAGGAAAAAATAGTGTCCTTCAACATATCGTTTTAGTCTATGAAAATAATTATTCTAATCTCAAACATAAGTATCTTCTATGGGTCGTATAAAATTCTAAAGAAAGGTTAAACGACATTCTTCTACATAATCATTACAATTCTTAGTTACATCTATTAAAGATAATAATCGTCAAAAGTCTGAAGATTCGGTGTTAAAATCTAAAAAATATACATTACTAATATAATTAAATGTCTAATATTTTGAGTTATTAAATATTCTCATCCATAACACGATAGGGCGGAAACGACGTTCTGAATTCCACCAGAAGTGCATTATAGGAACCGGATTTTGTGATGAATGTGCTGTACGCTGATTAATTAATGAATTTAAGAAAGGGACCATGTATAACAAATGTATGATGCATAAGTATCATATATTTATTACCATCTGGTATTGTCAGTCTCAAAGATTGATGTGAGAGCATAATATGTAGATAACACTTTATTGCTGACCAAAATAAAGATATAAAAAATTGCATAGTTAAAATACTATATTGGAATAACATAGACGGCCTGATTCTCCAGGTAACCCAACTTAATATTTTTGGCTAATATGACCGAGTAGGTGGTACAGAAAATGGTATAGGACCCAAAATTGATGTGTAGTTACTAAAACTACTTATATACTGAAAGTTATTTTTAAATAATATCTTCATATGTGTATAAATATGTAGTTATATACAATATGTATCTATATACGAAAATCAGCTGTAGTTATATGCTTTCGTTGCTGCGGGAACAGTGCAGGAACGGAGAAAGAATACAATTTCTTGCGGCCGGGCGGCCTGTCGTAAGAGGCGAACACCCATAGCCATGTAAAGTATTTGCTCGACTGGATGGCGACTACCTCTGGTCTAGAGTATGCCGCCATAACAATTATATGTTGTGTTTCGGCATTAGTGACCAGGTTTCAGTGTTCCTTAAGAGAGCAGCAGCGTATTTGTAGCACCTTTCCATAGGCGATGGTAACCGTTCCCATCAATTGAGCCGTCTGCCTGTCTGCTGAATTCCTGCAATCAAAATATAAAAAAATTAAGAAAATAGCCTTATTCGACGCTTTATTCCTATGTAAAAAACTGGTCTAATGGTTGATTTTTAAACGTATCATTTCAGCTTAATCCGCCTTTAAGCATAAATGATAACCAGTTGCCTACATTTTTAAAGTGTGAAGAGTAATAGAAACTAGTGATAAAACATTGTAATTGCTCATATACATTAGTAAGAGTTAAAAGAGTAACAAATGTTTTCTTTTAATGAAGTGACAGGTGAAATTCTTAATCTTTTAGATTAATTAACTCTTGTTTAATTATGATTCAATGTTTAGATATTTTTAGTTTAATGTGTTATTTCCTATGCATTAAGTGAATGATAAAACATTAATTTTAAATGGAATAAAGTACTTATAATAAGAAGATAAGAAGTGAGAACAGTTTGATTTATATAATTTTTTTGCAAATTTCCTCTTTAGACACAACTTTCACACAAATTTAATATTTCTTGCTTTGGTAATTCCAAAGATATTAATCAGCTGGAACGAACAAATAGATAGGTGGGAGATCATAATGGTTCTTTTTTACCTTTATGTTATAGTAAATGTGATTTTTGTTAAAAATAAAAAGAAGAACCTTACCAGAAGATCCCGAAAATGCAATTTTTAGAATTTTTGACTGTCTCTGGATATTATGGCTAATCTTTGAAACGGCTAGACTAATTTTGACGGGACTTTTACTAGCAGGTAGTTGATATTGTACGGCTAACATGGACTCTCTCTGGACTCTTTTTTTAGGGTTCAACGAAAAAAATTATCATGCGCGGGCACAGCTAGTATATTATAAGATAGATAGTTCTTATTTCTAAATTAGTACGCTTCAAAACTATTTGAATGTCAGCGCTTGACGCTGATTCCTAACCCTTAACACAAGATGAACTTGAAAGCGTTTTGGTATTCTCACCATGAATATTGATTGACTAGATTACCAGGATTCATATAACTTCTTCTACTGTTTTATTTTAGTTTAACTAAAGTACTAAACCAGTTGAAGGTAAGGAAAAGACTGTTCCGGTGGTTCGGGCATGTAGAAAGAATGTATTATGAAAGAATGACTAAACAGATATACAATGCAAAAGTTGATGGATACAAAAGTCGCGGAAGGCCACGATACACCTTCCATGATCAAATTGATGGTGTACTAGCAGAAGGTGATGTCAGGAGTCTTAAGAACAGACGAGCGTATATGACAAGAGCTATGAATGTCAAAGAAGCAAGTGAGGTGTGTAAGAATAAGCCTGAATGGCGCTCTGTTGTTCGTGTCTACCCCGCAAGGGACCTGACATGAAGTTATGTATGTATGTACTAAACCAGTAAGCTGTTTAGGCAGTAGCGGTATTGTTGATCCGATTATCATCGGTTATTATGCATGTACAGCCATAACCCAGAGCCTGTTCAAGCTTGGTTTAGATTATTAATACATTTTGATTAATGAAGAGTGTAGTGAAAGTCGACATCGCAAGCCGTGCTGCGGAACGGTCTTTGTCTACGGTGGCAACGTGATTCGGGATTAGCTTTACTTGCTTTCGGTTTTTAACTTTTCTATAAGAATAGTTACGCAAGAATCAGTTTGAATGGTAAATAAGTACTTTTACTCATTTTGAGAAATTGCAACCGAAGTAACGGTTGATAGTAATCTACAAGTATTTCTTATATTGTTTTTGATAATCAGCAAACTGACACTCACGTTCTATATCTTCAAGTCAGACAAATTACATTATCTATTTATTATAGTTACTATGCAATAGATAACTCCTGTTGCGCTCATAGTAACTCAGATATAAAAAATCGAAAGGTCGCTTACAAAGTTTACAGATTTACAGAAACTAAACCAGAGGCTTAACTCACTGGAACGCAGAGAACCATAGAAACCACCATCAACTGGGCAGAAAACAAATGTTACAAACAAATACTAACATTATTATTATAATAAACAAACAGTTGTTAAAATACCAGCGTTCTGGGAAAATATCAATTAACATGTACAAAATTACAACGTATCTGACGTAGTAATTTATCCTAATGTATATGTGTAATATTTTATATTATATATCGGTATATTATATTTATTAAGACTACGTTTACCGAAAAGTGGTCTCCACGCAAAGGGATCTAAAGCGGCCGGTTTCTCAGCTTCGTATTAGGAATAAGTACCAGGATCAAAATAAAGTGGAACTTTATGCATGAAGTTGCACTTTATTTTATTGGTAATTGTAAGATATTACTCACTCTTCTGCTCCGCCAGCTATCGGCCATTCTAAAGTAGCATATCTGTACGATGTAAAGAAGAGACATTGTATACTTAAAAGAGTGGAAAGGGATAAAAAAGATCCCAATTTTCGGCGTTTTTTCGAATGGTTGTATCTTTGTGCAAAATATATATGAGTCTGATAGGGCTATCAGAGTCATAAAAAAGCAATTTAAAGCTTGAAATCTCTAAATTTTTAGATCTCAGGACTACATTTTTTTAAACGTAAAAAAAAGTTATACTATATTTGTTTTTTTATTAATCCATGGAATAAAATTCTATCACTAAACCACTATATGGATGGGATAGGTTGTTAATCCAGCTTTCGTTTTTGTTTTTTATAAGGCTTGATATGACCATTTCTCGCTACGCTGTCGGACTTGTTGTTGTAGCATGTCTTTGTCCCATCAATGTAAAGAAAAAGAGAAAGAGAAATCGAAAGAAAACAAAGAAGAGGATACATAATATAATAATAATAAATCGCGCAATTTAGTCTAAATGCAATTGGAAAGTGGCAGTGATTTATGGCATGTAGGTCACTATACCGTACATTATAAACATTTATGAAACGTAGGTTTATTTAAAAACGTAATTGTGGCTATATCGTGATGAATTAATTTTGGTTCTGTATATTTGTTTAATATTAGTAAATTAAATTTTTAAAATGCTGAAATTTGTTTAATTATGAAAAATCTAATTTTGAACTTGCCCATGAATTAACATAGTTTCTGCATCTAGCCAATATAAAAATTTATTAATACTTAAATTTTAAAATCGTTAAGTTAATAGGCAAGAGATCATAGCGGGATTCATGTGACTCCTCCTAAATTGTATAAATAAAAAAATCTTATGGCGGAAACAATAAGGATTTTCTATATTAATAAAAACTACATGTATAGGTACTGTAAATAGAACTGCATATCAAAGTTCTCGCCAAAACTCATTACTGTTGAGATAAATATGTATTTACATCTATTTCGGCATACTATCATGTTATCCTCTACATTAATCCATCAATTTGTTTTGGTCTACTTTTGTTCTAACATCCGTCAACCCTCCAGTTTACCTTTTTTTTTATCACACGATTTTCGTCTTTCATTACATTTGTGTACCTTAATTTTAAGATGGTATTCTCTTGCAATTAATTTTAAAACAAAGGTATCGGAATTTTCAATCGTATCGGAACCCTAAAACTTGTAAAAGTGACAGTAAGTGCGTATTTTAGTACGTGACAATAGAGCACGCCGAAAGCACTGTCATTAGGGTTGCACGGGGCCAATTTCGTGATTATACGACTAATCCACCCGTTATCATATCGTTTTGGGAAGTTTCACGAACCGTTAGTTTCGAGTTTTTATTACACTCTTTTCAGTGTACACAGTTTGTATAATTCTATACAATGTATGCGATACAGAATATGAATACTATGATTATAAATATCAAGAGTTTGCTAGTTCAACCATTGCTCTAATTCGAAAATATAATTTACGTGTTAATTTATTAGATAAAAATAAAGCATACACAGTAATAATATTTTGCTATGCTGGAATCATTACCTTGATTACAACTCTTAGTGCCAATTTGATTCAATACCACGCTATCACATAATATCGTCACGAAACGGTTAGCCTTATGCGAATCATGTTTTGTCCGATGAGTGAGTTCTGATGGCCCACTTCCCCCTCCTCCAATTCTATTTTTTCCTACCTCATCCACTTATTACAGCCCCATATTACTTATTATTATTTCATTATTCCTTCGATCCTATTTCTCATCCATCTATTATCTTCTTTTTATTCCATTTTTTTTGCCTTCTCCTCCATCATGGTTTAAGATGGAGTTTCTTAGTTTTCTTTTTTATTTTCCTATTATAACAACAATACAGGGAAAGGGTTCTTTTTATTACGAGCTTATTTTTTCTTTTCTTTCAAAAACTTATCAACAATTACATTTTTTGCTTATTCTAATTTTGTATTTTTTCTTATTTTAATATATTTTTCTTACTTTTTTGTTTTATTAGCTGATAGTTTGTTATCTAGTTTTTTATTTCTATGTATGTATGCATCTTTTATTTTCCTCTATGTATTTATACACTTTTCGCATACTAAGGTTTGGTTACATTTATACTAAATACTATTTCGTAAACGCTAAAAATACATATAAATCTGTATGTACGTAGCGTTATTTACTGCCGTCTCTTTTGACCACCTTTTCCCTTTTTATCCCATTATAACTACTAGCTGGCAACGTGTTGGCTTCGCCCGTGGTGTGGAAAATTTCTATGAAGATATTTAAACCTCTCCAAGAGCTGAGCCGTCTGCCTGTTTGCTAGTTTCGCTATATAAAAAAACATGATTGTATGAATAGTAATATTTTAATTTGCTAACATTGCCAATTTATTGAGGGATGTAGTCTACTAGTTGTACGCTGCGGTTGCACACACGTTGTATATCTTGGGGCATCGAATTTCGGAGGACAGTCGGAAATATATACTAGCCTTATGTTAAGTAAGTAACCTTAAAAAAAATGCTGTTAATTATTATTTCTCTCTGAGGTATTTTTCTTTATATATTTTTTATTATGTAAATGGTCTTTACGATTCTTTAAATAATGGACATAAAATGAATAAGATGTTTCCTAACGGAAACAATAAACTAAAATGCTCTTTAGTATGAAATATTCTCAGACGAACAAAATATTTAGACCGAGCTCAGAGCTCTCAGAGTAAAGCCGGTTAAAGAAGTCGATTTTGGAGTATAGTGTCGATCGCATCACAGTCCGTTGTGAGGACTTAATTGAATTAGTACGGATAAAGATGCAATGGTTTCTAGTGGATACGTTACTATTTGCCACATAGATGCAAACCACCTGTATGTATGCAACAAAGTTTACAAACACAAATTTTAAAAAAATACTTCATCATTTGTACATATACATCATTTGACGCCATTATACATGTAAGCTCTGTCTATACTTTCATTCGTCTGAGGAAGTATTACAGGAAATAAAACTTGATTTTAGTAATCTCGCACAAAGGCGACTTAATAATGATGACTGATGAAACTTTTCCCGCCTAAATCGCTGTCATTGTGTATTTGTGCCGCTGTCACGGCTGCCATTTAGCCCGAATGATTTTTGTCTAGCCGTAAAATCCGCGCAATTAGAGTAAAACGCTGCTAAACAACAATTTGGGTGAATTTCCCGCGCTTAATGCGCCATGTTACTTTCTTTTCGGCCTGCACCGGTCAACAGGTTAAATAGACTGTAAATACTGGCAACCAATTTGGTTTTTTTAAGACGATTTTGTTCTTTTTTAAATTCGGGTAAAATAGTAAGTGTTAAGTTTTCCTGTTCTTTGTTCGAATAGGATCATGTTTGCAGACCTATCTACCTTTTTAATTCAGTATTTGCGAAAATATAATATATGTTTTACGGAAACTAAATTAACGTTAACCTATAGTTTTACGACGTAATACTACCTCTAGAGTAATATTCAACGTTTGAGAATGTAATTGGTGAAATTGAAGTGTCAGACGAAGATGCCTTGTGGATTACAAACTAGTATTTTAAAGGCCGGTTTTTCAATAGCCAGATAAGTTATTCGACTGATGCTTATTACCTTCCCGCATTAGGACTTCATTTGTTAACGTTGTATTAAAAAAAATATAGTTAGAATAACAGCTGTATTGTAATATTTTATGGTAGGCACTATCTAGGTGATTCTTAGACATTATTGTTATGCGGTCGAATATTGTGTCGAGACATATTGTATTTGTACAGGATAAAAGGAATGCCCGAATGGAGGGGTGAGGCCGGTCAGCGATAGGCTCAAGCGAGACAAGGCATGTGTACATTCGATAAGCTATAATATAGTGACGGACTTTGCGCGTGTTATTGAATCGTGTATCACGTTTGTACTGGTTGCGTCCAGTTATATTTATTTGCACCTGTGTTATACGTGTTTGTATAGTTCTAATAAATTCTATAATAATTATATTGGCACCCAAAAAAGTGATCTGTTCATTTGACCCGAGTCACTTGCCTACATGTATTTCAACGCGCTAAGTCCGAATCTGAAGTTTGTTTGGCTAGTACACCCACCAAATTGTGGATACATTTCGAAAAACCACTGAAAATTGCTAAAGTTCGTGTATAACTGCGGTTATGGTGCTGGAAAAAATTATAGACTTGGATCCAATATATTTTTTATGTTATTCGATGCGATGAATCCAAATTCGATGCTCATTTGCAATTTGAGGTAATTGCGACACACCTATTTTTTAACTCCGTTTCAAATTATATAGGTGGGTCTGGTGACAAGGACACCACTTATTTGAGTGCCGGTGTCATTCAATGATCGGCTAACGCATGAGTATTTTTTGTATTTTCTTTCCAATTTATATAATCGAATCATCATTTACCTGGATTGCCTACGTCATTAAAATTAGAGAACTAACCAATTAGCTTTTATATCCTTGCTTACACAATATCTTCATGTCACTAAGATAATCTGACATAGTCTTTCTATCACGTCTGAATGCACCACTGACGATTTTCGTGTCACTTTCGTCTGCTAATAGGCTAGCTTAAACGTTGACTCATCACGGCCAAAGCAACTTGTTAAAGCTAAATCCATGTTAATGTATTTTGAACCTTGTGTTTTGTATGTAAGAGCCATTATCGCCTGTAATTATTTATTTTAATTAAACTAATTGTGTTTGAATTTGTACTGTCACTGACAACCATGCATCATGCTCGTCTCGCATTAGAATTTTTTAATTGCTTAATTATCTGAAAACAATGCGAAGATGAATAATAATTACACCATGCATACTATAAAAGATATTAGCGAGGTTGTAAGTGAAACGAATGATTTAAGCTTTTGTCTGTAATAGTTCTGGGAAAATTCAATTATCACTTCATCTTTTTCGTGTAAAGCAAAATATGGTTTTGTGTTTGCAAAGTATAGTTGCATTTAGAATATAAAAATAAATGGTACATGTTCGAGGTGATATTAAATTTATTTACGCATATACAATACATAGTACACCATCATTATATGTATAGGTCTTATTTAAAAATCAAATGTATAGGTTCGCTTTCGACCAACATTGCGTCTGATATGATGGAAGACGCTTACCTAGAAGATACATGTTCACGCGAGACTTAAAGACACCTAATTGTATGTTTCGGGAAAAACTGACGACAGTAAAGAGTTCCACTCTTATGCGGTACGAATGATAAAATTATGCTTCCAATGCGCTTCGTACGCTTTATTGTTGTTATTGCCACCATATATCGTTAAACATATAAATTATGTTGTTGTAATGTTGAACTTATACATAAGTAGCTATAGGTTCAACTTGCCTTTACCAGACAGGCTTACAAATAACAAATTACTTTATAAAACAATCAATTCATAATACGGGTTATATACACTCGTAATAACATATATCAACAAATTACACATTTTGAAGTGATAACTTCTTAGGGGAGGGTAAACCGCTTCGTTACGTAACGCGTTACGACTCCAGTCTGTCTGGCTTCCCTTTTTCATACGCATACGGCAGCGGTATGTAGGCTCTTCCTCTCTCACTCTAACCCACAGCCCTAGGGCTAATCTAATTACCGAAATACGGCTAGCCGTATTTCGGTAATTAGATTAAATAATGTTACCATTAATGTACATATTCAAGAATTGTAACCAGGAATAAAACATTTCATAATCAATAAAAGATTTTATTAATAAATAACCTTTCCTTACATTATCATATTAATATACATAAAATTTAAGTAATAACCTAAACTTTTCTGAAGTTAAACAATTTCAATATTAAATAGTTCAACTTGATTACTTTAAGTTATCACTTCTGTCGGGCGTCCCGAGACGCACATTTTTTTTATTGCAGAAATAAAATATATTATTAAATAAAAACATTATGTGAAATGAAATCCCTATGTATAATTAGCATTTAATGGTTCAACAAATAAAAAATCTATATTTTAAGTAGTGATGTTTACATTTACAAAAATTAAAAGTTGACTTCAAGACTGCAGAAGTCGTGATGTGCCTGCACTGGAATTTTAGATTTCTATTACATTAACATATACGGGAAATTGGTATAACCTTTAATCGTATTTGTGAATTTCTCGAAAATTATGAAAGTCTAAAAGATATTTTTTAGTTTCCTTAAAACATAAATTAAGTGAGAATGCTTCGGATGTTTTAAAGTTGTCTGCTGGTAAATTGCAAAAACGTGTTGTATTTATTGAGAGAGATATAACTTTGATAATACGTAGAATTTCGTTAACTAAAAATAATAAACACTTCGTCAGCTATACTGGTTTAAATATTTTAAGATGTGTCTATGAGATAAGTGTCTTAGTCTTTCTTTTGTAATATAAATTAAAAAAATACAAATATTTAACCGACTTCAAAAGCAACTAAAAAGCAAAAGTATTCTCTACAACATCTTGAAGTCGATGCGAAGTAAAACATATAAATTACTATATTTTTACAAATTTCTTGTTTTTTATGCTTTATTTGGCACCGAGATGCTTTAGAAAATATTTATTTTTTCCTTTCTAGTTATTTTTGAAATCGGTTTCAATTTTTGTACTATATTTATTTTATACTTTTTGGCTATGCAAATATTTGAATAGTTTTAGGAAATATTACCATAAGGTGAACGTGGCTATAATATTTGAGAGTCGCTCTCAATTTGTTTAGGACCCATTCATCAGATCTTTATTTGGTGACAATAGAACCGTCTCCGGATACTCTTTCGCAAATAAATAAAATCGGTATACCATTACCGGAGGAATCGCGAAATAAATATATAAAAACAGTCGAATTGACACCCTCCTTCTTTTGGAAGTCGGATAAAAATAATTTAACCAGTCTGTGGACGGCGAGAAGTTTATCTCGATAGCGATGATGCTTTTCCGCTCGAATGTACCTTGTAAAGCGTAAATTGCTGATTATAAGATTTATGTAGTGTGCCTGACTGTACGAGAGAGATTCGCACAATATGCAGAGTGAATTAGCCCTAACAATATTATTGTTGAATTGAAAGCGAATAAACTCATTGATATGTCAGTTCTGATTTAAAACGAAACATGACCACGGGGGATTGCTTGAGCAGATTTGTTGTGGATTGGTAGTATGGAAATATTGCTATGAAATATGAAGTGTTCCTGTTGAAGTCTATATTAATTGCCATTAGAAACAGTGAATTACCTCCTTGATTTACTGTTACTACAAAAATGTGCTGTTGCCAAAACTCTAGTGGCCTAACTTATAATCCTTTGTTAAATTTTAAGAAACTGCTCAGCCACTGATTTGTGTAAATCTTACCCATAAACTCGTCTTAAAGGTAAGAGGTAGTAAAGTAACGACAAAAGGCATTAAATTGGTGGCGCTACCGCAGCTATGCTAATTTTTAAAGGAAATGCTAAAAGTTTTTGTTGGAAAATATCTTTTAGTAAAGATTGTGTTAACAGTTCGACATTTTTTGTTGAAGTGAGTTATAAAAATGCATTACACATAATAATGACATATTTGTCTATGACATTAAATAAGGTTTTACAACAGTTTTATAAAATCAAACAATATAAAATCACTAGGGTAATATTAAATTACTTACTCTAGAGATGGCTAATCCTTTATCAATGAGATTATTATAAGTGAGGCCCTAGATATTTACAAATGTATCAGGGTTCAATACGCAACTTCGCTCGCGCAAATTTTAGTTCCATATGCACACAGGAACTATTATATTTTCTGGGATATGAAGTATTCTATATTCATTCTCGTTGTCGAAAGTATATACATAGACTTTACCATTTTCGGTTTATGCTTAGGCCCATGAGAAAGGAATGAATAAAATGAAATCTATAAAATAAATTATAACCCGGCTGACTACAACACTGAAAGAATTAACCTACTAATATTATAACTATAATGCACGTGTTATTTTTTATTTTGCTATGTTGTGTATTATCTTCCGAACAAATTATATTTAATGATTCTAAAATTAGCACATAATATCACTTCGAAAAGATAAGGGCGGGTGTTATGACGTCTATTGGAAATTGGTTAAATTCTATCTTTTTGATTTTAGGTACAAACAACCCTTTTTTTGCATGACTGTGCTTCTAACTCTTCAATCGGGTAATATATTGTTAGAGAAACTGCGATTACCGCATTGTACAGTCGGGCACACAACACAAATGGCGTCAATGCGCAATACACGGACTGCTATCTGGACATTCGGGACGCGAGTCGCGTGTGCTGAAACCATTCGTTGTGCTTGTACTCCCGATGCGCTATCTCAACTGGACGCTGTACTCGCCTGTACAATCAGGCGGAAATGTTATAGAGTAGTCATTACAAGTTCTTTACAGTTACACTACCGGAGGAGGGATTAAAATAGACATTTTCGCAGATTCTTATTATGAACTAGCTTCTGCCCGCGACTTCGTCCGCGTGGAGTAGTTAAGAAAAGTAAATTAACAAAAACCCCGATTTTGGAACATTCTTCATTGGTGCTCCTCTGCTATTGTTAGGTCTTAGCGTGACGGTGTATAGCCTATATCCTTCCACGATAAATGGGCTATTTAACACTGAAAGCATATTTCAAATCAGATCTGTGGTTCCTGAGACTAGCGCGTTCAATCAATCAAACAAACAAACAAACTCTTCAGCTTTATATATTAGTATAAGATTTAACAAGTGTCAAAATTTTACCTCATTATGCTTTGTCTTGTCTTAAACAAACTGAAACAATGATTAATTGATAGACAGAAATATTACGTGATAAATTATTTACTACTAGAAACTTTTACACAATTCCATATATCTTAAAAAAGTTGTATTTTGAATGAAAAATGCTTTCCAACAAACATGGTACATGTAGAATTATTGAAAATAGCTTCCTATGCATAAAATCACTTCCCATACAGAGGAAAGAAACGAAGTCATCACTTATAAATTATATGTACATATTATGATTGTATGTTTAACATTAGAAATGGTTCCTATTCGATTAGATTTTAAAAGCGATTTACAGCATTATTGGTTAGGGGTGTAATATAAATAAAAAATCTCATGATAGTATTATCCGAGACTTTGGATAATATGTCTTTACGCATTTTTAAAAATATCGAACCAAATGTACCGTATCAGAACTATTTACGGTTAAGATAACTACATGTTTGTTTGAAGACGTTTTTAGTACCTTCGCCCATTAAAAAGAATTGTATTTGAGAGTACTTTGAACAGTTATTGCGGCCCCGGTACTATGATTGTTGTTAATTTCTATCGCCTCTGTTTATCAACCGTTTATTTGTAGTTATGTCACCATTTTCAATTTTAACCGATTTACAATCATCCGAATAACGGTAGTCATGATTTTCATATGCAATATTATTAGTTTTTAAACGCAGAATAATTTACTGTTACTATTGCTTCTTCAATGTCGTGTTAGCGTAATGGTTAGCGCACGGGTCCTAAACCCAAAGGCCAAAGGTTCGATCCTGGCCGGAAAGCATGCACCACTTGCGGTTTTCTCACCTAATGTGCATATTGTTACAATTACCACGTACTAATAATGGCGAAGAAAAGCATCGTGATGTATCGAAATAACCTATGTGTGAAACCTGCCAAGCCGCCTCGGACTATAATGGGAGGCCCGAGCCCAGCAGTGGGACAATTATGGGCTTATATAATTTTATTGCTTCATTGTCAAAGCATAATTCGTCATGGATTTTCTAGTAGCTCGGGGATAGTAGCATGGTAGTGTTCAGCTCCCAATGCTTTCAAACCGTCGTAGACTCACAGCTATACATCAGTCGCTAAATTGTAACAAGGCTGCCGAGATTGGAAGTGCGCACTATTAGTCCAATAAATAAATAAATTTAGCTTAGGGATGATTCAGTGATCCCACAGGCAGGTGATATGTAAAGGAAAAAAACGTGATGCTACCTTAACTATTTATTCTACGTTCTTAGTTAATACGAGGAAAACCGGGGTGGTTTTGCTAAGTATTTGGCCATCAACGCTAGTTCTGTACTATCTTATTGTCTATTCCCGAGTGCACAAAATTATTTTCACCTCGCAACTAGAAAAAAAATTACATCGCCATACCTCAAAGCTTCGAAGGCTTTGAGGACCAAAAATGCTTCCGACGATTTCGTTGCTGTGAGATTGTACCCACTACAATTCAAGTCTAGAAGCCTATATAAAATTATAATACTACACACAACTTATAAACATTAAAAATGAATGTATGAACAGTTACGAAAGCAGTAATCGTAATAAATTTTAGTAATAGTGATTATCTGTGCTATTACAAGGGCGTAACGTTAGAACTTACAGCTCGTGAGCGGCGCGTGCGCATTCCGCGTTTACACTGTTCTTAAATATACGATATGGGGCCGCACTTAGTTCGTTACGGTTGCAAGGTGGAGAAAAAAGAGTAAAGAAGCGATGCACGGGGAAGCGCATGTTTAGGAAACATTATCGGGATTTAAGGTCTAGCACCTATAAAATTTGCAGTGATCTACGGCAGAATGCTTTAAAACACTTCGTTAAACTATTAAAATCTTAGTGGACTGTAATTTGTTATTTGTAAATGAAAACCTGCAAGTGCGTATGTAATGAGGATTTAATATAAAATAAATAATACGATACAAGAAAAAACAAAAGAACATTATGTTCTGAATTCAAATATTATATTTGGTGGCCAGTACCTACTAGGCCGCACCAAAAATAAAAACTCTTTTATCAAAATTAAAATTTTGCGGAAACATAATCGTATTCAGAAATTCGTGAGTAGCGCCGGTGGAACGTATGTTTTTTAGATTAGTTCGTCCATTTATTTTGAACTTTTTAAACCCTTTACTATTCTACACTATGTGCAAGACCCAGCATAGAGAGCACAGGTATAGAAGTCGGCTCTTTCTAGATCTAAATAATTAGATAAGAGGGATAGGGTAAGAGTCCCGGTACAATACAAAGTGTGATTATAGACACAGAAAAAAGTTCTAAAAATTACATTTAAGAAATCTACTGTTCCGAATTAGTCCCCCTGAATTTTTCTCATTTTTAAACTCATTTTATAAATTCAATACCTCCAATGGAATTAATATATTATAGATGAAAATGTTAAATATAATTAATCTATGAGACAACTAGGCAGCCTAGAATCTCGTAATGTTTATGTTCAAACGTGGAAGCAGTGTCGTTAATTTCTCTTATCAGTTATTCTCAGTTATGTGTCATATTATAAGCTTTTCACTTTGATTAATGTTAGACTTTAACTTAAATTAAATTTTAAAGTAAATTTTACATTTTCAATGAATTTCAATTTCTCATGTATAGTTTATAAGAAAAATTACATCAAAAATAAGTTCATTTGTTAATATTAAGGTATGGGAGAAATAATTTTCAGCTTTCTTTTTAATTATCACTTATGATAAAATTATGAATAGATTTCCGAAGCTTTGCTTAAGAGTCTTTTTTACATTATACATATTTTATCAGCGGCGGCACTTATATAAATGTTTTTTAATATTCTTAAGTATAAAACACAAAATTAATACATATATTAATCAAATTTCCACTAAAAAGTAATTTATATATTAAAAATATATAATTGACTCAGACAGTTAATTACAACAAAAAAAAACAATTATACGAAAATTACATTAATAAATATCAAGTGCGAGATCTGCTTGATGCCTTTGGTGTTCGTACAGGAACGTTTTCAGGATAATTTTTAAAATATGTCCATTTCGAACGGTTTTCATTGGAGAAAAGAAGATAAAGAATCTCATCGGTCAACAAAAAATAAAAAATGGTCCGTATTTTTGACCAAATCCATCCATTCTTATCTGTTACGATGCACGGAATCGGTGTGCGCTGTAAATGCGGTTTATGGAACAACGACCCGAATCTGGAATCAGTTTGGTCCATACGCTATCAAAATTTTGAGGATGTATGGATCAAACTGACCCCAGATTCCGATTCAGCCATCAAACTACATAGGAATAGATGGCTCCGGTAAAAGTACAGACCACTTTATTTTTTGTGGTCCATTGTTATCTATCGTTAAAACAAAAATCATTTTGAAGCTTACGCGATAACCCATGAATGCATTTCAAGCGTCTTTTGAAAGCTTGTTCGCTGGTTTGCATAACAATCGTAGCACAATTCATAATCACAACATCAGAAACTGTACCGTGTAATTATCGTACAAGCTGCTCTTTGTGTTAACCTAATCGGGCTATGTCCATTTTGCGCTAATTTGTTCTCTTATGTAACGCACAATTTCACTCGCTGTTATGATTGGAAACAGCTGTTGTGTTATGTCTGTTTTGTTCAAGCACGGTGTTGTATTTTATTGTTATTTTTGTTGAAATTTATTTTATTTTTGACTATAGCCGTAGCTTATTGGAGGCAATTTTAAATTCGTATTTTGACGTGAATAACTCAGTTTCTGGGTTAAAATGTTGTATTACCTGCAATAGAAGGTATAATATATTTATATACTAGGTATATAAATATTCATACTGTTTGCCGATTAATGTAATTAGCTTCAGTCGCGTAAGCTTGAAATTCGTAACCCGAGGATACTATTCTAGTTTCCAGGACAAAAAGTAGGCACTGCTGGATTTAACTATAGTGCAGCGTGTACAGCGCATACGGGCGTTGCGTCTTTAGATGGCGTCGAACTCCCGCTTACGACACATCAGAAAATCTTGAGTCGCTCAGCAGTAGTAGGTATTGCTAAGCAGTTGCTATATCCGTCTTTATTGACCAAAATGTCTCATAAGAGAAAATGCAACAGTAGTCTGGAGCATTAAGAACAGACGAGCGTGCGTGACAAGAGCTATGAATGTCAAAGAAGCAAGTGAAGTGTGTAAGAATAAGCCTAAATGGCACCTGTTGTTCGTGCCTATCCCGCAAGGGACCTGGCGTGAAGTTATGTATGTATGTATGTATGAAACAGTAGTCTCTATGCAGTTGCTATTTTAGCATGGTTTATATGAGAGTTCTTGTTATGAAATTGCTTCCCGAGATTATTAAAATTGCACCCGAATTTCTGTTCATTGGCCAAATTATAACTGTATTCCACTTCGACCGCGCGCCTACTAGAGGGTGTAGCCCCTATATAGGCTAGAGCCGCCTCTGAAAGTGGTATCCCATGTATGAACCGGAACTTTATACCATGTACTTAATTTTATGAAAATCAATTCCTTATAAAACAGAGTAAGTAACAAACAAACAAATATGAAACCCACTTTCATATATTTATTTAATAAGTAAGATTACGGAGACGTTTAATAATGATGATCGTTGTTTTTTTGTTATTGTTATTTTTACAGGATAACATGATCATAACAATTTTTCTTAGTGAATTTTCATTTAGCAAAAGTAACTGTAATATAGACGGAGTGACAGATGGATGTACGTGATGATTTTATAAGGTTACAGTTTTATTCAAATGGCTACGGCACTCTAAAAACTACATGTGTATTAGAGAATACTATTAGGACCGAAGAATTTGAGTTTATTAAATGTAGGTATATATGTGATGTCGAATTTAATTTGCGATAAATTAAATTTTGAATAGTATTACTTATTAAAATGGCTAAAACACCAAAACTATATCTTATAAATTTCACATATTTTACCGGTATTCGAATAAAGGCAATTAATCTAATCTTTATAGTGAATAGTCAGTACCGATACAAAGTAATTGTGAGTCAATATAGGGACCTATTTTCAAGCCTTTCAAATCATAATTTGTTATTTTGCTCATTAATCTTAAAGTATTTTTTGTTATGGCTTTCTATTTTACTAATTAAGATTGTTCGATAATATTTAGAAATTATAGATAATTTCAGTAGCAGCAGTCTATCTCCGATGATCTTAATTATATGTTTCAATGGATAACATTTCTAGTTTATGATTTTGACAATTCTTTCTTTTTTTGTTTACGTGACACGTGGGAAGCCTCTCATTAAAATAAGTTGACTGCTAACTTGATGGAAAGTAGCTACCATCGCCTACGGTCACTTGTCATACTATAAATATGGTGTTAAAAATAAACCTTATCATGAGATGAGTATAAGCTTATACAGTCTCCACCAAACTTAATAACTTGTCTGTAGATAAGATGCAAATGACTACGCAGTACGCAATTTATACATATAATAAAACTGTAAAGTGTCGAATTTCTGTACAATGATAAAAAATGCTAAAAACCGAGTTAGGGGGATATGTGAAATAGAACTAATTTAGTTTTATTTCAAATTTTTGTTTTTCTGTTTGTCCGGGCTAATCCCCGAAACGACTAGACCGATTTAAATGAAATTTTGTATGGTAGTATCTTAGATCAATATATAAGGTAGTGTTGATCCCGAAAAATTAAAAAGTTTCCGTGGGATAGTTAAATGATTTTCCACACGGACGAAGTCGCGGGCAGAAGCTAGTTTTGTGCAAAACGGACTAGTGTGCAGCAATCACTTGCTATCTAAAAGTGGTCATAACGTTTGCCTTAATAATTTATCATTCATCGTGCAGGGCGTTCGAGATGCAGCCCATTTCAAATATTAATTTAGCGCAGCTAGTGTCAAGAACAAAAAGGTTATTTCGAATATTATTTCTTGTGCAAAGATATTGACAGGGAACCTATATTTATAAGACGATTCGAGAACTTTCTTATCATGTAGGGGTTTTGACAGAAATCTTATTCAAATGATATTTCATGGTGTTAGCAGCAGAAGGTTATGTCAGGAGCCTCAAGAACAGACGAGCGCGCATGACAAGAGCTATGAATGTCAAAGAAGCAAGTGAGGTGTGTAAGAATAAGCTTGAATGGCGCTCTGATGTTCGTGCCTACCCCGCAAGGGACCTGGCGTGAATAACTTCTGCCACTTGACAAATTTGCATTGCCTTTTGTAACGTTAAGTCATCAGTGCGAAGTAAACGATCTCTCACAGTGTTGTTAATAATGCCACACACAATCTTATCTCGTAGCAAACTTTCTTGTAGCTCACCAAATTCACATTGTTGGCTTAATAATCGTAAAGCAGTCAAATATTGATCGATATTTTCCCCTTCTTCTTGGTTACGAGTAAAAAATTTAAACCGCCTGACAGTTATATTGGGTTTCGCACCGAAATGACCGTCAAACTTTTTTAATATGCAATCGATATCATCTTCATTTTCACCCTCTTTAAATGTGAAAGTAGTGTATACTTCGTAACCGGCCGAGCCAATGAGGTTCACCAACAGACTAGCCTGAACTTCCTTAGGCTTTTTGCTCACTCCAGACGCCTTTAAAAACACCTCAAAGAGCTTCCGCCATTTCCTCCACGCTTCTGAGCGCGCAGCCGGGCCGCCCTCGAGACATAATTCCGCTGTATGTATGTATATTTCATGGGTAAGGGTATTGAAAAAAAAACCTATTTCAATTAATGTTTATCCTCCGATAGATTTTAAACATTTATTGTAGATCTTACGTGTATGTAGTGTGACAAAAATTCCATTCAAATGCATCTTCGTTCTCAAATTTCACTTTTCTCCTGTAAATAATTTCTTATAATACACAATGCAAGATTCATAAGTAACCGCAGCGCTTATTGCCGGGTCATTACCACCGGATTTTACCCTTGTATCAGACGATCGTTAGCGGTTTCGCGGTCCGACGGTCAGCGCGGAAAAGACCAATATAGGCGGGAATAAGCGAATCTCACAAGCCAGCAATTGAATGTGAACTTTCATTCAAAGTGAAATTTGCTTCTAATCCTAGATTTGATTGGAAAACGTATTGTCTGAGAGATTATTGCTATCAAATTTAGATGAGTTCTATCATTGCGTTTTGAATGCTACGTTTAGATTTTAGATATTTGCTGCTGTAACAGTGACTTGAATAGGATTAAGTACTTTAATACAAATAACTTTTCCTTGATTTTCGTTGTCTAATAATAATATTAATGACATTAATACAATTAACAGTGTGTGTAATAATATTAATGGCATTAGTAGATAACTAAGAACAGATAGATAAATAACACTTTATTGTACACCATTACGGAAAACTTACGAGCTAGTATTAATCTAATTGGGTACAAAGGGCGGTCTTATCGCTAAAAAGCGATCTCTTCCAGACAACCCGTGGCAAGAATATTCTGATTAGGAGTGGCGATGGTGGTATACATAATTATTGTACGATTAGTTACATACATTTTAATAATAAATATATAACTATACTATATATACAAATATACACACACATAAGTTATATACACAGTAGTGTAATTGTCTTGAAACAAAAATATTAATGACATTAATATAATTAATAGTGAAATGTTTCATTTATCGGAAACGCTCTGAAAACAATTTGTTTTGAGTTTTTATACAATTTTGATTTCTATAAATTAGTTATTACGTTTTACCTACACATTGTTTTTTTTAGAAACTCATTTTCGTAAATTATAAACATTACAATATTTAATGATGTTTAAATTTCTTAGCGAACTTAAGCCATATCTAAAGATTGATATTACAGTAGTAAATATTTTATATGAATCATCTAAAGACAATAATTAAAATTGTATCTAAAAATTTATCTAATAAGAAAAACAAGGTACTGAAGGTATAGACATGTTTTTATATTAATTTATACAGACATAGAAGTGCAGGCAAATGATTAATATTTGGTTGTTGTTTTTATTTATTTTTTAATAGTCTTTGATCCATATTCCGCGAAAATCTTATATCCGAAATATTATGATGATCGATTGATATGCAAAGGTGTGAAGAAGAAACAATATAAAATTATATAATAAATTGTTTTACATTCTTGTTTTATTTTTAAAACGTGTACGAGTCATCGAAGTTTCGCGTAATAAATCAGTAAACACATATATCGTAATCACTGAAACATGAAAAAGAATACATCTATTCAATCTTTCCATAGCCACATATTCAGATATAGACCAGATCATAAAGAATGGGCCCAACCTGGCCCGGTGACCAGAACTTCCCCTTACAGTCACGTAGATGTTCATAATTTTAACAACTTACTATTTCCAGTACTATATCATCTCAATATTATTAGTATATCATCTCAATAGAACATTAACAATTTTATAAACAGTGAAATCAAAACAAATGTAAATTTTATTTAGCTATCCGACGATCGTAGCGCCTGGCGAATGGTAAAACAACTGTCTTTAAAAAAAAATTAGACTCGACCTTATATTGTTGGTAGGCTATGTCTGCCTCGTCTCACACACCGCTTTAATACTGTAAATTACTTGAAACTACCGTCATTTGAATGCTCGCAATCTAAAATAATCAACAACTTGTTAATACCTGTTACAAATACCATCAAAACATTTAGTAAATATAACACTATCGTTTTCACTCACTTATCCTTGTTATTCATTGTAACAGATCAATAAACATCTGCGTTAAAGTTGCTATCGTTTCGTGAAACCTAGCATAATCCATTCAATTACGACATACGAGTAATAGCTTCATAATATCTCCTATAAATAAATATATTAACTGCCATAAATTTAGGTTGTTTACACATGAAACTTTGTGATTCCGAAACAAAAGTCAATAAGAAAGCTACCGCAAAGTAGGGATATCATCACAATCCTTAAATGTGTTTCTCTAATTAAGAACAATCCGTTGATCACCTTGTAGTCATTAAAGTCACGTAAAGAATTATTTTCATGTCCTTTAAACTAATTTCTGAAATAACGTTAAATCCTAAATATTAACCTGCCGTTATTGGTATGCTAATATATCTACTTGTATACAAATAAATAGCAATAACTAATCGTTATAATGCGTTGAAATGGCACTCCATCTGATTTAGATAATGACAGAGTTTAAATCACTTTAAAACTTTAACGAGCGAATTAATTAGCCTTTGTGGAGTGTTATAAATGCCATGGTGAACTTAAAGTTATGTCTTTTGATCAGATTAGTTGTTAGTAGCACCATTTCAGGCCCATTATTAACCATTTTCAAAAGGAGGAGGTTCTCAATTCTACAGTATGTTTGTGATTTCTTCGTCAATTGTGGACGGATGGCGATAGTTACTACATTTCTTCTAGTGGGCCCCTAGCCTCTCGCAGGTACTATAAAAAGATTATACATGGGAGCGTACTGCATTTATTACTAATGTTCGATATCAAACTCTTTTCTTTTACCTTCTTCCAACTATTTGGGATCGGCACAATATGTCCTTTTCCTTCCACACTCTTCTATTCTGACATACATCTTCTATCACAAATCATCATATCATCTTTCACACAATCCATCCATCCCTTTTTTGGTTTACCTTTACATTTGTACCTACCCATCTCGTAATTTAACATTATTTTTGTCACGTGACTTTCACCCCTCCTCATTACATGCCCATACCACCTTTATCTTCTTTTTCTCAAGTATTCAGTTGATATACGATATTCACACCTGTATGTACTATTTTGACGATTCGATCATGGCATATCTGTTATTGTAAATTATTAATTATTTTTCTCAACGTAACTGGTGCATTGTATACAGATGTGGACGAACCCTTACACGTCTTGTTGTTTCACTCGACATCGATCGCCGGGAAGTGAAAGGATCGATTCGTTCATAGATTTCCGTATACGTGAAAGAGGACAATAGTAGCAGGTGTGATTAGGGCCTAAATACCGTGCTAAATGGTTCAACAGTTTTAAACTGTAAATCCTCAAAACGGCAGTCAATTTTAATTATAATCTTTCGCTCGGTCACAAACATAATTGTTCTCGTTTCTAAAGATTGCCATTTTAATTATGCCATTAAACGATTTGCTTATAAGTTGTGAAGTCTTTTTAATTGCGAATTCTCGTTTCAAGTTTTCACTTTAATTTAGTTGATAATTATTACTTTTTTATTATGAAAGTGTTTTAAATTTAGGTTGGTAAGTATGTTAAATTTTAGATGATATTTGTTAGGTCTTGAAGGAGCCTTCCGGGCTTTAATATAAACTCATAGTACGTGAATTAGAAGTTTAGAAGAGCCGTGACTAGAGACCCGTTAATTGTGGTGGAAAAACTCTAGGGCAAGATTCATATGGAGTAATCATGCGTGCAAAGTAAACAAACTAAATAGATAATAAGAAAACATTGTAAAATAGTAATGGCCAAACCCTGTAAGATGTAAGAATGTAACAAGAAAGTATAAGTAGATAATATAAATGTATAGAAGTTATTTGGATTAAATACATAGTAGAAATTATTGTAAAATAGTAATACTAGAATTTTATAATAGAATATAGCTACCATAATCGAAAATGTTAGTAATAGCAAAAGTTGGGCGACTCATCAAAATGAAGCTACTCACGGAAAATTAGGTTAATAATAATCAATAGCAAAAAAGACAGTGAAACCCCGACTATTGTTAATAGATATCGATGAGCTAAAGAAGAATTAAATATAAAAAAAAACTAGATTAAATGCTATAATAAATACCAGTCATTCTTCGAACACTGATTTCAAGAGCGAAGTGAGGAAATTCGGTATTTCTAACCTGGAATATCGTGAACTTTTTGGCTATCCTCTTGTGGCGTGTCTACATTTAGGCAATGGGAAGAACCAAAATTTTTACACTGGTTGCGGTTCCTGTGAAATATAACGGAGAAATCAAAGAAAAGCTTAGTTTAAATTTTTAATTTTATAAATAATATTTTTATTTATTGTTTATCATATTTTACGAAAAAAGTTCCACATTCCAGGAGAGGTTAAAGCTGTCAAATGCTGGAACCGCACGTTCCGTTTCTCGCAGGATTCATATGGCTTTCTTTAATCGCCGTGAATACTCGTAAAAAGGCTTAGTAACATGATACAATATAAATTCATGGGGAACCAGGGCTTTCTCTGTAGCTTAAATGGTGCAATAAACACCGTGATGATAATGTACTACGTATGTTCTACAGAATAATCTGATCAGCTTGCAATAATAATAGACATTAAACTGATGACATTTGTAATGTAGGCTGTGAGGACGTTCTGAAAAATGAATTACTTTCTGCGTCACATTCTATGGCATTATAATGAACCAGTAAAGCTCAACAGTGAAAAGATTAATTCGTGGCACACCGTCAACAAAAGACAATCAATCTTTTCAATGAACCACGTATATGAATAGAGACTCCGTCTTTCTTTATAATAGCTCTGGCTATTAAAACGTCTTCATGGTATATACCAACAACAGGTTGCCTCGTCGACTTCTCACCGCACCGGCAACTTAGTGTACTTTACAAAGCATCTTCAAACAATTGTTGATTGAACCCAAGTGAGAGTCCTATTCAAATATCCCCATTGTTTCTCTTGTGTTTACAATGGTACTTTTTTCAAGACGTCCATCCGCTGGGAGGTGATGCGTTGATATGAACACGGACTGTCAACTCGTCTGTCAACTTGACAGCCTGTTGAGGTTGCTTTTTTATATTAAAGATTATAAAAAAAGTCCAGCGCACTTTCAACTAAATGACTGGCCACTAATAATTTCGTACGAAATACGAAACTTCGTGAATTTGTTTCTATATCAGTCTGGTTTTTTGGTAGTAAATATAGAAATTTATAAACATTTCTAGTCATTAAATTAGATTTAAAATAATATTTCATGTTGGTAGGACTGAGATAACAGATAAAAAATGGAAAGAGTGAGCTTATTTCACTCTTCCATCGACACTACATAAGTAGCCTTACTTAAAAAGTGGAGTTTTTCTTTCAGTGAATACGGCTGGTGATACCCAAACTTTGAAGAGTACAGACGTGATTTTCTTACATCTGATGACGTAAAAGTCATCAGCACGTGGCTCTGCGAATATGGTAGAGCTGCCTTAAATCATATCATATATAGATGCACGGCAAAATCAAGGTGCAGCATGCATGCTGAAGATGTTATTATATGGACAAAGACTGACGCTAACAGTACTCAGGGTATAATAGTTCTAAAGACTGCTGGCATAAAGTGTTTAGGTAGACGTGTTGCTAGGGAGTTTCTTGCCGCCTCTTCTCCTTAACAGCAATAACACGTTGCGAAGCGGTGTACATAGACTAGGAAATAAAATTAAATTTTAACCTATATGTATGACCTTCAAAAAGTATTCTCCAGGGGAACTTATTTAGATAAAAACTTTTGAATTTGAATTTAAAAGATTGACTATGCTTTAATTATTTTCAATTTTTGGAATTAAGGTTTTTATTGGGCGATTGTGATTGCTATTATTTTTATTTAATAATTTTTGTTCAAAATCTGTTACTCAACAATTTTAACAAATGTTTGCTTACAGCTTACTTTATATACTCTTATAAAAACTATCGAATAATTTATAAATCTTTTTCCCGATTAAGATCTTAGGCATCGAACTAAAAATAGTGAAAAAGCTCATATCTCCTTTCATGTTCAAAGAATAAACATAACGTGTTTTTGTAGTGTTTTCGATTAAAAATGGCATGTGAGAGATGACGACATGCATTTACGTTCACATTTAAGCTTGCACGATGACAAGTGTTTATGAGTTTGTTGACAGAATATGTGAATGCATATCCGGGTACTTATAGATCGAAAAACTGTTACCGAAAATAGCTATGGTAGCTTCGCATTGGAGTTCCAAACTGAAATGACTCGGGATCGAATTCTGACACAAAACCTTGCACCTCTAAGGCAGTTTTCTGTTTTGTCTAGAATAAGATAGATAGAAAGATAACACTTTATTGCTCACCAAATAATAATAATAATAATATAGAATAACATCGTGATGAAACCGCACATCGAAATAACAGATTTCTCACACCCTCCGAACCGAAATTAACAAGCGTGGCGAGTATATTATCCATTCCCCTTAAAATAATTATTTGAGAGGCACGAGCCCATCAGTGGAACGTTTATGGTATTACTAGGCTGTTTTTACAACACTAAGGCTGGGCCCAAACGGGCCACCGAGCATGGCCACCCCATCGGTGGCCAGGCACAAGCAGTTCACACGCTTTTCATACATTTTGTAGGGGCTCGCTGCACACGTCAAACCGGTGGCGGCCACACGTCATAGCCACTTTTGTTCACGCGGTGACGTGTGGTTGTCACCGTCGTTCGCAGCCTGTTAGCTAAGAGCACTGTAGATATTATTTGTATTCATTTACATCTAAATTCATTGATTCACTTCTACAGAATCGTATTGTCGCTTCTAGAGTTGCAAACGTCTATAGGCAACGATGGACACTTTTCGTTCAGTGAGCCGTCTGCCTGTATATTCACTTCGTAATATACAAGAATCTTTATACATTTGACACAAATCTCTTACCTATCAACTTTGTCGCTTCTGTTGCAGCTATAGTTCTAAGTTCTTCAGATTGTCGTGAGCACGAGACCATGATAAGGTCTTTCGACGTCCGACCGCCCTGCATCGTGCGTGGGAAATCGTATTTAGTCCCTTAATGGACCACTTAATGCGCTTACAGATTTTATGCATTAGACTGCGGTGTGCGGTCTTTGAGTCTGTTGGTTGGTAATGTGACGTTCCTTTTGGTTCGTAGTGGTTGTAGGGATTATCACGAGTCTATCGTGAGACCGAGTAACCGGTGAATAAAGATCACGTGAGATAAAGATGAGGTTTCAGTTATTTGTTATATGAAATCGTTGAATCTAATTTATAACGTTCCTTAATGGTTTTGTCACAGAACTATAATATAAGCATCCCCAAGAAATTATAACACACTTAAAATAACAAGCTCTTTTCGATCTATAGCACCCAGATATTTCATATTGCATTGGGTAAAATTTGTATGCGATGATATGTATATTGTTGTAATTCGATACACCGCAAAATCTATGCTATTGTTTCTTATCTGGAGTTTGCCTTTCTACGCAATTGACGTGCTCTATCATCAGTTCATTGCCTTGCATTTTCAGTTATTGGCTTCCTGGGAGCCTAGACGGTATCGACCTGAGTAGATCTAAATTATTAGATACTTCAAATTTTTTACTTTACCAATCTATTAAACATCAAGCATTCTCTATACTCATAATCTCTTAAGACTATATGTTGAATACTGAGCCTCAGGTCGTCAAAGTCAGTGTGTAAGGTTCCCAGAAGGCAGGCTATGTTACCTCGCTAGATCCGCAAACCGATCCGTTGTCCGAGGTAGAAAGCAGTCCCCGGACCATCCAAGGACTCAATGAGTCGTTTTGATAAATCTTGGTAAAGACTTCAGGATCTCATGATCCAAGCGTTTCAACAGTAAATTTAACTTGTAATTATACATTTAAGGAAGTACCTCCCCTCCAATTTATATAACATCTGTAATCATTCCTTGATCAGTTTATCTAAGGAACTGAAAGGTTCATTGCATCTGTTTTGTTTTGTAAACGCGGCAATCGTTGACGAGTGCATGTTTCATCTAAAAATAGGTGTTCAAGTTGGGCAACTCATGTTATCTACACAAATGCAGGAAGCGTATTGTAAACAGGGACTTCTGTGAAAGGGTCAGTATAGTGATGTTGAAAGGGCGATTTTTCGGTTAAACTTAGTTGATGTTAGGGCTGGTAGAGCTGTTTCTTCTCTAGGATACATTGCGATAATACTGGTCTAGTCAAATATAGTTGCTTCTAAAGCAACACATTCAGAATGTCTTTTTATACTGGGTTTCTATCTCCTATTATCCATTCTCTTAGCTTTTCCATTGGCAAAAATTGATATTACTTGTATGGAGTAATGGTAGAAAACTGATTCGATCTGCATAAGTTTATGTCAATTTTTTACCAGTACTGGTAGAAATGAATCGACAGTTAGATACAGAAACCCGGAATTAATCACTCATGACCAAATCTGAAACTACAGAGAATATCCGAAAGTTTTGCTTATTTTGCTGAAAATTGAAACTGTATTATTAGATTTTTTAAACTCCATTTGCATGGTCGGGTTACAGGGATTTTGAAGAATAATGCACACATTACATTTAAAATATGTAACAGCTTAGTAAGACCGTAGTTTGAAGTACTTACCTATTTTTTTTATATATAAGAGCGGTGAATTTTTATATGAATTTCAAGAGTGGTGAAGGAGAAACAAACAAACGTACAAATATATCATTTCAAATATTATTATGAATATTTTGTTCCGAATCAGGTATTGGGCAACAATGTTTGGTCTATGTTATTTTCAAATTAAATGATAAAAATCTGTTAATGTCATAAAAACTCTTAAATTACCATAAGATTACAACGTGAAGTTTCATTTCTTTGATGGCCAGCCCTTGATAGCTGAGGTGGCCGCTTCAAAGTTTGCTTTCTTTATAATTATGCATCTATAATCTGGGGCGCAGTAATTCTAAACATTCTCGACTCTTGATTGATGTAAAAAATAGTTCTATGCAATGCCGTAATGTTACGGTTCAAAGTTATGCAAAAGATGTAAGAAATAGCTATGTACCTACCCATATCTTTTATTTACAACTATAAGCATTTTGCATCGTCAACTTTGTACATTTTTTATCATGTACGAAGAGTACATATATAGCCTATTTTAAATAGGACGGTATGTTATGGTATATCATCATCATCCGAGCGTTAAATCCCGGTTGCGTTCGGAGCGTTCACTCCGACGCCCAAGGTCCGCTTTCCTACTTTTTCTACTCCACTTCGCGCGGTCTGCAGCATCCCGTTTTGAGACCATATATATATTCTCATGAAATAAATGACAATTTTTATTATATAAAAATATATTTAATCATCGATCACAATCTCATACTGATACATACGCTGTGGTTAATTTCTCTATTTAAAAACGTCCCACTGCTGGGCTCGGGCCTTCTATTTGTAGGTAACGGCAGCTCGATGTTTTAAGCTTAATCATGATGTTTTTAGCGGAGTACCTAATTGTAACAGTATGTATTTATTTATTTAACAAAGGATCACCAACAGTTTATTACATTTGATCAAGTAAATAATGTACTTATAACTAAAAACAGCTTCCAATGTAATTTCTGCTCTGCTGTTATTTAATTAAATACTAATAATGAAAATAACAATAAAAAATGTAACTGTGTATTGAAATCTGTCTGTCGTCCGTCTATCTCAAATTAATATCTTGTTGAGCTAAAGCTAAACAAATCTTTTTGTAAAATTATTTTTTGGAGTCGGAGTAAATATCCGTAACATTATTGCTGCTATCGAAAATTCTAAATATTCTAGAAGTATGTTGTTAATGTACAACATATTTCTAGAATATTAGGTCAGAAAAGTTCTTAAACCAGGTATAATTTCTGGCCAGGATTCAAAGCCGCGCCCCTTGAGTTTGGTACTTCACTGAGTTAACACAGCTCTTTTGTAGCAAGACATAATTATATTTAATTAATGTGTATTATTAAAAGTCATATTATATTCACTTCGTAACTTTACAACATTACAATAAAGCCTGACGATTGTCGAGTAATAACATTATTTCACTTTCTTTTGTAAAAGCTAACAAATCAAATTTATGTTACTTTTATGCCACATATTTTGAACAGTTTATTGCCTATCAATCTTGTGATTTACAAGGGACGTAAAATTGAAAACGTTTTTGCGAAGCGGATGATTGTGTAACACATTTTATGATTTTAGCAAAGGTCACCTTTGCCTATTGTTTGAAGCACTTTTATATGAAGTACTTGGTAGCCCGATCTTTGTATTTACACAGGTATTGACAAAAATATTGATGTGTATGCGTCTGGTTACTGTCTAACATTAGATATCGAAGGATTATTTGTTTTAAGCGACATCTTGTCATAGAATTGACATGATGGTATTTTTCATCATAATGTCTCTCAAACCTTAGGATACCTATATTATAAAGAATCTGAGTTGTATTTAAAATCTATAGGTATTCGTCTTTTTGAAATGTAATACATATTTTATTAAGTACATAAGAGGCGTATTTCTATATCATTTGAAACTCCTTTCATGACGGAATTTTCAAGTGTCGCTTAAAACAAATAGCCTTTTACCTCTCGTATAATCAATAAATATTTTTAACGGTGGTTTATCGCAATACTGTTGCTTACGAGTTATTCTTGTAATAGTTAAATGATTAAATGTAGCTCCATGACGTTTGTTTTGTTGATATTTAATATTTAAACACGATATATTGTAATTTTCTCGATAAATACAATATAAAAAAGGCCGATTAAAAATCCAAAACAGGTAAAAAAAATACTATCCGTTCTTTATTTTCATTAAAATATCCATTCATATTCTATAATCAAGGATAGCTTAGCTTGGTTATAAAATTTATGTTAAGTAAGAGATCTATTTTATGAATTAGCTGATTTTGGCCCTATGTGTCATTTTTTTAAGCTTCAGAGCTTTTAGAGGGTTAAGTAATTTTGTGAGATTTCTTTAAAAATTAACGGAATTATTATTTAGAGTATATAATAGGCCAGGAAATCCGTATATTATATATATGTGAATGTATCTGTGTTTTTCGACATTTGTTTGTGCCATAATCCGGTACTACTACTTTTGATAAAAGGGATGAACATATTTGTTAAATTCCGGAATATGGAACAGATTTCGTCAGGGTAGACATTATGCGAACGAAGACGCATTGAAAGTTCTAGTGTGAAATAATCTTTAATTGATTATTTCAAAGCACAAACGCGGTTCTTGTACCGCTTGTATAAATTCAGTTTAATTCCAACGCTTCATAAATCCCAAGACTTAATAACATGGGCATTATCGCAAGGCCTACATAAGTACAGAATGATAAATACTCTGTAAGATTTGCGATCTTGTTAAAACAATCCTCTCCATAACTGTCATTTTATGAAACACGGTCCTGCGATAGGGATGATTCATTGGGGTCCGTTATGTTCCACTTACACATTTGGCTAAGACCGGTTTAGCATCGTTCATCAGCTGGCTTATCACCCTAACCTGTTTCGGTGCGACCACATGGTCCACATGACATATGCTCCGGGATAAAAAAGAAAAAAAAACACAAGAGCTGCGGAAGTTGTCTGTGCGCACGCGCGGCTCGCTTTTCACGCGCGGGCGGAGGGTGGCAGCATCGACTTAAGCGAGGGTTCTATTCCGCGCGCGCTCAGTCAGCTGACGACCTCCGTCGTGTTTGTACGTCTTCTTTACACTCCTACCGTGCCGGTTCCGCGCAGTGTCCACACTCGTGTGTTAAACCCTTCGTGTTAATTTACCAAATCACAATGGCCACCTATGCCCAGTTCAAGCACGTCGAGCTCTACAAGATCGGTCACGGAAAGAACAGGTAATGATCACATTATTATTTGTAGGGGTTGCGGCTGCGGATGCTGAAGAATTTTCGCCGTATCTCGTAGACCTTTTGTTTGGAAATGTCAAGGGTCAGCATTTGTTTCAGTATCTTTCAAACGTATATGATATATATATATATGTTTAAAGGAAAAATTTATAAGTGAAAATTTACGTTTCACTATGGCTGTTTGATGTTTTCCTAAAAAATTAAATTATATAAAAATGTAAATATTATTTATATAGTATGTAAATCTGATTAAATATTAAGTAATGCGTGTAATTCTTTAATTGAGATTATTTTGACGGAATACGAAATCTTAATATCGGAAATCTGAACAAATAATTGTATTTTATCGAATAAATATGAAATGTGCAAAGAGAAAACCCCGTTAACCCACTTAATTACTTTTATCTTAATACGACATCGGAAAAGCGTGATTTTTACGAAGTAATTAGGTACGTTGAACTCTACTATCGATGTATTGCGGAGGCGAGGTTACGCGCTACGGCCGCGACGGCGGTCAACCGTGAGATTTCAGCCACATACATTTCTAGAAACATAAAAAATGCTTAATTGAAACTTGTATTAAAATATATTAATTACATAATCTCATTTAAAACATGTTTTAAAATTAAGTCCGTCGAGCGTTTGTTTGTTAACAAGGAATTTTAATGTACAAAATCCTAATTTTAAATTGCATTAGTTTTCCTATTGATGTAGTGTGTACATCAATGAGTTTTCCTGTTGTATAAAACAATAGCATGTTACGAGTATATTTGGAATTTCTGACGGGTTTATTATTACTATCTTTCCTGTATTTCGGAAGAATTAAAATATCAAAATGAATGATGGATTATTTAAATAGGAGATAAATCTTTCACATTGGATTATATAGTAGTATAGTATAAATCTGAATCATAGTTGTTATAATTATAAACGCATATTTAAAAAAATAACTTAAAAATTATGTCACCAGTCTGGCACTAGATTTTCTAGATTGATTTTACTTTCTGTATTTATATATACATACAAATTAAAATTCCCAAACTTATGTACTAAACTACTGCATTGGGCATCGTGCCCAAAAGGAAGGCTGCATTGCTCCGTTGGGTTTTCTATGTCAACGCTTGTCGACATTCACTGTGCGAAGTACTTAGAAATCATTATTTGTAACTGAGAGCATCAAGGTTTAAAAAGATAGACGTCAACGATAAAATATTCAATCCCTAACAGCACATATATACCCTTCCTTCTACCTTCCCAACGCAAATTTGCATATTTGCGCTAGTCATTAGTAGAGACTGAGCTTAGTCGACACAAATCGTGTCTGACCGTCCCTCAAAAGTATCCGTAAATAAATATGTATAATATCATAAAATTTTAAAAATACCGTGTCTGTACGTTGAAGCTATTAAAATCTGGAATAGACTATATAAACGATAGAAAACACGATGCAATTTTTTTAGATTCCTTGACTGTTTATTCGGGATTTATGTAAAAACTACTCGGTCGATTTCGATGTGGTTTTTACTGATCGAAAGCTAGTGCTCAGACTTAAAATCCGTGCTACATTTTTTCCCGCGGCGAATTTTCGTGTGAATGATGAAAAAAGAAATCGAATTTCAATGCGATTTTTTTACACTGATCGATAGCAAATTTTATGTAATAAAATGTGTGATATTTTTTGTCCCGGGAATTCCTCGGCAATTTTCCCGGTAATGGTTTGAAGTAGTTAGAGTCAACTTACCTTATTGGTACACAATTTCCATTAAAACGATAGCTTACATTATTTTCTATTATTGCTACGATACTTTGTGTCCCGGGAATTTCAAGTCAACCGTTGACGAAGTCGGGGGCATATGTAATGTATCCTAGTATGTAATAACTCTCCAGTTTCTTACTACCGTTTATTTAGGCCGTATACGCACCAAGAATAATTAGTTTCGATTATTTCTCGCAAAATCTGTAACATATTGTTATGGAACACGAAATTATTTACTACTTTTATCACAGCCCCTTTAAGATTGTGGCCTGGCGCGGCGTGAATTATTGGAGTTATTTTTTTATTGTAAAATACATCGTTGTTTAAACAAGTATTACAGAAAAATACCATTTCCGTATTAAGTCGGTTCTAATTTACTGGTTTTTTTATTTATTTATTAATTTACCGGACAATTAATAACTATTACATCATTTAAAAGGAAATATAAATTACATAATACAATTCAACACCGTTCTCAATTGATTTCACATTGTTCTCATTTTGTAACATTGTATCGAAATGGTCACGATGATATAAAAATGTAGGTAAATTTGAACATAAAGAACTGTAATAAAAGACACGCAACGTGTCAGCCGACTATTTGCTGAATTGAGATAATAAATATTTTAGGAACGCGTCTGCAAATTTTATGCTGTTTATGATTGAACTAAGTAATATTTTTTTAAGTTTTCAACTTTTACACATAACAAAACTACAGTTTTAAGCACGGTTATTTATACTTTAAAAAGCTAATAAATTGCCGCACTTAAAACCGTTAAAACGTAGTTATGTTTTGGAATAAGTAGTCTCCTGATCAAAAATATTCCCCATATTTCAAACAATATGGAACGGAATTCATTGAAATCAAAGTTTAAAGTATTTTTTAACTATATTACCGCCATTTTATCGTAAGCAACATTGTGTTTTTTTTGTAAAACTTGTTTTAAACTATTATTTAGTTTTAAGACTTTCAGTTTTTGATTCAGTAAGTTGTAATCAAACTAAAACTTGAAGTCTTAAAACAAAATTAAAATATCTTTCGCAACAAAAAATGCACTTAGTTCCAAATGTGGCTTACAATAAAATGACGGTAAAGGCTCGATATTTTTTTTTAACTTTTCTTTTTTCAAAAGTCCCAAAAGTCTAGTCTAGTATTCCCAAAAGTCACTTCCCACGCCATTCTGTATATAGGCTAACTCCTCCTAAACCACGCAACCACGCAAAATTCTGGCAGTGTAATATTTTTTATATAATATAATTAGGCCTTTGTGTAATTATTTATATATAGTTTGTTTAAATATTAAACTTGAGCAAGTTAAGCTTGTATTTACAATAAAAATATTTTATTAAACAAATAAACGAATCGTTTGGCCATATATGAGAAGAAATAGAAACAGTTTCAGCTTTAAAATAGCCATATTAATATAAACAGACTAATTAAATTGTAATTGAAACGCTGCACTACTATAATTGTTTTCTCTTTTGTAAATATGAGGATTATTATAATAAAGTGAAAGCTGGATTAATGCTCGGACACATTTTATTACACTAGTGATTTATTCGCGGCTTAGTTGATAGCGTTGCATTATCCTACGGAAACTGGCTCCCATGTCACGGGATATCCATATCCGTGCAGGAACGGAGGAAGAATACAATTTCGTGCGGCCGGGCGGCCGGTCGTAAGAGGCGACAAAACAATTCACAGCCAGGTGGTAGGGCATTTGCCCGACTGGATGGTTACCACCCCTGGTCTAAAGCATGTCGTCATAACAACCTTGAGTTTTGTTCCGGCATTAGTGACCAGGCTCTAGTCTCCCTTAAGAGAGCAGCAGCGCATTTGTAGCACATTTGGTATTGCAAATAGGTAATGGTAATCGCTTTCCATCAAGTGGGCCGTCTGCCTGTCTGCTGAACACCTGCAATAAAAAATAAATTAAAAGAGTTTCCTGTTTTCGTCCCTCTTGTCGAAAGTATAGAAATAGCAAAATTTGCCTTTTGCTGCGGCGAAACGATGCCATGTTGTGTGATAAATACTTTTCTATACTATATTGACGGCCTGTGTGGTTGAGTGGGCTAAGCCTTTCACGGTTTGCCTCACTGCAACGCAGACTCTCCGAGTTCGATTCCTAGTATGATAAATTTCAGAAACGAATTTAAGTTATTTACTATGGTCTGGGTTTCTGAGATGGGCCCCAGTATAATACCGTTGTACATTACCCATAGCTCAAGCGTAACTTGCTTAATTTGGAGATATTATGTGTGATTGTCAGCCAATTTATTCAATTTTCATTACCGCTGTGTTGTCTTTTAATAAATATTTTTTTTATATTTTTTTATTGCGTGTTATAAAGAAAAAACAGACAAATATCCAAGGAACAAAGCTTTTAAAATCTTTGTCATATTATACGACAGATAGAATAATTATGATAGATCGGATTGTCTTTATATTTTTGTATGTTCAATTAAAACTTTGTTTTAACGGTTTTGAGGCCGGAATTTTATTTAGTAGCCGTGATTGTGGAAAATGTTGTATATTAGTCGCGAAAACTTAAGAAAATACTATAATTATTTTTGTTAACCATTTTGGTGTGTATTATTGTTCTAATTAGGTGTACTTTAGTTATCGGAGACACAAGGTGGAATATATTCTATTCCAGAAAATGTGGGAATTTCCTCCGGAAACGAAACTTTGTGTCTATTGGGCGCACTCTTATGAATAGTTTTAAATATAAAATCGAAATGAATACTTCATAGCACGTTGGCTATTCTAAAAAAAGCTTCGTTCCATTTACTTGCTAATCTCTAGTCGTACAAGTTAATTACATACTATATACTTTTCATGATAATCAGTTCACTCCCAGGGTCTCGAAGAAGCAATAGATTAACGTATATTTTTCACGGGTACAATTTCATATATTAGTCTTTATTGTACACCAATATAATAAAAAGAAATACAACTATTTTCAAGGCTATAAGGTAGAGTACAATGTGCAGCGTTGCTTAAACAATTTCTCGCAGACAAACTTTAAATGAACAGATGAACAAAATTACGTTAAAAAGAGAGCATTAATATTTTTTATTAAAAGAGATTCAGTTTATATTTTGTGATAATGGTTAAGTTTTTTCTAAAGACTACATACATACATACATACATAACTTCACGCCAGGTCCCTTGCGGGGTAGGCACGAACAACAGAGCGTCATTTAGGCTTATTCTTACACACCTCACTTGCTTCTTTGGCATTCATAGTTCTTGTCATGCACGCTCGTCTGTTCTTAAGGCTCCTGATATCACCTTCTGCTAGTACACGATCAATTTGATAAGGTGTGTCGTGGCCTTCCGCGACTTCAGCATCCATCTACTTTTGCATTGTATATCTGTTTAGTCATTCTTTCCACATGCCCGAACCACCGGAGCATTCCTTTCCTTACCTTTACCCCGACACTCTCTTTCAGACCAACTCTCTTTCTTACTTCGGTATTACGAACGCGGTCCGCGAGCGTCGCTCCGCAGATTTTGCGCAGTGCTCGCATCTCGACCGCGTATACTCTATCTATTAAAGACTATCTAATTATAATAACTTCATATGGTAATTGTAGACTGTTTTAGTCAGTGTTTTCTACTAATTCTTTTCATAGTAATCTAACATCTCATCTTTATAGCTATATAAAATTAGAATGTTAGCGTGTATGTCACTGCAGTCCTTCCAAACCTCTGGACCGATCTTCATGGAATGACCGGTAAGTAGTATGTAAGTAAATGACGCATAAAATTGATCGGTAGATGCCGTTGGAGTCGGGTACGGGATTTTCATTTCTTCACAGTAAGGACAACATCTCTCGGGTTTGCTAGTTTTATATATATAATTCTTCTGTTCGAGCACTGAACTCCTAAACGGTTGGGCGGATTGTATGAAATTTTGTGTTTGTCTGTAAAGTGGTTTCAAGACTGGTTTAGATTCACAATTGGACGCGGTTAGTAGCGCTAGAATCGGGTTCTACAGTTTGTTTTTTTTAAGGCAATGTCTGCTGAGCCCGCTAGCGTTCTATAAATAATGAAGCTGTTACTCTAATACGTCATGTGTGCCGTCATGAATATTGGTATTTGTTACCGTTAATTTTTTTTTCATACCAAGCTACCACCATCTGTAGAATATTATTACAGACGCTTAAATGAGTAACAACTGTACGATCTGAGGCTAAAGTATCGATTTTAGTTTCTATTTCTAATCGAATTAGTTCAACACTATTCGTTGTATTTATATGTAGGCGAAGGCTAAGGGGTGGTTTGCTGGGTAGCGTGCCAAATGTCAACATTAGCATATTCACAGGAAGTGTGTGATTATTTGAAACGGACAGACAGACGCACACAGCGCCACCGCCTTCGCTTGCTACGCGACTTTTATTTTAGATTTGCCTGTGATCAATCTATACTTGTAATTAATTTTTTTGGTATCTGAAGGTGGCAAGTGAAATTTACTTAACGATCTATGTTAGAACATTAGTAGGTATATTTGTGTCGTTTTTATATAGACATTTTTTTTAAAGGCCAGTAGAGATTAAAGGGTTTATTAAACCAAACTATGGCGTTCTACGCGGTTATGGTAGTTATTTCTTGCTCTCACAATTTACGCCCTTCCAGTCAACATAGACATTATTCCTCCTATTCATAATACAACGTTCTTCAATAATTCTTTCTCGGTTAAGGCTGTCCAACTTTGGAATACATTGCCTGTTGCTGTCAGACAAGCAAAATCCTTAACAACATTTAAGAACTTGGTCAGGAAATTCTATCTGCAATATAATGATATCTAATTTTATAAACTTAGTAGATATTATATTGTATATAGTTATAAGTTTATTATGTTTAAATAGTTGCATATTATCACCATATCTTGTATATGTATCTGTATATAACTTATGTGTATTATTGTGTATATTTGTATATATAGTATAGTTATATATTTATTATTAAAATGTATGTAACTAATCGTACAATAATTATGTATACCACTATCGTCACTCCTAATCAGAATATTCTTGCCACGGGTTGTCTGGAAAATATCGGTTTTAAGTGATAAGATCGCTCTTTGTACCCAATTAGAATAATACTAGTTCGTAAGTTTTCTGTAATGGTGTAAAATAAAGTGTTATCTATCTATCTATCTATAATAGATAATTATAGATAAAAAATAAATAATAGATAATCTATTATTTAATTTTTTCAGTAAAAAAATATGTTTTTTATATTTAACGGAAATAAAAATGGTAATGAATTAAGAAGACTAGGAAATACAATTACCCGATAAAACGTTACTCTCAAGAGCTCCTAAATCTTACATGTCTAGATGGCGATATAAGTCATGTTTCGGTGATCGCTTAAAAATTGATAAAATCAAAGTTGTCTCATAAAATATCAATTAGAATAAGTACACCGACTATGCAAAATACGAAGCGAATAAGGGCAACCCATTTTGCCTCCCTGCCTGGCTTAAGTAAGGGTTGGTCGACCTTGTGGATCTGTGAATAAATTTTATAGGGATTAACCTTATTAAGATACAGTTTTTGGGTTAAATAGTGTTATAAAACCGTTCTTATATTAGATATTGCTTTAAAAATTAGTCATTACTTTCATTTGGATCATTAGTGCTAATCCCCTTATTTTAATTATTTGTAATAAAATACTTTCTGACTATTCCATTTCTTAAAATTATTATTAAATAAAGATTGTATGAAGTCAGCCAGTTATATATGGAGTCAGTCATTTAAACATTAAATTCACAGAAGATACTGTTATACTTGAATATGCGAAATAGTTGTTTGTTTAGTACTTTTTCACACCGGAACGGATCTCAACTTTGATGTGAGTAAACAATTCCCTAAGTTCGGATTTAAAAATACATATTTAATAAAGCGTGAATATGTTTTTTCATAAAGTTGCATTTGTATTTTATTCAGAAAGTAGAAAAAGTGGAAGAACACGCGTGTGACAGCTCCTTGAAAATGTTTTTCTTTAACATCAGCGTAGGTTCATGCATTACGTCAGTAATAATGCGCTATTCGGCGGAATTGTAATTTAACTATGTATGTAAATCGACTTATGTAGGACATGCTTCATGTTTGTAACGCGAGGGCCAGGTTTATGTTTTATTAAGTTTGAATATGATGTAGGTAAATATTCATGAATTTTGGCAAAGATCTTATAGTTATATTCTAATGCGCGTGTTAGCGTATCATAAACGTAACGGCTTTAAGAGGAAGTGCTTTTTAAACTGTTCTTAAAAGTTCTTCCATTATATTTATAATGGTAAATCAAAATACTAATAAGCTTTTTTAAAACGACTTTTAAATACAGGCTTGAGATCCTGGATATCATGTAGCAGTAGAGTGCTAGCCAAGACACGTAAAACGAGCCCAAATAAACGGGTCTATCTTGTTTAGTACAGGAGGTCCTATGGCCACCTTCCGACACCATCATCAAATCAGCTCCATGGTACCCTATTATTGCATTGTCATACGATATATACATATGCGTGCAAGTTTTCAGCTTAATCCGAAACCGGGAAGTTGGTCAAATTTAATTTGCAAGATTCCACCCGAACTTATATTACAATGATCTTAAGTCCGATCTATCGTAGTTACAATTACGCTCGGTAGTACAATTTTATTGTGAAAAGCTGTGCCTGTGACTGCGTTCACGTGCAAATTGGTTTTTAAAAATATATCATTCATATTCTTATGATATAGGTACGTAAGGTACTGATATAAAACGAACACGAAAATTTAAGGTAAAATCTGTTAAGCTGTTTGAGAGCCTATTAGAGACAATCTTTCAGACGAACAAAGACAATAATGTAAAAAATGATTATTAATTATTATCATACATCGTATAAATCTCAGTTTTAATCATTGAGTAATTATTTTCAATCCACTACAGACACTTTAACTATAATAGTATAGTACAATATAAGTTTTGTTAACACTCGGATATCACCGGAAATGTAATTTATAATGCTTTGTTAGTTTGAAATTTATGTATCTTCTAACTACCACATTTGTTGTTATGATTTCATTTCGTTATACAGTTAACGACCTATTATAGAATTTCAATCAATTAACATTCCATACTAAACATATTTTACGTCATCACTTCACACGTATCGATTTAAGTCTTGATTCGATTAATCGGTTCGTTGTATTCGAACACTCTTCACTCTTGTATATACGAACTGATATAATCACATTTAACTTGATTGAGCTATACGACCGTATTGAAACGATAATAATCGATGCATCGATTAAATGTGTTCTATACGTTCAGTGATTGATGTAATATGTTATTGCCCCTTACGTTACGTATGTATCGTTTTTATGGATTCTTGAATTGTTTGAAACAAGACTTCTAGTAATGGTAAGCCCAGTACTTTGTGTTAATCGCGTTTCGTCCGATGAGTAATACTTCCGAAGACTAATTCCCTATCCTATTGTCCCTATTTCATGTTCCCTATCACATGATCCCAATCTCATATTCCCTATTTCATGTTTTCTATCATATGTTTCCTATAATATGTTCCCTCCCGATTTCATGTTTCTTAACTTCTGTTCCCTATCATATGTGATTGAGAACATACGAAAGGGATCATATGTTCCCAATCCCATGTACCATATGTCATCTCCTTTATTTCCTTTCCCTATTTTATCCCACCCTAAAGGCTGCCAACGCGTTTGCTTTGCCTTTTTTTTTTTTTTTTTTATTGCAGATCAGCAGACAGCAGACGCCACTTGATGACAGCGTTACCATCGCCTATGAAATTGCAACCAAAGTGCTACGAATGCCTGCTGCTCTCTTTAGGAGCTGAACTGTCACTAATGCCGAAACAAACAGGTTATTATGCGCATACTCTAGACCAGGGGTCGCATCCAGTCGGCAATGCCTACACCTGCTGTGGTTGTTTGTCGCTCTTACGACAGGCCGCCGCAGATTGTTTCTTTCCGTTCTGCACGGATAAATGCTGTTGCAAACGCCCATAGGCGATAGAAACCACGTTTCATTAGATAGGTCGTCTGCCTGTTTGCCAGCTTCGCAATAAATAATGACTTAAAAGTGTAAATTTAATAAAGTTTTCTGAAGTTGTTATGATTGTTAGAAAAAAACAAAACAAGTCGACGGTAAACAAAAATAATATTACTTGTTAGCACTTGTATGATCATAGCTGGCGAAAGATGGTCGCAAGATGAGAAACGAAATAAAAATTCTGCTTCAAACCATAAAGCTGGAACTAAATTTTAATTAAGATATTAATTTTATGTAGTTGTTGTATAATGTGTTTGTTAATATTAAATCAAGTAACTTAGATAATCTAGGTTATATACAGTTTTCTAAAATGCTATGTTAGTTTTATAAACAGATATATATTTAATTTTACAAATAGGTCTTTCCCGATACTTATAACCTGGGTGTCTTCAAGTCCCGTGTGAATCCCGTGTGAAAGGTACCTTCTAGGTAAGCGTGCTACATCGTAGACCACATCTTTGCTCCACATAGGACAAGATTGTGGTCAAACGCGAACCTTTACTATAATAATAAAAAAAAAGGTTTATAAAAATACTAGTTGGTAAAATTACATATTTATATGTCTGTTTTCTTACAGAAACTTTAAATAACAATGATCTAATTTAAATGGACAACTAAGTAAGCGACACATACCAAAGTCCAGTTAAAAAATACAAACCCTAAAAACATTGTCCCGTTTGTGATTATCAAATTTTCTACCTATATTTGGCATAATAATCAGATGCGCCGAAACATGATGCCCATTAACTCATGGTCGTAAATGCCGAAAATTCCAAGTTCGTGACAGCATTTTCTCTTTCGTATCACATCAATCACTATGTAAATGTGTTTTATTTACAAAGCGGCTAAAAGTTTAACATTTATTGGCTTCAAAACACGGCCACTTTAACCTGTTAAAGGTTAGGGTTTTGTATACCTTGTTTTTCTTACAAGATAAAACTTTAGATTTTTTTACAAATTATTTATTTATTTTAAGGTCGCTATTTAACAACTTGGTCATTAACGATCAAGATTATACAGTAATTATACACAGTAGGATATCGTCCTACTGTCTAAATAAGGAAGGATGGATGGCAAAATCAAAATTTTGTCTTTAGACGATTCATATAAAACATTTTCTATTGTAATGTATGACTTTAGACGTGGCCTAAGTGGTCTAAGAAATTTAAACACGAATAAAAATTGTAATTCATTGCAAAAAAAGTGTTTGTAATGTACGAAAATGGTCTAAGGATAATAAACAACGTTATAGTGCATCATCGTCTACACAACCAAAGTATTAATAACATTTAACTTTCAGAGGAATTAACTCTAATCGTTTAATAACAGAAAATGTGATGTACAACAACTTGTGCTCTGTTATTTGCTCATTCATTGTCTGTCTGTTTCTTTTCTTAATTGGCTAGAGGACACATGTTACAATAACGAGTCTTTACCGCCATTTTATCGTAAGCGACATTTGGACTGAAATACATTTTTGCTTGTACAAGTGTTTCAAACTTTTATTTTGTTTAATATTGTATTAAGAAAAGATAAAAGGGAAGAGAGTCATTAAAGATGTGCATTTTAAATGGTCGTGTTCCGATTTATTTTCCTCATCAATTATAATAAATAAATTTTCCTTCTAGATTAAAACGGACATAAACCGCGACTGTGAGCAAAGATAAGCAACTATAAATCGTAATCATTAATAGCTGTTATAAAATTAGCATAAACGCCTCATAATCTAACTGTAGGGTAATTTTCTGTACTATTTATGACTTATTAATTATTAACTTTTACGACTGATATGAAATCTATCTTTCGGTAGCCGTATTATAAAATTTTAATTATCACATTTGATAGGCTCCATTGCAAGTGTTTTTTAGAAATTTATTTGAATCGTCTAGATTTGATGTTTTCTTGTTTCATGGGAATGTTTATTAAATACTGTACTGTACTGTTTATTCTGTTTTACCCACATGCTGATACTTACGCAGTTTTTATTGTCAATGGTATAGTTTATCGCAAAAATACAATCAAGTCTTAAAAGCGTACCTTAATTTTGATAAATTCTGTGATTGAGAGGTTTATGTCCTTGCGCGCCTAACTTACTTGAACTAGAGGCTTCAGATTCGATTGTTGGCAAGTATTAATTTTTGAGCAAACTCCGTTATTCATTGTGCTTTGTGAATAATTAGCATTAGCGATATGCTTGCTATCTTCAAATATATAACGTGTTTGTTTGTTGGCGATTATTATTATATTTAAATATTTTCATTCTGAAAAGACCTGCGAATAAATATACTATATTTATAAATAAATTTGAGAAATTATCCGTCCCAAAGTATAACCACTTGTCTGATTTTAAATGAAAATCAATTTAAACCTATGTCAAATGTTTTGTTCACATTTCGGAAAGCAACCTACCAAACTTAATATTTATCGGGCCTAAAGCGGCTACTTTCGTATATTCGTATTACGAACATGGCACGGTATCAAAATAAAGTGTTATGTTTTACAGCCACCAGTATATCTACTAGTAAATATATACACGTGTTAGTTTCACTAAACAATTGAACTATGTATGAAGACTTACATCAGGGAAGTTTCCCCTGATACTCCTTATTCTGAAGCGGGCGCTTTATGCACTCTGGTTCTCATGATTTCCCGTAGCCTCATTGTCATTCCCGGGTTATACAAAAGATGTTATGACATTAGTATTGGCGCCCAAGCGACGGCGATCGCGATGACGGGCGAAGCGCATCGGCGCAATCCGTTATGCGCTCGGTTGCTGTGCGCTCAACTATTTTTTTATCGCCCGACGATTATCACCAGCCCGTTAGTTCGCCGCACGCGCATTATTTGTGCATTTGCGAGTCGTGCGTAATATACAGAACGCCTATCTATTATCTGTTTTAAATACCACGGAACGGACGGTACGGTACGGTAAAGGTTGCCTGGAAGAGATTGCTTTAAACAATAAGGCCGCCCATTGTACTATCTTATAGTCTTAAGAGGATAAAGTGTGTTACTTTGATTGTGTTGATGAACAATAAGCAGTATTGTTGTTGATGTTATACGAAAAGCGGAATAAAAAAGAAGACGTTCTCTCTTTTCTTTCACCTTCTCCCAATTATTTGGGGTCGACACAATGTCTTTTTCTTCTATACTCCTCTTTCTGACATACGTCATCGGTCTTACCACAAATCATCATGTCATTCTTGACATATTCTATCCATATCTTTTTTGGTCTACTTTTACATTTTTACCAATATTTTTGACGCGTGATTTTTATCATTGCTCCATCCATTATATGCCCAAACTCCCTTAATTTTCTTCCTCTCAGGAAAGAAACATACTTTTTTTGAAGAAATAGTGCCGTACTTACCTGCGTTTTTACTTACACAATTTTTTTAAAGTTGTCGCTACATTTTTAACAAAGTTGGTTTATACTTAGCTCAGTAGGAATTATATGGTTAATATTTTCATAAAGCATAACTTGTGGCATTATCATAAACTTGATCGAATAAAATAAATACAAATTTTAATTATATAGAAAGAAATTAATACTTCTTGCTGCTTAATACTAATAATGACTTTTACTTAAAATCACAATGGTTTTACACGATTTGCAATAAATGTTATTATTTAAGTAACTTTGTAAAATAACTTAACGGGGACATTACTTAAAGCTAGAGATGTGCCTGTATAGAACGTTGTAAATACAATCTAATAACTCGTAAGAATCGGTTATTAGTCGCAAACAATCTTTAAACGAACATCATGTCTGGATTCGCAAAGTGTTTTAGACTTGATATTTTCAGCCTTAAAGGAACATAGTAAGCTGAAAGCTGTCACCCCTACTGTCTGTTTTGAAAGAGACTATAGTCTAAACTGCTCAAACGGGCTCAGTCACCCATGGATTTGCGTGTATTTCGGTCAATGTCGTTCTTCGACTGTTAAAACCAATTGTCTTTATGTGAGTACATCTGTGTCAACAATTTGTACTTAGTATTTATACTTAACTAGTATATATTACTAGTTATGCTTACATGTTTTATATAATTTATACGACAAGTCATTTTATACCAGTGGCTCCCAAACTTATTTTGTATACCGCCCACTTTGAGAATAAATAATTTTTTTGCACCCCCATTTTTTCACCTACTTAAAAAACACTATAACGTCAAATTAAATTAATTGCTTATTGAGAGCTACATTAGTGGATATTAAACATTCATTCTAAACGAGACTACTATAGCCCGCAAGGGTTAACTTGAGACCTAACCGCAGTAGATAGTACACAACGGCGCTGAGGTCTCAAGTTAACTTTTATGGGCTACACCTGCCAATGCCCATTGTTTTCTGGGTTCTTACCGCCCCTTCTTTTACGCCTGCAGCGCCCACAAGGGGGCGTTATCGCCCACTTTGGGAAACACTGTTGTATACGGATCCGAAAGTTGGACCACTATAGTGATAGAATACAAACGTCTCCACTCAGTTGAGACAACAATGTTGAGATAGATTTGGGCTGTTACAAGCATGGATAAAATCAGTAACGAGTACATAGTGAGTACATCATACTCTTTGAAATTAACACTCGTCTGGAAAATTGAGAGGAAGAAAACTAAGATAGGCATGTAGCGAAGAGGGTTGAATGCCACGTGTCAAAAAGTATTAAACTGTACAAATGTAAAAGTAACCCAAAAAGAGATGGCTGTATTTTGTGAATGATGGTTTATGGTGTGACAAAGAACGTACATACATAACTTCACACCAGGTCCCTTGCGGGGTAGGCACGAACAACAGAGCGCCACACAGGCCCATTCTTACACACCTCACTTGCTTCTTTGATATTCATAGCTCTTGTCATGCACGCTCGTCTGAAAGAAAGAACGTATGTCAGAATAGAGGAGTATGAAAGTAAGAGACATTTTGCCGACCCAAATAATTGGGAGAAGGGGAAAAAATGACATTGTTCCTGGTGAAAATTACTGGAATCCGCATTTTAGATAGATAGATAACACTTTATTGTACACCATTACAGAAAACACAAATGAACTTATTAGCCTAAAAATATTCTATATGTGCACAATGGGCGGTCTTATCGCTAAGAAGCGATCTGTTCCAGACAACCCGAGGCAGGAATAAAAACATATTAAATTAGTTAAAGGTGGTATACATAAATATTTGAGGATATGCAGCTACTTACATAAATTTTATACTAAATAGACATATATAAATACTCCCATTGATATTACATACATAAATATATACATACATACATACATTTTATACTATGTTGTAAAATAACCGTCGCCTCGCCACGCACAATTATTATGAACGAGCAATTAAACATGCCGCAACTAACTTTCCGCACTTCGTAGTTGATAGAAGTTGTCCATAATTAGAAAAGGAAGGCGGTGAAAATAAATGTTGTAGTACATGGATATTAGTGTTAAGTACTTGAAAACTAGAGACAGCGTGTTAAATAAATTGCTCTTGTATATAATTCTTTGTGTTGCAAATGTATTTACGAAGTCAAATGTAGTAGGTAGTTTCACAAAATATATTTTGCAGTTTTAACTATACATGTATCTCATTCTCATCTCAAAAAAATAGAAGTTCTGATAGTATAGTGGTTATATAACGCACGAGTTCCAAATTCAAAGAGCGCCAGTTCTAATCCTGGTCGAAAGCATGCACCACTTAAACAGTTTTCTGACCTAATATGTATATTATTGAGATTGACGGCCTCTGTGGTTGAGCGGGGTAAGCCTTTGACGGCCTACCTCACTGCAACCCAGAGGTTCCGGGTTCGATTCCCGGTATAGTAAATTTCGGAAACGTATTTTCTCCGTTATTTACCATGGTCTGGGTGTCTGGGATCAGCCCCAGAGTGGTCCGTTGTATATTACCCATAACACAAGCGTAACTTGCTTAATTTGGGGATATGCAATGTGTGTGTTTGTCTGCCAATTATTATAATAATATTATTACAATTACCACGTGCTGACGGTGAAGGGAAAGGAAGCATCATAATGATACCTGCACATTTAGGTAAACGACGTGTCCAACCAGCCAATACGCCTGGACAAGCGTGGTGGGCATACTGGCCGTTCCCACAGGAAGCGCGAAACCTATATTATTATTTGTAAAAATAAAAGTGCATGATAAAATGTCACCCTACAAATTTCCGTCAAAAACTTCATTACAAGAAGTCAGTTGGTTTATCCTTACATACTATTCAAATCTATACATATAATAAAATTGTAGAGGTCGAATTTTTGTACAATGGAAAAATGCTTAAAACCGAGTCAGGGGGATGTAAGAACTGAAATAGAACTAATTTAGATTTATTCAATTTTTTTGTTTCTCTGTTTGTCGGTTTGTCTGTCTGTTTGTACCGGTTAATCTCCGAAACGACTGGACCGATTTAAATGAAATTTTGTATGGTGGTAGCTTATATCCCTCGTCAACATATAGGATACTTTCGCTCCTGAAAATTAAAGAGTTTCCGTGCGATGGTTAACAAAAGTTAAAGTCGCGAGCATCAGCTAGTATCTATATAAATCTGTCACATTTATTATTGATGATGCATAGCACACCACAGCGCCTAGCAAATAAATTAATCCATAGAGAATATTGAATAGGTCGTGTTTACGAAATTTAATTTAAAATTTAGGTGCATCTTGTAGTCACGGTATATTACGTTGCTTCAACCTATTTTCGATTCAATAAATTCAAATATATGTAACGAGTACAAATCCGAACAAATGTTCTGGCACTTTATAGGAGAAAACATCGCATAAAATTGTTTAACCGACCTCTAACTTTTCAAAGGGGCTTATCTGTTTCCGTGTGGTCCTACACAAAGCCACGGGGTTCCTTTGATAACATGTGTTATACCGTCACCGTAGACTCATAGATTACAAATTGCTTGTATTGATTCTTATTATATCGTAAATTACAATTTAGCAAGTTCCAGTTTTGTTAGAACGACTCGAGAATGAGAAAGAAGAACGAATACTTTAACGCTTTATTTTACTTTTGACTTTTGCACGCCCATCAAGTTGCACATTTTTGACATTAAATTTTACATATCACAATTATAATACTTCATTGTGTTCGACCTACGTGATGATACAATAAGAATAATATATTCAAATATTTATTCTACTGTCTGACGTACAGACAGACATTAGCTTTCTAAATGCTATCAAGTGAATATCTAAAATAAATTGTCTTGCCTTTACTCTGTATATTTAATTATAATATCTTACGACATAAAACATTGCATAGATTCATTCTTCCAAGTTTCTTCATTGTTCAAGCGATGTAGTAGTGCCGTACACTGAGTCGGTTTACGATTCGGTTCGCTTCGCTTCGGTACGATACGGTTTACGATTCTTAAAGAAGCGTTCACACTTACTCTAACTCAAATGAATAAGAACGATAGATTATAAGGCTTATTTATATTCAACGCAGTATTTTTAGCAAATGGGTGTACCAATTAAATAAAATTTGATTTTTATATAAAATCGAATTGCTAATTATAAATGCTAATGGTAATTGACCAATGATTGATATCTCAATAGTAAAATCAACCGTTGGACAGAGTCTAGCCGTAATTATTCTTTTACGTGTGTTCTGTCGGTCTCATTCATAATGGGTACAGTAAGACTACATCAATATGTAATGAAACTTCTTGGCTATTAAATGATTTTACTTCGTGGAAAAGGTCTAGGCAAATTAAAAATTATTATTTTGGAATGGTCTTCTCTAGATTTCTTGGTACCACTGTAATATGATATACATGCCTATAATACGATTATTAGTCATAACACAATTGACAATAGTATGAAACAGCTGACTAATGACTAAAGAGGATACTTGGTAGGTATGTAATTGTTAGGTTGGCATACTTATTGGATGTATGATAATATTTTAAGATAATTTTTATTATTAATTAGAAATTTCCACGAAGCGTTGTTTGCGGAACTTTTCTTATAATATGAAGATTTCTAATAATTTGGCTGAAAATAATGATTCATCAAAATCTGAAACTATATCCCACAGAAACTACCACTATATTTCAGAGTAAAAAAGTATATTGTGTTTATACAATTTACCGCAAGTACATGAGACATACATATATATATACCTTGTATTTGTTACAAGATAAATTCTTGGGTCAAATTTCAGTCCAACTGGTCTTTAGATTATTAATGTAAAACATTTCCTACTATAATATCTAACTTTATATGTTGCTTGATTTGTCTAAGACATTTAAACATCATTATATAATATAATTCATTGCCAAAATCCTTTTTGGTAATGTTAGTATAGAATGATTTTCTAAGGAAAACAATGTATACATAACATCACGCCTATTTCCCATGGAGGGTATACAGATAACGATGAATCTTCACTTGCGACGATCCTGACAAACAATTTTCGCTTCATGAGTTTCTATTAATCTCTTCATGCATGTACGATTATTTGAGGTGCTATGATATATACTTTATATGCATGTTTAACGAATTTCAAATTAAAGTGTTTCACTTTATAAACTGTTAATAAGTATCTAACAAACAAAAAACATATATTTCAAAGTAATTTTTCCTTGTATAGGAATGGATGTATAAACTATTCAAAAGTGCATTCTAGAACTCATCCGTTTATTTGCTTGTGTGAATGAATAATGCTCTGTATCCAGATTAAAGGTAACATTTTTGATCACTGACCATTATAACCTTTAAATAAAATTTGTTGCACTAAATGAAATTGTATTATTGTTCGCATGAAAATATATGAATTTATATTATTATAATCTATTTAATCATGTGTATCTATATTAATTTAATATTGTTATTGTTTTGTTATTCTTAAATTACGATTGAATTCGTTTTGATTGAGTTAAACCACCAACTATTATTTAATTTTTCTTGTAATGTCTCCTTGGACACCGGGTTGCCTGGAAGAGATCGCTTATAGCGATAAGGCCGCCCTTTGTGCTAATGGAAATGTTTTTATTAAATGTTTTAATTTATATTAAATGTCTAGGTTTAAGTTGTGATGAACAAAGAGTTTTCATAAATTTATTCATTCTTTTTTTTATAAATTCCTTTTGATGTCTTCAAACTCCTTTTAAAACGGAGTAAATTATAGTGAAAGTAACATAGTAGTTTAAATACCGGACGCATTGTAACAATTTCAGTGTAATGAGGCATTGTGAACAAAATGTTATACAAATTGCCCCGACACCAGACGGAATGTAGCCTTTTTATCTCGATTCTTTATAAAATTATCTCTGAATGAAAGCTGTATGCTGTTATTATTTATAATACCTCATGTAATTCTATGGTGGATACGATAGTCGTGTCTATTTTTTAAAATTGCATATAATTAGCCTTTTAAGATTAAATTTAAAAGCAATGTGAAGTTCAATGAAAAGCTTTGTTACTAAAAAGATAATAATAATTTAATATTGACTAGCATTTAAGCTCTATAACTTGTTCTTATGATTTAAAATTTAACGTCATGCTGTCAAATGTTATTTTTAAAAAAATCTGCGCATTGTTAAGTTGGCCGGCCCCAGAGGCGAATAAAGTCGAAAGTCGAATCATCTAATTACAGAATCTAAAAAACTGTTTTGTGGATAATTATTGAAGAATATTTAATATTTTCAACAATAAAGGTTTGCGTGTAAAGTCTTTAACTGATTAGTAAAACGTGATCTTCGTATTGCCACCGAAACTGTTAATGACTTAGTTGAATTAGGCGTAGGATAGGGCGGGCGTTTATGTAGGTCCCATTTGAATTATACTTTTTTTTTTCTTGAAAATTCTTCTTAAAGTTGTTTGATACATACACGAACCGTGCGGAGCTACATTTATTTAAGCTAGTGGTCGCCCGGTGGTCGAAATTCGACCATAATTAATGTTAATTATAAATTTGAACATTATTAAGCTTCTGTTGTCAACAAAGACGATAACGGCTATAATCACGGATTTCACCAAGGCTAATACACTGTTAATTGGACTTTAACAAAAAAGAAATAAATATGTGCGGTGTGTAAATACATGATAGTGTGTAATGCAATTATAAAGAACAAATGAGATGCAACGTTCGCATGAAAACATGAATGCTAAAGCTATTTATCAAGCTAAAAATAAAGCCAAATCTGCGTCAATTCTGCTACAGGACGTACTCAAGCCATCTACGCAAGTGACATCCAAGTGTCGCTGGAATTTGCTTTGCAAAAAGTGTGTATTTTTGATAGGCTGTGCTGTTCGAACCAGCTGCAGAACACTTGACGAACAATTATCAAAAGAATCGCTCTAATCTACAATATATGATCACAGACGCTGTATTGTGCTTTGCAGAAGAACTTTTAAACTAATTGGTTTCGATAGTACTGCTCGCACAGCTGGATTACAAGGTGCGTGACGATACGTAGGAGACTATATAGTGTGTTTTTTTTTTGATGATTTAATGTATTTTTATGCATAATTAAAAAGAAATGGCATTCTGCACTCCTCTGTATAAACTATAAGTGTGAGAAATTTCATACTACTCCACCCGCGCAATTTTTAAAATAATAAGGGGTACAAAGTTTTGCTTTACGTATTAATATAATGATTTTTTATTATATTTACATATATGCACGTATGCTAGATTACAATAATAAAAGCTATAGTTGTTTAGCTACTTATTTTCTTTTACATGATTTACTGAACATTATTAAGTTTTAATCATAAAGTTATCATACTGTACTTTGCACAAAGATGTTTCGATAGTCGTGTGAAAGTTGTCAGTCAGAAGTGCAATTATATAGTAATTGTTAGCACTTATTTTTATCTCTGCCTCATACTGCAGTTGTATGGTCACAATGCATTTCAGTTTCACTGCAAATCTCTTTTCTATTATTGCTCGTATATAATTATTATGAATGATTCAGATGGTATCTTTTTATGGATATTATTGTCGCTTCTATCTTTTGTACGGTCACTGAACACTTTCACATCATGATATATTTTTTATAATAATAGCTTATTTTATTCGTTTCCAAACATCATCATCCACTTGATTGTCGTTATTGTCATGGTTTTTGGGAAGTATTTTTTTCTCTTTTGAATACTATGTGTTATTAACGCATACATTACAACATGTTTATTACGTTTTAATTTGTTTCTGATTTTTATCTGTATTAAAGTAAGCAGCTAAGTTCCCAGCGATATTGTAAAAATTTAACAATAGGCATGCCATTAACTGTTTTTAGTATAATATTTTGAATTATTCGACCCATGATGTTTTCTTCTATCGGGATCTTTGGTTTGTTGTGATGTTCTAACAATTTATATTAGAGTTCATTATTCCCTACCATTAAAATGAAATGTAATATAATATCCATTTCGGTTTTTTGTAGGATTTAGAAGATATTTGTAATCACGCATGAATGAAGTCTTATATACAGCTTGCCTCCAAGAAGCTGGGATTGCTAAACGAAGCAATGCTTTGTATTTTATGAAACTCAAGTGAGGCCGCTTTTAGACTACTGCTCACACTAGTGAGCTGGAAAACCCGTCACCATCTAAATCTCCTAGACAGTATTCAATGTCGATCCGTTCGCATTGTCGTAGATCCCATATTCATAGACCGCTTAAATACGCTTAGCTTTCAGAGAGACATCTCGGCATCTCTCTGGCGTATTCGGCCAATTGGAAGCGGGCAGGGCGTTAGTGACATCTCTGGTGACGCAAATGTGCATAGGCGATGGTAACTATTTACCATCAGGTGGACCGTTTGCCTATCTGTACTTCAGCTATAAAAAGAAAGTTGGAATTAAAAAAATAGCTTCTCTATGAACCGCAGCTGTTATAGAACTCCATGTCTTTTTCTTTGGACTCTCCACAATGAGTGATATGTACATCACGAAGTAAAAATCCGATGCCTCATCACGTATAAAATAAATGGTAGTTAATACATTTTTATCGTACACTCAATCGCAGGTTTCTACCCTGATTTATGAAGAACAATAAAGATGTCGAGATATCAAATATCAACGGGCTTTGGTAGTAAGGGCAACGGGAGAGAGGATGATTTATAGCAAGTACAGCAACGATTTACTCGGTCGGTTTTACATTGAACATTTTTATTAGAAAGGATTGACGTAGTTTAAAATGGAAGATAAAGCCACCATTAAAAATGTCACATAATTATTTTGATATCTTTTTCTTTTTAATACGGCTCTTCGATGTGTGTCTTACTGTGTACAGAGATAAGTGTTCATAAATGTTCGTTTTTAGAATTTTGTATGTTAGTCTGTTTGAAAGTTTACCTCGAATAGGTTCTGAAACTGTTCAACTGATAATTCCATGTAATGATCCAGTGATAATTTCAGGGGCTTAAAAAGCAAGTTTATGTTAAACTAGTATCTGCCCGCGACTTACTCCACGTTAGAAAGGATGAAGTCATTTAAAATCAAGGGGTATCCCAGCAGGGCAATGGATTTTTTAGTTTTAAAATACATAGTATACATGTTTATAAATGAATAAAATATAATATGAATGTAAATGCATATCGTATAATATTTATGTATACCACCTTTGACCAATGAAATTTGTTTTATTCCTGCTACGGGTTGTCTAGGAGAGATCGCTTCTTAGCGATAAATTCGCCCATTGTGCGCATTTAAAATATTTTTAGATTATAAGTTTTTCTGTAATGGTGTATAACAAAGTTTTATCTATCTATCTACATACATCCCGGAAATCCCCGTAAAAATCTAAAATAAGTAATGTTATTAAGGGCGTACACAACTACAAATACACATTTTACTAAAGATGTCTAATAAATATAGAAACTGTTACAGCAAGCAAGTCCTAAAATCACGCGGTACCGATATTAAGATATCCCAAGCAATAAAATGAGAAGATGTGGCGGGCGTAGCTAAAGCTTATACTCTAATACTACTATAATATGCGATTAGCATTCGATAAAGATTTATATTAGAAGCCATGCTTTTTGATGTCAAGATAAGCTCTAAGATGTGTAATTTAAATTATTAATAAAATATAAATATCTCTCGACCGTGTCACTAATTTGTTTATACACGTGTTGTACTGGTTTAACGAGATGGGCGGCATTCGCACTAAGTGAACCGAATTTTCTTAAAACAAGGAAAGTGTTCGTGAAGTTGTAAACAGCTCGTAACGGAATTATCGTCGTGACTATCATGTAGGGCTGCTTTATTTGTGGTTTCTGGATTTAAATGAACAACTAATGTCACACTTTGACCTAATAAACCAAGACTTAACCTGTCCAATAAGAACATTGGAACACAGAACCCCGTTCGCATTGTCGACGACCCATACACACAAACGGTTTAGATACACAAGGCCTGCGGAGAGACTTCGCGTCTCTCTGCGTCTTTTACCGACAGTACAACCATTTGGAGAGTGTTCCGAGGGACTGTTTAGAATAGTGTCTTCGTCTTCTTTCTAATACCGCATTGCTTGCTATCAGGCTGGTGGTTAATCTCCACTTCGTTGAGCTGCTTCATTCTTGTATGCAACATTTCTCTTGCGCAGCTTGGGGATTTGGAATGAGCTCTCAACTGAGGTTTTCTAATATACTAGGTAATGGTGTTTTCGAAAAGGGTGTCTTAAACTGTCTTTGACGGCAGAAGTATATTGGAAACACCGTTAGTGATCCAAATGTCTATAATCGTCGTCACATATAGATACAGCATTACATTAATGACGGTAATACTAAAACACTGTTAACTTCTTTTTTTAAGCCTTTACTTTACTTCTTCTTCTTTAAGCTTTGCCGGCTTTCCATAGTACAACGCAGTGTGCCTTGTGAATTCGATTTCTGGCTTGGTAAATTTCGTAACTTTCCGTTATTTACTCTGGTCTGGATTTCCAACATTGTCTAGAGTTGTTCTTTGCATATTACCCATAACACAACTGTAACTTGTTTAGTTTGGGAATAAACGACTCGTGTGTTTGTCTGTCAATTTATTAATTTATTGGCTTTTGCCAGCGGCTTTGCATTCTTTACAAAGAGATATATGTATGTCATGAAGTGCATCTTATAATTCTCAGAAATATCGATCTTTTCATTCAAAGCAATTAAGAACTGACTACATTAAAATTGTAGCTGTCATTCTTGTTGCCATGACCATTCCATTCGTTAGCGAGTTGCAATAATGGCGCCAATAAAACACGGCCGGAGCGCCATCTATTCGGGTATATTCATCTTTCCCTCGAGAACAGTATTTTTTACTTGATGAAAGATACTCCATGTTATCCTATTCATATCCCTGACAACGTGGATACAAAATTTCGTAACAGTCTGTTACATAGTTAGTAAATAAACTCACATTCGCATTTTTATAATATTACTTATTAGTTAGGATTTGTTCTATTCCTTTATTATGTGTGACACGCGCTTAGCCTGTTTTTTATATGAATGCAGCATTTTTGCGGTCCCATTATTTTGAACCCCTATGTGCCTTTATGGAAAAGATGGAGTTGACAATGATTATACATTCATCCCAATAATTCTTGTGTCCAGTTTAGAACAAAGATATATAAGTCGACAGCCCTGTTGACGCGTGCGCCAACAACAACTAAATTTACAGGTGCGCGCGCGCAAGTTGATCTGTTTTGTGATAAAACTCGTGTATATTACAACTTTGGAGTTATGAGCTTATCTATCACGTCGATCGTCAGCGACAGTTAGATTAATACGCACTTTTTATATCTATACATTATCGAATGGATGTTATAATAGGGTAGATAATACTCAATAGATTTCCATTGAGACACTTTTTATCTTTATCATCTTACAAAACGACGCGGCCTTATCAAAAAAGAAATAAATAAAATATTTATTTCCTAATGTGACTTACACAAGACAAAGAGATAACAAAGAATATCACTCTTCAACTAGTCGCACAAAACCTTGTTTTTATTAAAAATGCTTAATTTTTTTTAATTTCTTTTCTTTTTAAGGGGATTTTGCACCTTTACGCTTTTGTTAGCATCATCGTACCCTTTATAATTTTTAATTGTAAAGACGTGACTGTGATCAAGTTTTTAATGAGTTCTACGAAGACAAGAAGCTCATCATAAACTTGTAGATTGACCTTAGCTTCTTGAGAAACAGGAGAGGCCAAAATATTAAATATTGCACATACATTGATGTAACAATAACAACTTTTATTGATACTGTGCACATAAATCTAATCTCTCTAATATATACTTCTAGCTGTCTCATTACGAACGCATTCCACGAGAAGTTGGATACATCATTAATAATAGTGCAATGTAAAAATTTTGCGGAATCAGACTTTTTCATCAAGAAGTCAAACTTTCTCAATGGCATGTGTCCGGAACATAGCCTATGTGCGCGCAACTCTGATTTGGTGACTACTTAGCGTGTGTTATGCTTCAATTAATTATTGCTTAAAATGTTTTAATCAAACAACAGCAGATGGTCCTTATCTCTTCTAAAAATAATTTCAATCCGAACTTCTTACTCAATTGTTATTATAGAACCAATTCCTCAGAATTGTGTGACTAATAAATAAAATCCAAAGCAATGATTCGGATATCTGACGGTCCAAATAGTTATTACACTCCAAAATTCTGTTGTACGAGAATAAATTGTTTAATCGCAGTCAATTTAACCATTGTTCAACTTCCTTGAGTAAAATTGTTTTAATAGCTATTTAGGGTTTCGTAATCAAATGGGAATTAACACAAATTATATAATTTGGTAATAAATAAATTAAATCAATAATGTAAAAATACCATGATCACAATGACCCTGCCTGAGTTAGAGGAAGACGCCGGGGCCCTATTTAGACTATATAAAAAACCCAAATGGCCAAATTTTGACACTTTTTTCTCTTTATTATTTGTCCGTATACATTTTATAAAAATTGAAAGATGTTTTAGTTCTTTAATGCAATCAAATGGTGTACTGAAATTGTGAAATAATAAACATCAGGCATGCCACTCCTATACATTAAATTGTGGGATGTAAAACAATCAATGCACATAAGCATGTCTTGATGACGTTTTTATTTCAATATTGATGGTGTTTCTGTACGAATTCACTGTTCATTCAATTTTGATTCACCGTCTATTTCACAATGAGCCCGTCCTTTTTGGTTTAGTCATTTAAATTCATTGTTCTAAGTGCTCTCGTTGTGATTACCTACCAAAATCGGAGTTCAATTAACGTTATATAAAACGCTATTGTGTTATTTGAATCTGGGAGAACATAACCGTGTTCAAATGGTTGAGATATTATAAACTTCTAAAGATATTATATGTTTCATCTCTAACTTATAACTTACCTAAAAATGAAATAACTTATATTCTTATCTCTTTAGGGTCTTGTACTTAAGGGCCAAAAACAGTGGATATTCGTTGTTGCTACGGAACACTTACTTTGTGTGATCTTTAGGCACTTGATCGATTTTTCTTGGAATAACTGTGAGTTGGTCGCTGAGTAACTGGGGTAGGTTTACAATAATGAAGGCTTTATTGCGCTTAGATAAATGAACAATCCACTCTGTGTCATGAGTAACAGTAAATGATGATAATTATCTACAAATGCTCTCAATGCTTCAAAATATTTTGAAAGTGAACGCGAGTGGCTCGGTCGCGTGCTTGCTTCGAGATTAGATTAAATCCTTTTTGCTCTCGCTCTGGTTTTTTCTCGTCTCTAATTTGAGCTGTATTTATTTTTTATGACTTTGCATTTGGTGAAATAGTTATGATAGTTGTTTTGTTTAGTTGTCTGTATGATTCTCACCTCGAACATTACTATGATCTACAAGGGTGTGCCATGATCATGATGTATTTTATGCCCTATCCTTTTCTATCCTAAAATATTACGTTTTTATTACAATAGTGCAGGATTTTTTTTTATAATTTCAAGTTTTTATTGTAAATAGGGTGGTTTACATCTTAAATGTGATCGTATTTGTGAACCAAATCAAAAACATTTAATGAAAAATTGTGGTTTGTATCACACACATTACAAATAAATCACATTATATTCTTATTTTCTAATAGTAAATAAAGTACCTCCCTAAATTAAAAGACGAGGGATTTTCGCGGGAACTTTATAAAATTTGTCAATAAATATTTGCATAAGACTTTGAGTTGCACTTCAATACAAAACAAAATCATATGGTAATAACCTTCCGATGAATATTATTATTAGATATACATGCCCATCCATGCATGGATTGCATTCAATGGATTCTTAGACGTGGTCCAGTGGTCATGTAACGGATATGACAATATATGTGAACAATTTAGAAGATATTATAGCTGTATTCAACGTATAATTTTCTACGAACAATGACAGTTTGATCGAACCATAATATCATGGTATTAATCCCATCGTGTGTGACTAAATACATATAATTTTCTCGCGAGGGTGGTATAACTTTTCTTTAAAGTGAAAAAAATGTTTCTATGAATCAGTTTAATTGTGGGTACAGCTAACTTTCACATTTATAATGGTAGATATGTGAATTTGTCCTACCTATTTATTTACTATTTTAATATTGTATATACGGTCTCTTTTACTAGTATGTTTAGTTCAACCGTGGCAAGGATACCAAATTACAGTATCTACAATTTTTTTATTAATATTTTTGTTTATTTTCATGATATATAAAATCCTTACCGGGTTCCCCCTATTTAAATTTAAATTCAAAAGTTTTTATTCAAAATAAGTTCCACTGGAGTATATACTTTTTGAGGGTCATACATGTAAGTTAAAATTAATTTTTACTTCCTATTCTATGTACACCGCTTTAAAATATGTTATTGCTGTTAAGGAGAACTTGACTTTATGACTTGACTATCTATCTTTTCCCCCTGTGAAAGTTCGCGAGTGTATCTATGTGAAATGACACAAGGCGAAAAATGTCGTCGTACCATAACCACACGTAATTACTCGCACATTTGTCACCTGCTTTAGGATAAGTGCAAAATTTTAATTGATTTTTATTTAGTTTTCCGTTGGCTTGTTTACAAAAAACATCTATATTATCACTGAAAAAAACAGTTTATTAAAATACTCATTACCTTTGTTCATAGAACAAATTGTTTTAGGATGAGCCCTGCCCCAAAAGAATGAACCATTGCGCATTGTGCAAAAAGTTGGGATGGTTCATAAATTACACGGATCATTTATTAAATTAGTCACTGTAAATGTGTATTGAAGGGCGTACCCAAATAAATTTGTCAATATGAGCTTTTTTATGTCTCACAATAATTGATTAATGTTGGTGTATTGCCAGAGTGCCCTTCAGTTTACTTAAAACGGTTCATCTTCAAGTGACTTAGTTAAACGCGAACACTTATATATATTTTTATTATAATACTGATATTAGATGGGTCCACCATATGGAATGACTTTGTATGAAACTGAAATGTGCGACGGTATTCAATGACATAGAATTATTCAAGTTTGTTTAAATGCATCACTTTGGTTGAATCATCCAAATTGAAAATCAGAAATGAACCGTCTGATATTGGCTTAATATACGACTGCCTTGAAAATCTCCAATGGTTTTAGAACAAAATGGACAATACAAATATCTATTGTTTAAGTAAATATATACCTACATCCCTTCAAGATTGCTTTAAAATCTGTATATAATTAACAGATTTTGTTTCTATTAAAATATAGACTGTAATACAATCTATGATTTAAAAAAAATAAGAGGCATTTCCGAGAATTTATTTGACAAACGGACACTTGAATGCTTATTTATGTTGATTAATTAATTATCACAGCAGTCTCATTCGTTGTCTTTCTCATCTAATATATAAAAATCTCTCTATTTCCTTAAATTTTTTCCCAATTATTTAGGGTCAGCGCAATATGTTTTTCGTCTCATACTTCTCTAGTCTGACATCGCCCTCTGTCACACCACAAATCAGAGTTTTAACTTTCACACAGTCCACTTCTTTTCCAAAAAAGTTTTGTTCAATAACTTTGAACCAAGGTGGGCAAACGAAATTTTTCCTGGACAATCGAGTTCATTGGATCAGCTAACGATAAAGTCCATTCAAGTGTAATAAACATTAAACCTCGCGAAAATATGGAAGAACGGAATTTCTTTTCCAAAAAAAGTTTTCGTTCAATAACTTTTGAACAAGGTGGGCAAACGAAACTTTTGCTTCGACAATCGAGTTCATTGGATCAGCTAACGATAAAGTCCATTCAGTGTAATAACATTAAACCTCGCGAAAATATGGAAGAACCGGAATTTCTTTTCCAAAAAAGTTTCGTTCAATAACTTTTGAACCAAGGTGGCAAATGAAAATTTTCCTGGGCAAACGTGGACTAACGATGGCAAACGAATGAGATATTGTTGGTTTAAAAATTCGCAACTCGAGTGCAACTTCACAGAGCTCTACGCACTGTTGAATAATTATCTACTTAAAGCACTTTAGATGAAAACTATAAAGGATCAATTTTCAAAATCAAGAGCTTAGATTGTTCGTGTAAGGGAAGTATAAAATTGATTTGGTTTTTCCAACAGCAATTTTGACTTCAGTTTTTGTGTCGTCACTTCCTCATAAGAATTATTAAGAAGCAAAAATCAAAACAGGTTGCGTGCACAAGTATATAAACCGAAAAAAGGTGTTTAGACCTCGTCGGTGTTTAGAGTCGTGACCTAGAGACCTATAAAGTTAGTACTGAATAATTATAGCCTCAGGTATAAGAAACGAGCTTAGCATGTAACCTTGGTAAGGGTGTAAATTAATTAGAAGAGAGACTTATCTTTATGAATTGTCTTTTTGATACGTTGAAATTTATTGTACCCTGAAGATTTATCAGCTTAGGAAACTTAGAATTCTTTATCCTGTTGTTATTCTTAAGTCTAGTTCTTTTTCTTAACTAGTTTTATTTCATTTTAATGAAAGTATGGTGAAGATGGCTTGTGGAGAAGGATATCCTTCTATGGAGAAGAATACTCGGACTATCAATCGCCTTTTAAAAATTGTAACTCTAAAAGCTTCTAAGCCGTCCATGACTTGATGGTGTTACAGGTAAAGAGCACGCCATTACTCTTTTGATATCTTATAATTCTTCGTCTCCTCCACCTGTGGCTTTTTAAACTTTTATATCATTTAAGTTAGTTTTTGCACTGAATCAGACCGATATTGAAAAGAAACCTCTTGAATCTTTTCCTTGAGCGTTTTGTGCTGCCATGTATGACATAAAAATATGTATATTTTAAATTGTAAGCTATTTATTGCAATCTGTTTGATGACTCTGTTCTTAATATATCTGTTGTTTCTGAAATAATTAGTTTTATTATCACTGATATTTTACAATAGTTATAAGACAACCTTCTATTTAACTTCCAACAACGCTAAGGAAACAGATTGTACTGGGCATAAGTAAAGACTACAGCCCGCCCAATTTGAACTTGTATACAATGGTATTACATCCGTCATGTTGAAATATCATACGAATTAGTGCTGCCAGTTCAAAAAAAGTTGTTTATTCGTTATCAGCTTTATTTTTAACGCTATTTATAAGAAGCATTTCGCCAGAGTCAATAACTATAATATTATTAATTTTAGATATGATATATTCAAATGTCTTTTATGATTTAGACTGGCAAAATAGACTGATGAAACATGCTGGCTTAATAGGAACACTAAATGATGAGCGTTTTATGTGAATTTGAATTTACAGCATGCTCTTAGAGCCTTAGTAGAAGTATACAGCTATTTTGGCTTGTGTATTCAATAGCGATGCTAAGGTATGTATAATTTTAGGACAAAATGCTGATAACCGTTAGATTATGATTCGCGATCGTCATAACCACCATTCGGTTTTCAAACAATGACATTTCCCTTTCATTGAAACACGACACTCTGTAAACGCCGACAACGGTGAAACAAAACACCATTGTAATCAGATATGCAAAAGGTGTACTAAGTACATTTTCTAGTTGCCGACATAGATATTACAAAACTTATTATTGCTTATGTCAATCAGCTAAAGGGAGTTCTGAATATTAAGCCTTTAAACCGTTATTTGAATTTGAATTTGTATATTTCAGTTTACCAACTAGTTCCTACTTATATAACTTACTGTACATTATTTTGCCTTGCCTCTGGTTAAATAAGAGAAACTTCATACAAGTAATATCAATTTTTTACCAATGGTAAGTAAGGTAAAAGAATAGTAGGATATAGAAACTTTGCTAAAGAGTAGCTTACTTCATTTTCTGTAGAGTCGGTATTTTTCCTCGAATCTTGTTAGTCATCCTCCACCATATTAGTTTTCTGACTATACACTAGGTCGAGCTGCTATTGGGAGAAGATTAATTTCAGCTCTTTGTTTCACTGGCGATGTATTTTTCTTAACAGTTGGTTGTGTAAAAATATTAAAAAAGTGTAATTACGTATACAATAATACCAAAAAATCTGGAGAAGATGAGGGGCAAAGAAGAATTATTGTCAACGATTTCACTTTAAGGTTAATTAAAACACAGCTAAATCATAAATTCGCCCTGATTGTCAATCATTTTTCTCAAAATCCAATTAGATACATAATTTCTATGATTATTTATGTATTAGTATGGAAGAAAGAATACATTTATCTTGAAAATTATTGTGGCTAGAGATAGATTACAAATGTGGAAATCAATCATTCTTATACAATGTTTCTACTGAGCGTTACATTACGTGCACGTTGTGAGCAAAATAAAATAATTATGAAAATATGGTCGGGAAACCGGAACGGTACTGACCAACGGTCCACTGAGAAAACGTTAAAATATGCGCAAACGCACTCATTAACGTGGTATGTTTTAAGGTTAATATATTCAAGATATCGCTGAAGAAAGCAATTAGATGTACTCACAATTAGCTTTACAGCGTCCTGACTCATGTCGAGTGGGCAGACTGTTTGCCATTTTATTGAGCACAATAATTATCCAGCCTTAAGTTACTGCTAAATGTACGAGTATATACTTCAATTGCCCCATATTTATTCAATACATCTACTCATGCTAGTCCCTTATTAAAGGTTGTAAATGTTGAAAAATAATCACGAGAAAATAGAATGTTTAATAGTGCAACGACAGGCTTTCAGTCGGTTCCTATATTTTAGCATCCATTTATTTGCCTTACCATCGGATGCATTGTGACATTACTTGCAAGCGTCTTATGTAAAATTTTATCTGATAGTAAGACAAATGAATGGCCGGTAAGATATAGGAACGAGCCATTTATGGCTTTTACAATAATTTCCAAATTTAAAAAGCATTATCGCCTCCAAAAGATATCCTAGGATCATGGGACATTTTAATCTTATATTTTTTCTTTTGTTCACGTCCTAATAGGGCTGAAATGTTGTTTCACTTAAAGGCTTTATTAAAGGCTATATATATGTATAAACAAGAACGCAGCTATTTAAGAAGAATATATATTAGTAGTGATTTGTTATTATGGTATACTATTAGAACTTGTCAAAAGCAGAATCAATATGCCGAAAGAGCGAAAAGAAAATATTAAATTTATTTTTTATGTTATGGACTCCGTACCGACATTTCTGGTCGGTTGTGGTATGTGAGGATATCATTCCCACAATCGCATTGCGGCTTAATGCGGCACGTGACAAGTAGGCGAAGAAAGTAAGCCTCTAAAAGCTATCCGCAATATGAGCATTGCCGTCATAGAAAAAAAAACCTCTTTATCAAGAAGCCCGCTTGAGTTGATTGCAAACATTGTTCCTAACAATGTAAATATGAAAATGCATCGAGTTCTAACGGACAATTAATCAATTTACTTTCTCTTTGAAATCGAAGTGTTTAATACTAAAGATTAATACGTAATTTTAGTATTAAATAGAGTGTTTGTTAGTTGATAATTGCTTGAACACATTTTGCTAAGTCATTGATTGCCAATTGGCTTTTACTGCTTGGTGGAATTGACGTTTCTTTTTAAGGAATTGAAAATGGAATAAAGTGTACTTTGCTGAAAGCGTAGAGACTATATGAGCATGGATGATTTAAAATATAGTCTAATATAACAATAGTAGATTGTGTTACAAGAAACCATAATAATGCATTGAGGGCGATTAAATTATCATAGGCTTTTAGATACTTTTCTCTAGATTTATTTGCTACTAAATTATTTATGATAGCTTCTGCGTATAATTGTACACTTTCTGGTCTTATTATTTCACTTTCACTACTAGTACTCATCTTTTATTAAATTGTGGGGAATGAAATTAAAATTAGAGTAGAATATACTTCATTTTAGAATAAAATTAATCAAATAATATACAAAAGCAGTTTAGAATTAGGTACAAATAGCGGTCTTATCGCTGACAGCTATCTCTTCCAGACAACCTTGGGATGGAGAGAGAAATAGGGCACAAAAGCTTGGGCAGGGCTATGTTGCACAATATTTTTAAGAATATTATATATTAATATTATAATATATTGTATAGGATCCCGCTATACAACCTTCACCGAGATGTTTATTTCATGAAACCTATTTTATATTAAATTTAATGTGTCAATAAACATATTGCATATGGGTTGCCTAAAAAATTTCAGTCCAGTATATGATTAATTAATTTTTTTTTACATTTCACCGGTTTGTTTATTAAACAAATTCTATACCAATCGAAAGTATGAAACCCATAGAACATGCAAATGTTAGGTTGCCTATTCTTTTCCGGTCACAACTCTCGGGTAGCCACATATAAAGAAGTAAATCTATACTAGCATTTTGCACCGGTCTGATTATTGAATTAAGATTAAATGAAAATAAAGATTATTTCATTATGAACACGGCGGTATAGGGTTGCCTGCGAAAAATCAGTCCCGAATTCAGGTAGTCGATTTTGAAAAGTGAAATATTGCTGCAAGTGAATTTTTAATTAATCATATACTGGACAGAAATTTTTTAGGCAACCCATATGCAATATATTTATTGACACATTAAATTTAATATATAATCGGTTTCATCAAATAAACATCTCGGTGAAGGTCGTTGTATAGCGGGATCTTAGACTAATAAAATTGTCTGTAATATTTTAATAAAAAGAAATAAAAAACCGAATAAGAAGTTTCCAGGTATTTTATTTTTAATGCTCGTTTTTTATAACCGGCCAGGACTTTAACGAAGCGAATTGCGTATAAACTTATGAATTAAAATATTGTTTCAAATTTGGACATTTCGTCGAAGTCATTTTGTAATTGTTATTAAGTGCGCCCGAAGGACCCATTTTGGTCGCACTTATCGAAGAACCCATTTTGGTCGCACTTATCGAAGAACCCTGCGCCTCTTTTCGAATAGATAAGATCAACATCTTCGAACTAGAGTTCTTTAATATCTTTAGTAGAATAGTGAGTGTCGATCATATTTTATATTAATAACTGTCTAAAAGAGTGCATAATTATATATTGTATTTTATTAATCAGTTTAATTGAATTTAATCAGTAAATCTCAAACCATCCCAGCTGATATTTATTATGATTTATCAATGTTCGAATAAATTCGAGACGTTGAAACTAGAAATATTTTATATGAATGTTTATTGCCTAGGATCTGCGATCAGATCGTAAATTTACTGTTACAGTAATGCAACAAGTCTCGATGACATCCCTGATGCGATGATAGAAAATTATAGCAATAAACAACTTAATCGGACAGATTGGATTCCTATGAAACTGATTTGAAAATTTATGGTAATTTTACAAGGTGATAGATATGTAGTCATTTTTTACTCAACTTCCTCCGCATTTCTTTATTATTTCGGAATGAAATAAAAACGCAACTAAAACTCTGAAACCCGGATGTGGAAGGAGGGATCTCCTTCTTATCAAATACATATTTTTTGTTATTATTTCGTAACCTAAGAAATTATACGTTACCTAATGCCTACACAATTTTTTGTCCATAATTGCAGCCCCTAGAAGGTTGTTTTTTGATAATTACATTATTTAGACGTAATCTATCTTCTTGTCCACTATAAAAGGAGATCCCGTCAAGTATTTAATCTCATTTATATATTAATATGAATTAATGTAAAAATAAATAACACTACATAATTTTTGTCTCCATTTGGAGCTACGAATTAGCCGGTGATGAATATGTTGCGGTGGATGATGAATTTTCGTATTCGTGACAAATCTGTAAAAGGTTTGCCTACGTTGATACGATCATGTTTTAAGATAACTGGCAATTTACGTGAAGAATAAACACTAGCAGTGAGTCCTACGCCGGTAGAATTGGCTAACTAAACTGCAAAGTTGCAAAGCAAAAATAGGAAAGCGCCTACTTATTACTTTACCAACGTCCGAACCTCAAAATTGGTATAAATATTTATAGAACAAACTAAAGAATAACACATATTTTTTTAGATAAGATTGAATTTTCAGGTATTTATAATGTTTATTTATAACACTTTTCTGTTAAATGAAAACGCGTGTTTTAAATTCTTTTTGCAGTTTCCATACGGGCTCCGTTTCAACTTTCCTTTATTTACATAATACGTGATGGCCTAGTCCACCTTCTGCTGTATTCAATTATGGCTTTATGGAATAATTATTATGTATAAACGATGAATTCTAATTCACCTTGTGATATCAAATCAACCTATGTTTAACCAACAATCAAATTTTCAATGAACAACATTTACGAATTATAAAATTTGATTTTGTAGGATTCTGTAGTATTTTCATTTATAAAATGTGAAAGCTTTTAGTTGGACACTTGTTTCCTCTTCATGGTACTCATGTAATGTAATGATACCAGTCATTGTAGACGAAATCGGTTAATACAAGTATCTTATTTTAAATCACTGGTCATAAGTTCTTAAGAGTCTAGAGTTTTGGAAGATTACTTAGGATCGTGGGAATATGGGAACACAATTACTTTCGAGCATTACAATCCATTGATATCTTACAATTTAATGACCTCATATTGCATTTTTTAGAGGACACAATTTTATTTTTGGGACATGTGTGAGGGGGTCAATAAAAGCTTAACCTCAAGTTAGTGGGGTCACTACCCTTGACCCCCGGCCGCCATCTTGGAAAAAGGGGTGAAAACACTTTTTTCGCGATATCTCGGAAACTATGAGTCTTACAGAAAATTTGTAAAGTCATAATTTGTAGCAAATTGTTTTGCCTACAAATGTGTTTAAAAAACTTTAAATTAAAAATTAAAGAAGTTATAAGCGAAAAAGTGAGAATTTTTTTAATCATTCATGCAAAAGGAAATGCAAAGCTCATGTAAAATTTCAATGGACTATTATTCGAATAGTTGATTTAAATGTGGTGTGACACTGACGGGAGATTAGGAATGCATGCGATGGCAAGCTACATTCCGTTTTAGTTTACTATAGGTAACTAGGATAAGGCGGCGACTTCGTCCACATTCGACGTAGAAAATTTCCGCGGGGTTCCTGGGACACAAAGTATCGCAGCATTAAAAAAAATTTTGTAGTGGAAACTATGTCAGTATAAGCCAATTTTTATGCACCCGAAAAACGTCAAACCGCTCCCGGGAAAATTTCCGCGCAATTTCTCAGATAAAACAATCACATATTTTATTACATTGGAATTAGTTTTTTTTCTGTGGTCATTTTGAATCATTCATTTTTATAGATAAAAAGAAATGCGTTATTTCACGAGTAATTAACATCCAAATTAAAAATTAAGTAGTCACAAATTAAGGAAAAATAATCTTTTAAAACTTGATATTAAAGAATACATAATTGCTGCTACCTAAATGTTTTTATATTAATATAAAAACTAATTTCAGATTTCAATTAGGTCCACTAGTCGAGTACATTGTACTATTTAATAATAACCTTGATATAAAATTGCCTTATGATATACACGAGTCATCCAAAAAAATATCTGCAATGATTTAAAGCTGAACAATACGCTCAATGACTCAGCGGGTATCCTATTCTAGAATTAATATTTGTATATGGCATTCAAAATTCAATAGTGTTGGGATATTTTCTCGTGAATGCATGCGTGCACTGCACTTTGCACAGCCCTACAATTTGTATTCATAATCCATTCATGCACAACCATGAATGGCCTGTACCTCCTGCATTAAAATATAATGGGGTTGAACATGTATAATTTTCTATACCCGCAATATTATTTTCACCTACACATCGTAATTTGCTAAGGGAATTGCTGAATAGGTTGTCTGCCATCATAGTGTTGTTACCTTTGATGCTTCGCGTTTAATATATTTTACCTAAGAATTTAAATGCTTTGCATTTAATAGGCTAATATAAATCATGTGAAGTGTCATATTCATAAGAATGTTAATAGAATGCTATGTGTGTATGTATATACAGCTAACATAACCACGTGCCGGAATCTGGAAAGTATTTTTGTACCTAATGTGTGAACTGTTACAATTATCATCTGCTAACGTTGAAGGACAACATCAAGATGAAACTTGCCAATCAGACTTGTACAAAAGTGGGAGATCCAAGCTCAACTAATTATTGCAAATTCAATGTATGTAAAGCGTTTGTGTAATTATCATCTATAAGACCACGGGAGCCTTCTAGAACAGTTGACTTGACGAAGGTCGATTAAATTACTTTTGATATAAGGCGTAGGCGTAGTTTGAGTATAATGTTGGAAAAATGTTCTACAGTATCTCGTATCATAAAAATTGTTCCATGATAACCGCCGTAGGGTGCTTATTTGTGTTCCAAGGTGGTTATTTGTATTTATTCGTAATAGAAAACAAAATTGTTTTCATCACCTTGAAGTGTTCTTGTAGCATTAGTGTTTATGATTACTAAAATAACTTTATCGTGCTTTAACAATCATTAAAAGTTAATTATTATTCAGTCGAGAACGACCTAGTTTAGACCGCTAGAAAAATATATTTTAGCAAAATTTTTGATAAAAAAACCGTTGATTTTTAATTGTAATTCCACACATTGTGCCTTTTTTGTTCGTTATAATGTTTGTTCTAGAAATGAAGTAGTTGAAATTAGTGAAATTTTGAATAAAGAAACATTGTGTATCTTACAAAAGCAAATACTTATACTTTATAGTAGTTTGATTTTGATGGCAATTAGCTTGTATTTTAAAATTATGATGTAAATGAAAAAAATAAGTTTCATTGTTATATTTTTTAGATTTGCAGTAAAAATCGTGAGCAGTGAGAGTATCTATTTTCTAAATCAACAAGTGAGTAAGATTTTCCGCTTCACTGCAGCTAAATAAAGACTGCAATAAATAACCGTATTGTATTATACTGCTACAAATCTTCCGCGCTACGCTTACCTGCTTTCCTAGGCGTGAAATGCCGAAATAACATCAATCTGACTGTTGTTACTCTATTGTGATACTTATCAAACAATCCTTATATGATAGAGATCTCGACGGAAGACGGTCATTAGAGATGCAAACATTGTAACGTATTAAACCGAGATGCTTTAGTAGACGCGTAGAGGGAAGAAAGGAAATTGTATGGCCATCATTTTACGCTTGGCCGAAAGATTGATTATCGTTTGTGCAATGCTTACAGTTTTAGAAACTGGATGATTAACACAAAATATTTTTTAAACGGCTCTAAATATTGACAGATATTGCAATGCGTGTTTGCCAATATATTGTCACTATTCAAAATATTGCGGTTTAAAAAGTAAAGATATTTTAATAAATACTATCGTAAGACGTCAAAAATCGCATATACAAACAGCATTTATACAATGGACGTAAAAAAGGAAGGAGGTTTTACATTCGTAGTGTATTTTTTTAACATAATTAAGTTTAGCACTAACTTTTTGTTCTTAAATATAAATTTCATTGTTTTGGAGACCATATACGTAATTTAAGTTAAAAATGAAAAAAATGTAGCATAATAGAAACCGACCTTAATACTAACTAGATGGCAAGAAATAAATAGTTTTTACAACCTGAAGTCGGTGCGAAGCAAAACATAAGAAAAAAACAGCAATTTTGCAAAATATAGTATTTTTTTTTGTTTTACTTTGCACCGACTTCAAGATATTGTAGAAAATAATTACGTTGAAGTGAAAACTTTTTAGGTATGTTGGGCACTTGTGGGATGCATGGGGAAAAAGCACTGAACCCGCGTGACCGTCACGCTCAGATGTTTTCACTTCTGACGTACAGACTGACCAGTTATTTTGCTTTTTATTTACTCTTATCGTCCGTTTCTTTTTAGCTAGAACTTTTTTTATTGTTTTTATATATTTATTTATGACTAACTGATACGGCAAAGGTCGTACCGCCTCGGAAGTTTCTAAGGCGAAGCGAAATTGTTATTTTTACTATATTACCAGCATTTTTTTCATACCTTTTAAACCAACCTTCCTTGAACTTCCACAAATAAATCAAAATTAGCCTAATCAGTCGAGTTTTAGCGAGACTAACGAACAGCAATTGATTTATATATATATATATATAGATTTAAGTGAAAACTACAATCTCAGATTTCACCGAACGCATCAGTTTGAAGTTCTATAAATTTGTTTATTCGAACACACACATAATCAAATTTGAGTTACTGCCGTCGTGACTGTTTGATTAATATTGAAATTGAGACCAAGAATGTCACTTCCACTGACCCCTATAAAAATGTAATTTCAACGCGCTTATGAATGTTTGATTAATTGTATTTTCTCTTTTGCAGGTAAGTTATTATACATCACACAAGAAAAACTAATAACACATTGTAGTTTTTTAGGTAAGTATCGATTATATATTATGGGAAGCGAATCATCGTGCTAGCAAAATATTGAGAAGTTTGAGTTTTGAAGAAGTAAAAATGCTTGAAAGGGTTCCTTCTTATCTTTGGAATTGTAACGGTCTAATTCATATTGAGTTAGATTAGGTTTGTAGTCTTCTTATGGTGCTGAAATATGCCTACAAACTTACTCTCAATATGAATAGAACGTAAGAGTTTATACAGAATACCCCTCCAAAGTATATGACTGAGAAAATGTATGAAATATCTCATATTACTTTTAGTTATACAGTTTTCAACATCCATTTGTCAATGTCTCTTAAAAGTTTCAATTGATTATAAGATCGAGACAAACTAGTGTAACAAAAAATAAACCAAAGCATGCATTGATAAATAATTACAATGCGTGAATCATAAGCATGGCAAGGCGCTTTCTATCTCGATACCACGGTACAACAAGATGACACGTTCAACCGGGACTTATCAAATTTATACACGAGTAACATGACTCTAAAAAAACCATACAAAATCAATGCATATCATGTAGGGTTACCAGACTCAATAAGAAAACTGCCGGACATTAGATTAAATAATTTAATCTTCACCAATACAAAAAAACGTTTAGAAACTATAAAAAAAATATATATTTAAGAAAGACATTTTTTGTAAATCATTATATTAGTAAGACAATTAAATGGTATATTTTTAAAATATTGAATTTGTCTATTTGAGTATTAACAATTTCTTAACAAATTTATAATATAATTAATTATTTTTGAGTTACTAACGAAATAATAAAACGAAATATAACGCAATGCCGTTTTTTCATTCTGATTTGTTAAAAACAATTGCAATTTTTTTATTTGATAATTTTTCCTCGAGATATATTTTTCTAGACGTCATTCTGAATCGAATGAGCTATCGCCCATATTTTTAGAGCTTTAACAAGAATGAACACTTTTTAAACTTGGTGACTATACTATTATAAAGATATGTTACTGAGGTTATTCTTTCGGGCTGTTATGGGTATTTCTAAGAAGGAAGCAAGACATTTTAAAACTGGTAATTCTAACTGTGCTGGCAACCACTTGGTGGCGTATTGGGTGTTGCGATTCTCCATAGGGTACGATGTGCATTGCATTGGATAGATTGCCAATTGTTTGTTTCTTCTTGTCTCTCTAATAAAAAATAAACAATATTTTCTTTTTTGCGAATATCGCCCACATTCTTTGTTTGTTTTCAATTTTAAATAATTTGCAAACACATTTAATTTTTTCTTAAATTATTTTGGTAACCCTACTCTTACAAAATTCCTATATCAGATTCAGCGTCAATCTTTCATTATAAAAGACGATATACAACATATTGTGCATAATATTGTTGATGTTCCTCTATGACATTAGCTTTTTAACTATGAAGCTTTGAACCAGCTCGATCGATGTTCTGATTGATATCTAATACATTTTAATAATATTACAATAGAGATGTGCGATAATATTTACTTTGAGATTTAATCATATTTTAAGACTTTTTTGCCCACGCGTTTCTTCGCCATGCAAGTATAAGGTATCCGCTTTGATTATGTAGACAAGTACATAATCAAAGGGTCCCGTGACTTATATTTTTGTGACGTAGATGTGGCTCGTGACAGAAATCGTTCCTCAAACTAGAATTTTGAAACAACACCACCCACTTTAGACAATATCCATGACAATTATATTGTTTGTTTCACAGGAATGAGGATATCAGTTAGATATAATAATTATAACCAGCTAATAATTGGTAAATGAAAAGAAGGAAATGAACCAAAAGTATTTATGCTTGGGTATTTTAGGTTTTGTAAGCGAATGTGATTTGGTATTTCCCATTTGTATTCTATTTACGATAACAATACATTACAAGCATATATAAATCAATAAATATATTTTGTATACAATATTGCCATAATTTTATGTATACATTTTCCTTATAAAATAACACCAATACTTGACAAGGAAAAAGTAGGTACTATATACCTACATATATGACAGAATTTTTATATTTACTGTAGCTAAATAAAAATTATGGTCCTTTAATATGACCGCACTTGACCATTATATGTGAAGTATGGCATACCTACTTGTCAGTGCTACACTCGTGTAAAATAAGCTTGGTTGTTTAAAAGAGCACCAGAAAATTTTAGTATGCAAAATTCGGAGCTAATTCCTCCACACAGTACCGTTTAGTCTCTAGACAGTGGGTATATTATATCATTTCTACCTGTATATAAATTTATTTGTTCAAGAATACTACCCACCCTCTTCAGTTTTTGAAGATTTGCAATGTTATTGCTGTTTAAATAGTACGTATTCATGAATATTTTTCAAATTAGTAACGTTCTTTTTTTGCATTTAGAAAATTTTAATCGATCGTCATACATCAAAAGATATTACTTTAAAGCAACGTAGTGTACGAACCGTGCGGAGTCATAATTTGTGGAAAAAGCTTTCTTGCTTAGAAACAAAAGGGATATGTAGGACAGGAACGCAATAACCATTCTTGGCAACTACTGAGAAAAACAAAGGAAAGCTGGTTTTCTTTGCAACTAACACGTTTCAACTCACGTACGGTAGAATTTTATAATCTACTCCACTCGCGATGCAACGGACCGACTAGAAAATATTTGCATAGTTCTTATACGCTGCACTTTCAAACGGTTAAATAAAATAATCATACGCCTACAGGGAATTTAAACCCGATGCGTACAATAGACCGTTGTTTTCAATATTAATAGATAGAAAGAAGGCTCATATTCAATTCGGTCACGTAACAATTGCATCCTTTACACGAAATAACGGGTGTTTTATAGGCCGTTATTAATGTAGTAGTTAGTAAGTGGACTATCCGAATTTTTGTTCGACATTTGGTCGCCCTTTCACTTATTATTCAGCTGACATTAGTTCAGTAGGTCCAGACCACATTTGGAGCCTGGTTTCGGTGCTCTTTTTTTAATTAAGTCCTAAATGTTTTTTTAAAATTTACCTTATGAAGTAAGTACGAAATGTCGTTTTAACACATAATTAAAACGACCTTTCGTATTATTTCGAATTTAAAAGAAATTTTTACCTATATATTATTATGAATGTTGTCAGGTGGTATGTATAGTAGTATGTAGTATGGTATTTGCCTGTCTGGAGGAGGGCTACCATCTCTGGTCTAGAGTATGCCGCCATAACAACCTTGAGTTGTGTTCCGACATTAGTGGCCAGGTGCCAGTCTTTCTTTAGAGAACGGTAGCACATTAGTGCCACCTTTGGTCTTACAATTGTCCGGTAGGTGGGCCGTTTGCCTGTCTGCTGAACTCATGCAATAAAAAAAACAATATGAAAATTGCACAGATATGCTAACCAAACATATTTAGTGCGTGAGATTTTTTTTAATAACTCTTGGTGTAGGACAACTGTTAAGTAATTTTCCTTAAATTGAAAGTTTTGTTAACCGTAATGTCTGGTACTTCTAACGAAAAATTTATGCCAATCGTACCCAAACTACGTTTATTTAATCACTGAATAAAATTCAATCAATTTAAATATCCTGAGTGCACGCACAATCTGTAAATTAATATACAAGCAGACGTTGTACGCATAAAAAAGTAATGAACTTTTATAATGTAGTTGTCAAAGTTTGATAGCACAAAGTTCACAAAAGTTCATCGATCTGATTCTATTGGCAGTGACATTAAGCCAATTGATTGACGACCCCGAATGTCAATAATAGACTATGTTGGGTAACAGACTGTTATAACAGTGCGTTGACCTATCTGTATTATGTTAAGGTATATACTTGCGATAATGTTACAGATGAAACGGCGTATCGTTTCATGCTGATATGGCGTTGGGATTAATTTATTTGAGATATGACATTGTTAATAGCGTTATTTTTAACGCTATAAATAAGACGCATTCGACCACAGTCTAAATCTTTAACAGTAACGCAGATGAAATCCATAAGATAGAACCACTTGATACACCGATTGCTTATACTCCATGACGTTCAAAATGCTATTAAATTTTTAATAAGTATTTGAATGTACTACCTTCCCTTAAAAATCGAAATATGTGCTGGGACACGTAGTAGAAGTGCAATTTCAACGGACAAGTGGAAAACCTGAACGCAACGGAGAAGTGGAAAAACGAATGGAACGGATAAATAGAAAAATGAATCGCAAGGGACAAGTGGAAAAACGAATGCCGCCTCGCATCACGTGTAGTCTTAAAATTATGCCGCCATTCACCACGGCCGTTATGCATTTTCGTGACAGAAAAAATCCTAAGTCTATATGGAAGTTTCATTTCAAAAATAAAATTATAACTGTGTGTGTTATTCAAAGTTCAAAGTCTAAGATATTTCGACGTATTACGGAGTTATACATATATATATATATAAATATATATATATATATTAATTAAATAAGTAATTCAATATTTACTAGTAATTTGTAACTTATGAAGTCGCAAGTAAACATCACAAAAAATCTAACTTTTGTGATGTTATGATACATAATAATTATGTATGTATAATGTACTAACATGTACATTATTTTCCAAAAGTATAATTTGTGTAATTGCGATAATCATTTTATTTTCGACCTATTTTCAGTGTTAAATATATTGTGATGTTAAATTAATGTTAAATACAGGTGTTTCAATAAGACACTGTAAATATTTTGAAGTCTTTGTAAATCTGGTACCAATATTAGGACAATTTTGCTTGCATATTAATGAATACTTCTATTTTTTGAACTGAAAATATTTAAACCAATGTTATTATTTTACGCCAGCCTTCTTAGGAAGCATAGTTTATTAACGGGCTGTGTAACCGCCATTCTTGCCAAAGGCAGATTGGTAGTTTTCATACATCCATTATCTAGATGTGCATGTATCATAACGACACTTTCCTTCACCGCCGGCTTTTGGTTAAATTCTAACCCTCGACTCTTTAGAATGCGACTTTGAGTTTCGCCAACGTTATCCACTAAGCTACTAAGGCTTTTGACACAAACATACGTATGATGAATTTATATACATACAAAAATGAACGTCATAGTAATAATTATGCAGTATGTACGCATGTAACGGTATTTTCTACGCAGTATACCATTATCAAATCCATCATTCGTTGTTACTCATGTACACGCCATAATATATCAGTGGTATCAAGAAATCCGGCCATAACACCCCTGTATACACACTCGTGTGTATCATAAATATGTTCATGTTGCTGAAAATGAGGCCATACTTAGTTCATGTAGCCATTGCTTTCTGGTGTTTATGTTCTTTATCTTATATGAATATTATATATATCGAGGGCGTCATAACAAATGAGCGTACTGACAAAAGTACAGTTTTACACAAGGGACAAAATTGTGAATAAAACAAAACTAGTTGATTGTATAAGGCTAAATACCCTTCTATTTAGGTACACTTGCATATTGGTAAGACTTTTTAAATTATAACATTTCATAGATTTTCGTAGTCATTTTTTCGTATACGCCTATTTGTTATGAAGCCCTCGATATGACTAATGATTCTTACCTATAAACTGCTGTCCTATATACTTGTATGTAGGTAAACGCTATAGTATGTCAAAAGTATCAAAAAACCCTGCCATAACACCCCTTACCCGTCTGCACACTCGTGTCTATAAAAATATGTTGATGTAGCTGAATATGAGGCCATACTAATTTCCTGTAGTGATTCGTTTCTGTTTGTGTTGTTAATAATATACATATTATAAATTTATAATTGATGGTTCTTATTATAGAAAGGTGATTGCCATTTTCAAGGGTAGTCTGCGGTTTGCTTTATTTAATTAAACGGTATCCTGTTGAATTAGATTAGGACTGTTTATATAACTGGTATAAATAAGTACAGACTATTTAAGTCCAGCTATTTAAATAATATAAAACTAGAGTTAGACAAGGGGTAGTTATATTTTACTTACATAAAAAATAGACTTTTTATATTTATAAACCTTCAGTGAAAAATCGACTAACTGATGGTGAAAACGCCGGAAAATCCTTTGCGTGGTTTGGGAGGAGTTAGCGGACATACAGACATACGCGGAAAGCGACTTTGTTATACATTGTATGAAGAAGAAGAAGAGTCGTATTTTGAAAAAAATCTGTATGAAATTTAAATCTAATCTACCCAGTATGAGTGTTTCTAAACAGGGATGGGTAAGATGCACCAAGCGCCTTTTCCAGAGCGCTACGTTATAGGGCTTGTCAAAAAGGTCGTAAACAGTAGTTAGCGGTGAGCAACGTATTAGCTCCTTGGTGTTGCAAATATCCATGGATAACCACCTAAGACGGACAGATTGACGGATTTTTCCCTGCCAGCAAATAAAAAAGAGCTAATCGTCAGACAAACTCACACATAGAATATCCTTAAGCTAAGCTAGTTATGGATAACATGCAACGGGGCCGATCCCAGATATCCAAACATACCAAAAAACGGAAAGTTCGTTTACGTAATCTACCATTCTGGGAATCAAACACAGACCTGTGCTGCAGTGAGAGGTTAATAGTGTTTTTAATTCCTGCCATTTCTTTCAAGACCATAGGCCATAAGAATGGCCCGGACTTTTGGCGGGCTTGCGTGGGGCCATGGGGAGGCCCAACACATAGAGGCCCTTGAAAAATTTAATCTAAATATGGCGTGACACTGATCCGGGATTATCCCTGTCTACACCATAAAATAATGTACCCAAGGACAAGCCCCAGCCAGTGAAGGACTATTGTGGGAAATCAGAAGAGGAAGTCCGGGCTATTGGGGTGAACTAGTGGTACTAGGAGTCTGGGAATAATGGGACTATGGCGTCTGCCCGTCGCAACGTTCGGGGGACATGAAAAAATGGGCAGATGGTGACTCGTCACTCCCTCCATGGGGCCCAAAAAATGCCATAGAAGACAGGGGCAACATGGGTGTGAGTGGCCTAGAGAGAGAGAGAGAGAGAGAGAGAGAGAGAGAGAGAGAGAGGTGGGCTGCAGATTCACCGAAGCTACTCTTGTCGTAATGTCATTTATCACTTTTACCCCTGGGGCTTGAGTCTTAGCTCTAGCGGTCTCCACTCCGTGCCGGTTGGTTAAGGCAAGCACGGAAACGGGGGCTTTGCCTTGGTCCCGGAGTCAGGTACGAGGTGTCACTCGTTACTCACCTAAGCCCCCTCTGCGGGTACATGACTGTCATTATTGTTAAAGTTTTATATACGACAGTGTAGAATGACAACCAGTTTTGCTACACCTGTACCGATCTTAAAAGGCCTTATCTCGTCGTAATCTAGTAAAACGCATTAGCCAGCTTGTTAACATGTAATTTTAACATTATCTCGTAAATGTATAATGCCTATTTTAAATTCAAGCTGAGATCCCATTGAGTGCTCGCCTAACGCCGGCTTACAGCGATATATAAATGTCAGTCTCACGGTTTGACTTGATCACAGTAATTACATGTAAGACTGTATAGTGTACTTTTCTACTTTCGATGACCAGCTATAATATTCTGTTTCCTAGGCACGTTGAAATTTCGATGAGGTACGAGTGTATATACCGTAGGTATTCCAAATTTTAAATTATAGTCGTAAGTTATGAGATGAAAAAAAAAATGTTCTGAAGTAAATTTCGAATAATTGAAATTTATTTTTAGGTAAAATAAAATATTATAGTATGTCGTCTTACTATCACTGATTAAACTGCATTTTTGTGCATGTATCACATATAAACGAGGGCCAAGAACATAATTAACGAAATATACTTATTATCATTAGGAATATATTATCAATCATCTCAACTGTAATATAATAACAGCCTACAAACATCCCACAGCTGGGCTTGGGCCTCCCACTATAAGAGATCGGACAGTATACTCACCACGCTTGTCTAATGAGGATTGGTAGTTTATTATAAACTGATAGTTTAAAAAAAATCTTTAGGTATGTTTATTTAGTTAAAAATATAGGATGAAATCCACTTTTTATTTGTTTTTAAATAACTATTTCTATAACTAGTTGACTTGTGATTATTCTCGTATCCCACCCTGTGATTATGTATCAAAGGATAATATAACAACGGGTATGCCAATGCATCCGATGCGTAAGCAAGAAAACAATATTTGGAGAGCGATACGTATCTGTAGACACCTAATATAAAGTGTACTTGAACGTTTTTCCGCCTGCCTGAGAGAGAAACAGAGGTTAAGATCATTGATTATTATAGAAAATTTATTTCATTGAGACATACTTTACAACCGGTAAAGCAATTTCTTAGTTCTATTACGCCATTAATGTGACGACTGTAATATCGAGATTTATGGCATGAGATAATGTTCGAGTTTATAGTTTTATATTTCTCATATTTGTCAAAACAAACTCGTTATAATCTGAACGATCTTGTTATAAGGTTATAGTGTTATCAGTAAAATGCAGTCTACCCCACATAACGTATGATTTTTTTACTTATTCTTACGGAAATAGTTTACTACTTTTTCAGAGCCTTGACAGTAGATTTACATAAATATATGAACTTTCCATAAAATATAGTATATTAGTATTTACCCTTAAGCGTCTTACTGCTAGGCTTTCCACATTTTATCAGAGTTATGTTTTAAGCCCACCACCGTTTATCCATTTAAATCCAGTGTTTAGGAAAATGAGTATTATATACTGGTATTGTAAGCTCACAAAAATTCGATTGTCCTGAATTACTTAACAAAATAGATATATATACTTCTCAACACTCTTTCCGTCATAGTCCCTTTTTTGCTTTGAAATCGGTTGACACGAATTATCGTCAGAATAGTTTCCTGTATCGATCGTGTGCTACCTATAATAAATTAAGTCGCAGCTATGATTTGGATATAACGGGTACCTCGGTGTCTAGTTTAGGAATAAACTCAATAATCTATATTTTGAATTTTAGTGTGTAATGAACAGGTTTTCTTATTGAGTTATATATTTCTTTCTTTTTTTTAATGTTTAAATTATTACTTCTTTTTTCTTTGTTTTTGGTTCTCTGATCTCTGATTAGATATCTTAATTTTTTTCTATCTGTGGTGACTTGTTAATAGGTCACTATCACTAATATGTTATTATTATAATTATGAATAACTGATAGTCAACCAAAAATTGTAAAATAAAAATAAAATAAAAAATACTTATGGACAGATATAACAATTTTATATGTGTAACATTTTTGTGTATAAGACTATATAGACTAGACTAATAGTAATTTTTCATTTAACTGCAGGCTTCATTAGGGCTCCAACGAATGCATCTCCTTGATACGACTAAGTCATTAGAGGGCGATAATATTCTTGGTAGAACCTATTAGAATGAGTGCTCTAACCACTCTACTTCATGGTAGTGCAATCACACTACCGCTAGACTCGATTGCTAGCCAGCTCGATAAATAACAACCGAATCACGACGGAACTGGTCCCTGCAACCAACCGCTGACAGAAACGTGACGTTTGCAAAAAGATATCAGAATGAAAGGCAACGGTCTGCAAGGACTCTTCGGTTGGTGTTATCGCGATCTTACGGACTACCCGCTTATTGGCAATCACGCTTGCCCATTACTCTAGGTTCTAATAAAGATATAAATTACTAAAAGTTAATTAAAACGCTTATCTAGCGACGGCGACGGGTCCACGATCAGGCTTCGTGGCGGTCGGTTGTTTAGAAAATTGAACGATTTATTGGTGAAACGCAAACTAAGCAAACATCCGCACTTGATTGATTTAGTAGTCTCGACATGAGATGTATAAAGATTGCGGTGTGTTCTACCTCTTTTAATTCTATATACACTTAAGGGATTACTATGAAGGTTCTGTACTAGCGCTGGTTTTGATATTAGTTTAATATACATTTCTAATCAATTCTTTCTTGCCCGGTTCCTATATCTTAACTTTATACTGAACTAACCTAATTGTGCATAAGCTTCATACAAGTAATGTCAAAATTCAACTCATCGTAAGGCATTAAATGAACAGTAAGATATAGGAACCGGACATCAGTCAATTTCATGATCATCAGGCAATTAGAAAAATCATGAAGATGGAACAATTAATATCACCTAATGCCCGGTCTAGGGACACAGGAAGGTGAGAATTAAAAAAAAAAGGTTAATATAGTTATTCAAGTAATGAGATTAGACATTTCCTAAAATGTATATATCAAAGCGGCCTAATATCACACCATAACGGGTCACGGAAATGCATTAGTGCAGTAACTGTCACCTCTTCCGTCTGTGTACAATGTGAATATGATTTGGACACGGTTTGTGCGCCCGATGCGCGTGCGCCGTCAAATGGGACCGATTCTCACGGGGCCACGGTCGGCCTCGGTGGCATTATGGTTGACGGTGTTATGTGTTGTGAAAGCTCATTAATCTGCAAGGGATGTGACACTTGGATAATTTGTTCTTAATCGATGGCTTGGGTTTATTTTACGTAAAGGTTAATCCAACGCAAGATTTTGATAGCGCTGAAGAAATACTATGGTATGAGAGATAAGTTATTAGTAAATTAAGGTGAAGAGTAATTTTCAAAATAAAGGGCTTTAACTAATAAAAAATATTGCTAACCACTTGTATAAGATACGTGTTTTTCTCTATTATTTTTATTTATCAAGCAACATTATTAGAAAATTGCTTTAAAATTTATGGTAAGCATGGCCACATACTGGCTTTTTAATATATAATATGTACTTATGTATGCATAGAATGTGTGACGCGATTTTGGTTGGAAATTACAACATGTTATTTTCGTATGTAGTTTTATTTTGTTTAGAAAGGAATACCTAATGATACTGGCTAGATCCACAAGCTATGTAAAACCATTATCAAAAAATTACGAATCTGATGAAAATAATATTTGAACGATTAATATCTGTAATATACATACAGTTGTTTACTAAGAGAAAAATAATATGAAATTCAGTTCGAGATTAAGCAATAACAGGGAAGTTACGGTACGGTTGTTATACATGCAAAGGATATATATAAATGTTAACAAGAAAGGAAGAAGAATATAATTTGTTTTTCCGGAAAGCGACAATATAAAAACTGTCTCAACCAAAGACTAGTACTAGTACTTAGTAGACCAAGGCCGTTTTTGTCAGTTATTTTTTGGAGGGACGCTAATTCTCCAAAGTTGTAAGCCTATTATATTTTTTTGTTGTGGCTCCACTCCCAAAAACCTATTTAAAATCTTTTTTTGTAAAGGTTACCAAAGGTTTTTTTTGCATTTTTTCAGTTTTTACGGCAATTTTTCGATATTTTAGAAATTTCCTTTAAGGGCACTCCCCCGCGTGCCCCCACAAAAAAGCCCTCAGTAGACCAGTAAAATACATAAAATAGAATAGGTATACTTTATTGCGTCTCATTAGGAGTCAGCTCAAGAAGCGTAAGTACAGAAAACAATATGGTCCTCAATCGATACTCCCCTGGTTTAACCAGGGAATAAAAAGGGAATACTGTCCGTTCGCCTATAGTGGGAGGCCCAAACCCAGCAGTGGGACTTTTATGGGGTCTTATTATTTATAATGCCAGTTGCCACGTATGTCAAATGAATCACCGGACTCCTTCGCATGGTAATTATAAATTTTAGTAACCATTAAATTTTATACCATTCGCAGTACTTGAGAATTAAGGGAAAGTTGTTTACGTTCTTTCGCCACTTGTTTAAGTTTCTTTCGTCGAGCACTCGTTTTGGTAGTTTATGTGATATTGTGTTTTAATGGCTTTTGAAGGAGTAGACTATTTTAAACTCGGATACATAATGAGGTGTCCAAAATAACCCGATGGCTTGAGAACACTTGGATAAACATAGATTTATTATGTAGATAAAATGATTTATATATAGTTTTGAGAATCAATGTTCAATCAAGAAGAATAAGTAATACGAATTAAAATCGTTCAGTAAAAATGTAACTCTAAAGACACCCTACATGATTTACGCCACTTATCGCTTTTTTCATTCGATTTTTGACATTTTATTAATTAGTACATTTGGCTAGCGTCAGTGCAGGACCTTGTCACTACTTTTTTTGTCAAAATTGTTACATATTATCCTTCGGGTGTTTCCGTTTTCTACCCACTTTTTCTACCCACAAGCCCAAAATAATAATAATAATTCCGTTTTCAACCCATTACAAAATTCAATTCCGTTTTCTACCCACTGAACTGAGTACAGGCAGCAGTCAAAGTTAATTCGATTAAAAATATTTATTTAAAAAATAATAAAAGTTAAAAAGATTCTTATACATTCTTTACAAACAACTAAAACTCACATTTAGAATATAAAACATTATTACATAGATCACATAATTAACGTTTGGTACATAACATTTTCAAAATTCACAACCTCGTCAAAATATCAAATAACACAGAGTAAAATATCAAATAGACTGAGGAACTATAAATTAGTTTAATAAAGAAAATGTTTGTAACTATTGTTCACTACACTGAATGCATTTATTGCTTTTGGAATCATAATATTGAAAATATAACTAAAAGTTAAGTAAAATTTGAATAATTGGATAGATTGGGTAATACTAATAATCGACGTTAAAAGCATGAAGTGTTGACATAAATTATGTAATAGCTTTTTAAAAATTAATATATAAACGAGCTATGTTTCCTAACAGTGGCCTATACAAATTTTGCCACAAGCCAAGACATTAAGCGCAGATTCTATTTATTGTCTCTCTCTAACACATCATGTTTTTCGATTCCTTGATATTACAATATCCTTTGAACCGTGTTTTTTATTTTTTTGCGTCATTATTAATATTTGAAAGGAACTGAAGCATGTTTAGTTACTTTTTCTTTGCCACAACGCGGTTTACAGTCACATGCTAGCTTTCAAGAGCAATAGTTGTTTTGTGTCGACATCCGCATGAAGACCATAATTCTAGGCGATATTTTCCGCCAAACATATATGTTTTGACAATATAATCAATAAATCTCACTGCATCTTAATGCGTGGGCCTCTATTCCATAATATAGAGAAAAGCGTCATCCACCATTTATTTCGGTATTAAACCGAGCATCAAAGATACATACATACATGTTTTTTAAAATGCTTTTTTTTTGGTCATATTGAACTGTTTGCCATTTTTATATATCGCTTGGCAAAAGTGAAAGTAACAGGCTCTGGTTTTAGTTTCAGGGGAAATAATTTTGTAAAAAACTTGTTTATTCATTTGCGTGTTGGGTTATTATTATCCAGTGACGTCATACACACTTGCAGCTAAGAAGTCGTTCGTGAACTAATATTGAGTAGATTTAAACATTTTAATATTGTGAGCTTTTTATCTTGCAGTGAATAAATATTTAAAAGCAATAATTTTTCTGACCGTACTTCAAAACAATGAAAATTAGTAATGGGTTGAAAACGGAAAGCTTTTTGGGTAGAAGACGGAAAAAATATTATATTTATTTTTGTAGGTTGAAAACGGAATAGATTTTGGGTTGAAAGCGGAAAAAATATTTTTGGGTAGAAAAAGTGGGTAGAAACCGGAAACACCCAATCCTTCTGCTATGTTAATGTACAAATGTAAAATATAATTTCTTTCATTTAGATAATCATGTTTTCGTCGGCAAAATGTTAGTTACTAGGTATATCAACATAGGTATGTCAAATATAAAAATCGACTCTCGAAAAGTAGCCGCTTTAACGCCCCAAATGCTTTAAAGGTTAAAAATTTATTTGTGAACCGTCGGAACCAAATCGCGCTGATGCTGATGATTGACAGTAGCCAACATAGACTCAAACATTAAATAAATTTATAATTATTAGTCCATCATTCATCAATTTCAAAATCTTAGCCGTGAGATATAATTGCATTTTCTCACAACAGAATGCAACCGGGCATTAAGTTACGTTTGTTGTAATTTAATATCGATATCCATTAATCGCTTCTCACACGTCAGTGGCAATTAAGATGGTTGTCTAATGATACTTTGTGATTTCACGTTGATGGAGCAGTAATCTACGAGATCTTGTGAGTTCTGCCACATGGGCAACAGACGCCGTCTTCTATTACAACGGAGAAGGAGCGGAAGCGGGAGCGTAAAAGGAGCGGTAACGGAAAGGAAGCGGAAGCAGAATTATGCGCTTTTGTTTAAATTTTTCATCAACCCTCTAGTCTTAGGAATGGCTACGTGAATATGTATGGGGTTGAGTACTAGTTAAAGGTTGGATTGCGACATGGATATAAATGGAATGAGTAGACGATGGAGATAATTATCTCGACATATATTGATTATATCAGTTAGCAAAGCTACTAATTATAAATTAATATGTCGTGCTAGTCTTGATAATAACTTAAATAAGCACATTATTTAATACTAGTTTGAAAATAGTTAGATTATTAAACTTTATTGTACATCAATACAAACATGAACTTAAAATATTAAAATTATATATATTTATTTATGCATAAAGGGCGGTCTTATCGCTAAAAAGCGATCTCTCGAACCCCAGGAATTAATTGAGATGATAATGGCGATGTGGTATATATACGTAACATGTAGTAGGAACTACTTACATTTTATTATTATTTTATATTTATAGTTATTCGATTATTAAAACGTATTACTTTATAAAATTATTAAACCGTGTTACTTTATAAATGGTTATTAATATTAGTAACGAATAATATTTCTATTATGTAAATCATTCGTTTTCTCCAACCTATATCTAAACAAGTTGGTTCATACTATTGATGCGCGTTGCTGTTCCGTTTCCGCTGATATTTTAACTGTATTTTTTAAAAATCGCACTTACTACCGGCGTCATCGAGAATTCATGCCTGTAAATGAATTAATATTACCAATAAAGCGTTGCGGTTGGAGTTACTTAAGTTGTGATTGATGTAAAGAGCTTATCTTCAATAATAGCCGTATGTTAGGCATGTGTGGTGTTACAAGAATGGATAAGGTGAGAAATGTAGTACATAAGGGGATCTTTGAAAGTTGCACCCGTGACTGAAAAATTGAGAGGAAAAAGATTAAGTTAGTATGGGCATATAATGAGGAGGGATGAAAGTCACGTGACAAAAAGAATGTTAAGCTACTAGATGGATGGGTACAAATGTAGTAGATAGTAATGTGTAGAGGTAGACCAAAAAAAGATGGATGGATTGTATGAAGGATGATATGATGATATGTGGTGTGACAGAAGATGTATGTCAGAGTAGAGGAGTGTGGACGGAAAAGACATATTGTGCCGACACCATGTAATTCGGACATGGTGAAAGAAAAGAAGAGAGGCATTAAGGAAAATTTAAATGAAGAGGAGAAGGTCAAAGTATTAGTAGTATTCAATAAATTAGATGATGGCAAAAGGATTGGGTACCAATGATGAGGTCTTATAAATTATAGTATTAAAATTGTTCGTTCCTACAAAGTATTGTGAATAATCAGCTAGTTAACTTTCATACTTTTCAGGTCTTAATCGAAAGTTTGACTCTTACATATATCGTACGTTTTTAAATATCACTAAGTGACTGATGATATGACATTTTGTTGAATGATTCGATGAATTGCACAAATGAAAATGATCAAGACGCGAATTCACTATGATGACATTTACTAAATGTGAAAGTAAATTTGTATGTAGTTTTGTTTGCTCCTTTGCAACCTTGGATATAAAGCGATTAACGTAAAATTCAGTATTTATATAACTACCTACTTTCAATTAATTAGTTTGTTTTAAATAGTAAATTCCGAGTGAAGTGTTGGATCTGCCCTTCATCAAATTTAAAGCTAAATTGAAAAGTATTATGCTTAAAAAGGGATTACTATATTATAAATGAATATTTAAATGACGAAACTGTATTTACACAGCTGCTGACAGAACGCAGAATATAATGAATGTAGATGTTTTCCAGTCCTAATATTTTCCTTCTAAGACTCTAATTAGAATATAAAATAGTTTTGACCTTATTTCGTATCTTTATCAAGTCATTGACTGGATATCATATTTTGCTCTTTTAAAATAATTCAAAAAGCGTTCATACATGATATATAGCTTTATCAAGACTTAAATATGACTCAAACAAGCATTCATATGTGATATATAACTTTATTCTGATTTAAATATGACTCAAATAAGTATTCATATGTAATATATAACTTTATCAAGACTTAAATGGTAATTTGATCGATTAAAAGTTAACTTTGCAAGCGACAACGTCGGGATAATCTGCCGTTAAAAGGAATGCCATTAATAAAATGCATTGCGCCCGAGCAGGGGTCGTCAACACAGTCGGGAATAGAACTAGACGCAGCCGCGTTATTGGTATCTAATAATAGTGAAGACACGGAATCATAGGGGGCAAATGTCGCTGGCATCTGTTCATATATTTTTATTAGAGTTCACAGCTTTCACGTATTTTACGGTTTTAAGACAATAGTGGCAGAAGATTTTAAATATTTTAAGATTATTACTGTAAGCCAATAGCGTCTATGCTGCAAGCTGTTCAAATAAAAAGCGTCAAGAAATATTAGTTTGATATACTCGTACATACCAACCAAAGGTTTTAAAATAAGAAATGGTGAAGATTTTTGGTTTGATTATCAGAATTTAAATTAGGAAAGCGGGCTCTAAGTGGAGAAGCAGATAGATCTCTGAAGGCAAGCGGGATTTAACGATAGAATGATAATTTTGATACTGTTTTTTAATTTCGGTAGCGGTTTTGGTTCCTTGATAGCGATAGGAATTTTAATGTTGGATGGGTTTGATTGAAATTAGAAATAATAGGATATTTTTTTTACTCTCAAAAACATTATGGTTTCCGCTGAAACGGCTTTAAATTTTATACAAGAAAAGGTGCATGTAAAACTAGTTATAAATAAAAGTTGCTTTTTTGCAAAATCGTCAGTTGATTTAGTAGTCGTTTTTTGACTTTACATTATAATTAAATCCTAAAAGTGTTTAGGAATGTTTGTATTATGTTAGATCACAAACATTACAAAATGCTTTCGGGCACTTAATTGTCAATTAACTAATAGGAATGAAATAGTACATATAATATTGAGTATCCAGTGAGTGACCGAATAAGTGGCACATGTTTAGCATATGTTGCAAATATAAGATTCTATATTTAGTTAATAGGCGCTTTAAACGAACATCAGGTTTCTATTAGGAGAGTGCAACTATTTAACTCTTCGTCAGTATTCCTGTAATGCAGGACATTTGTTTTCTTTGCGTTCTACAATTTTAGACTTCATAAAATTGTCATATCCTTCAGTTTCTGTGTACATGAAATTTGTAAGGATGGTGTATTTTTGTGCTGCTACCTAACGTTAGGCAAGTTGGATAAGAAATAAAAATTAGGCGTTGTAACCATGTAGGTAAGGGGTATAGAAATTGACTGTATTTAGGAATGTGGAGTGTTTTTGAACAGGTCTTTGAGACTTATAATCATCTCAGGTAGGTACTATTTTTAAGTAAAGACTTGTTTATAATTAAATGTAATTTAGTGTATATAAATAAGAAGATATTTTTTTATTAAATGAGCAGACGACCCAGCTGATGAACAGCGGTTACTGTCATTGATAGACGTTTCCAACAATAATGATGAAACCTATGCGTTGTCAGCCTTAAGATATGCGATTGGAATGGGCGGATGGGATAGGAATGATGGGATAGGGAAGGTTAGAGTGGGGGAAAGAGAGGAAGTGGGCCATCAAACCTCTCAATCATCGCACAAAACATAATCAATTCAAGGCTAACCATTTCATTGTTTAACCTAAGAGGTGGCATAATACTCTTCCTTAAATAAGAAAAATTATTCCCACCTAAGTTTTGAATTACAAAATAGAAAATTTTGAAAACCGATACACGTGAGAGAGCTTAAAATTAACTTTAAAGAAAATTAACTTTGACGAGACGTTAAGTATCTTTTGATTTCAGTTTATTGATTTTTTAGTCAATTTTACGGAACCCTTTATTATACGTGGGCTGACACGCACTTGGCCGATTTTTGTTACTTTTGTGATGTTTTTATTGTTCTCATAGTTATATAAGTGTAACGAATATGATCAGCAAAAAGAAGTTGCTACTGTAATAACCTAAAAAATATTGTATTCACGCTCGAGTGATCATTACTTTCTATGGCAATCGTGAATTACATAATAATCTGTCAACTGGTATCAATGCCTAATGTTACGCGGTAAGAAAAATCATCGAGAGAATGTATTTATTTTGACGCGACAATTAGGTACGATATTAATTGCAAATATTGCTAACGTTCATAAAAGATTGATACTCGTAGAAAGTAAACTTAAGGTATTCCAATTCCGTCATCGTGGTCAGCCAACTGGAAGATCTAATGTCCACTACTGGGGACTCAATTCTGCTATTACGATCTTGTCAAAATCACCAGATACTGTCGTCTCAATCGCAGGTTTACTGATATCGCTATTATGTTAATTCTACTGGCGTAACTTTATTCTACTATCGTTCCTACTAATATTATATCACGTTCAGCACGCGGGTAAAGCCGCGCGCGTAGCTAGTAATATTATAAACACGAAAGTTTGTAAGAATGTATGGATTTATGTTTGTTACCCTTTCACGCAAAAACTACTCAATGAATTTCGATAAAACTTTATAATAATATAGCTTACACATCAGAATAACACATTAGCTATAATTTATAACGATATAGTGTGAATCATCCAAAATATAACGATTTTCCTTCACCACGCAGATGTTAGTTCTTTGAATAACTTCGCAACGCCAATTATATTGAAATATTAGAACTGGGCTCCAGGACGTAAGTTTTCCAAGTTTGGGCCCCCTCTTCACCTCGGCCTTGCACAGATCGTCTCTCCATGTGACTTGAGGGTGATTTATACCACGTCTTTCTTATAATAGGATTATACTTCAGGACTCGTCTGCTCCATCCGCCATCAATCCTGCAACAAAGGCCGGCCCACTGCTACTTCAAGTTGCTATGTCTGTATCCTTCGTACTTTTCGAATATCCACGTTTCTGCCACTTAACTACCAATTTCTTGCTTGCTGCCGTGGAGGTGAGCATAATATAAACAAGGCACGAGCACCACAAGTGATGAATATTGTTATCTTTATTTGTTTTTTCTTTATGGCTTTTGGTATTAAATTATTATAATTAAAGTTATTCTTTATCTTCTATAACGATGGCAAATACGGGATACTTTTTCTCCTGCAAAATGGGATAATTACGGCGGGATATAATCTGTCAATGATCATAAGTTTACGTGAACAAAGTAACGTGAAATTCCTTATAAAAATAAGCAGTTATTTACCAAGTACAAGGTTTAACTAAACAAAATATAACCGCATTTGAGCAACTGCTCAGCCATAAAAAAGTAATCGATTTATTTTCTTCTTTATGAGTATGTCGTTTGCACGAACGAAAATTGATGATAATAATATGTCCTCTGTATTGACAAAACGATGGTCTCCAAGGTGAGGTTTATAGTACGGGAAGCTCAGATAAGAAATTTAGGTCAAAACTTATGATATTTGTAACTCTTTATTCTTTACAAGACATAAGTACAAAGATTTCTTATATTTAGGATAAAACAGGAAACATGAGAATATAATTACTTTTAAGTAATTTGTTTCACACAATCAAGCTTTCAATGGAAAATATACAGAGTAGTTGGTACTCAAGTCAAATGGAATACTTTTTATCATCCTACAAAATGATGAAGCTTCCTAGATTTATTAGGAGAATAGGAAGTTATGACTCACAATTTAAACAGAACATGAATAGAAATATAATAATAATATGTGTTTAATCTGTAATTAAAATTATTTTCATAATGATTATATTAAATAAAAATATTTTAAAAGTAATAGTATGGTATTATATTTTGGCATACGCTAATTTTAGAATTTATTTTAACATAATCATATTTTTTATCCAATACTTACTTTCAAACGACTTCCGTCGTTCGTTTTCATTATATAACTTTTTTGATGATTCTTTTACATTCAAGTTTATTATCCATTTATTTTTGTATTATATAGACTATGTTTTTGTAGTTTAAAAACAATATTTTTTCTTGTATCTAAAATTTCGTAGACATTTTCGGGCTGATCGGATAAAAACGATTTTTTTTTCTTTTTAACAAATATCATTTTTCGAAAAAACCTGCATAACAAAAAGTTATGGCTGAACAATCACAAATCTGTACTTTTTGTCTGATTTTAATTAATTTTCTAAACACTATATCTTTGTAACCCAAAGTTTAATAATAATTACATAATATTTATGTGAAACAATTTTGAAGTTTTACTAAATCCAAAACAAAAAGAACCGTTAAGATCGTTTCGGAAACAACAAAAAAAATGGTTGAACATACATAAAAAAATATTTACAGGGCGCATTGAGAACCTTCTCCTTTTTTTTGAAATCGATTAAAACGAGATCAAGGTGCAAGGTCAAAATACATCTTAAGATGTGGTTGCTGACACTACTTCGTTATTTAACAACTGACAAATTACTAACCCACTTGTCAACCTATGCTGTAACAGACTTATTGGGTGCTCGGCTCCATGATTCACCGACTGAAAAAAACTGGTATAAAAATCACGAACCCTTTGCACGATAGTCGTATCACGACAACTAGATATTTCAACGTTCAAATGTCCACGAAAACTAGTTTTATACGCTACAAAACGGGCAAAGTCATTGCGATTTCGTGATTTCAATCAGTTTTCGCTAACCGCCGTTGCATGCGAATTTTGACGAGGCACAGTTTGTTTGATGTACTTTTTGCGATAAACCAACTGTTTTGTGAAACAGTGAAAGTTCGTAAAAATTGGCAACAAACATTCTTTGTTTTCTTTTGTTATTGTGAAGGAATATTGGAAATTATATTAATACGTATAAGATTTTCTGTGGGAATTCTTAATTGTTTAGTGCAATGTGACTTGAAGCTTGGTTGACTAATACTGATAATTAAAACGTTTGATTAAAATGTATGGACTTTGCCTGCCATTGCAGCGTAATGAATGACCACATAATTATTTATCTATGGATTACGATTTTTTTGTCAATATAACTTGAAAGTGTGGTTTTCTTTTATCCCATCGTAATCGAATACTAATTTAAATTTTAAAAGTCAAATTAAAATTCTTAATTCTAAACAAATAATAGTCATACGAAGGTTTAACATTAATCATATAGATTAATCAGTAAAGTGATTTTTCACAGATATTTTTATTATTATTAATTATTACCATTCTTTTAAATGTCTCGTAGCCTCATGCTTACCTTTTATGACAATATAAGATCTGCAATAATTTAATATACTATTTTACGTAGTTCAACATTAGAAATCGATGTCAGTGCAAACTACCTATATAATAAATAAACAAAAAAATAAAACCTCAACATATCGTCTTGACTTTTATACCTCTGAAAATGGACTGGTACGCAATTTACAAACTACAAAGTAAGCATTAGTGTTCAATTTATCCGTTGTTCCATAACATATTCCAGTCATAAGTCACACCGAAGCCTCTCGTACCTCAGGCAGACGGTAACGAGCTCTTAGAACACTATTTCGTTACAGCTGAACCGATCAATCACTCAGAATCGACACTTCATATCTCATTCTTGTCTCTTTACTAATAATCTTATTACCGAGTTCGTGACCTTTCTTTTTATTTCTGAAAGGGTGTCTAAACTTTGGACATCACGTCAGCACGTCATTAATATATATCTATATATACTAATATTATAAAGAGGCAAAGTTTGTGAGTTTGGATGTTCGGGGTAATTTCCGGAACTATTGATCCGATTTTGACAATTATTCACCAGTAGAAAGTTTCATTATTCTCGAGTGACTTAAGCTATACTTGATTGCGATTAATAATATTTTTAAAGACCCCCGGTGACGTGTCAGGAAACGCCTGTCAAATATGTAACAGAAGTAACGTTCCACACAATAATTGCGGACATCCTCATACGAGGCTTTGCGAGTGCTTTCTGCGTTTATGAATTAAAAATTAAAGGTTCCAAAGCTTAATTAAACCTTGATATGCTTGCGTGTGTGTGCGGGTGCATATGTTTTTTTTAATGACGCCCAGCTAAGTGGGTATAGGTCAGCTAGTTTAATAGAGATTAAAGTAGCTGATCTGTACACACTTAGCTGGGCGTCATTTCTAGAGAGAAATATATTAGACGCGAAAGTTTGTAAGAATGTAGGTACGGATGTATGGATGTATGTTTGTTACTCTATCTCACAAAAACTACTAAATGGATTTTGATGAAACTTTACAATGATATAACTTACACATTAGAATAATACATAGGCTATAATTTACAAAGGTATAGCGTGAATTATCCAAAATAAAATTTTATTTTTCTAATTAAAAGTGGTTCCATTTTCAAGTGATTATTTTTAATTTGGAGTGGGATGGTGTATAAGCTTGTGGTAATAAGGTGTGGTGAATAAAATATAAGTCGAATTTAACAATACAAATGGTATCTTTTGCGTAATTTAGGTTTTTGGAAGCGATGAGTGTGATTATTTACAATTACTTTTTTAATTTTAAAGGTAAGTCTGAGTTCCAGTGGTCGTGATTACTATGATTGAAATGAAGTTAAAACTTAAATATAAATTAGACAAAAACCAGTTAAAAAGTTTAACGCATTTAATTTATAATTGTCGTTACAAAAACTCTGCAAACGAAACTTATTACAGTAATAACATGTTTTATACCAAAATATCACACACTGTAAATTGCGTAAGATTAGCAACAACGTATTTTGTTTTATTGTTAATTCATAAAACGACCTCTAATTGAATTAAGGTCTACATCCGTATCATTGGAGAATCCCATCATGGTTGCGTAACAGCGACTAGCTGTACCCGTCACTTAATTCAAGCAGAACTTGGACGATATACTTCTTTATTCTTCCTGCACGATATCGAAATGACATTGACGCATATTGCAGGTATTTATTTATAAGGTACGTAGTTTGAGAGTCAGAGACAATTCAACATAATGTATAGTGATTTTGCCTCTAAATTTGTTCATTTTGTAATTTTCTATTTTATTTCCTAAATAATCTTAATAAGGTCATTTGTATTATAAACCTAACATAACTAATTTTTTTACTTTTAGAAATTAGTTCAGCCCTTTTGGTGCGTATAGAGACAACTTACAGATAGGAGAGATAAAATTTCTTAAAACTGCTTTATAATTAGGTAAATATATTAGGTAAAATAGCAGTTCTCGATTAAATTTTGGCACATTTCTGTTATATTAGTATAGATATGAACGAAGCCTTATATGCATTGACTAACACCGATGTTTTTGCCCTACACTAAAGAGACAAGAAGTGATTATTCCGCTTAGTACTAATTATGCGTGTTCAGATTGAATCCGATTAGCGACGTCTACTTCTTTGTGTTGAATGGCTTTAAGGAGACTTGATGGGAACACGCGATAACAAGCAGAACACCGTTGTGTTTACAGCAAGAACTAGACTAGCTTTATAAAGAAATTAATCTCCATATAGTAATAAATATTTACGTAGCCCTATAACTCTACACTCTACAATCAACATTATATACTAATATATAAGGTGCAGAGTTTGTTTCTTTGATTGAACGCGCTAATCTCAGGAACTTCTGGTCTGATTTGAAAAATCTTTTAGTGTTAGATAGCCCATTTATCGAGGAAGGCTATATCATCATGCTAGACCAATAAAGCGGAGCACCAATGAAGAATGTTTCAAAATGGGGGGTTTAAAAAAAATCCACGCGGACGGCGTCACGGGCACAGCTAGTTATATATAATTCTTCTGTTCGTGTGTATGTCACTGAACTCCTAAACGGTTGGACCCATTTTGATGTCTTTTTGTGTGTATTAAGTTGGTTAGATTCACAATTTGACCGGGTAGGTGGTGCTGCAATTGGGACAGATTTTTATTTTTCAGAGTAGGAAAAGTCTGCCGGGTCCGCTAGTAATTTATATATTATATAATATTCCAAGGGTTACTAATGTAAGTATATCATTTAAGACATTGTTGAACTTTGCTTACAATTTTGTTGTATTACATAAAATTACCCCACAAAAGGGGTAGGTCTAAGCAATGCTGGCTTGCGTTGTGAAGGCTGAGATGCGTATCAATATTTTGAAAACAAGGGACGCTGATGATCACGCGAAAAGGAAAAAGTAAATAACTAGAAAAGCGGACCACAGGTTTCGAACTTAACGCCCCGGATGCAACTGGAATTCAACGCTCGTATAACGAGGATGTATATACACTTAATGACCCATGAGATTAAAATATATTACGGATTAACTATAAGTTTAGAACGAAAACTTACCTCCCTTAAAATAAAAAGTTTTTAAATATCTGAAATTTTGAATGTTACAGGAAGATAAGTGAGATCTGAAAATTAAATTGCGACTGCATGATTTATAATTTAAAATTTACTTAAGATATATATGTTTACGGTCTGGGTGTATTTAGCGCTTAAAAAATTGTGAACACCTGCCTTAAAATCATCCGTTTCGAACGCTAAACGGTTCGCAAAGTACCACCTGGTATAGAAACAATGGGCCCTATATCGCACAATCGGCTTTTCAATTTGCATTTCACAATGGCAGCGCGATAAAGAAATCCTTTGATTGTGCACAATGCGGGCAGATCGCGAATGTATGATTGCGGTGAAGAAAGTAAGTTCTAAAAGTACATTTGCAAACCAATCCCTTGGGCTGTGACGGTGTTATTATTGGTCGCGTGCAGCGTCACACCGGACGCAGCCTACGGCGTCTGTAACGCGTCACCGCCTTATGTTTGTTTTCACTGTCATAAAATATTGATAATACGAATGTCCGCTTGATTCACTGAATTAAAATTATCTTTTAACCTCAACACTCCAGCCTTAGTCAAACTGTAGGTACTTCGCTATATTTAACGTCAGCGACTTACAGTTTGGTTAAGACTGTTATTACAGAGTTCTTGTGGCAGCTCGAAATCTCGCAAGTCACAGTTTATTTAAATATTCTTAGCCAAAATAATTATACAAAGAAAAAATGGTAAAATCTCTCTAACAATACGCCTTAAAATTTTCTTTCAAATGTTTTGATTAAGTCATTATTAATCTGAATGCTGGACGACACTTTCATTTATGTCAAAGCTTTAACGGTAATGTCAACACTCGCCATGACCGAAATAAATCAATTGAACCAACAACTTATCGAAAAATTATTTACGTCTTTCATACTGTGGGTTTAATTATAATGTTAAATCGGTTTAATAAATAAAAACGGTAACGAACTTTCAGTTTTTATTACGGGACACGTCTCGGTTTATTCTAATACCGGTCAACGGCATTCTGTCCGTTTCTAGGGTTATGTGAATCACTATTTGTGTGTGCGGAATTCGAAAATAAAAGTAAACCCTGAATATACCCGTACACACGAAGCCGCTGAAGATAATAGTGTAAATTTTATTGCCTTCAGTTGTTGTGTAAATCTTTGTCGAATAATAATAAATAAATGCATTAATTAGATAGACTCACCCAAACACTCATCGACTAAGAATCCGCTTGGCTTCAGAAGCAGATATCATACATGCACGGAAATTGACACCAACTAAACCAATAATTTAAGCAATTGTAATCAAATTTCAAGGCGGCCGCCATTTAGTTTATTTCAATAACTCACTGTATTTGCCAAAAATCTTATTATTTCTTACATGACTGTCTTTTTAACACCACAAATGAATTCGACGACAAATTGGCGACGTCTACTAAGTTGAAAGTTGAAATTGCGGGGACAGAGATATATACATATATACTATTATGCAAAAAGAAAAGAATATGTATACATCATTAAGGAAATATTATAGGAATATGTATGTATCAAGAATGTGTAATGAAGTTTGAATAAGAGATGGCCCCCTGACTTGACTACATTAAATAATAAAAACTACTTATATTGTGTCAAAGATTTATGCTTGTTTGATTACGTTTATTTTTATGATTATTTTAGAACATTAATGAAGACATTAAGTTATAAGTGGTATGCATATTTATGCAGCTATATTACACCTTGTGAATTAAAAGATATATTGAAACTGAAAATATTAAATTATTATAGAAAATGGTGTTTTGTTTTAGAATATGGACAAGAGTAAAAAAATATATCGAAATCGGTATCTATACTTTATAATAATATGCTCTTGAAGGAATTCGAAGAATAATAATTGCGCTTTAGAAACCGTAACTCTGAATCATTGATTATTCGACTGATTATTCGTGTAAGTTTTGAAAGGTGACTCTGCTCTCCTATTTTGACGTTTTATTTTTAAACATATTTAGACCAAATAAGTGAATACTTCAGACCCTTAATAACATTATATACAATCTCACTCAATCATTTGGTCTAAAATATATGTTAAACAAAAAAAAAGAAAGAGATAAATGACCTGTTTTTTAGAGTTATGTCTATTACTGGGCCATTTTTTTTATTGCAGGATTTCAGTAGACAGGCAAACGGCCCACTTGATGGAAAGCGGTTACCATCGCCTATGGAGATTTGCAACACCTAAGGTGCTACAAATGCGCTGCTGCTCTCTTAAGGGAGACTGGAACCTGGTCACTGATGCCGGAACACAACTCATGGTTGTTATGGCGACATACTTTAGACCAGGGGTGGTAGTTATCCAGTCGGGCAAATGCCCTGCCACCTGGCTGTGGGTTGCTTTGTCGCCTTTTACGACAGGCCGCCCGGTCGGAGGAAATTGTATTCTTTCTCCGTTCCTGCTCGGATATCATTTCACGGATATCGGATTATCATTTGCCGATAAATAATTCCATACATTTAAGGAAAGAAGTTGTTCTGTTTAAATATTCTTCTAAAATGTACGGAACCGTTTTTAAATAAATCTTGCCTGCTTTTTCAATGTTTGATTATTCAGAGCGTATCCAGAATACCGCATCGTTTCTTTAGCCGCAGCAAGTGGTTGCTCACCCGCTGATTAGCCGACTCCGAGCGACCGGAACGGAGTGTAATGAGTTTATTGTAATTATGCATTCCTATTATGCGGTACCCGTCTATTGGAGACGCATCGGTATTAGATCGGTTAATCACATAAGTAAAACATTGTAACGAAATGCATTATGTTCCTGGTCAATCAATTGATGCGAAGTAGACCATAAAAAATTGATCATAATCGCGGTGGAATTATGGTTTGTTCTTGGAAAATATAAACGCTCCAATTTATTTTGAAATTCGGTATTTGAGAACGTCATCCACAAAGAAACTTTTTATCATCGCACAAAGCGTCACAGCCTCCTTGATTTTTGAGAATACTGGTTTATGACGTCATAATTGTAACGAGTCAAATAGCTTATGAATTGTTGTTTAAAGTATAATTAAAATTATTTTTACAAGAAACTGTTGAAATTGATATGATAATAATGTTACATACCGATAAAGAAATGCGCACCAGGTTTATTGCCCCTCCCGCATTTGGAGTTCTTTTGTTTACTTCGTATTTAAAAATTGTAATTAGACAATAGCCTATTGTTTTTGTTTTCGTCTTTGTTGGCCGTTCGCAGGAATAATTAGCCAAGTGTGCAAATTGCTGTTTCTCGGAAACCCCAGTGCACGCGGTCGATTTTTTGTACTGTATAGTTAGTATAAAACGATGCGCGAACGGAGGGGTGGGGCAGCTCGCAAGCCAATTCAAGCGAGGATTACGATACGAGCAAAACGTAGATTCGACAAGTGATATAGTGACGGATTTGCTCGTGTTATTGAATTGTGCAGTTTGTACTGGCTGTGTCCAGTTATACTTATACCTGTTTTATACGTGTTTGTACAGTTCTAATAAATTCTATAGTAATTCCAACGGCATTTTAAGTCCTGCGTAACTCGTATCAATAAGATATGTTGACACCTACTCCTTTATATGAATACTGTCTGAGATTTTTGTAATGTATCTAATATCTAATTTATTCTATACGTGTTTTTACTTTTTGTCTTGCTTGGCACCGTATAAGTAAGCTACGTTACACTTTCCATACAGACTATGGAGGAATACTAAGTTTAACAATCGCCTGATAAGAAGGTAGCTCTAAAAACCTCTTATTGGTAGACAGATGACAGTTATTTGCTCACCCAATAAATAATTACAAAAGTGCTGGATTACAATATTGTCTTGGTAAAAACAATAAGCTGTCTTATCGCTTAAAGCAATCTCTTCCTTTAAAATCTTTACCCTTAACTTTAATCCAATTTACAATGTCTGTTAGAAAATACCATAGGCCTTTCTGATCTCGCTTTTTACGTTCTGTTGATTAAAACATGAATAATAATAATTTAATATTAAAAATTATCATTCATACGAAAATTAAATAATTTTGGAATTAAATAAAATTGGTAAGATATGCATCACGACAGAGATTTTTGAATAATGTCTACAATCAACGATAATAATGTGTTGCGTAAGCGTATATAATTATGTGTTGGTAATAATTCTGTGTGAAGAATAATTTTATCTTTCGATTGGTGGCCAGTTCCTATATCTAACCTTACGATCATTAGACTTACTATTGATTATAATTTGACATAAGCTCCATAGAAGTAATATCAAAATTCAACCGATGGTAAGGCAAGTGAATTAATAATAAAATATTGGAACCAGCCATAAGATTCTTCAGTATTTTGGCACGCAACTGCTGCGGCTCTGCTGGTCACATTCACGTGCTGGGGTCAGCGTCTATTCAAAAATCCAATTCGCCCCACGAAACAAACATGTTTATTTATATTTTTGTTATTATATTGTCTTCTCGTATCGTTTCTATATGTTCTTTTAGCAATATTTTACTAATGATTTTATTTTTGTTACAGGTACGTTTTAACTCTCACGCACGCAGTATAGAAAAGAATTTCGGTATGTAAATAGAAAGTAAAAAGGTGCCATTATTTATACATGTTGTGGTATTGTAGCGTGGGATTTCGACACGTGAATTAGTATATGCACGTGAAGTTTAGGCAGGTCACATAAAAAAATAAACTAAAAGTCTCCTATATCACTGGTTACTACTAACTAAGGCTGGTTGACAAATTGATAAGCCTTAACCTGTAATTTAAAGAGGAAGCATCGCAAAACACAAACTTTATCTTTTCACAATTTATGGACGGTTTATAATATGAATAGTTAGATTATAAACTCAGAGTTCTTACAATATTCCGCTGATAGGCCTGTACTGTAACGGCCAGCCGTGGTCAGAGCTGACCGGGATCTTATTCTCCAAATGAGAGACTGGTTTAGGATGTAAATTTATAGTCTCTTCCAAAACGATTTACAAAAGATGTATTCCGTTGGCGTAAAATAATTATATTTATTGTTTTTTTGGATTCCTCGATTTAATATATATTATAACCACTAGGTTAGTAGTTACAGTACCTACCTATATATAATAAGTTTTGCAATGACTTTATTATAAACTAGCTGTGCCCGCGACGTCGTCCGCGTGGAATTTGTTTTCAAAACCCCCTGATTTTGAAACAATCTTCATTGGTGCTCCGCTCCTATTGGTCTTAGCGTGATGATATATAGCCTTCCTCGATAAATGGGCTATCTAACACTGAAAGAATTTTTCAAATCAGACCAGTCGTTCCTGAGATTAGCGCGTTCAATCAAACAAACTCTTCATCTTAATATATTAGTATAAGATGACGCACCGTGCAGCACAGTGTCATTAATAAGGTAAATCCGCATTCAATTTCACTAATATTGCGCAATTTATGGCACTATTGAAAATTTGTTTTAAGAACATTAATCCTTGAATGTCAAAGAAGTGCAAGCGGATGTATATATTATGCACTATGCTAAATCCGAGTGAGCGGTCCACCAAAGTGGTTTCATTCTCACGCAGCCTGCGGCTTTGTAAATTGTCATCAATTTACCAGTTGGCGTTTAATCTGCAATAAAACAGTAGGCCTCCATACTTTACTTATTTGACATTCGTAATTAAAACCACCTACTACCTGTCTCATCACATTCTACCTCAAGGGACATTCTAAATAATACTCCCACGCTGGTTTGTTTTCCTGGTACTCTTGAGTTTTATTACTACTATAGTAAACGATATGATTACTAAATTTAAATTGCAATATACAAAAGCAATCATAATTGATTGTTTGTTACATTTAATGAAAAGAAGTTAATGATTTTTATTAAAAATCATTGTATGTCAGGTTCGCAATTTATTATTCCGTTATTTACCATGGTCTGGGTGTCTGGGATTGGCCCCAGAGTGGTCCGTTGTATATTACCCATAGCATAAGCGTAACTTGCTTCATTTGGGCATATACAATGTGTGTGTTTGTTTGCCGATTATTATTATTATATACTTACCAACTACTAGAAATTCTTTTCCTTAATCCCCATCAATCTGGCTTCTGTCCTGGTCACAGCACGACAACTACCCTCGTCAAGATCGCCGATGTCATCCGGTACGGTATGGATAATGATTTGCTGACCTTGCTACTGCTACTTGATTTCAGCAATGCCTCCAACAATTTCACCTTTGACCTATAGTACTCGGTATTCTAAGTACCCTTAACATATCTCTTGTAGTAATCGAATGGTTTCAAAGTTACCTGTGCGGTCTCCGGTAGCAAATTAGAGCTGACGGTAATTATTCATCACAATATAGAATTATCTATGACAATAATGTTTTAAAAAGGTCATCTTTCATAAAATACTTAAAGAAAGTCTAATAATACAATTTTTTTAATCATTTTAATACATCGTTGACACTATATAAACATCAATTTATGGCAGTTGTCGAGGATTTGTTTTGAACATAGCGAAATCAATGAAACTGTTATATACTTCTAAATCTTAAATTTTGTTGTTCTTATATAAAAATTTCACAAGTGACGTTCAAAACCAAGTATAACATATTTATACTGAAAGGTTTTAAAAGCAGTATTTCTATAGAATTATGTTTTCAAAACTTTCCAAGAATTGTACCTGGTTGTTATTGAATAAACAATAGTTGAGATAATCTAATTTGCCGCAAAATTCATTCTATATTAATATATAGAGATGAATTTTGCTTTTGATATATAGAGATGAATATCGAACCACTGCAATATGAGCCTCAAGTACAAAAATGTTAGAAACGCCTACGAGAAATAACCGAGAATGATCGTTAATTAATTTTGACGTGTCCTGAGTTATTATTAAACACTTGCAGTCATTATGTTTTCTTTTAAGCTTTATGGCCATTCTTTAGATTAATCGATATATGACTTTCTAAAGTAAACGCTACGCCCACATTCATTATAGATAATTATCTTATATTGAGTACATTTCTATTTTAATACGAGTATGTGTGGGTTGAAGAAAATGTCAAGTTACAAACTATTTTCTTATAATTCTTTAGTTTTTGTCAAAATAGAATCCAATTAATAATTATTTAGCAAATCGTGATAAGTTAATATTGACGTTGGTTTAAGTCTCGGTTCGAAACATGCATCGCTTCTTCACCTTTTACAGTTCCATAAACATTTTCAGTCTTATTCATATCTAGTTAGAGTAAGTTTGTAGACTTCTTTAAGAACCCTAAATAATTCTACAAACTTTTTCTAACCCAATATGAATTAGACCGTTTAGGAAAAACTGAACATTCCGAAATTGCCTGTCTGTCTGTGTGCCTGGTTGTATGTGAACAAAATAGTATTAAGGTACCGTGGCTACCGTACATTTAAATAAGAGTTGTTTTTTTTTGTAAGAATAGATGGCCGGACATTAGCATTCAGAGTTGGAAACAATTCATTTAATTGTGAAGTTAAATTGTCATTAATAGTCAATTAAATAAACATGTTGACGTTTGTCACCTCTTCGGAACCCTTTAGAGTACATGGACTGCCAAGCATTTATAATATTTATATGCCTATTTTATTTTTAAATATTTAATGTAATTTAGTTAACTTATCCATTATAAATTGTCATATTCGAAAGTAATTTGTTTTATTTTTTCTTAGCCATCCGTTAAAAATCCGCTATATTATTTTTTTCGTGGAAAAAAATGGTAGTACGTACTGCCTAGTTATTATAATAACTGCATCTCATGGTTAGTGTTGAAATAGTCGACACGTTCAAACCGCATCACCTATGACCCGGGTGTGATTAGCACGTTGCGGTTGAGTATACCTCTCAAAAGATATTTGTTATATAACCATCTTATTAATAGAGTACATTGTTCATGAACAATTTGTAATTGTGATGCACTTACGTGGACGACTGTAAAACGTGGGAAATTCAGATATGCCAGGAAGCAATGTTTGCAAACCTTTCTTTTCACCTTCTTCAATTATTTGCGGACGGCACAAGTGACTTTTCCTACCATACTTCATACATAGTCATCCTTCACACAATCTTTTCACATATTTTTTTTAATTATTAACACGCTTTTATTAGTTTTACCTGTATGTATGTATGTATGTTTGTAACCGACCCCTTTGAGCTCGATTTTGTCCTACTTTGAACGATCAGATTTAATTCAAACTTTGCACACCTGTCAAAGGTCGATGACAATGCAATAATATAGTACCATGGAGCTGATCTGATAATGGAGTGGGAAGGTGGCCATAGGAACTCCTGTACTAAACAAGATAGACCCTGCGTGTTTGGGCTCGTATGTTTATATCGCGTGACAAGGCAATAATATGGTACCATGGAGCTGATCTGATGATGGAGTCGGAAGGTGGCCATAGGAACTCCTGTACTAAACAAGATAGACCCTTCGTGTTTGGCTCGTATGTTTATATCGCGTGACAATGCAATAATATGGTACCATGGAGCTGATCTGATGATGGAGTCGGAGGGTGGCCATAGGAACTCCTGTATTGAACAAGATAGACCCGTCGTGTTTGGGCTCGTTTTACTTGTCTTGGCTAGCACTCTGCTGCTACATGATATGCAGGATCTCAAAAGCTTGTATTTAAAAACATTAAAAAAAAAATCAACTACGTTTAATACATTTTAGTTTCTGTTTTTTTTTGGTCTACCATTACCTTTGTACTATTCAATTTTGCATCTTAGCATTCTTTTTGTAACGTGACGCGTTCCTCCTCATTACATGACCATACTACCTTAATCTACTTCTTCTAAGTTCTTCAGTCACGGTCATTTCATTCAACTTTGAAATATCTCCTTATGTACTCATTTCTCACCTTATCCATTCTTGAAACACCACACATCCATCTCGATATTCTCATTTCAGCTGTGTGAAGTCGTTTGTGGTATATCACTTTAGTGGCCCAACATTCGGATCCGTATAACATGACTGGTTATATATATATATCTGACCTTTTATGTTTGCAAACTATATCCTATTATTATTAATATTATAAATGAGAAAATTGTAGAAAAACAAAATAGTTTACTATTCAATTTATTCATTTGCTAGAATATAGTACATACAAGCGATAACACACTAAGAGCATAAGAGCATAAATAATGTAAAATATACATGCTTTTGCCTGTTTTGCGTGCAAATTACCTATTTCAAATTTTGTTTGTGAGGATGTTTAATTATTCTTTCATACAAAATCTAGTGAATTAATTTTAATGAAACTTTACTTTTATGTAGTTTAAACATTAGAATTACAATTAGGATATTATTTATAATTATATTGATTAAATTGGCCAAAATACATACATATAACAGTATAATATTATTAAAGTACTTTTATTTAAATTATAGGTATATATTTTAATACATTTGTATAGTTTTCGTTATTTATAAACTGCGTCACAGAAAGAATTAATAGTAATATAGGGTTGTCTAGAATAGGCCGATTTTTAGCAATAGCCGTTCATTTTACTATTTATGTTTTTCTTGTTTATATATAATAATATAACATGCTTCAGTACAAAAGCATCTGTCATTGTGATTTCGCGCGAATTAAATCACGGGCAAAGCTGGTTTCTAAGAGTTATATGGAACCAATGAAGATGTTCGCCTTGATGCTGGGACGTGTCTGACCCTGCAATGACCGGGGTCGCCCGTAGAAAGTTTCGGATGCGTTTGATTATAACATCTGTCAAAATTGTATACGCTTCGCCTCAAAATGTTATCTCTGGAACTAAGCCGTAATAATAAATAATTGCAAACATAATAGTTTGAATTTCAATCATTTTAACGTATCGTGATACGTAGTGAAAACTAATTATATTTAAGATGTGATTTTTGACCGACGTTTATAATCGCATGGCATTCTTGTTTATAATAGTTGATAGATTTTTTAAAATGAAGTGGACTACTGGGACTGACACCAGTCTCACACAAAAGATTTTTATTATTTGAAAATTGATGTGTCAGAAAATAAATAAAGTTTTTTCTTGCGCCTGTTACGCTTTTATAAATATTTCACTTTTAGCTCTTCTTAAAGAAAAGAGTTAACATACGTAAATTTGGCCCTGAAACATACTCCGCCTTAACCAAAACCAAACAACTAACTTCTTGTAACAACTCGAAAGTCAAATTTGTCTAAGAGATATATGGCGAACCTGTAATTGTTGCTTAAAAATAATATTTTTATAATAATTAATTCGTTTTTGAAAATAAAATTACGTAGTAAAATGTCATACATCAAATTATCCATATAAGTTACTATACCCGATTCTTTATAAAGCTCAGGAGAACTAGAGACCATTTAAAATGTTGATTATAACCATCTAGAATGGTAGGTATTCTAGCTAATGGTCGTTAAGAGTTGCATTATCATTCCCAGTTATCAAGTAATTGTCATGATATTTGGCTATTGGTTATTTTAATACGGTTGTAACACCTATTTTTATTTAAATCCATATTATAATTTCCGACCTGATTTAGACATGAAAATAACATGCGGAAAACCCTGGCGTGAATACGTTTCCTTGCCAAAAATATGTGTGAAAAAGCGAAGAATATTAAAGTTGCCAAATAGCCTTTATATCAAACAAATTACTAAAAAACCTAGTCAGCATGACATATCCTATATAGGCGCGACACGCGCAGATTACGTTTATGTCGAAAATTCGTATACCAAACAACTGTTTGTCATGCAACAATAGCAGGTTGCTTACATGCTTATGTTTGATAAGGGAGGTCACATACGCTGATACATTTGTGCCATAAAAGTTTCGCCACCACATTTTATGTTAGACATTCATCACACTAATTTTTTAAAAGTAACGGTCCTTGAAGCCTATAAATATTTGTTTTTAATTTTAACCCTAAAATGATAACAGCTAAAAGTATATAAACTTTATTTTTAAATACACTCTTTCATTTTATATCACGCCCGATTATATTGCTCAAGTTATAAATTTCAACTTTCGCTTCCCTCCCGTAATATTAAAAATATTTTTGGTTATACATATTTGCAAACATCGAGAAGACTTCTATAAGTGTGGAAAATGTCATATTTGTAGACGTTATATATCCCGATATAATTGGATGCGATCAACAGACACAAAGCCGTCCAGAAATTTGAGGCGCAGGTGTGTGAAGAATTTGCCCCCTCATATCCATTTGACTACACGGAAGCCTTTTGCATTCGTCATCTCTCTTTATGTTATGTCACATAGATTTTTCTTAGAAACTACAGGGTTATATCAAGATTTATTTTCTATGCGCCGCTACACATTGGTGTATAGTTTATTTAAGTATCTTTAGTCAGGTCTATCACTTCACATTCACCGAAAAAATGAACAGAAACGTCATGAAGCAAAACCTAGAGAAAGAAAGAGAAAATGTTAAGTGCTTGTATATTTCTCCACGAGCAATACAAATCACCTCAATTTCTTCAAGACGCAGACGGCAGGAATGGTATATGAAATTTTGTACTCGCAAAAAGACCAGAATACCTATCATTTTTATATTTTTTTTACTGCAGGAGTTAAACAGATAGGCAGGTGGCCCATTTAATGGAAAGCGGCTACCATCGCCTCTGGACATTTGCAACACCAAAGGTGCTACAAATGCGCTGCTGCTCTCTTAAGGGAGACTGGAACCTGGTCACTAATGCCGAAACTCAACTCAAGGTTGTTATGACGGCATACTCTAGACCAGGGGTGGTAGCCATTCAGTCGGGTAAATAACCTACCACCTGGCATATGTGTAATACCAAAACCCCGATTTAATTCAGTCTATCGTCATTAGAAGATAAACGATTGCCGTTCTATTATTACTGTAACTGTGTATTAACAACAGTTAAAAAGGAAGCCCAAGCTTTCGAAAGCGTCGTAAAGACTAATTGAGTCATAAGGATGTTCGTTTTTTATTCGGATTACTTTATCGACTTAAGTTTTGCATTTCACATTTTAACGTCCGTAGAGAATGATAATAATAGACCCGAGACACGTGAAGTCGATAAAATTAATATGCAAATATCCTTTTTCCTGTTCTATAGTATATTATGAAATGTACGCTAGGTATTTGTAAAACACTTTTAATCAATTCAATTGAGGCATCGTCATTTTAGCTCTTTCTCTCCCTCTCTTGACGGATGAGTTAGTGTATTTATTCAGTGTTTTTATGGGGTATTTTGTTGCATGATGAATTATTTGTTTATATTTGTTGGTTTGCGTAAATGTGGCACAAGGTAACATCTTTCAATTAACTAAATTACCACGGCCTCAACTGACTTTGTTGAGCTGAAACGGTGTCCAACAAGTGATTTATATCTGTTAATAACATGGTGCATTCTAAAGAGATAACTCACTTTATTAATTCTTAAGACTTATGAGGAAATAAACATTTATCGATTTCTTTGAGCCACATCAAAATTATTTTTAATGGGTATTTAAGTGTCTTACTGTTAAGTTTAGCTAATGTATTGTTGTAATTTAAAAGACACGAAAAGTTACAATGACTATATGGGTAGTCAAGAAAGAACAAGATGAACTATGTATTAGATATGAAAATTAATGTTATTAAGAATAATAGTCACAACGAAAACATGGAATTAGTTCGCCTACTCTTAGAATGCGTTCCTGATAACGTGAACATAAATGGACGGATAATATCGTAATGACGAACAATTTACTATAAAAATATTTTTTTAGTTTCTGTATCGTCGTTGATGATTCAAGATTTAGTTGAAATTCATATCACCACGACAATTTACGTTAAACTAAATTAGTTAAGTACAAAACGCAGACGAATTCTTTGATAGACCTGACTATAATTATTAGGGCCGATTAACCTGTTCATTGATCATCGTTCCTTGCTAACGCGAGTACAAGTCACATCATAAATCTCGTGCTATCTCGATCGATATTTCTCTATAGCGCCACGGAGCCAGCGAATTGTCAACGGAAGCCAACTATAAAATATTGCCTAATTAAAAACGACACGAACTAACCAACCGGCTTTCTATTAAAACATAGAATCGATACACGACAGTGTCCCCTCACTTTTTTAGAGATGACCAGTACATCTTTTTTTACGAGGGGAAATCTGATTGATAATCAACAGCCGCGCAGGGAATCGTGGCATGTGTGTGGAATTGGCTAAGTCGGGTCGGCATTAGCACCGTGAGTGCTATTGTCAAACCACGAAGAGGATACGCAGTAAAACCACTCAGCGTTCCTTTCTATGCCTTATGCCGTGCTAAGGGAAAAGCGGGGATCTACAAACTCGGCATACTCTGGTAGACGGGGGCTCAATGGCCACATCCACTGCCGGAAGAAGGAAAGCTCTCAGCATAGTCGAGCTCTAGTTCAGACGTGGGGCGGTTCGGAATTCGCCCCACGGGAGAAGAGACGGGCGCACGCCAAACACGGCATGCCCCTACCTCGATGGTATAACCGCGAGTGAAAACCTTTTCCCTTGGGATGCTCACCGTGGGTCCCTTAACTACTACTCTATTTTTTTTATTACAAAGCTGACAAAAGATTGACGGCCCGAGTGGTTACCGTCGCTTGTTTACGGTTGCAGCACCAGTAGCGTAGCTAACGCGTTGCCAGTCTTGAGGATGGGATAGATTTGATGGGATAAGCGATAGAGGAAGTGGGCCATTAGATCTCTCACTCATCGTACGAAATATAATTATTTCAAGGCAAACCATTTCATGCCGATATTCTTTGAGAGCGTGGTATCACACTGATCGAGCCTGCGTTAAGAGCTGTCATAAAGTAAGGATTCCAGCATCGGTCTACCATACACGTGAAATTGAGGAACCCTCCACATTCCAATCTTACTCACACGGTGCCAAGTGTTTTTTAAAATATTGTAACACTGTAATTAAAATACCATATTGTGCTCTCCCTTTTTTTCTTAGTATGGAAAATAATAACTTTCAGTAATGTATTATTTTTAACGGACTTCGAAAAAAGGAGGAGGTTCTCAATTGTCGGGATCTTTTTTTTTGTTGCTTTTTTATGTATGTTCGCCGATAACTCCGTGATTTATGATCCGATTTACGTGATTCTTTTTTTGTTCAACGCGGAATAGCTTCCAATTGGTCCCCCAAACATTTTAAATAGTTTGACCCAGTAGTTTTCATTTTATGAACATTTCAATGAACAAAATTTCCTTTTCGTTCCATATGTATACCGATTACTCGGAGATTTATGATTCGATTTACGTGATTCTTTTTTTGTTCGACGTGGAATAGCTGCCATGTGGTCCCCTAAAAATTTGACATAGTTTGGCCCAGTAGTTTTTATTTTACGAACATGTTTTTGTTCCCGTTTCTTGAGACCTATATTTTTAAGAAGCGCGGCACCATTCGTAGGTCCACCTATACATAGCTAGACACTAAAAGTAACAAATAAAAAATAAAAACTTCGTTTAAAAAACTGACTTCAAAAACTAAAATGAATAAAATAACTTATTTCTAAAGCTATTATTATTAATATATATTATCTAAAACATTTTGAAGTCGGTGCAAAGTAAAGCATAAAAATTGCTATATTTTGAAAATTACTAAGTCGGTTTTTTTTGTTCATAATACTTAACTATATTGACTACAAAAGTAAATATGCGAAAGTGCTGATTTCTACTAAATCATCACGTAAAAGTTTTAATTACAAGTTATTAGAGTTATAAATACAAAGTTGCTTTCCTGTAAACACGTCGTTATCATATATATGACAATCGGATGTCCGAAAAACAAACACCGCAACTAATTATAATCGATTAAAGAATACGATTATCGATTACTGTCACGATTGGGACGCGATAGATTTTAAAACGATTCTCGATCATTCTGCGCGACGGTCGTGATTAATCAACGACCTACGCGATACTTAAACTCGATTTTACCGATGGTAATATGTAATTATATGTAATTTATATTTATTATTTGACCATAGAAGGTAAAACGTACTGCTGTTCGTTATAAAATATATGTTAACCCTTTGAGTGGGTTTATCGAGTTGCGATTACGTACAACAGCTACCTGTTTAAAAAAAATCGGAGAGTAGGGCTTTATTTTTATTGGCTTGGTAGCAAAGCCTTTTACCTCTAGAAGTTTTATCTACGCGTGCCAAAAACTCTTTATATCTTTGTAACGGGTGATTTGATTTATTGATATACATACATCAGTTTGGTAGCAAATTCTTTTAAGGCAAGTTTTATTTGACATTAACACTTCACTTAAGATTTATACATAAAAATTTTCTCAATACAGTCAATATACTATATACATTGATCATTTTCAGCAGGTTTATTAATAATTAATATTATTATCAAAATTAAATGTGACGCTAATTTTACTCTAATGTTTGATTAACTTATCTATTCAATGATTTGATTGTGTGTTGATAAAATGTAAATAAAACTTAAAAACAAAATAAATAAGCAAAAACTAAGTAATAAAAGCTATTAAAAAAAATGGATAAACCTTGCCATATTTATTCCTTAAAAACATGGTAGGTCTTCAAATAGGTGTTGTCGTTTTTTATATTTTTGTTGGTTCGGGGTACAATTTTCACACACACAAATCTTACATCGTATTTTACTACATTTTTAAATATCACTGCTAATATTTCGACGTTATAATATAAAATCTCTGCGTGGCGATTTATTTATTACAGTAAAAAGCTGACTCTCCTCCGTTACAGACCCTCTTTTACGTCTCAAATCTTGACTGCTGAGGTCACACCATTAACCTCAAATGTCATCAAGGTCACACGAACCCGGCGATCTTTGAAAGGTAAAATCATCACTTTTTGAACTCTTAAAAGGTTAAATAAGATGTTCGTTATTTGAAGAGTGTTGAGTACGTTTAGTTCGTGAATGGGATTAAAAGTGAAATGTATGATGAGAAAACTAGTTTTTGTGTAAAGTATTATTTAGATAGATAGATAGATAGAAAATACTTTATTGTTCACCACATACACATAAAGTAAATCATTTACAGTAATTTCGTGTCAAGGCAGAAACAAAGGGCGGCCTTATCGCTTTAGAGCGATCTCTTCCAGACAACCCGGGCTGTGGATTGTATGAAAAGAATCAAAAGTGTATGACGGTGGTGTGCAAATAAAATACATGTAATTAATAGGATACCTAGATATTACACAATACATATAATTACGAAAAAGAAAATAGACAATAACACATATTAATATTATATATATCCAAATATATACATTATTAATATGTGTATAGCAACAAATTTAGCTATACAATATTAATAATAGCCATAAAACAATATATCAATATTATATATATTAATATAATATATACAATATTAATAAATATATTTAGAAATTAAAATACATACAATTTGATATTAAATATTAATTAAAGTGAGAGATAATATTCTTTTACCAATTTTTTGAAAGTCTGGAGTGATTTTGCCTGTCGTATGTTTTCGGGTAATGAGTTCCACAGTCGAACAGCCTGCACAGCGAAGGAGTTGGTGTAGAATGTAGAAGCGTGTGCAGGTATTTTTAAAGTAAGATTATCAGAGGAGCGCAAATTATGGGTATGAGAAGAATGGAGGAATTCAAAACGTTCCTTAAGATAGGAAGGGGTAGAGGGAATAAATAGTATGCTATACAATAAATGAAGAAGGTGAGCATTCCGGCGAAATGAGATTGACAACCACTTGAGCTTCTTACGGTATTCAGTGACATGGTCATATTTCTTTAAACCAAATATGAACCTGATACAAAAGTTTTGTAGGCGCTCTAGCTTATTGAGTTGTTCTACGGTAAGGTCAAGATAACAGGCGTCCGCATAATCAAGGATCGATAGTAAGAGCGATTGAGCAAGCACAACCTTGGTAGCAGTCGGTAGAAAGTACTTCAACCTTCTAAGCGACGCCGAAGACGCAAAGACCTTTCGACTTAATTCTGTGATGTGGGGCCACCAAGTTCCTTATCCATGATTACGCCAAGATTTTTAACTTTGTCGCTGATCTGTAAGCGAGTCCCATCAAATAGTAAATCTGGTACCAATGTCCAATCAATTTTAGAAGTCATACGTGAGCTACCTATTACGATGGCTTGGGTTTTGCTAGGATTTACTTTCAATCCATGTGCTCGACTCCAGTCGAGTATGCGGCCCAAGTCATCATTGATAGTTATTATGGCGTCGTTGATTTTATCTTTGGGTGCTTGAGTGTAAATTTGCAAATCGTCTGCATAGAGATGATAGGATGAAGATAAATTGTTGGAAATAGTATTGATGAAAATAGCGAACAGAAGTGGAGATAAAACGCCGCCCTGAGGGACACCAGCAGATAGGCTTTGCCATGACGAGTACGTCTCATCAATGCGAATCCGCTGCTGACGTCCATACAGGTAACTATGAAACCAATCAATAACTGTTGGAGATATGTTGAGAGAGCGGAGAATTGCTAAGAGAATCTCAAAATCTACATTATTAAATGCGCTGCTGAAGTCCAGCAGTGACAATATTGTCAAAAGACCTCTATCCATACCTTGACGAATGTCATCATATTTAGTGAATGTTGATTTTTCAAATGCGTGAAGGTCGCTTGTAAAGTCACTACGATTCGCTGCTATAATATACCTTTCTTTTTCCTACATTTTTACCAGAGAATTTTGGCAGTAAACATTTGCAGAGAGGCGAGCGTAAGCTACTGGACATCTATAGTCTGACACCCACAGACTGGCTAAAAAGGTCAGTGTTTGTCACATTGATTTTTTTACCGAGAAAAGATTCATTTGTGTCATTCTTTATGTCGGGTTGGCACTAGCACCCTATGCAGTGTTAATGTCACCCGTGTCGGGGAGACCCAATAAAACCCCTCGGTGTGCCTTACTTCGCGCAGGATCACAGGCATATAGCCTCGATATTCCACGAGGCCCTGCAGGTGATGATCCAAACACGTCACAAACTGACCCTCCTTAGATTGGACGATAACTAGCCGACCTTACGCAAAGCCCCCAAAACCAATAATAAATTAGATTGGCTAACATGACTCTTTGTCTAGACTCCACTACAGGGAAAACTCCAGCACCTCTAAGCTCATTGCAACGATTGTATAAGGGTTCCGTTATATTGCTTTACTCATGAAGCACATAGCTTACGAATGGTATGGTATGGTATTCGACTAAATCCGCACCACACTCAACTGCTAAGTATATTAGGTATTGAATATTGCCGCTGAACGTTATCGATGGTGAAATATTGGACAAGAAAAAATATTTGGAAAGGTCGCGATCCTCAGGAAAGAGGAATCTTATACTATTAATATATAGAACTGAAGAGTTTGAAAACAATAGTTTGGGGTTTGAAAATAATTACCACGCGGACGACGTCGCGGATACAGCTAGTATGATATATGTGTATCAAGGAGGAAGACAACATATTAATACTATTGTCAATTAATAAAGCCCGTCCACATTTCCCCATTTTCAATTTCAAATCATACATTGTATAGGGTCTTCTTATCGTGGTTATATATCGTATCGATGAATAATTGGAAGTGCACTAAGTAAATATCCAATGCTGCCCATTAAAGCCGCCCACGTGAATATTACGTTTGCACGAAGCAATCGGGCTTATCGGATAAATTGACGTACATTGCATTTTTTGTAGTAGTGATACTAATACATATCCACGTTAGGAAGTCAATGTAAATGCAACATTCAGTCCATTCGATGTTTTATCGAGGGTAAGGTCGTAGACGCTTGCCAGACGGTGGCCGGGTTAACGACCCTCTTTCGTGTTTAAACTACAGATCTAGATTTTGATACAAGTTTAAGTTGAACTTGAGTACAGGTCGTGTATCTATAGAAAGGTATAATGTAAGTCGTGATTTTCTGTTGATGCTGTTTGAACTGTTTATAAGATGTTTATTAGTACCTTAGACAAAGTGACATTTTATATCAAAGATTCGAGATACTTACGATTTGTTGTTATTCAACTTACAATAATTAATTTCTCAGGCCTTTATTCAATGTGATATTGGATTCAAACTACATTTTGGAGGGTTAGTTTGACTTTCCATTCCAACATTCTAATGTTCCTCATAAACTTTTAAATTAAGTAACTAAACTTCTATCTATATCCAATGAAAATTCGACTTTTACTGATTTGCCTATGATATTCCTAGTCAGTACATTATGTAGCAAAGTTTTTAAAAAACGATCGATTCCTAGAGGATTTGGGACAAATAAACAAACAGAGTGAGTTATGGCCTTTTCTTAATATTAATTTATTAATAACATTGATTATGTAAAAATTCCGAAATATATACCGTTATTGATTTTAATGTTGTTGTAGTTTTGACTTCGTCATTACGTATGCATTTAGTTTCCCTACTCAAAAGTAATGTTTCGTGGGGTAAAAAATTCGATAGGGGTTGATGAACTTAGGCATCTACACGTTCTTTGACTGAAATACATTTTCTTCAGGGTACATTATTATGGTATCATTAAAATAGAAGATTTTTACATAGTAAAAACAACATTCGCAAACAACACATTAGACCTGTCTTTTTGTTTGGCAGTGAAGCGTGGCGTGGTGATTTGAGCGACGTAAGTATGATTTGCGTATCACGGAGATGAATATATTGCGATGGATGTGTGTAATCATGCGGAAAGACCGCGTCAGAAACGTCACTCTTCATATCCGTGACACAGCAGAGAATCTACAAGAGAGTCGCTTACGTTGGTACATCCACGTTTTAAGCAGATCTGTAACTATGTGAGGAAGAAATATATATTCGTGCTGCCTTCGCCAGTTCCCGGTTGGAGAAGAAGTCCTAAGAAATTCTGGATTAACGTTATGAAGGATGACTGCGTACCAATGGTGTCGCCATTAGGGATCCCGAAGACCACCCTAAGTGAAGAAGAACAAGTAGGAAACTGGAGCCTGGGGGTCAGAGCGGATGCTCCGAACACAACCGAGATTTAACGCTCGGATAATGATGATGATTAGCAAGACACGTCATGGAAAATATTATTGACTATTTGTGTTAATAGATTGAATTGTTTATGGCTTACTTCAAATATTTGTTTTTGAGTATGTATACTAGATTATTACGTTTTTTGAAAAAATACATTTTTAAAGGCTCTTACATAAAGTTGAATGTAAGTACTAACTTCACAAAAGAAACAAATATGTGCCTAGACAGTTCATATTTGTGTATGATTTAATAAACGTACACAAAAATAAAGTGTACAGGTATACTGTTTAGGTAGTGTATGTGTGAAGTCTAGGTATTTTTTTGCTGAAAGCTTCGACTGCTGTCTTTTTACTTATACAAGTATGTAGACACTTCTAGGGCTCGCAATATGAAGCTTTTTGCCTGATAAATCTCACGATTTTCTGAATTTTGTGAAATGTGCTGAGACTTTTCTTTTAGTTTTCTAATATCTTTAAATCCGTTAAAAGTTGTCCTAAGTCATTTCCATTATCGAAAAAACAAGACAAGTTGAATACAATTTTAGTTAATTTTTATATATAAATGCTCAATTCAAAATGTTTTCTCTACTACTTTGATATCTAACTTTAAGCCGAAGAAGACATTTAAACATCACTGAATGGCGTAATTGATTGTAAAAATCAAGATTATCCCGTAGGCCACCTCAAAAGACTGACTGTCAGGTACAAAAGTGTTATTATATTTTTGTCAGTTTTTAAATTGATTCATTTAACGTTCCGCGAGTAGGTACATGTTACCTTTTCAAACTAAGTCACAGATCAGATTGTTTCACAGAAAATTATATTATTCACTATTTGAAAATAAAGTTTAAAATAACTTAAATCGAAGTTCTTTGATTTTCTATATTGTCTAAGAAGATTGTTTAGACATGTAAAACCATTTTATTGGTTTTGATATTTATGTTACTCTTTGTGTATTTTTGTTAATCTCAGTGTCTGGCGTTGTCAACGTTGCAATTTTCGTTTTTGACGTTTCTTTATTTCAGAAACGTAAATGTTGGCAGTATTGTTTCTTGTATTCGTGCAAGCTAAAGTTGATTTTAAGGTGACGGACATTTTCTCACGTGACTGTACATACATAGATTACCTCAGAAAATATTAACCTTCCTTCGTGTTGGACGTTCGTGTATAAATAGTTGCCTACAGTCTCCCAAAACAAGCTTACTATGATTCATCAACGTTTAGGTGTTGACGTTTATGAAATTCATAACAACTCTTTGTTGCTCTCTTACATTTTTTGTTATAATAACAAGGCGTGGTATGAAACAGGTGTGAAAAAGTGCACAAAGAACGGAAGATAGCGGTCTTAGTTAGCACCTGGTTGGTGTTATGAAAAGGGCAAACTTACACGCATGCTTTTTAATTTATATCTAATGGGAATGACATAGCAGCATGGACTATTAATTTGACCTTGATGGATAATATGGTATGAGAACGTGATACTTTTGAAGCTTTTTGATATAATGTTTTTAAATGTGTAAAAAGATGACATGATGATTTGTGATGTGGAAGCGAACGTATACCAGAATGGAGATGTATGGAAAAGAAGGACGTATTGTGCCGGCTCCAAATAACTGGTGAAAAAGATGAGAAAGGGAGTTTTCAGGGTTTTATTATTTTAAGGCTAGATAGTATTGGCTCAGTATTCTGTTGATTGAAGATACTTGATTTTGAACTTAAGACAAATTAAATTTAAAATAATTAAGTTTTCACATTATTCAAACAGCAAATTATATCTATTAAAATTGAAATGTTCTTCAATAAGAAAGAACTGAAAGTCTGCAAGTGGGAATGTAAAAGTAGGAATATAGGCTCCGCGCTCTAAAGCGAGACACGGGAAGCCATTAAGCTACTACTGTAAAAAATACTTAATTTTCATTAAACATTCAACATACTAATTATTAGAGCTTGTTTAAAAGTAGGTACATATATGTTCTGCTCAAGGGGTGCTTGGCTGCAACGTTAAAATTAGAAATAGCTTTTTTCCAAAGATGAATGGGCTTATTTATGATTTGGTTAATTTTAGCAAGGACATTGGAAAAACAACACAAAATCTTTGGATTTTTTAAGTGAGTTTATGATAGGGAGTTTAGGAAAGGAAATTGTATATAAAGTCATAACTATGAAGTATATAAAAGTTTTTGTCTAAATATTGCGTGGTTATATAAATAGGGCGGCATATAATAGAGTACACCCAAATAACTAAATTGAGATTAAATACATTTCAGTCACGATACAACCAGCTTATAATAGGTCAAATTACGAAATGTCGAGGCCTAATACGTTTTTTTTGTGGTTTAGGAAAAATATATTGACGAAATTTAATTTCACGCCTATCTCCAAAATAGTATGGTGTAACAATGTTAAGTTATAATGAAATCTTTTACAGAAATATAGCTTCTGCACGAAACTTCGTCCGCGTGGAATAGAGTTTAAAAACACCTCAATTTTGAAACATTTTTCATTGGTCTCGTTAAATGGGCTATCTAACACTGAACATGTTTTTCAAAACAAACCAGTAGCTCCTGAGATTAGTGCGTTCAAGCAAACAAGCAAACTCTTGTATATATATATATATATATATATATATTATAATAACATAACAGTCTTCAGTTGTGTTCCGGTATTAGCGCTCTCTTAAGGGATACTGAAATATCCCTTAAAAGAGCAGCAGTGCATTTGTAGCACCCAAATTTCCATAGGTTATGATAACCGCTTTCTATCAACTGGACCGTCTGTCCATTTGCTGAACTTCTGCAATAAAAAAAGTATAACATTTTTTGTTCTTCTTTTTTTGGCCTCCTATTCTTTTTCCATGCATGCATCAAATTCCAAATGGATACAAGTAGAGCAAATACGACCAGACGAAGATCAAGCTAGTGGGTATTTAAGTAAATTAAATAAATAATGGATTTAAGTCAGTGAAGCCAGCAAATCCTGGTAAAGGGAAATGCGGGCAGTTTCTAAGCAATGTGACTCACCGCAGCCGTTCCACCTGAACGATAAAAAGATATTTATAACTCAGTGCCCTTTTAAAAATGCAAAAGGTTGTCTGAAAAACTAAATGAAAAAGGTTAATTATGAAGTCCATGCGATCTAAGTGCAGTAAAGTATCGTTAACTAATAGGCGAGAAATGATAAATCATGTCAGATAATAATGTTAAGTCTCCATTGTTAATCATTTTTAAATAGGTATTATTTACATCATAACGTGTACATCATATCCACAGAATTGTATTGTTTTTTCTTCTGTCGGTGAAGTTTCTCGTTCTTTGAAGGCCTAATATTTGTTCAGCCGTCAGTCGCTAAATGTATGGAGACATATCTGGACTCGCCATATAGCTTTTTTATTTTATTGAAAAGTGTCTTACAATACATAATACACTAGAGAAATATGAAAATAGTATGAACATTAAGATCCCTGCCTATAATCAATCAGACCAGCTTAAAATCAAATAAAAGAAAATAAGTACATGTATATACAGTACTTATGTAGGTATATATTTTAGTTATACCTACTTCTAAGAATTATTTTTTCGGAGCCATTTATAATTTGATTTGAAATTATAATGATTAGCTGTTGAAATAGTTGATTGCAAGAAATGTTAATTTTATTAATTTCTGGTGTAATAAATAAAAATAACGAGTATATTAAGAAAGTTCAAATTTTGGTGACCCTAAATGGTTGGTGTAACAATACAACACATATAACAACATATATAAATTTCTTCATGAAGATTCACAGTGAAATCCAGAACAATTGATATTACAGATCATGTCAATTTATCGATTGACAACTTACGAGGCCAACAACCCAGTAGTACTCTTTAGGAACCACAAACTACAACATTGAAAATCGATACACATTACCCCCGACTGAGCATTAACTAACCGCAGTTGGTCTAGCAAATCAGCCATGTAAATCAACATTTTTCATTTACTGTTACAGTGCCTATAGATGTGGATAAAGTTTACTTAGAATTGATAAGGTCTGGTACAATCACCGTTGGGAATAAGCCAAATGAGGCAGATAATAGTCACATAAACCAGTTGGCAGTTTGTTGACGACTTCAAACCGTGTTGCAGTGAAATTATTACCTCTATTGGACGAAATAATATATTTTTTGATATGGGAACTTTAAGTTAAATAAGTTAAATATTTTTCCTAATATATGAACAAATACCAGATTTTATTGTGGTACATAATTATCACTGACGTGGACTTCGTACACCTCGAATCCCCATAGCCTACTTTTAAAAACTAGCGATGCGATCAAATGTTCGAAAAAAACATGAATTTGTTGGCGCTTACGTTTTTCATTCGAGCATATATTATTATTGTATTACTATCACTTACGCTCCGTGGCTTTTCACACGTATTCGATGAAATAGCAACTCATAACCCGATCGGACATCGGCTTTTGTTTAAAATATGGGCTATTATTGCAAAATTAAACTTATATCTATTAAATATCGACCATTCACAAACGTGTATCATACGTAAAATATGAACTACCAATCGTCGTGACTGCTGTTTTTTTCAATAACAAAATAATATATCTACCTATCTAAAAAAATATTTTATTTTTACATGAAATTATCGAAATACACTGAACTAAAATTTATAGAAATTTTAGTCGGCTTAGAATTTTCAATAGTCGTATATGTGCGTAAAATTTTGACATGTAACAACCTTAGCTTTGATAGAAATTAAGTTGAATATTGATACTTAAACATAAAGTAACACATTATTAGACTTTAATTATTACAATAGAAAACTGTGTAAAATAATAGTTTGTCATTGATGCCATTAAATTTAAATTGTTGTGAAAGTGCTACAATCATTGCTCTCCCCAACATTATGTATTGCCTTTCATTTGAAAACGAAGAACGGTTTCTCCTGTCGTTCCGCGTATGATAAAGTTACGAGGTCTCTCATTACGTTAGATATCATTAACTTGGTCTTATTACTCTTGGCATTTGTAGGGTACAACCGCATGATGCAGAGGCGTAAACCTATTACCCGCCCGACAACTTTTGATATTATATTCCGCTGTATCTCACGGGATGCTCTATTTGACTGGTGGCATTATCCCCGTCACCTCATTTACGATCCATTTATCACACAGTACATGTAAGGCTTGTTTTACTTCCCGCTCTGACAATGTTGTACCCTCACGACGTTACGTGCAGAAAATCACGCCTTTGGTCTTAGTTTGTGAAGTCGTGTCATTCATAAAACTACAGGTTTACAATCATTAAATTAACAGCTTGCTCCTACATTTCCTTTAACGTGAAATTTATTGTTGTCTTCCTGTGATTGTTTTACTCGGTCCCCCTTTGGCAGTTGTTTATTTTTGTAACAACATCCCTGTCAGACGCCTGACTTCTTTACGTTGCGTGTGGCGCAAGCGCAGCGTTCGCTTTGTTGTAATAACATATTACGATTAAACAATTTACTCTCACATACTTTCCTGCCACAGCTAATTATAGAACAAAACAGTATAATTACAGGCTCAGTATGAACGTTTGCTGCAAGGTCTCTTTAAACTGAGGCGAAACTAAACGGACGTGGTATGCTTGCATTTTCTTTTTGTTAACTAGATACAACATAAATAACGGTTATATAGGCATCCGCTGAGGCGTGTTGATTCGTTAGTGCAGCACGCCAAATATGTAACGCCTTCATGTGCTACTAAAGAGACAAGTGAAACATGAAGCATGTCAATATTGCAACGCGATCGACATTTCTTTATGCTCTTGTACTCTGAAGTTATGTGAACATAACTTGTGATTTATGTTGCCTTGCCTTAATTGCTTACAACAGATTTTACTCATTAACAGAATAAAATTGCAATATGTGCTTTAAGCCACTTAAAATTCCTAAATCATGCTAGTTTGGACTATACATTTTTTTTTTATTGCCTGAAGCAGGCATACAAGCGGACGGCCCACTTGATGGAAGTTGGTTACCGTCGCCTATGGACGTTTGCAACACCAGGGGCGCCGCCAACGCGTCGCCGACCTCCAAGAAATTTTATAACGCCCTTCTCGAACGACCTCATGTCGTAGCGCAGAGGGAAAACCTTGGCGGGAAGTTCTCACCAAATCATTGTTGTACGCGGTATAAACGTTTTAGAGAACCGTTACGTAGTTGAGCGTGGGAGCTCAAGGATATGGGGGTGAACATCCCGTCGATGGCGAACGGTCCGGTTGTAAAAATGAAGTGTTGGCACCAGATCAAACAGTTTCTCGGAACACTTTGTACAGGCGGTAGAATAGGCAGTGGAACGCAGTCTCTCCGAAGGCTAAGCGATTCTATGCCGCCTGGTAATTTGTTGGTAGCTATTTTATGAAATGCGTATGAGTTCAATAAAATCACAAAACGTATTAAATTTTGAAACATATTTTACATTCAACTGTGTAGCATTTTGTCTAAGTGAATAACATGGTTTTGCATTCAATCGAAATCTGTTATCGCTTCTCTGCCAGTCGAGTTGATTGTGTGGTGGCAGTGATGATGCGTAATTTATGCAATTTGCTGAACTTCAAGCCCTACAGCTAAGGCCGAGCGTGCGTGGATTGGCAGCAAGTCACAGAATGGATTAGTATATCAACTTTAATAGTTCTACGCTACAATGCATAAATTAATACATTTATTGATCAGTTAACCCATCTGATAACATTTTTCAGGGAACACTGAAAACATGATGATAATCTTTTTAATACTACATCATTTATTCCATCTTTTAGGTTACAAAATAATAACAATAAAATATTAAAATCCTATTTTTTGGTGTTCCATACTTTGTAAATTTTTATTACGGTTGTTTCGCTATCAGTTTTTCCACTCCAGAAAAATATTTAGAAGTTAACTGGTTGCCGATTACGGTATCGAAATATTCAGAAGTTAAAATAAATAAAATGAGCACAAGTTGCGGAAGCGATGGATTTGAATTTCGCAAAGGATATGTACAAAGAGTCAAAATGCTTCAAATTCTTTTGTACACCATAACTATGGGTACACGGTAGAGTGTATTGTGGTGATTGTACATTGTGTAACATTTTGACTAAATTCTTGCAAAATAAAGTTATTAAATTGAATAAAACGTTGGCCCGTATCCATAACCTTCAAATAACCTTTTCATAGGTTCCTGAGTCTGCATTCGGGTATCTTTGGAAACATTGTATGTAAACCTACTCATCGAGATCGTCGATGTATAAAATCAGTCTTGGAAATGCATAAGGTGATGAGTAACAAGGTATACCAAGTGTCGGTTCTGTTTAAATTGAAGAGTTTCAAGCGAAACTATGGGACATTTACAAACACTTATTATTAACACTATATTTATGTATTAGACTAGAAATTTGAAAATTATATTTAAAGATATTCTTAATTTATCAAGAGACATTGAAAGTCTTTAGTCTGTTTGTTTTTGGCTTATTATGTTCTTTTACGCGCGTTGTTCTGACTTTGTCCACTGCATACCTAGAACTAGTACTTTACGCGTAAGCTGTACCCATTTTTCCCCAGGCGCTGCGTGTGTTAATAATCCATATAGACATACAGTAACAACATTTTACACGACCATTTGTGAACGGAAAGGAGAGGGCGGTTTAAATCCTCGCTTCCTGTTATTTTTGATGCCTTAGGGAAGGTGTAAGAGCTTGTAAATAAGGTGTGTTAGTTTTCTAATGATATTGAAACGTAAAGTTGTATTATGAAACCATTTTAGATTTGCTTTATTCATGTTATTAGAAGTTTTCGCTTGGGAGTTACCCTGAGTTATTTCTTTGCGTGATATTAAACAAGTCCTGGTAGCTTAGTGGCTAATGCACTTACCCCTTATACCAATGACATACACTTCGTTTTTCATAGAAAATTTTCTTAATAATAGTTTAAGAAGTATTATGTATTTTAAAATATCTTTTCGTTATGTTGATATTTTTTATAATTAATTGCAGTGGGTTTAGTTATTTGAATGATTTATTCGTGTGGTGTAAATTCCCTTATTTTTTAAATCTCGGCTTCCAGTTTAAATTTAAGGCTGATGTTTTTTTATTTTGTAATAGAAAAACATAATGATTTTTTAAGCCATATCTCACTCTAGTCATTAGATTTCTGTGGCGCAAAAGTTTCCGTCTCCTTTTTATTTATTGGTATAGATGTGTGGTTTACCATGCAATGTGCAGCACGTGTACCTTTAGTGTTGACATTAGGCATGCAGCAGCACATCCGGTGGTTGAATTCAGCTTTTATAGCTTTGTTGCGTTTGGAGACCGACAACTATTTTTAGTTTAATATCCTAGGTCATGGATATTGCAATTTCGATTTAAATCTAATATTTAAACTAATAATAATATTTAATATTTAAACAAGAGACCATTTTTAAAACATCATCATATAAGCAATCAATGTACAAAAATAACCGTAAATCGACCGAAAATAATCTGAAAAGATTCTATAATATATTGATTCTCAAAGCGGACCATTAGGCTCACATGTGCAGACCTGGGATTAAAATAGAACCATATATACACACTAGAATATGATAACTCGGCTTATAATAGCAAATCAGAAATAATAAATACTTAAATGATGATAACAATTCCTCGTCCCTATTATTTTCGATATAACATTAATATTGTGTAAATTCATTTTTTTTAATGTCACTATGTATCATAACGTAATGTATTTATTCTACACGACTCTGCGACTTTTATACGAGTAAATCCATGAGGTTTCGGTGCCAGAGTTGAATATGTTTTGTATATATGAATGTATTAGCATATTGGAAAAAAAAATCTATTAATAGACTCTATGTGCTTCGGAACGTGTTTCGTAGCCAAATTACAAAAAAAAATGTAAATAGTTCCATCGGAATCCTTCATTAGTGCTTCAATGTGCGTGGTCTGACACGCACTTGGCCAATTTATTGCCAATCTGGTAAACAAGCAGTCGGTCCAGCTAACGGAAAGTGATTCCCGTCACCTAAACACGTTTACAACACAAGGGGTGAAGACAACGCGTTGCCAACTTTTAGGATAGGCTAATGAAAATAGGATAGGGAAATGGGATATGGAAATCAGACAAGACAAATAAGATAGCGGGTATAGGATTGGAATAAGATAGAGGGAGAAGAATAGGGCCATGTGATCTCTGTCTCATCACACGAAACTCGATTCGCTCAATGTACACAGATATTTTGTGAGAGCGTGGTATCACACCGATCAAGCGTGGTGGAGCCGGCCCTAAGAGCTATAATCAAATTATTGATTCTAGCATAGCTCTATCACGTATATAGTATACTAGCTGTGCCTGCGACTTCGTTTGCGTGGATTTATTTTTTCGCAGAAGCCTAAAAACGAATTAGCCAAAGTTACTCCTTAAAACATCAGCTATTTGCCAGTGAAAGCCTCGTCACAAATCGGTCCAGCCGTTTCTGAGAAAAGCCGGAACATCCATACTGGCAAATAAAAAACACTTTAATTTATTTTACCTGTATAGATGGATATAGCAGGAGATATTTAACAACTTTACGCCCAAGAACATCCGTTATGTCTGTCATGCCATTAGTCGAAATACAAGGAAGTTATTAGGAACACGTGTTCGCGTAATATTATCGAAAGCCCATCTAGTCAGGGAAGTGAGTCCGGAAACTGCTTTGCCGCGTTCGCCGCTATGTCGATTCGGGTACCTGCGTTGCGGACTGCGCTTGTACTTGGCAATTTATAAATGGTGTCTCATTGGCGCCATTGCAGGGTGTTAAGGTTCCATATTCGTAAAATAAAAGGACCCTTATAGAATTAATTAATTTATTTGAAACATGGACATTTTTGCAGATGTTAGGCTGATTTATATTGATCCAGCTATTGTGTTCCAACGGCGCCAGTGCAGGCGTTGAGAACTGACTTCTGCCATTTACAAGATGCCAGTATAAAGCCGAAGTACTGGCTTCCTTCGAATTTAATGTCAGGAACTGCATTAATGTAAATCACCTTTTATACTAAGTGGTAAACAACCAGAACGAATGCAAGGATAATGGTTGATGATGTTATGCTGGAACAAGTGAATGAGTTTGTATATCTCGGATGTGCTTTTAGTAGGGATGGAAGGTACACCGCTGATATAGAAAGAAGAGTGAATTTGGGGAATAGTGTGAATGGAGCGTTAGGTAAACTTCTAGGCGCTAAGAACCTCAGCCAGAAGGCCCAGCTTGCCATACACAACGCGGTGCTGGTACCTACGCTCACGTATGGAAGCGAGAGTTGGGTATGGAATAGAGAGCACGAAAAAAGAGTAAACGCGGTCGAGATGCGAGCACTGCGCAAAATCTGCGGAGTGACGCTCGCGGACCGCGTTCGTAATACCGAAGTAAGAAAGAGAGTTGGTCTGAAAGAGAGTGTCGGGGTGAAGGTAAGGAAAAGAATGCTCCGGTGGTTCGGGCATGTGGAAAGAATGTATGATGAAAGAATGACTAAACAGATATACAATGCAAAAGTGGATGGATGCAGAAGTCGCGCAAGGCCACGACACACCTTCCATGGTCAAATTGATCGTGTACTAGCAGAAGGTGATGTCAGGAGCCTTAAGAACAGACGAGCGTGCATGACAAGAACTATGAATGTCAAAGAAGCAAGTGAGGTGTGTAAGAATAAGCCTAAATGGCGCTCTGTTGTTGACCTGGCGTGAAGTTATGTATGTATGGTACAGACTATAGTTTTAGTTACAAGCCATTTGTAGTACTTTTTATAATTTAAATTTATTTTAAAACTCGTATTATGATGGTTATGATTTTATGAACTGTATCTGGCCTGACACACACTTGTCCCATTTTTAGTTTACAGTCTAACAGACGATAATTGTTTCAAAAATGTAAATTCCACATGTAAAGAAGTGTGGGAAAATGATTCGTTTTAATTAACTTCGTCTTGTAAAGTAGAAGTGATCTAGCCAATTAACATCCGCATTTAGCTGGGTAATAAACAAGGTTTTTGAAATCCAATGTCACTCATAGCCTAAGGTTTTTAATATCCGGCCGTCTGTCGTTTCTACAGGATAATTGCATGCTTAATATGATTGGATTTCATCTGATACTGACATGCTCGCTACTGTATACGTGGGTAGTTAAATACTTTGTGCATATATCGCACTTATAATAAATTAAATTCATATATTGAACTAGTTGTGCTCACCACTTAGTGCGCTGGAATTGGTCTTTATACCTTCTTCGCAGATTGCTCCCATTGGCTTAATGGAACCGGTAGTTATGTGTCCCTGGTATGTTCTCTTCTTACAAGATGTTGGTTAGTATAAGTTAAGCATTTTTATAGTTTATTTTACAACTATCAAATTAGGATACATAAAAAATAAATGAGACTCGTGGTAGCTTAGTGGTTAGGCAGTTTTCTGACCTAATGTAGATATTGTTACCACGTCCTAAAGCTGAAGGAAATCATGATGAAACCTGCACATCGAGACAACCGATCTGTCAAACCTACCAAGCCGCCTTGAAAAAGCGAGGCGGGTATACCTACTGTCCGTTCCCCCTATAATGGGAACTCGGAGCCCAGCAGAGGGACGTTAATGAGGCGCTGTTATTTATATATAAATAATAAAATAAAGCAAAGTAATAGAATACAATATACATACTTTATAGAAGTAATAAATTAAATTAAGCGAAAATGGCGGCCTTATCGCTGCTGGCAGTTACCTCTTTCAGACAATAGTAGGATGAAGATAAAAATGGCACTAAAGCTTTTTTTTTATTGACTTGACTTTATGTTGTTGGTCCGAAGACCTCACAACTTTACCGGGGTTTTTGGGGCGAGCGCCTTCGCAAGGCGAAGGCGCTCGGGCCCGGGGGCAACTTGCTTGAGGGAGCTACCTAGGGAGTTTAACCTCGGCTGGACTGTTGCCATGAGAGGGGGATGAATCTGATGATGCCCGCCAATGGGCGACACAATGAACTAATTGAGAGCGGGTGACGGGTAATATAAAGCCCGAGAAGAAGGATCCCGGCGGACCCGGAACGGCGGCTCGCGGCGGCCTACGCTATCTTACTACCGTTTCGCAACGTGTTATGACTGGGAGAGGAGAAACGGCGAATGCACTAAAGCTAAGGCAGGATTTTGTTGCATAATATGCTTTAAAAAAAACATTAATATCGTTATAAACATACATTAGCATAGTAATAGATGATAATATATCAATATGTCATGATGTTCTTTAAAAAAATATATACTATAAACAAGTACAAAAACCGGCAAAGCTTTGAAGTACATACATTCCCTCGTCGTTAATGTTTATGGTGCTCTATTGATTTGCGTCAGTAATTGTGTTTCCAAAAGGCAAATGAACCCTTCCCCTAATAACGGAAGTCGGCCCCCCCAATGTCCACGTAACAAAATACCTGGACACACGCTTGTCCCCTATTTATTTACGGATAATGTTACATTATATTTGGTTCTTAGCGTATTAATACAAATAATGCGGTATATTTGATACATTAATCCATACTAGAGCATCTCACGCAGCTTACAGTTTTGATATCCTTTCAACTAAAATGGTCTATTATTTGTTATTCCCCTTATAAGAAAATAGTGAGAAACGAGAGAGAAGAATATTATTAAACTAGAAGGTATGTACTTGCGACTTTGTACGTATTTATTTTTATTATTTTAGAATGTGTCAAAATATATCCCTACATGAATATATAATGAAGTCTTTTATCCGTGCAGGATCTGAGAAAGATTACAATTTCCGTTGAAATTATTTATATTAAATTAAATTACATGAGTCTTTAACATTGTTTGATACTAGCTGTCTCATGCCCTTTTCGCTGGACGTCATTAAAAAATTAAAAAATGCTATTAACCACAATCAAATATAGACTAACTCACTCAGGAACAATATAATGATTTTTTTAAAAATTGGTTCTCCAGTTCAAGAGATTACTTCCTACAAACAAACTTACAAACTTTACCTCTTTATAATATTATTAATGGCAGATTAGTGTAAATTACAATGAATGAAACTTATATTGTATCCTACTTCCTGCTTACTTCATAATACTAAAAGTACCTACGTTTATAGATAAATAATTGTTTTTGTAAACAGCGCTAAGTTGGCAACAATGCGATTCATACACACCAAAGGTCTTAGAGTGACGAGTGAATAGATAGGGTAAGCATGCTCCATCCTAAACCACATCGTCATATAACATTATGTGAGACAGTGAGCAAACGTGAACCCTTAGGTATTATGATGAATAATTTATTTCTATTTCTTTAATTAACTTTTATATTGCTATAAAATAAATGTTATGTTATAACTCGTGCGAGTTAACATGGAACCTGGTTCATCAATATATACATTAAATTATTGTGCAAAAATGAATTTATTTTAGTTCTTTGAATTTCTCATTTAACAATAAACATATGCTCACGTACTGTCTCGCACGTCGGAGGGCCGGCAAGAAGCGGAAGGGTTGTTCGAGCAAGTGCATGTTAACGCGCACGGTTATAGTATATATCTAAATTCGTAAATATAATTAGATTTATTAATTTAATATTTTTATTTGTGTGTCTGGTGTACCTACAGAAAATTCAAATGTTTAGTTTGATTTAGGTTTCAAGATTATTTTTAATTTTGATTTTAACATCTTGATTTATTCTAATAGTTAATTGTTTTATGAGGCTGTTAATTAATTTAATACTAAGTGTTTTTTGTATGTTATGGCTCGTTTAGATTGTTTCAACACGGTTGTAGTATGGTGGAGGAAGGATAGTGACCCGCTGGCGATAGTGTTTTAACATAATGTGGCGATAAAGAACCAACTGGGTGTGTTTTATATCTTACTATTTATTTTGTTTTAATACTTGTTAAAGTTTAAAATAAACTTCTTAAATGTCAACTTTATATCAATGATAAGGTTAAAGAATATATATATATAACTAGCTGTCCGGCAGACGTAGTCCTGCCGGTAAAATAGGGTTTGTCGCAGAGGTTGATAAATTAGGTTGTATGTATTTTGTATGTTGTATCATAAAAAATAGAAATTAAAAATTTGTCTAAAAAATAAATAAAAAATAGGGTGACTACCCTAACATTTAGGGGATGAAAAATAGATGTTGCCGATTCTCATAGTACCGGATAAGCACCAAAAATTTCATCAAATCGGTCAAGCCGTTTCGGAGGAGTATGGCAACGAAAACTGTGACACGAGAATTTATATATATATAATATACAAAAATACAGAAACCTGGATTTTGTTGGGAGACTAGATCGATTTATAAGGAATCGACAGCTACCAGTTTTCTCTGGTTCAGTGTTCCAAAGTATTACTTCTTTTTATAATAATACGTTGCAGCCATGGTCACAAGTAGGGACTTCTGAATCTTATTGGGTGTTGAGGTGCAATAATCAGTCTCAGCACTTTTTATCACTAAAATTTAAAACTTATATTATTTAAAATAAATTTGGGGTACACTTAAAAATAGCGGAATCAGTTATCTGGTTTTCAGGTTAGCAAATTTTAATTATGTCGTCTACTCTATTTAAAACTAGCAGAATACATGGCGTGGTATGTAGGTGTATGGTGATTACCTTGCCTGGTCCTTGCGCTTGGGTGCCATGCACCCCCGGGAAAGACGGTCTTGTACACACCAATAGCTCTAGTATATACCTTATAGTGATAAGATTGTCGATGTTTAATTAGTAATCTGGATAAAATGTATGAGTGTAAATGCAACATTGTCAACACTACACTAAAATGGCGGTGGTTCTTATTATATTGATGAACTCAAATTCTAATGCCGGTACACATGAGAACAATGTGTACGTAGCATGCCCTCCAGCATCTAGGGAGCGGAGGAGTCATCCCCCTGTTGTGGAAGTGAGTTTACACTGCTCACCGGGGCATTTTGATGCGCTAGGATCAGCGTGGGCGTAACTTAGTTCAAGTCTCACGCTCTTCGTGCCGTAAGCGCAGGGCACATGGGAGGAGGGTGGTTTAAGTGGAGAATTGGGTAGAGTCTCCACACATGCCAGCGATTTATCAGCTTGGTCCAATCCCCAACAAACGACCCAGCAGTGTGCATTTCCCCCCCCCAAAAAAATGTGTATGTGGCATAACACAGTTTGATCGATCTCAATGAATGTTGACAAATCTTTGATTATTTTTGCATCGAAGGGTTTAATGTTATTTTGTTTTAACTTGCCTACAGTTGGCGATGCAGCACGTCAACATTTATACCTTCCAAATAATCCTATACCTACCTACCTATCTACATATATAAAAATCAATGCCACTTTTCGTTGTAATTTTATAACTTGAGAACGACTATCGATTTTGATGAAATTTTGTGTGTGTGTGTTTGAGTGGGTCCCGGGATGGTTTAGTTCCTTATAAAGATCTTTGATAGGGATTAAAATTATGAAGCATTCTTTAGATTTAGTGTGAAAAAATAAACGTTGCGGGTAACAAACACATCTAGTATTTGTATAATTAGTTTATAAAGATACTGGCTTTCCCGTTTCAGAGGAAAGGGTGGTTACCACTAATGTTCGAGATTTATTGAAATTATAAAAAGGAAGGTTTTAATTGTTTATTTAATTTGTTTTCAGAGTGCCAAATGCTCCCAAGAGCTGCATCGGCGAGATCTTCAGCTCAGACGTGGTTGACGGCAGTCCCATGAAGAATGGCGTCGCACGCCCGAGGGTCATCAGGGACACACCTACGCGCCCGCGTGACACCCACTCCAGGCTTTTTGGACAGGTATGATTTAATTTGCACTTTACTGTGTACTAAAGATGTTTTGGTTATACCCCCGCGGCAAGTTTTATGGCGCCTGTTGATTAACAGAAAATGGATGCGTAATAGGCAGTTTTTTAAACAAAATTAGCTACAACGCCACTATGTATAATCAAGATTGATTTAAGGTGATGCACGTATTCGCCAAACGGCAAAACCATCTCTGAATAATGAAAGTAAAAAGTTGTAATACTGTAGTATGTAATGTCGAAGGCTTTGTCACAATGTTTTCCTTCACAGTTAGCTTAAAGTATTAGGGTCGTTGACAGTCAAAATCAGACACGCATACCATGGCTTAGCTAGCTAGCTTGGCTAGTTATCACGACTTGTCAGCGGCGATTTCATATAAACGGTAGAAGACAAGTCTAAAGGAGTATATTTAATAAATTCCAGGCGGGAAATAACTCCGTCTCCCCGATGGTGACCGACACGATCCGAAGCCACATTCAGTTCGGCGAGTCGGAGATGAACGGCAGCCCTTCCCATTCGCCGGTGAAGATGAACGGCAGCGCTACGTCGACGCCTAGCCGAGGTGAGAGGGAGCCCGCGGAACACTGTGAGTCGAACATGTTGTAGGCACGAAATGAGCACGGCTAGTGTACGCAGACGGGTGATTGGTTGGACTGTCGGATGTCGGAAGTCGTTTTTGGACGTATGATGATACTTATAGGCGCTCTACATTCCCATGAGAATGTAGAGAGAGCCCTTTGTGAATTCAAAGTAGCACAATGTCGCCTTTTAACTAAACTAACGGGTCCGATACTTTGATGGAAACGAAACGTACCTATATAAAAATAATCTCTAAATCAATATAGAGGTACCTTCACGTCGCACTCGCAAAAGTTTCATTTCTATTATTCTGCTGGAATTTACGGATTATAAATACATATCCATCTTCAATATCTACGATATAACTGCATTATTTTTTTTACAAATTTGTTTACACCCAAAGGCGAAAAGCAGGATAAAATATTTATGGAAGTTTATTATTATAAAACTAGAACATTAAAACAATAAATAATTAATGCGATTCACGTGAACGTTGATGACGAACTTCATTGCAGTTTAATAAAGCAATTAAGTAAATAAGAATTGAACATCAGTGTTTATAAATTAACAATAGAACACTAAATGCTAAAGAATAATTTTCAATGTAGGGAAATGCTGCAGATAATATACCTAACAAACTTAAAAAAATGTAAATATACCCTTGGTCGAAAATTACCAGCTAGCTACTAAGAATTAATTCATCCTATGTTTCAAACGCTATGCGCAGAATTGCCGTCAGACTTTAAAATCTTTATGGAAATAAAACCAAGCCATTAAATTGTCTTAAGTGCACAAAGATACGCATAGATAAATAAGGTACATTCTGCGTATTGCATCGACACTCCCGAGCCAATCATCCCGACAAATACAAGCACGCGTGCACGCCAGGATATTGACATGCTTCATAATATGTATAATCAATATACTACATACTATCTCTTCACTTCACAACTAAACGTGTCAATAATTGAAATAAATATATCGCTGTAACAAAATCATCTTGATACTATTAATATTGGAATACCGTGCTTTGCCTAGATTGGAGCATGAATTAAACTACATTATACCGAGAAATCGGTATATGCATAATAAATATTAACAGAGTGTATATACTGACCAATGAATGTGGATGCACGCAAAATAACCAATAATATTAGCTCAAAGAAAAGGTTACGTGATGTCTAAAATTTGTCATATAGCCTCTGCAGATTATTAGTCAAATCAATGTCAAATATAATAAATATTTGGTAAAGCACCTTTATTAGGACTCTGTATGTACTTAGCAAATGAAAATTTAAATAGATTAACAATCTGCGGGGTTAAACATAAATGCATCATATGAGAATGTGGTCAAATATCCCCTAAAAATGTAATAAACGAAGTAGTAAATTGGCCTTATAGTGTAGTAAGTACGAATGAAAACCGTTTATTCTGTGAATGGTCAGCGTCGTACACGCCACCGAAGAGGAATCCGGTGACTGGCGACGGGGTTGCAGTGCCGCCGCTGCGCCGACGACATCCAGCCGCCAGCCTGCGAGGTGCACACCCAGACACCCAACATCCCGATGACCTCCTTAACCCACAACCTACACACCGCTACTGCACAAAGGACTGGCCACCACGTCCCGCCGATTACTACGTCCAATCCACAACAAAACCCGCTCTTATTCTCCGACAAACTCCTTACGCCTTGCTCGGCTTGAAGACCGATGACCCCGAAAAACCTCATCCCATAATAGATCCAGATTCTTTATCACCGCAATTGGTGCTCGACAGACACTGGCCTCCTTTTCCAGCTCAACATTACCTTGAACCTTCTGAGCATAAAGTTGTTTATCATCCTCTACCACCGTATGCTTTTGTGGGCATGACCTCAAGGCTTGGAGACAGGCCTAAGCCTGATTACAAATACGATCCAATTCCTGCTCTAGGCGGGTCCATAGATCCGTTTTTGGTAGCGCATTCTGTTCCACCACCGACACTTTTCAAGTACGAGCGAGACGGTCCGATTCCTGACCTGACACCTTTAAAGACTCCACTCGTTCCCGGCCCGCATACCTTGACTGGGTTTCCTCCAATATTCCATAAACATGTGCCCGGATACCTTTTTGATCTGAATCGGCATGCAGAAGACTTCAGGCCTATGACGTACTATGTAGACTATGTTCGCCGAAGAGAGATGGGTGGGTGTTCAATTTAGACTGAAGGAATGCCACTGCACCAACTCAAACAACAACCTACCATAACTAAATAAGCTTGTCTATTGTTTTGCTGTATAAATGAAAGGACTGTAAAACGATTCCTTCATGTCATTAAATTAAGCACTCACTGCAGTTATTATTTGCTTTAGGAACTACATAACTTAGCTTGGAAAAAGCGTGTACTTCTAGAAGTGACATTGAGTAGATCAAAAAGTTGGTAAAGCTTAAATGAGTCTAGCCTCTTGTGTCGTCAGTGGATATTGTATTTCTGTTGTGTAAATGTATGTATATAATGTATTTTTTCAAATTTCTTCTATGCACGTATCTTGTCACTATTCTACATCTTAAATCTGTAATAAGAATTATTTTACGCTTTACAATAGATGTCTATAGATACATTTGGCAATTTGATAGTGAAGCATTATCTATTTAAATGTTATTGTAATTTTTTACTCTTAAATATTTTTAAATCCAGTTTTAATAGTATCTTTTAGAAATCACGTTTTTGCATGAAAATAAACCGAAATTTAAAGCAATCGAATTAAAACATTTCTAAATTTGTAGATGGCAGTGTAAGAAAACCTGACAAGTTGGATTATGATAGATTTTCGCAAAGTTATTTTTATGAGCTTAACTATGTAATTGAGCGTTGAATTTATTTTGGAATATTTTCAAGTAACATTTCTTTGGGTCAAATTTTACAAATCATAAAAATGAAAATTCGAATTTTATGAATTTTACAGAAGGCAACCCTATCACCGGCGACGGCTACAAGTCTTTGAACGGCCAGATTAACACGGTTACGTCTATAAACGGCACCAGCAACATGATCCATCACAGCCGTGTGCCCCCCGGCGGGTACTCCTCAGGACTTTGGTAGACTAGCCTTCCAACCCACCACAACATCTAACTGGACACTAAGGCATCACATCACCGGCCACTCGCTGTGTAGCTGTTAGCGAGCTATCTACAATACTTTATTACTGCCACATCTAGCAAATTCCATATTTAATTCTTTGCTGCAATGTCATCTTGGTTTTTTTTGTAATGAATTTTGTTTTTGGCGTTAGTTCGTTGTGTATTTTGCTAAATGTGGTAGGTTGCGTAATTTATTTTAGAGTATTGTAGGTTAACATAAACGATAAAGCATTTATTATACTTTCATATAATTTTATTAATAAACTAAATTCGTATAGCATTGACAAGTTTAGTAACGCGTGCACAGAATATAACTTTGCAACGTCCAAAATAACAGAAGGGTATATGTTGTTAATTAAATCCTTAGCCTCTCCCAGTAACTATTTCATTCGAATAATTTAGTATAGATTATAGATATTTTTGTAATAGTAATTATTCGATAGTTATTGTAAAGACGGTGTGTGGCGTGGATGCTTAGAATTGTGTCTGAAATATATATAAAAAAACAGTTTTAAAGTATTAAGGTTCACATTCTTGAACGGAAATTCAAATATAGAATCAATAATATTCCATTATTTTTTTTATTTGAAAACTACAAATATACGCATGCAGTCCACTTTTCTGCAGTCTCTCAATATTGTTAATTAATCTAACTTATGTCAAAATCACACGAAATTGCCTGAATAAAAAACCGTGTTTAAACCATACTTGAATAGAAAAGTAATATTTGACTACAATTACATGCGGAACATGTTATTAAATTGTTCTTTAATAAACTTTAATAATAATATTACGCCATTGAAAAAATATTTATTAAATAATTTGTTTTCAAAATGATGTCCGTATTGACTTAATCAATGAATATTGTACTTGAATATGGACCTTACATACAATTTCGATAATCTGTATTGAGTTTAATGTAAGAATTTAGCAAGTTGTACTCTCTTGACAATCTTACGAATATGTTAATCCATATATAAATTAGGAGTGAGGAAATGTATCAGCAATATACCAAAACGATTAGTGCCTTGATCGGGATGCGATGAGAAATTCTATAATAGGCACTACACATTCTCGTGAGAAAATTCCACATGATCGTTTCACGCGTATGTAGAGCGTCCTAAAGAATCGAAACACGTTCTTGTATAGACATTAAACACCTATATAAAAACGTGATAAAAAATGATTATATATCTATATTTCTCAGTATAGAAATAGTAATCATGCGGCACTCGCGCTAATGATACAATTAAATCATATTTCGACACTATTTAAGTCTTATTGATAATCGTTTGTTGAATTTCATTATAGTAATATTTAAAATAGAGGGTTTATATAGATTGCATTTATTTTGTCTTTATTTTATACAAGTTTTATTACATTTTTTCTATTTTATTTTCTATCTAGTATTAAAAATGTAAAGACATTTGATGGTCGATTATCTGTTAACTGTAATCGTGTAGTGTGTCGTGAAATTCTTCGACATTGTCGGCAAATATTAGACTTAGTTTAGGCATATCATCTTTGTAAAAATGTTTTAATATATTCTAACATGAATTCGCATAATCACAGGCCTAACTGTAACAAATGTTAATAGATAATAACCATTATTTCAAAATAAAGATTTTTTTTATTAGTGACGTTGTTTTTGTTTATACCTACACTGAATTATAAAAATGTTAAATGTTAGGTTTGGACATTTATATTATTACAAAATACACATCAAATGTGTGATAGATCTAAGGATGTTTCAAGTAATACAAAAATCGAGGACAAAAAAATAAACTAAGAAGTAAAAACAAAAATTGATGTATAATAATAATGTCAGCCCATAAATGTCCCACTGCTGGGCTCGGGCCACCCATTATAGGGCAAGGGACAGTATACCCGCCATGCTTGTCCAAGGCGGCTTGGCAGGTTTGACACATCGGTTATCTCGATGTGCAGGTTGCATCACGATGTTTTCCTTCACCGTTTTTAGCACGTGGTAATTGTAACAATATATAAAATATAATATATAAAAATTGATGTGGTTGAACCATTCTAGAACTATCGCAATGAGAGCTCGCGGGGTCGGTCTGCTACCACACCCTTACAGAATGCTGACGTAAAACGGCTTAGCCTTAAGCTAGAGTAGTATATCTCATGGAGAACATCCCGCGCCTAAAAATGGGACTAATAACAGATCAACCCAGCATCTTTATTTTACTTACACATCACATACATGTCATCTGGAAGGCAAGGCTAAACTTGCCTCTAAGAAGCATCGTGTGCTAAACCGGTCTAATCAGTATTTCACCCTGCAGCAAAGACTAGTGCTTTACAAAGCACAAATTAAGTCGCATGTGGAATACTGATCACACTTATGGGCTGGAGCACCCGCTTACCAGACTGACCCTCTCAACTTCATCCAGTCACGCCGTCTGTATAGTCGACGACCCTATACTAACAGGCAGTTTAGAATCACTTAGAATTTGGAGACGTGTCCCTCTCCGTATTCTACCACCTTTACAACGGGGAATGTTCCGAGGAACTGTTTAATCTGGCGCCAACGCCTCATTTTTACAACCGCACCATTCTTCATCGACGGGATGTCCACCCTCATTTCCTGGAGCTCCCACGCTCAACTACGCACTAGTTCTCTGGAACGTTTATTTCACGTACAATAATGATCTCGAGGGAACTTTATCCCCTGGCGTTGCAAATGTCTATAGGCGATGGTAACCATCTTCCATCAAGTGGGCCGTTCGCCTGCTTGCGGTAGTAAAAAAACTTAATTCGGTTTTTGACATATATTAATAACAAAAAAACGTAAGTCCACATAGTCTAAGACAACTGCTCAGGCAAATAGGTTAGTTGATGCCAACGTGATTTGAATTAATGAGACATTTTATTTACGACAAGGCATTAATTGAAGAACATGATTGCAGCGCCATCTATTTTGCTAATCAGTCCATTATAAAAAAAAGAGGCCACTTATATAATGTTATCAAATGTTAACTCGGGTTATGAAACCAGCACTATGGCGAGTTTCATTTATATACGTTCAGTAGATTCCAAAAAAGATACGATTACAGCGCCATCTTTCCTCTATCCGATTAATGTTGTTTCCGTAAACAACCTTAATCGGGATAAAAAGTATCGACTCATTTATTGGGATAAAAATACGATCTAGTAGGCTAGCTCTACGTTGAATTTCATTTTAATCAGTTCAGTAGTTTTCGCGTGATGCTCTAACAGACAGATAAAAATTCTAATAATTGTACTTTCGGAATCAGCGGGTCCGAATTAGCCTTACAGATTTTTTCACATTTTACAAATTCGAACTTTATTATAGTAGATTTACTTTTTTTTTGACATGTCTGCTTCATGGCCATCTGTTTTCCAACAATAACGCACTTCCCTGTCTGATTTCTCAGTTTGTTTTCCTCGAGAGCTATACTTGTATGAAAATTGTTTTCACACGACTCTCTTGATGTCAGGTTGTAAATCTTTTATGTAGGCTCGGTATGTCACTTCTTTTTAGCCGGGTATGCTGAAGAGCTCCTTCTCCACTCAGGGTCTGTGCTAGTTTGTTTGTCAGTTTTACTAATGCTATTAAAACGGCGTCTTTTTAAAATTATTTCATCTTTTGAACAGTCTGTTGCCCGGCTGTATTTTGTGAGACAGAGTCTAATCGTGTTTCATGTGATGAGTGAGAGATCTGATGGCTCACTTCTCCCTCCCCCATTCACCTATTTCGTTCGCGTATCCCATCTTAAAGATTGGCAACGCATTGTGCCTCTGGTGCTGCAGTAGTCTGTAAGTGACTCTAAGAATTTTTCATTATACCGGCCATGTAACAGCTTCACAAAAAAAAGTCATGTGGCACCATCTAGATATGCAAGGTTTTGTAGCCATTCAAATTGGGTTTTTATTGAATTGTTATATTATAATATTCACGTTCCATGCTTTTATGCATATTTAATTCCTGATTAAAATTGTTTATTTTTTATCACTAATGCTACTAAGAGTAGGGTAATACAGGACGGTATTCAAACGATCCCTCTTTTAAATATACATTATTAAGAATAATTATAAAATAACTTATATATCATAAAACAATAAATAATTGTAATAACACAACAATAACAACAACAATACTCTTTTTTGTATATTAACATAAAAAAAAAATTAGACGGTGCGGCCTTATTGCTTAAAGCAATCTCTTCCAGGCAACCTTTTACTTGCCTTTCAAGCTTTGCTTTCTGGCAAGCTTTTATAGAATCATTCACTATCCAGTCATTTCGTTATCTTTAACATCGCTTTTATTTTCTTTTCTATCTTTGTTATGTGAGGGAGATTCTAGTTCAAACGTAACAGGGCCGTCATTTTGTATACTCACTTGCATATACGCGCCGAATTCTCCGTCTGCAAATATTTTTAGTTTTATTACAGTATACAAGTAACTTCTTTAGTGGGCCTTCAGGGACAATTCCTAAATAGTAAAAAACACTCAAAGAAGTTTCGAGGCCGATTTTGACGAAAATTAAAGTGGTGTCATAAGATTTTTGAAAAATCTTAGACCACTTTGAAACTTATGAAACCTTTGTCAGAAATCGATTTATTTTGAAAAAATTAACACTACCTGGGAAGGTATGTTACACAGGCAAACAAGGGAAAGGTATTTCTTTCCATAAATCTCTAACAACAACACGCTCATTGCGTTTCTCAACATAATATAAAGTATGTCCACTTCAAGTCTCCAAAAAGCAAACTTACCTGAAAATCGGCTTACATCCAATCCTAGATACAAACAAATAAACGAAATACATAACATACATTTTTTTGTAAAAATTAAATCTTATTCAAATTTATTTTCAAAATTTGTCCTGTATAGCCTAAAATTATCCAGAGTAGTGTCTGGATAATTTTATCCTGCCTACTTGTATAGTAGGGGAGCCCAATATGCTAAATGTGGAGTTACTTCCGCGTCGCGGGGATTGTGAAGATTAGATGCAAAAAAAGAAAAAAGGTTATATGAGGTATGCCCTTTCACTGGTGGGGGGAGCGTGTACAGGTTTAAAAAAAAGAGCCGCACAGAAATACTCAAGCGCGTCAGATATTCAAATGGAATGTTAAGTATGTCCTAAACTCTTTTGAATAGGAATTTCTATTCAAAAGACTGACTATTTGGACGCGACCAAAAGTCATGGCCGATTTTTGAAAATTCAAAAAAAAAAACGTAACAATTTTAATAACATACAACATATTTCAATAAATACTCGAGTGCGCCAGATTGATATACAGATGGTTCAGCTTGATGTCCTTGTCGTGCTGACCCATACTCTGAAAATTATGTGGACGAATTTCCTTGATGGTTTGAAAAAAAAACCCACCCTATATGAAGGGTTTATATATGGTGGGGGTAAATAATAGGGTGCAAGGTTTCTCTTCTTATGTTATTTTGCCACACTCGAGAAAATCCTTAAATCCCCACTTGGCCTCCCCTACTATTATTAAGTGTCAATGTAATTAGTTTTCCGGCCATTCATTAACTCGTACCCGAATTGATATTAAAACCCTGTTTTGGATACACATATGAAGCTGTACACTAGTATAGCCTGTAATATATATTAAAGTTATTTTCCAATAATATTCATACCTTTTATTTTCTCCGGCTTGTACGAGTCTTTCAATAGTTGTAGGAAATTGTCATAGAACTCTTTTGATTTGTCCCCTGGCATTGCATTGTGAAAGTCTGGTTTATTACCCTGGAAACACGACATAAGCATCTTTTTAATTCTTAAAATAAGTTGGTAGTTGTATTAGAGCAGTGTTTTTCAACCTTTTGCATGACACGACCCCTTTAGTATGAAGAAATATCTCGCGACCCCCCTGTTGCTTTTTTTCATGTATTTTATTTTGAGACAAATATTCAATCCAACATATTTATTCATTTTCATAATTAGGGTTCGTATAAATTCATAATATAAATACGTACCTAACGTAATTGTTTTACATTGTATGCATCGCCAATAGATAACGCAATTTACGCGCATACGTGTGGCCAAAACAGAAAAACCTCATACTATTACTGAGATTTGATTTTACCAGTGGCTTTAGATAAGGCGGAGACTAAGTTTGGCAAACGAGAGAGAGAGAGAGAGAGAGAGAGAGAGTCGGAAAACTCAAAAATATACCTCTCTCTGACAATACCATTCAACGCAGGATAAACGATATGGCGACTGATGTTCATGACTAAGTCATAGAAAAATAAAAAGAGAGTACTTTTATGTCATTGCAATCTGACCCCCTAAGGGGTCGCGACCCACACGTTGAAAAACACTGTATTAGAGCCTTGTATGTTTTTTATATGATGAACCTATGATGGTGTGTGATCTACCCTATGGTGGTAATAACTATTATATGATTCATATTAAGTATGATACAACAATACAAATATGATCTCAAAAATGGTGTCCAAATGGAAGAATTTGAAGTGGAATATCTTGTGTATTTTGTAAGACTTTTTATCTTCCAATCTAAGTTCTTCAAGAAAGATATTATGGCCCTGTCTTTGATCGCCCGTGATCTAACCAACCCTAATGCATATTTTATTTTTTTCTCGACTATATTTATCTTTTTTTCATGCAATTAATGAAGTTGCACTGATAGCAACGGAAAATACTTGATTTTTGTCCATATTAATAAAGTATGATATAAGTGTAATATGTCAAAATTAAGTACAGTACTATATAAATATAATCATAGGACATGACATATAAGAAACCATATTTGTATGATAAATATTTGTAACTGGGGCATTATGGTACATTGATATATCTACCTAGGTCAGTTCTTCTATCTTACCATTCATTCATTAGGTGAATTTTTTTTAATTGCAAGAGTTCAGCAGACAAGCAGAAGGTCCACTTAACCGCATGCGGTTATCATCGCCTATTGACATTTGCAATTCCATACCACATACCAGGCAGGTAGGTAATACGAAAATGAAATAATAGTAAGATATAAGAACCATTGGTTAATATTTTGACTATTTTTCCCGATACAGAAATGAAAGGTCGAAAAGATATAGAAAATGGCTATAAATAAAATAAAAAACCATGTCTATGATTGGTTTTAGGGGTCATCCATAAAGTACATTAAGATATGCAGAGAGGGAGAGAGAGAGACAATATGGGACAAAGGCAATGGGTCTCTAAGAAAATGTGATGTTCACAGTTGGCATCAGTGAAAAAAGGAGAATTCCAAATTTTGGATTACTTACTTTATGTAAGGCAAATAAAAAATTTGATTACAGGGAAGGTTAAATCCATATAATTTGTGGTACAGGTGTAAGACTTATGTTGCCAAGAGTACTTATCTCTATTTACTAATCATCTGAAAATGTACATAACATTACCAAAATTCAACACTGAACATATCAATCCTTTACCACCATTTTATTGTAAGCTACATTTGGAGCTAAGTATATTTTTAATTGTACAGATGTTTGAAACTATTATTAAACAAAATAACAGTTTGAAACACCTGTACAAGCAAAAATATACTTATTAAAAATCCCAGGAATAATATAGAGAACAAGAACTTTATCAACATTTTACACAATTGTGGAATAGTATCAGTGGGATGTGAATTTTAACTTTAAGCAGCACAGAGAACCCAGAGACAGACTCTAGGCAGGATAAATAATTTACCTTCCAAGTATTATACAATGTGAACTGACTGACACATAGTATTTCCAATTGCTTATCAATTACACTCTTTTTCCATCTCTTATTAGATTCATCATCAAATATTTTCATATTCAGTATTTTGCGGGCCCTGTAAACAAGAAATGAACAAATCTTATTCATTTCACTAAAACATCACACATATAAGTTTATCAGAATCTAACTCATTCCTGGGGAGAAATTCAATTAATTTCATTATTGCTCAAGTGATGAAGATCAAAAAATATAATATATTGACATATCACCTTGTTTGCTTGATGTTGCTAGTTTCTCTTAATTTTATGTATATTAACATCTATAGAAACTAATAGATTTAGTTCTAGTATTTAGTCTATAAATATGACATTTAAAGGCAACTTTGAATCATCTTTGACTGATTTAGTATAATCAAATTACTGCTGCTTTATTTTAGAATTTTATGAATTATGTCACTAATTTTCTTATATAAGTACTCTAGTATAAGTTTATCTATGTCTATCATAAAAGAAATATCCAACATAATTGCTCCTTTAGCTTGAAGCTGTAATTTTGTAAATCAGTGCCCATAGTCAATATGTATGTAATAAATAATCCTTTTAAGATTCAATAGTATACAGCACATGTAAATATACTTACATGTGCTCCATGTCTTTTCTGGTATCAATATTTGATATACCAATTAAAACACAAATACCTTGGTCAATGCTGCTTATGATTTCACCATTTACTGTGAAAGAATTAAACAGTTTTTTAGACTTTTAGACAGGATTTGTTTAGACAGGAGTGTGTAAGAAGTGGTATGTGTGTTCTTTATAGTTAATATGTGGTTAATTGCACCTCACCCTAATTGCTTCTTCCTCGTAGCCTCGGAAATGAACGTATTTATATGAAACGTTGTATTCGTGTACTTTTAAAAACAGGAATGAATGTAGAATAATTTTAATTTCAGAAAGTGGTATAGCTATCGTAAACACTGATTTTAATTTCACATGAACGAATCTGAATGGACTAACCATGGACGTATAAAGAACAAGAAGAACGTTATTTATACGTCCAGGGGACTAAGTAGTATAAAATTTGTTGTATGTGTGCTGTACAGGTTAATACAGCGGATGTCCATGAGAAAGTGGTGTATCCCGAGAATCATTTGAAAAAATACGAATTCAAGATCTTGTTTAGCAAGCTAGCTATATAGTTGTGACAAATAATTAATTTGGATAGGGAATTTAAAAGTAATACAATCGTACCAGTAACTTTCGCGTTCATAACTCGTTGCACAATTGCTTTCATTGTAACTTTTTAAGTATAAACCGATGTCTGTCTTATATTGATAATAAAATAATTCAGTTTCAAATTAAAAACAAGTCGCAATGTTCAAACCAAAATCATAAACATAACATAACCTTTCGATTTGACCACAGAGTACCTTATATATACTGGTATAGAGTCAACAGTCACAATGCATATACTATCGCACTCTATCGGTATACGACACTATTCAACGGCAAAAACCGTCCAGGAGGTCTAGTATTATTTTGATTTTTATATTAGACTTTTGGAAATTGCGGGAGTTAATAATTTAACTTCTACAATTCCCAAAAGCCTTTCCAAAAAATGTTTATTTGTTAGTAAATAAAACAACAATTTAACGGTAGCGTGATTTATTATGTTTCCTTTTATTAAAATATTCAAAGGCATACATTTTCATAACATCATTTTTATCCACATCTAATCTGGTGCCGTTACGATGATTTACTTACAAGTTTTACCGCATCTGGGCACACAACAACCTTTTTCAGAAGAAGCCATAATCCAAGTCCTCAGAAAACAAATCGTTGAGCAAATCGGTGTTCAGGGTATATGCGTAAGTCCAACGTGATAAGCGAAGTCTTCGGAGTCCAGGAATCAAACAAAGTTATCGAAAAATAATCAAAACACAAACAAAGTACATACATTCATGAGTGTAACTCGTATCGATCGGAATGTCTTTTTGATTTTGACATAATTGACATCTTTGAAATATGTTTTTGGTAAATCGACAATTCATCAAAAATCCAGTAATTAAAGTTAAAAAGAACTTTATAATTTGAAAAAGGTGAGGAATATAATTTATATACTTTAAAGTATATTTATTAGCTAACATGGCTTGCAAAAACATAAAAATATATCAAATATTTCTTAAACAAGTATTAAAACAACTGCGTATAACGAAACATATTATTTTCTTTCATTTGATGTTCAATTTGAGAACAGTGACATCTACTGCAATACGTACCTACTAATAGAACGGAAAAAATCTCTAAGAAAAAATAATTGTACTGACTGTTAAGACACTGGATTTGACGCTGTCAATGTTACTTTATTGTCATTGTGAATGGACATGTCATTTCTTCAGTTCAAAACTTATTTAACTTATACAGTTTCCACAAATTATGCATTTACCCAGGGATCTTTTATTATTAAATAAAATATTTTATTAATTAATTTAAGCACACCAATGAGGAATTTAGTATATATTGTGTCTGTTGATGGTGCAGTTTCTTTTTTGTATAATGTACACATTACACAGATATAACATAATAATGATATTAAAGTAACCTAGTGGGGTCTCCAAAGTTGACCCCCCAAAAATTATGTTTTTTTTTATTTTCATTTCATTGACGGCACGGCCTCTGTAGTTAAGCGGGCTAAGCCTTTGACAGCCTACCTCACTGCAACCCAGAGGTTCTGGGTTCGATTCCTGGTATAGTAAATTTCGGAAACGTATTTTCTCCGTTATTTACCATGGCTGGGTGTCTGGGATCGGCCCCAGAGTGGTCCGTTGTATATTACCCATAACACAAGCGTAACTTACTTAATTTGGGGATATACAATGTGTGTGTTTATCTGCCGTTATTATTATTATTATTTTTTTCTATTAATTCGTTTGTTCGTCGTTTGTCCTTAACTGTTCGCTGTTAATAATTGTTTGTTCTTCATTTTTTTTATTAAAAGTACATCTTCAAGTTAGCAGCGACTTTGGTGACCCCATCTAGTGAGTAATAGTAAATTTCAATTCGCTAGTAGTCACTAGATGGCACTAAATATAAATCCGTACACGTTAGATAATATTTTCACATTAATATCTAAACAAAATTATGATATAGTACAGTGTTTTTCAACGCGTGGGTCAGTCTGAAGCTTCCTTAAGGGGGTCGCGAAGCTTCTATAGCGGAGTTGCAAAAGGTTGGGAAAGCTACTGCAGTAAAGTCTGAAATATCCGTAGATTCATCAAATTGCAAGGACACAAAAGTATGTTTTTTTATTTTTTCTATGACTTGATCCCGAACATCAGTCACCATATCGCTTATCCTACGTTGATTGGTACTGTCAGACAGAGGTATGCTTTTGAGTTTTTCGACCTCTTGTTTGCCAAACAATCTCCGCCATACCTAAAGCCGCTGGTAAAATCAAACTTTCGGCAATAGTATTAGGTTTTTCTGCTTTAGATTGACGAAGAGCTACTCGATAGCAACGCTTTCTCATTTATGCGGGGCGGCTGGCATCGTACTGTTATACCTAGGCCCCTTTCCTCCAGATCTGCTTACCTTTGCTTTCCGTTCTGCTGTATCAGCATCCAATAGTTTATTAATACACCTCCCGTTCCTTCGCCCAGTCAGTCTCCAGTCTCCATTCCTCCGCCGCGCATTATTGCCGGATCGCTGTTTCTCATATTTTTGTTCTAAGTTCTAATTAAATTCATTTTGTATTTTCATCGTGTAAATAAAAATCTTTTTTAAAAAACTGTTTTAAAGACCCCGTATAACAATTGGTGGCAGCGTAAAGGGATAATAAATCCCCGGTTAACTCACTCAGTGACATTCTACAAATGTGAAAAGTGTAAAGGAAATACTTACCAGTTCCTGAAATAAAGACTTTCACTCTATCCTGCTATAATCTGCTGCAAATTTCGAGAAGACGAACAACTTACCAATATCGCCGTGTCATCAGAGCCAGCCGTTGCCAGTCTATCATCGAGTGTCTCCCTTCATACTTACCTTCAATCTTCGAGCATCAACATCGTCGCATCCCGAGATCGCTGATCCCGTCGTGTCCCGTCTACATACCAGACGCATCGGAATGCAGGCAGTCAAAACATCCGCCGTCTTCGCGATATTGCTGTGAGTGCATAATCTTATCTGTAAAATAAGGCTCTCTACATTTGTTGGACAATTCGTTAACCACTCATGATATTCTTTTTATTATTTAATTAAGTGATGCCCAAATATATGAAAATAGACGATAACAAATTAACCATAAACCTACCTGCTATAGAAGAAACTCCTGAGGTACAAAAATCTCCACCACCTTCTCCGCGCATTACCAGGTCCGCCACAGCAGTCATGTCAGAACTCGACTTAAACTTAATCTTCAAATTTATCAAATCCTACGATGGCAATAGAGAAACCTTAAATTCATTCATTATTAATTGCAACAATGCATACGAGCTAGCTTCGGAAAATCAAAAATCTATCTTATTCAAATACATCATTAGCCAACTGCAAGGGAAAGCAGAAGTAGCTTGCTCGATCAAAGAGTTCGCCAACTGGGAACAGATTAGAGAATTTCTCAAAGCCCAGTTCGGCGAACAGAAACATTATTCTCATCTCCTCAATGAACTGCAGGAGATCAAACAAAACCCAAATGAAAATGTTAATAGGTTTTCCCTTCGTGTTGAGGCTTGTCTCTCGCAGCTACTTACAGAAATAACACTATCTAACACCAAAGTAAAGGAAATCCCGGGTCGAACAGCCGCAATGGAGGATTTAGCTCTCCATCATTTTCTAATGGGACTAAATCCCCAGATAGCCACAATAGTAAGGTGTAAAAATCCGAAATCCTTAAATGATGCTATTAATTTTGCTATATCTGAAGAAAAATTAGTGCAAGTGATGTCAAGGCGTCCCACACCTGCATACAACCCAAATCAAGTTCGTCCTTTCCAGCGTCCAGTAGTTCAACGTCCATTGCAACCTTCCAATAGATTCCCAACTCCCAGAAACACCTACCCTACAGGGCCAACAATCTTCCCTGCATTAATTTGCAGATATTGCAAGGCCCCTGGACACACAATCGAAAATTGTCGTAAAAGAGAATACAACAATAAACGATATGGAAATCCAACATGGCCCAACAATAATAATAATACTCAACCTCGTCCATGGGCTAATCAACCTATCCATACTACCAATACGATTTATAATCAAGGTTCCGATGAAGTTGATAATTATCATTTAAACGACAATACCCTCCCGTCGGGTACCGCGCGGGAAAATTAAATGGGAAAATCGGTACTAAAATAAATACTATTTCTACTAAATCAAATGAAAACAATACTATTTCTACTAAATCAAATGAAAGCAATACTAAATCTACTAAATCAAATGAAAACAGTACTAAATCGTGTGTTACACAAAATACTATTTCTACTAAATCAAATGAAAACAATACTAAATCGTGTGTTACACAAAATACTATTTCTACTAAATCAAATAAAAAATCAAATGAAAGCAATACTAAATCTACTAAATCAAATGAAAACAATACTAAATCGTGTGTTACACAAAATACTATTTCTACTAAATCAAATAAAAATAATTCTAAATCTGCAACTCCTTGTCCAAACCGGGTACCTGAAACAAAAGAAAACATATATAAAGTATACAACATTCAAAATAATACTTCAAAAAAATACTTACCTTTCGTAGAATGCCAGACGTCTCTTTCTTCCAAACCTCTTAAACTCCTCATTGATAGCGGTGCTTCCATAAGTATTATAAAGATATCTTCCGTCGAACTTATACCTGAAATAAAAAATGAAATTATTTCCTTTTCTGGTTTAGGGGGCTCAAACAATCCTATGAAGTCATTAGGACAAATAAATGCCAGTTTCCATACACTGAAACATCAGTTCCATCTTGTCCCTGATATAGATTTTCCCTATGATGGAATAGTCGGTAACGACTTCTTTACTACTTACAACTGCAAAATCGATTACCTTGAAGGAAAACTTACTATCTCTGACATAAAAATTAGTCTGAAATTTAATGAACCAATTTATATTATACCCCCAAGAACAGAAACAGTCATAGAAGCCTCGGTACTAAACCCTGAAATTCAAGAAGGATTAGTTCTAGACCAAGATCAGATAAATCATCTCCTTATCGCGAACTGTATGGCAAAAGTCAAACCAAATTCTAGAATTAACATTTCCGTCGTAAATACATCTGAACTTCCACTACGTATAAATTCAGATCTAAAATTAAAACTTACCCCTTTAGAGGAAGATTCCGCTGGCAAAATCTATCATATTCCTATTACTGATATAAAAACGCAAAATAACATCCTTGACAGAACCGAAGCAGTTATAAAACTATTACGTGTCTCACACTTAAACGGTGAAGAAATAAATACGTTATACGACCTATGCTCCGCCTATTCAGATATTTTTCACTTACCTGAAGATAAATTGACCTGTACTGACGCTATCCAACATGAAATTCCGACATCCTCAACTGCTCCTATCAATACAAAATCCTATCGATTCCCTGAAATACACAAAACAGAAGTTCAATCTCAAATTACGAAAATGTTAGACGAAGGCATCATTAAACCATCTACATCTCCCTGGTCTTCTCCAATTTGGATAGTTCCAAAAAAAATCGATGCTTCGGGCCAACGTAAATGGCGAGTAGTTATTGACTACCGTAAGCTTAATGACATCACGATAGGAGACTCTTATCCAATTCCTAATATTTCTGAAATACTAGACCAATTAGGAAAGTCCAAATACTTCAGTACTCTCGATCTCGCTTCCGGTTTCCACCAAATTAAAATGTCATCACAAGATGCCTCCAAAACAGCTTTCTCAGTTCCACAAGGTCACTTCGAATTCACTCGCATGCCTTTCGGATTAAAGAATGCCCCGGCAACCTTCCAAAGACTCATGAATTCTGTTCTCTCTGGATTACAAGGCCTTCAATGTTTTGTTTATTTAGACGACATTGTGGTATACTCCTTTGATCTCGAACAACACGCTAAAAGCCTCTCTAATGTATTCGATAGACTCCGTACATTTAATTTAAAACTGCAACCAGACAAATGCGAATTTCTCTGTAAAGAAGTGTCTTACCTTGGACATGTAATCACAGATGAAGGAGTAAGACCAAATCCTGATAAAATAAAAGCTGTCCAACAATTTCCTACTCCCAAATGTCCTAAAGATATAAAATCCTTCCTTGGACTAGTGTCATACTATAGAAGGTTTATCCCTGATATCTCAACTATTGCTAAACCACTTACTAATCTACTCAAGAAAAATATACCCTTCCTTTGGAATAATGAACAACAACTGTCTTTTGAAACTCTAAAGAATGCTCTTACGACAGCCCCTATACTAGCTTACCCTGATTTTACAAAGCCTTTTGTTCTCACCTGCGACGCTTCTGATTACGCAATCTCCGCTATCTTATCCCAAGGTGACGTAGGCAAAGACCGCCCAATCGCTTACGCATCCCGGACTCTAAACAAATCGGAAATGAATTATTCAGTCACGGAAAAAGAATGCTTAGCCATAATATTCGGCACAAAAACCTTTAGACCATATCTATACGGCCGACGTTTTAAGATTATCACTGACCATCAACCACTAAAGTGGCTATTTTCCTACAAAGATCCCTCATCGAAATTCGTTAGATGGAGATTAAAGTTAGAAGAATTTGATTATGAGATAGAATATAAGAAAGGAAAAATTAACAGGAATGCCGACGCTTTGTCTCGCTTCCCTGTTAATCCCGTAATCCCAGATAAAGCAAACCCTCAACCTTCAACATCCAGAACCACTGTTCCTGATTTAGACCCTGAAATCACTACTGACGTCTTGGACGACCTTATTGACCTAGGCGACTTGGGTCTCGATCCCGGTATAGACATTGACTTCAGTCCTCTGACTCTACCTCATTTACCAGACTCTCCTGAAGTAAGACGTGATCCGACTCCTCCAATTCTACCTCCTATATCAGAATCTCCTGATGAAGAACAAAGTTCAGTTCCTGAAACAAATTCTACTATATCAGATGACTATTCAACCTTTATAAAATCTATTATGGATAAGAATGAAACATTTAATACACAAATAAAAGAACACAACGAAAGCCTCCTCAAAAGCCCTTCAAAGACTATCCTAATTCCTATATCTATTGATTTCGATGACTCAAATCCTTATCTCCAAGATATAATCTCCTCTTTGGAAGATCGATCAATTCTCGACGATGAGCGTGAACTTTACAAATTCATAAAATTAGAACAAAAGAAAGGACCTTTTATCTTCTTTTGACCAAAGTCTACTATTTCGACAACTCTACTTACCCAGATATATTTAAAACGCTCAAATGCGTGAGGGATGAGATTATACTTCAAGGTAATATAAATGAAATTTCAATTTCTGATTTCAAAAATCCATTTGAACAACTTTCTTTCGTTAAAATCTACAGCATGTTAACATATCTTTTCAATAATACCAACATCACAATAAACATTTATCATAACAACGTTATCTATCCAGTTCCCACGGAAATCACTAAAATTCTAAAAGAAAACCATGACATCCCAATAGCCGGTCACTTAGGCTCGAATAGAATGTTCGACAGGATCCGAGAACGCTACTACTGGAAGAATATGCGCTCGGATATCGAGAGCTATGTAAAAATTGCAAATTCTGCCAAACAAACAAAGCCCTACGTAAAATCCAGAAATCCCCGATGCAAATAACAACTACTTCCACTCGCCCTTTTGAAAGAATAAGCCTTGATATCGTTGGACCCCTACCTGAAGCCGGATTACACAAACTAAGATTTATACTCACCCTGCAAGACGATCTTACAAAGTTCTCCATCGCATACCCAATTTCCAATGCAACTGCAGAAGAATCCTGCGAATGCTTAGTGCATTTCATCTCCCTATTTGGCATCCCTAAATCCATACTTACCGATCAAGGTACAAACTTCACTGCCGAACTATTCAAAGAGACGTGCAAATTCCTAAAAATTAAACAGATCTGGTCTTCACCTTATCACCCGCAAACCCAAGGAGCTCTTGAGAGAAGTCACTCCACTCTCAAAGAATACTTGAAATCTTACGTTAACGATAGCCAGTCCAACTGGCATAAATATGTTTACACCGCTATGTTAACATATAATAGCTCTGTCCACACAACAACCAGGTTCACGCCTTACGAACTTGTTTTCGGCCATAAGCCATACATACCTGACTCTGTCTTCGACTTACGCTCCGACGTCACTTACCCCGAATACCTGAAAATGCTCCATCACCGACTAAAACTATCCCGAGAAAAAGCTTTACAGAATATTCACGACTCCAAAGAAAGATCAAAGACTTACTATGACCGACATTCACGACCAGTCCAATATAAAGCAGGGGACTATGTTTACATAAAGAACCACGTCAGACTTAGGAAAGCCTTGTCCCCCGTTTGGAAGGGACCGTACAAAATAATAAAGGTCCACGGGAATAATACACTCACCCTTTTAATAAACCGTCGGCATATTAAACACCATTTCGACCAAGTAAAACCTGCGAATATAAATGAATAATAAAATTAGTATACAAATATCATTAGTCTAATAATCATGTAAATAACAACTATTAATAATAATATTCCAGAACGATTCTTATGGATGCCACCGTCTTTGGAGAAGACGCTTTCGAAATCCAACGCGTAGAGAATGGTCCAGGAATCTACTTTGACCCGAGAGGGTCCTTGAAAATAATTAATGGTCACATAGATATAGTCATCCCCGTCGATATCTCATTTATACGCCCCCATCTACTCAATATCCAAGATGTCCTCTCTTTGTCATGGGAGCTCTGCAATAAAAGTGAAATATTCAAACCAACGGAATGTATAAATACATTACAACCACTAGAAGTCCGATTCCATGATATGACAAGAGACTACGACTCAATCTCTCACCTTCTTCCGCGAAGAAACAAACGTGCCGCTTGGTTCAGCATCATCGGAACCGCGTCTAAGCATTTGTTTGGTACCTTAAATGAAGAAGACGCAACACAATATGATCGCGCTATCCGCGAATTACAAACCGATCAAAAGGATCTAGCGCAGTGTGTAAAAGAAGGTCTTATTGTAACTACCTCTGCACTTCAAACCTTTAATAAATCATTAAATCAACTAGCCCAAAACGAAAAATCGTTAAACAATGCAATTAATTTTCTGAATAATAAAATAAATAATATATCAAATACAGTCGATTATAAAATTAAAATGTTAGAATTAATAAATATATTAGAAAATAGTATACTTACTTTATCCTTTAAACTAGAAGACATTTCAAATGGCCTAATGTTTAGTAAAAACAACATACTGTATCCTGCAATATACTCACCTAAAGAACTATACGAAGACATTGTTAGCATCCTTAGATTCCTACCTAGTTCTAAAGAATTTCCCATATCCATAGATTTAAGTAATATTCATAATGTACTAAGGTTTTCTAGCTTAAGTTCCTACTATCTCGGCGGTAAAATTGTATTCGCTTTAAGAATACCTTTAGTTTATCCTGTAGAATTCAACATTTATCACATATTTCCATTCCCTATTTCTGTTAATAACAATTCATTTGCCATGATTATTCCAAGGGCCAAATATATCGGATTTTCTAGAGATAAAACTCAATATGGTAATTTAGAAAATTTAGAAAAATGTAAACTAGTAGATTCTCAAAACTATATCTGTAACGACTTGATTATTTTATCCACTGCTACTCATCCCATCTGCGAAAGCGAGCTAATATCAAAATCCTTATCCTCTCTTCCAAATCAATGTGTGGTTAAACCCATATCCGGAAATATTGAACTATGGCAGCCGTTACAAGAAAATAAATGGATTTATGTTATCTCTAGGAATTCCAAGCTCACTATTGATTGTCCAGATAAAAGAATATCTGAAGCTAATATACATGGCACCGGAATTGTAAAATTACCGCCCGGATGTAATGCATACTGTAGAGGAATAGAATTAATATCAAAACAAAATATAAAATATAATTCATCCCATGTAAATATCGATTATAATCTATTGGAACTATATAATATTAACCAAACTATAACCTATCCAAATGTTATCCCGGAAGTTAATATTAAATCTATGAATTTTGAACCCTTATTAGATAATAAAGAAGATTTAGATGTAATTAAACATAGATTAGAAAGTATTATAACAAAACCAAATGTAATTAATTATAATCACTATATTTCACCGTTTGTTTTATATTGTATTTTAACTTTAATTATAATATTAGGTTATAAGTTACATAAATATTGTAAGATCCGCGGCGTCCTGTCCCCTTCAACAAATCCAGATCCTCCCGAAGATCCTGAGTCCCAACCTGAAATAGAACTTACCTCTCCTACTCCTAGACTCCGCTTTTAGAATACCAAACTTCACCATTAAGGTGGAAGTTCGGTCTCAACCGGGGGGCTGTTATACCTAGGCCCCTTTCCTCCAGATCTGCTTACCTTTGCTTTCCGTTCTGCTGTATCAGCATCCAATAGTTTATTAATACACCTCCCGTTCCTTCGCCCAGTCAGTCTCCAGTCTCCATTCCTCCGCCGCGCATTATTGCCGGATCGCTGTTTCTCATATTTTTGTTCTAAGTTCTAATTAAATTCATTTTGTATTTTCATCGTGTAAATAAAAATCTTTTTTAAAAAACTGTTTTAAAGACCCCGTATAACAGTACGTAGTCGTCCACGTATGCGCGTAAATTGCGTTATCTGATGGCGACGCATTCCATGTAAAAAAAATGTGTTTTACGTACTTAATTATGTATTTAGTCGAACCCTAATTATGAAAATTAATAAATATGTTGGATTAAATATTTGACACAAAATAAAATATATGAAAAATAAATATTATTTAAAAAAATACGCTTTTATTGAAAATCCAACTAAAAAATAGAAAATGAATTTTGATAAATTTGAATTAATAATAGTGTAAGAAAAAATGATTTTATTGTAAAAAAAAGATGGGGTACTTTTCAGGATATTATCAAAATAACCCTTCTACTCATAACTGTTCATAAAATAATTATTACTATTACTTTATATATATATACCATGCACCCCACGCTTTTTTACAATAAAATCATCTTTTCTTACACTATTTTTAATTCAAATTTATTAAAATTCATTTTCTAATTTTTTGTTGGATTTTCTATAAGTGTACTTTTTTAGATTTTTTTAAAACTATTATTTATTTTTAATTTTTTAGTTATTTTTTTAAAGGTTTTTAAATACAAGCTTTTGAGATCCTGCATATCATGTCGCAGCAGTGTGCTAGCCAAGACAAGTAAAACGAGCCCAAACACGACCAGTCTATCTTGTTTAGTACAGAAGTTCCTTTGGCCACCTTCCGACTCCATCATCAGATCAGCTCCATAGTACCATATTATTGCATTATCACGCGATATACACATACGTGCATAATTTCAGCTCAATCGGAAACCGGGAAGTCAATCATATTGATCTTGAAACATTTCGTTACATACTAACATACGTGTGAAGCTAATAAAAGCGTATTAAAAAGCAACGGGTAGGGAGGTCGAAAACATTTCTTCATACTAAAGGGGTCGTGGCAAGAAAAAGGTTGAAAAACACTGATATAGAAGAAAAATACTTAAAATATTTCAAAAAACCAAAAGACATTCTTTCTTTATACTTAAGATGATTGTGTAGACAAATGTAGAGTAACTAACTGAGCATTTTGGGGGTTGTGAGCTCTGGAACGCTCTGTTAGAAGCTTTTAAGAGTTACATATTGTGGTATTGGATTGCTATTCGTAGAGTTCTACTTCTATAATGAAATGATGAAGGAATACATCGTGTAGAAAAAAATCTGTAATGTGTAACTCGCTAATTCGTTTTGAACAAGTGTAGAGGATAATTATATCCTCTATATATGTTATAAATAGAGTCTTAGTTGGGGTGAGGCTTGACAGTGTATATATTAATATACACTGTCAAACATCACCCCAACTAAGACTCTATTTATAACGAGTTTTGTAATTATTTATGTGGATAAGATAAGGAGATTAAATTAAACAGGAATAAGTAGAATAAATAAAACAGTGCAAGTCAAGAAAGACTAGTGTATTTTCAATACTTAATTCTAGTTAAACACAAGAAAAATTCCTCTGTGTAGTTGAGGGAAGAATTTACATTCAGGGAGAATTGTGCACATTAGATTACAAAATAAATTAGTCTTTTAATACGCAAAAATTTAAAAATCCGGAAATGCTCCCTTAAAATTAAATTTCACATTTTTTACAATCACTATAGAATTAAATTTTATATTTACACATAACTAATATATTAGATCAACTTTTGTGGATTGATTTGCTGAAATTAAATAATTTTGGCATAAAATAAATATATAAATAATTGGTCCTTACACAATCTTGGAAGATATCTTTAATATGTTAATAAACATGACTAAAAGGCTATTTAAACGACATTTTGAGAGATATAACGTTTTGTTATTAGCTGTGTTTTTAAATAAGTGTTTTAAAAGTTCGTAATATAATGGACCCTGAGTACTTATTAAATAAGTTCTACGTCTCGAATAAAAGACGGATACTTCCTTGCTATCACATAATAGATGTCACTAGTATCGATTGAGAATATCATTCTCTACGTAACATTGTGGAAACTTATTCGTTTAGTTTTGAAACACTGTTTAAAATTAAATATAAGATTGAAATTAGACTTATATTATTAGTCTTTTTATGAATTATTTGGTCTAACAATGTTTTTAATAACAAAATCACGAGAATATGTGGCACCTATTATATAGTTAGGTACACAGTTCTAGCTAATTAATAACTTGACATGACTTTAAGGTTACATTTACAGTCAAACCTAGCGTACAAGTCCATTTAAAAACAATAAATAAAAGAACAATTTGTCTAGTCATAACGGATAGCTTTTTAGCGTTTTTATTTGGTATTCTTCTGCCATCAGCTTAACCAATCGCAGATTCTTTGTTTTGTTTTAGACTTTAGAAAGAGTTTCAAAATGTCGCTTAAGACAAGCTTTTCAAGGCTCGATTTTATGAAGTTTTAATATAACCTAAACACGAAATACTATCAAAGCTATCAAATAGAAAACAATCCAGCGATTTCAGTACTAAGACAGCATTCAATCTTTACATTTTCTATCAATACTTATGTCCAAATCAACACTCCAAGTGATCATCATTCTTTGAAGCGTCGTTAATTTAAAAACACATTTCACCCGGGCAGAAACAGAAATAATTAGCTGCGGTCAGGCTGCCTGTCGTAAGAGGCAACAGAGTTCTATTAAATATAATTTAAAAATGCATTTCATTATAAGAGTGTATGATTATTTTTAGCTTGGATAGTATATAATGTTCAAGTTATCAAAAAACAATAAAACTACTTTTCAAAATGAACACAGTATTCTGCGCATTTAACTGCAAATTACTTTCTATTAAATGCAATCTATATTAAGGCTCAGACACACAATATTTCACAGAAACATTAAGATGTGATATATAAGACAAAACAATTTAGACCACATTTACTTAACATCGTGTGTACACCACTTATTAATTATAAATGATTAGAATACGACACTAGGACTAAAAATTCATAACGTAGGTAATACAAGCTAAGAGTATTTTTTAACCTTTCTTTTTTTCTTTGTGTCATTTTAATTGAGGAGCGTTTTTTTAAATTCAATAATATTAAATATTATTTATTATATGTAATAATAAAGTGTTGAATTATGTTTTGGCAAAACATGGCATTTGTCCATCATACACTCTATGGTTTATAGACCTTTGGCTGTTTTTAAAACATATAATTATTAAATCTACGCGAAGTTTTTTTTTAATCTTTAAAGATATTTCTGATATAATTAAAATGGTACAAAGATTTCTTTTAAAAACATTAACAGCCTCTTGCATTACAACCTCATAATCGCTTATTTACATAGACATAACAATAAGAAGTGTTCTTAAATTAGCCACAACATTTTTACTTAAGACACTGTATTTTTGATATTTATTACTCATTTGTACTGTCCTTAAAGACAGATCTCCTTGAACATATGCATACAAGGAATAAATGGAAAGAATACCACTGACTTTTAAATAACACATGCATGTAACATTTTCAATAGAACCCCCTTCTTCATCTTTTCAGTACTTTTCGTTTATATTATCTTTGCCAATTATTATAACCCCTCAGAACAATAAAAATAAAACCACCTTTAATTATTGTTCTCAGGATTAGGCGCTCAGAAAAACAAATAATTTAGTATAGAAAACAAACCCAAAAAATATAAACGTCAAAATGTAACTAACATTAATTAGCGATAAAATATTTTAGATTATATTTGTTTCTAAAATATATAGATTCTTAGTAAAAAGTTGAACGTATTTTTTTAAAATAATTTATACGAGGTTATAAAAACGTAATATTTTTTAACATGAATTGTTACTAGGCTATAAAATATTTTTAAAACAGAAATAACATGGTTTAAAATATCCATAGGTAATATTAAATTTGATCCTTCAAAGAGACTGTAACTACAAAACATTCAGTGACAACATAGTTCAGTACAGCAATAATAATACCGTTTAAATAAATAATATAAAAGTGGAGCGCCTAAATTAATTACTACACCCCGTTCACGATGACTTGACGCGCAGAGTTAGCAAACTCTAAAAATTAACATCACTTAGGGCCGTTTGCATAGCGTTCCTTAAATTTATTTAAGAAACACTAAACGTATAACACCCTTGCACAACGCAAAATTTGTCGACGATCGCCTTTAAATAAAATTAGTTATAGTTATTTAGCGGCAAATTTTGCATCGTGCAAGATGCTAATTGTATTTAAGGGCGTTAAATACGTTTTGTGTTTCTTATTATAAATTTAATCAACCTTATGCAAGCGGCCCTTAATATCATGTTATAAACAGAGATTATTCCAAAACACATTATTCTTAATTATTGTTGGAATTTTCTATTATTTATAGCGATTTTAGGTGTTTTCTAGCTTAAATTATCGTGAACGAAATACCCAGCGCTTCTTTCAGTCCGATAGGGTAGTGTAATAGCCATTCACCTAAAATATCGAGATCATTAACGATATGCGACACAGTCCAAATCTCTCTTAACAGACTCTCCAAGCTATTTAAACATTGGGTTCTAACTTCAAAGGTAGGTTATTGTTCGGCTCGCCTGACGGCTGCATTTGAGCGTAGGACGGCACTCCATAAATACGAGCATGTTCTAAATATCGCTGCCGATTTTCTGGATTATTCATTACAGACGCGATAAATTCCGACGTTTCCTTTTGTAAATCAATTATCTTCTGTTGAATCAGTCTGTTTTTCTGCATCAGTGCGACAGTTTTCCACGCAAGTTCGAGGATTACTCGTTTTTGTGCGGCTTTATCGACAACTTGGGGGCATGGGACTGGTGCTGGCTCCTCACTCATTGGTGGTGTGGTGAGCCTTTGAATCCTTTGTAGCCGCCTCGCCTCGCGCAGACGGGCCACTTGTGATCCTGAGAAAGAAAAAAGGAAACTATTGTAAATAATATGTAATTTGACGTAAATAACTAAAGGACTTTTATACGTGCAGGAATGGAGAATGTATATATATATGTATGTATGTAAAAGGCGACAAAATAACCCACAGCCAAGTGGTAGGGTATTTGCCCGTCTGGATGGATGGCTATCGCCTCTAGTGTAGGGTATGCCGCCATAACAACCTTAAGTTGTGTTTCGGAATTAGTGGTCAGGTTGCAGTCTCCCTTTAGAGAGCTCCAGCATTTTTCTAGCATTGGGCCGTCTGCCTATCTGTTGAACCCATGCAATAAAAACGCACTGCTATCCGCGGTAAAGCGTTGTTTAACAGGATACTTATTAATTTTAATAATTGTTAGTAATGTATTGTTATGTCTAGAGTAGTCTCCTATATCTCAGTTATTGAATTTGTTAAATAAAAATGTATGCGAATATTTACAAACATTTGTGTTCCATTATCTACAATAATCTTTAATCTTATGAATAAGTTGCTTAATTGCGCATGATACACGTGACTTTTAAGAGTTTCAGAACTCAACACTGGACTTCGGTCGGATTACCTGTGCATTCGTGTCCAGAGGACACTCTCGAATTCGGCGTTGGTTCCGCTTATCTATCCGCTATGGTAAATAAATAATACTTCTTCCATGATAATTCTTCAATAGTCATATCAGTGAACTTAATAACTTTTGTCGAGTTAAATAGGATAAATAAAGAACCGATATTGAATGAATGTAATTATTTCAAAATAGAATCTCACAGAATGAAAGTCATGAGTTTACTACCGCTTACAAAGCAATTTTAGTTACTGTTAGAGGAGAAGAAGCGGAGCAGTACAGCAACATATCTTTACTTCATAATTATTATTATTATTCGACTTTTTATTTATTAATTTGGACAACACAACAGATAGTAATCAGTAATTTATTTATATAATATAGTTTGTAAATTATTACATCTAGATTGAAATCCAAGCGTGGTGACACATCTATGTTAAAATTATATTTTCGCAAACAAAATTATTGTGAATAATGTCAGTAATAATGATTTAATAAATGCTTAAACCTAGGTCATTAGTTTTAGTGATACATTATAAGGTATTAGATTAAGAAAATGAAAGCATTAAACAAATTAATAGACAAGTGAAGAGGTGTCATCTTTCAGGATAGAATTTTTTTTTAAATCAAAAGTTTTCCATGAATATATCTATATTTATAATGTAGTTTATACTAATACAAGGTTTAACAAAGTAATTTATATGAATAATTACTAAATAAAGTTTGGTGGCGATCATCGCATTATGCCTGTCCGGTGCGGTCATCTAAAAAATCTTTCGTATTAATTATTATCTAATATTAATAAAATCTTCTGCACTTTTTCCATGGTTGCATACAGTATAAAGAAATCGAGTAATTCACACACAAAAGAAACAGCATCGAACAATGTGCATGTGTAATGAGGGTTCGTAGTCACGTTAAAACACTGCGTTAAAAAGGCCGCCAACAAAAACAGCGACGCGCATGTTCAGACACGTGAGTTGCCTCGTGGATTCCCTGGGTATTTTAATGTAGGCTACAAGTTTAGGGATGTAATATAAAAGTATCGACAATAATATGAATATTTATACATTGTTTATCCTTAAATTATTTTCGTATTCGTTATTTTTGCAACGAATCACATTATTTATTTGTCAACATAAGCCACATCTAAAGTTAGATATTACAGTAGAAAATGTTTTATATTAATTATATAATGATAAAATTTAACAAAAATATTAACCAATAAATTATTTAGAATATACTTTCATTTATTTAGTAAGAAAAAAGAAGATATACTCGTATATCGAATATAAATAATAATAATCGATAGCATTTTCTGAAGTTTTCGCGATGAGTAAACATAATTGTAAGTAGTACGTTTTAAATTCGACGACTCGATATATTTTCTATGTTTCGGAAGTACGAAATGAGAATTAAATGAAGCGCTGCGTTTAAAATTGTTAAAACGTAGTTTTAATTATTTGATAATCGATATGAGCTATTTTGTAAAATAGCGTACGCGTGCTTACTTACACCCGTGATCGGGTACGTAAGTAGTCATTCGCTAAACATAAATATTCAACTATGAAGTTTAAACAAACATTTGTGCTATAGTCCAAAAAAATGACCAAAAAATAAATGTATGAGAGCTTTCGTGTTTGTGTTATATAGATTTTACTATCAATTATACTTAAAATAAAAATTCATTTAAAAAATATCTATAATAACATGAATTAGTTATAGGTTTGTTTATTGTGTGATAAATCAATTCACGAAAAATCACCCTCAATATATATCTTTTAACTCCATTTCTTAATTGTTTAATAGTCTTTACACAAATATTGGTAATTTTGGTTTTCATATCGACATTATCGAGCCTACAATATCGATAGTAATATCTACAACTCTAGAAGCTTCGGAACACTGCACTCATCCGCTTGACACCCGTGAAAGCCTTAACGGTATTGAAGTGGGAAGTCTGTTGCTTGCTACTTACTAGCGTATAACTTTTTTAAACTGTAATTTATTATCTTATTTTAGATATTAAAAAACTAATGGTAATTCAGAGACTCCAGTTTCAATAAAGGACAACATGTAGATATTGACTTTTAATAACTTTATTTCCCAGAATGTAGTTTTAAACTGATGTTTCAATTGTAAAGTACAGTATATTCTACCATAAAGATATGGTGTGTAAAATATATAGTCTATAATATATATAACCATTAAAAAACTAAAATAACATACTAATGTAAAACATGTAGGATTGTAGACTAACATATTTTCAGAGGAGGCAATGCCTCGGCAAAGCAGGAAGGTGCGGAATATCTCAATCGCCGGGACTCGAGAAGTCGTGTCGCTTGGAGTATTAAAAAGAGAATTTGGGAAACAACAATTTTTTTTACGGGCTTAGGATAATAAGAGCAGGTGGAATATAAATCGAGCAACAGATTGTGAATATCGGGCCAATGTGCAATTTTTGATATCATCCCGATGATCGCAGTCAAGTTATTAGGATAAATTATGAAATGTGTATACATAATTTATAAAAACTTAAATGTCCACAATCCTCTTTTTTCTCGCTACACGCATAGATTTGCTGGAAGAAAACTTTTTTAGGGTTAAGCTTGATTTTGTACATCACCACTATTTTGTATTTGTATAGCTATGCAACAATTTTGTGTACAATAAAGAATATAACTAAATGATGTGTGCAAAATTTTAAATTTGTCAGATGTCTGAAAGTAGGTGAAAATTATGTTCTAAGATATATACAGTCATACTTACAGGTGATACTAATAAAAGCGTGGTAATAAAAATCAAGGTTTACAAAAGCGTTTAAACCGCTTCAACATAGTTTTAATGAACATAAGGTTTATAAAAGTGATGATAATTATTGAGCGCATTTATACCATTTGCAAGTACAATCATAAAGTTGCTTTGCAGGAGCGTTGACTTCTACAAGGCTGTCAGACAAAGGTACTTGCTTCAATGCCGAAGGGTATTTATAAGTACGTCTAATGATGAAATACTTCTTTCAAATCAGTTTTTTAAACGTCTAGAAAACAAGGCTTCTTATAATGAAAATAGATAAAAACACTCACGTTATATATAAATCGTGTGTGTTTTTCCCCAAGTCTCAAACTAAGCTTGTTACACTTTTGAAAAGGATAACATACAAAGCTCTGGGATCCATCCCGACAGTGAAGCCAGAGACAATAATTTCAAAGTGTATTTTTTTTTTTTTAGAAGTTGCCAAAAATGCAGATCCCCCCCCCCCCGCTCATGGGAAATGCTTACCTCCGTCTATAGACATTTGTAACACCAGGGGTAAGCCAACCCGTTGTCAGCCTTTATGATGGGATAGAAAGGATAGCATATGTAATGTGAATACGAGACGGGGATAGAGAAAATGTTCTGTGAGAGCATGGTATCACAGCGATCGAGCTGAAATTAAGATAATGATCCAGCATGGGTCTGCCACGTACAAAGTTTACGGAAATTGTCGGCCGGGAGTCGCACTCTGGTCCTTTTTGGTCCCAAAAATACGGACCAGTATAAACCCCAACGCAGACGAAGATTTTGTGACAAAGTGAATTCGCATTTCACTTTATGATCTAAGCCGTGTCGATAAATAATTAAGATAAATTTTGATCGAAACCATGGTAGGAATATTGCAGTGTGAAGAAACTATATTTTTAATTGTTGGAGTTCAGTAGACATGCTTACGGCTCTCCTGGTGGAAAGTGGTTAGTGGTTATGAACATTTGAAGCACCAAATTTGCTATTAGTGTGCTGCTAGCATCGCATTGGGGGATTGGTACCTGGTTACTAATTCAGAATAGAACTTTTAGGAAGGCTCTAGACCAGGGGTGGTAGTCATCCAGCAAATGTCCTACCACATGGATGTGGGTTATTTTGTTACGGCTGCTGGAAAGTGAGCGAAATGTAAAATAAAACTCAAACAAAAAGGCTGCGCTTTAAACTGAGAACTTAAGAAAATACACTATACATCATAACTCGCTTTACTCATTCGAAATGTAGAAAGTTTAAGACTGACTGTCAAAATATCCTATTGTGTTGTGACTAGAAAATAGACAGTTATAATTTCCAACATTAATACACTACTATAAGGATGATATAATATCACGAATTTCGCATTTAAATATATGCAGGAAGTAGTTAGAAGTGAGTCTATGAAAATGTATGGAACACGTGAGTTAAATTATCTGAATTGTAAATTAAGTTGTTCCTGATGTTTTTGACCTTCCCTGTACTATATACCTTACGATTGGTTCATACTCATAAAGTTATGGCATTTTGTGAGATTTCCACGAGTTTTACGCAAAATTAGAAGTTTTAGCATATTCAAGCGCCACATATTATTGCTCTTCTCAAGATTTGCGTCTCAGATCATGCATATTGAAGGGTTATCGACTTTGACGCCTAGTTATAAGCTTTAGCAGATTTAAGCGCCAAATATCGCTCTTCTCAAGATTGCGTCTCGGATCATGCATATGAAGGGTTACGTACGTATACATAACGAACGTTTACCATTTTTGTCATTTGGCTATGCCAATATTGCCCCAATGCTATGCATGCCTCATGCATTTTTATAAACGATAAATATGCATAGTCGAATTTCCTAGTAACTAACCGATCTTGCCTTTTTCAGAATGTTCCAATTCATAGTTGAAGAGTTTGAGGGCGATAAAATTAAAAGACTGAGAGCTTATATTCCTTGGTTCCTATTTAATTAAAGAAAAATTAATTAAGGAACCTCAATTTTTTCAATAATCTACAAAGATATCCCACATAATTTTGAACCTATCTACTGAAAAAAAATTGAACCATGAATAAATGATGACCATTCCTAGTTAACATTGTTTTCACAATTTCACTATAATAATATAATAACAAAATTTATATTCATATATAATCATGCTGTTATTATTAACAGCATGATTATTACATATTCTAACAAATTTTATTGATGTAGAACTAGCAATTCTAATAAAATTGACTATAGCCTGGAAAACATGTACAATGATGGATTAATTTTTATTTCATTTAATTTTCATTATTTTATTTATTTATTAGTTTCTATCGAAAGATCAATTGTTGGGCTATTCTTTAAGCCAACATTAGCCGGATCATTACAATCTTCCAATTTGGATGAATCAAGCAAAATAATCTTGAATCATTCAATTACAAATTACCGAATCACCAAATTTCAGCGTCAGTATACTACTTAGTAGTACTTGGAATGAATGGGACGAAACGGATACGTAGTTAGGGAATCCCACACTCTTGGCCAATCCAGAACAATAAAGATAAGGAAGACTATTAAATATATTGCAATAATAAATAATTTATATACGCAATATAACGGTGCATGACAAAGCGACTGCGGCCACCACGTGATATGAAATGACGTAAGTATCACAAAGGTTAACAAACTTTCTTTCAATCTCTTATTCGCACGAGACTAAATATTAATTAAATTCCGCGCTCAGGATCGTATAATGAAAATTAATTTAATAGAGCAGAATATTTTTTGTTCAACAAATGAATACTGTGAGTTGTTGCGATACGGTTTTTATTATTTTTGTACAAATGTGTTGATGTTGCAAATATCAATTGTTTAGTTAAATGTGCTTCGATAACTTCTTCGTTTTGTGTTAATTAAAGACCTATTTCTTTGCTAAAACCTGTAGTCTGATTAACGAGTTTTCTAACCTACAGGGGTAGGCGGCGACTATGAATCTCCATTTGCTATAATCCTGACAAATACCTTCTTCTAGTTTAATTAATCTCTTCGTTCATACACGTTTATTTTAGATGCTTTGTCATTATTCTTCAAGTTTGTGATTTTATGATGGCAAGTTTGTTGTGGTCTACGGTAACTTAACCACCCAAACTGCTATCATACACAAACATGATTAGTGAAAGTCTTCCTCCTCCTACATTCTCTTTAAAACAAGCTTGCAGAGGTAAATAAGTCGCAGTATTTACAATTCGATAGACTATATAATGTACTAGGATATGCCCGCGACTTATACCCGTGGGATTCCTGGGATATAAAGTACCGCAGCATTCAAAATAAAGGATTTTAGCTTACGTTTTAGTGAAAACTGCAATAAGCTAGTTTTCATGCACCAAACAACTATAAGCCGCTCCCGGGAAAATTCCCGCGGACCACCCGGGATAAAAATATTAACATTTTATTGAATAAAATTTGCTATTGATCAGTGCAACAATTGCATTGGAATTCGAATTATTTTAATCTGTGCACATTACATTTCACGTAAAACTCCCGCGGGATTCCTAGGATAAAAAGTAGATTTTAAGTCTAGGAATTTGCAGCGTAAACGGCATCGATATCGGCCCAGTAGGTTTTACGTTAACAGCGAACAAACAGACAAATTGACAAACATACAAAATCTAAAAAATGCATCGTGTTCTCCATCGTTTATAGTGTATGTCCAGTTGTTTTTTTTAAATAGCTTCAATGTACAGACACGGCATGTACATTTTATAATACTATTGATAGATTTATTTATTTTATGCGGTCAATGACTGATTTCAGTCGGTGTTTTTTTTATAAACTGGTTTGAAAACATTTGCATCAACTCGTGTTTTATGTAAATTCATTTTGCACGGGAATTATCTGAATTATTCAAGAATGTGGAATGTTTAACAATATAGTCAAGTAAAGGCAAACTTAAATATTTATTTATAATTCTACTTCTTTGAGGTCTTTTTTTTTTTTTTTTTTTTTTAGGAGTCAAACAACGTACTTGAAGACGTTACATTATAATTGAACAAAGTGCTACAAATGGTCTTAAAAATAACTGTACTAATCTAACAGAAGGTTACAATTTACATTAATATCGGAAATAACTGAAATACTGTAACCGTTACAAAATCATCGAATTAGTCCATTTATTTATGTATGTTACAGTAGGGGCGGCTCGAAATGGTAGGCACCTGCCTACTGCGGCAAAAATGCCTACAAAAATGTCTTCAATATACCCTAAATTTATTTCAATTCGTTCACATGAATCTAGAAAATATATGAGTAGTGAAATCAACAAGTATATATAGGTACTGAATAGACATGCTTCTGGGAAACGTAAGCTAGATCAAGAAGAGTTTTTTTTAATGTGTAATGACAGTAACAGTAAACTAAACAAAATGTTTACCATCCCTGGTCTAGAGTATGCTGCCATAACAACTTTGAGTTGTGTTCCGGCATCAGTGGCCAGGTTCCAGTTTCTCCTTCGAGACATTGCACATTAACAGCACCTCTGGTATTGCGACGGTAACCAATTTCCATCACAGTTGGTCGGTTAGCCTGTTTGCTGTATTTCAGCAATGAAAAAAGAGAAAAAATCGATCTTTGTTTAAAATGAATAATTAATTAACAAACCGGCTAAATAATGTACTTTATTATAGCAATTTAAAGTGCCTTTATCTTCGTAATTTGTAAAATATCAATGACAGGAAAGTTAAATTTACAATGTATTTACAATTGTCACGTTTTTGTGAATGCGAGCGTTATGACTCTAATACAAATATTGTCTTATTGAGAGCGCTTGCCATCGGTAACGTGCACGTGACGATTGTGGGCGTCTTGACAGAATTACTATTAACAACGTTTTTTGAAGGAAATATCCGCTTGAGGACAGGCCACCGTTCAGGAAGACTGGTGGGGGCGTATGGGTTTCGCCCCATGAGGGTGGCATTGGCATCTCCACAAGGTGCTATAGAAGGAAGTGGAGTAAGAACGTTAGCATGCGAGCCTGCTCCGCTCCCACTAAAGCGTCCTTAGGCATTCGGACGCTGGGAGTGGGCGATGCAGACGCATCCACGGAGTAGAGTTCTCACCCGCCGTTATGTCGTCGAGATGACGAGATGCTCAGCGCTCACCTGTCCTCCCGTGGGGCGGGTTACAGACCTCCCCATACACAATGAAGTTGAAGACCCCGGGACTGCGCCTCGTGGAGTTGTGAGATAATGTACCCGTAGTCAAATCATAAGCCGAAGGAAGGAACACCGAGGTGTATTGGTGGGTATTCCTGACAGTAGTGTGAGATGGGATTTCTCACTTGCGGTGCTAGTGCCACCCCGACGGATAGAATTCAAACGGATTTCACCTCGTAAAAAATAAATATAAACAGAGATGCTGTTACCACCCGTGTCGGGGATTTCTGCTAAAGCCCTCGCCTTTCCTGTAGGCGTTCTATTTCCCGGCCGTGGGTAACGTGTTGTAAAGAATGCAACCAGTTTTTTTTTAATGTAAATTAATTTTTTGACGAAGGAAACCACATCACGGGAATCAGACGAGCGGTGTTAAAATGCAACCCTTATTTAGAGTTACTTATTTTTGCTGTTTACTGTTGCGATGCTTGGGCTGTGCGGTCCTGAGGCCATGAGCCTTTATAGAGCTCTCAAAACGTTTAATCGACATTTCAGGTGATGAGAGGGTGTGTGCCAACCTCGGACAACTAATCAATATGTCATGTGGATGTTCTTTGTATTAATTTATTATATTGTTAAATTAAAATTATTACTAATTAATCTTATTTATAATCTCTGTAAGTATGTATGCTAAGTATCCTTTGTACTTGTTTAAATTTAGTCAAATAATAATAGGCGTTCCACATTCTCGTCTAAACGAGAGAATGTAGAGCGTCCATAATGTTTGACGAGGCCTCTTCATATTGAAAGATCGTTGTACCGGAGATAAAATCAATATGTCGGACGTGCCTAACAAGGGTGCTAAGCAATACATTAGCCACGTGACGGCGTAACTGAGTTAATCAAAAATAGACGGTAAAGTAGACTGATTTATAGAAACAGAAAACATCAAGTTACCAGCCTTTAGGATGGATAGAGGAGATAGCTTAAAAGGAAAAGCACAGTCGGGATGGCATAGCGGCCACGGGTGAAACTCAAGGGAGGGTTCGCTTGCACTTAAAGCCGCTGGATGAGGGAGTTGTCCGCGCTTTCTAATCTGTCGGGGTGTCTAAACGGAGCCGTCTCAGCTCGCACCTGCGGGAATATCGCGGAGCAGGCGATTGCCATTTCCCGCGGCTCTGACTATAGGCGAATGGAAAGATCATAGGGATCTTTAGTGGGAAGGATCAGACCACGATGAAAAGTCCATAAGTCGATTTCTCCTCGTTAAAAAATTAAGGGATGGGACAGGTGATTGAGATTGGGGAATTATATGTCATATTGTATTCTAAAAAATGGAAATAGCTATATCAAAAAATTATAATAGCATGATATTACATAACATGTTAAGATCAATGAGCCATTCATTACACATTTAGAAGAAAAACATGTATTGTTAACAAAGTTGGGTTTGCAAAGAACAAATTACTTTTTGCCAGCGTTTTGTTTAGTCATACAAATTAAATTCTTGATGTAGGTCAGTGATGAAACAATGTACGGGTTTTTTTAATAAAGAAAACGTGACATTGTGGTGTTTTGTTTATCGGTATCATATGTTTAGACTTTACTTCTGGTCGTCGCTAAGCAATTCTTTGTTGTAACATTCCTTTATTCGGGTTTCGTAACCGTTTCGGTAGAAACGGAACCATTCGGTTTTCATCATAACTATCCATCTGTCTGTCTTTGTATGTCACATATTTCTCTATATTAATGAGTGTCTGTAAATTTTAAATTACATTAAAAAAGGAGGTTTTCTATTCGTCACATAAATATTTTTATATATGGTCAGTTATAACTTTTTGTATTTTAAACGATTTAGACAACTCTTTTTGCGTTGGAGTCAGTACAGCTTCAAAATAATCTTATATAAATTCATTAAGATCACACAGAAAATGTGTTTCTTTGGTGGTTTTTCAGCCACGTTTTTCTTATTTTTTGATCCAATTTCGATCATTATTTTTGTATTGGATTCAGAACAGTTTCAGATACAATACGTTACTTTAAAGTGAAACCGACATTGATCAGGAGAAAATTACTGTATTTTGTAAAGCTGTTTCTTTTATATTTCAATTACCACCGACTTCAAATTGTTGCAGAAAATATTTGTTTAGTTTTTTAGTTACTCTTGAAGTCACTTTCTTTTCGCTAGAAATTTTTAATATCTTTTTACAAAATGTCGAAGCCGCGTAGATTTTCCCACGATCATTGAAAGTTATGACGTCATTTCTTTAAGGAATAATTAAAACTGTTTACCTTCCGCTAGTAAATTGTTTCAAAATTTATTGTGAAATGTGTCTTGTTTATTATATATTCTTTTGCTTTCAATTACACCAAAGCTTAAGATATTTTAAACACACGTACTTTTTACCCTAATCAATTCCTGCCAATTAACCAAATAAAATAAAACTACCCCACTGTTTTATTTTATTTGACTTTTAAAATAGATAGCGCTTTCGCTTTTTATTTAATGTTAGTGTGTGTATGTGTAAACAAACAGTGGGTAAGGTGGATTTTTAAAGTTATTATGGTAGATATTTTTTGGAAATTCCAAATTTTTTCTGTTTCCACATTTCATCCTCTTTTATTTTTCGTTCAGAATTTTAAAATATTGAAAATACAATTTATGCGGTATAGCTGAAAAAACTAACTATAATAACATTTAAAATACATAGTAAAATAATGAGTAAATATGAAAGAGATCGATTGATTGAAAGATAATTTAAGATAACCGCAATTATAAATACGAATTATGGATGCTTAATTATACTAATGTAATATTATTTACTGCAAAATAATGTAAAAAATTAACAGAATATTTTAAACAACAAAAATTATTATACTTGATCTACATATTTTTAAAATAAACCATCGTAATGTTTAATTGTATTCTATGCTTTTAATGTATGAATAATGCTATGAAAACGTTTTTGAAAATTTTTAGAAGAAATACAATATATCAATTAAAACAAGCCTTTTATGACATACTGAACCAATCAATATGAGACAGGGTGAAAACCTCTCCAGGGTAATAAAAGGTTACATACCTTTCTTAATTTTCCTGGTCCGTTTTTCACACATGTTGTTTAAATTACACAGTTTGCCGGCAACACTTAAAAAATAAACACGGTTCTGTGTTCAAATTTCGATTTGTTTCACAAACTTCTGGCGCGTGTTAACCGCTTGAGCAACCAACGGGGAATGGTTTGTTTGAAAATCGAATGTGCGAACTGGATTCGGTGACTGCGCCTGGCGTCTAGAGTAAGACGGAAAATTGGGTTGCACTTACCTGAATGGATAGTCCCTATATTGGGAAATAAACCTTGTTATATTTTAACTTTTATAATCGTCGCTAGCCACGTGACAAAAAGAATGTTTAACTGTAAGATGACGGGAATAAATGTAGAGGTAGACTAAAAAACTGGATGGATTGTGTAAAGAATAATATGGTGGTTGTGGTATGGCAGAGAGCGTAGGTGGGAATAAAAGAGTATGAAAGGGCATGATATGCCGACCCCGGATAATTAGGAGTAGGTGAAAGAAAAATAAGAATCGTTACTAGTATTGATCTTGACTGGCATTGTTTTGCCCGCACTTACCGAAGTTCACTATTACACAATTATTCATGAAATGATTAGATAAAAAATGCTTATAATTTAAGAAGTCCAATTTAAGCTATACATTTAGCATATTTCATAGATGATTGGAAATAAATATTTACAATAAATAATAACACATATTAGTAAATATTTGTATTCTAATTAGACAGCAGTGATACATTAATAATTTTGAAGTGTATAAATTTAATTCTGGATCGGTTGGAATGTCTATAAATGAAAAGTATTAAATGTTCAGAACGAACGAACGAAATGGAATACCGGGTTACATGCAAATCAATGAATTAATCAAATAAACAACCAACGAACCAATTTGTATTTCTTGGGTAATAAGTATTAACTGATACATTTTGCAGAAAATGTGGGAGAATACACCTGATCACACGTTGCAACTCACATTGTAGCATACTAGCAGGCTGATATCGGTCTCCTCGCATGGTTCAACACGTGTTGCGGTGCCAATTGTTGAAGCGCTATCTGTCGCACATCGAGCTACGAGTCTGCTACGAAGATACCGTTATCTAAAAATGCATAAATACATTGTATTGTATATTGCACATATCTGTCTCTTTTTGACATTTTGTTTAATCCCAAGTTCGTTGACTATCTCAAATATCGCTTTCAGTTTGTACAAAGTATGTAAATCAGCATTTATAGAAGTTAACAACTCATTTATATTGGTATAATAAAATCAGTGTTATTACTGCGCTCGTTGTGTTTGGTATATCGTACATTTTACCCTTCCTCCTATACTAAAACTGTATGCACACTACAGTTTTTTGATCCTTCGAGCCGGATTTGAACCAGTGACCTATAGATCTGCATTTCACACACACAGTGTTAATTATAGTTCGTATTCTTTAGATTGTCGGAGACTTTGATACTGAAAACGAGTTTTTACAACAAGTCTTATGTCGGCATTCATCTCAAGAATAGCCTACCACACGACTTCTTACCTTCTTTTAACAGATAGTTAAAGATACTAGCTCAAGCTATAGTATTATTGTTGTATTGATTAAATTACTTTATAAATATTAATATATAATAAATTTTAACTATCTATACTTAATGATTGAATCTTCAATGTACATTATGAACTATCAGCTATATATCACGCTAAGACTGGTGGTTAGCACTACGCACTTAAAATTTTTGTCTTTTACTATTCACGCGACGAAGTCCAAAGTTTTTTAAAAAACGCACGCGTGTGAGACTACGGACTTGATTGTCCTTATATTCTTAATTGTCTGAAACCCAGCGATGAGTTACACCAACTACAGCCAGTATTCATGTTTGTTTATCATTTTTTCTAATACTTACTATACTTCCCCTATGAATAAATAAGCATAAGATAAGAAGGTAATAAAATCTAGAGGCCACTATTTAACAAACATTATAATCTCTTTAAGACTATCTTTATCGGTGGCCAGGTTGCAGTGTCTCCTTTAAAGCTGCAGTGCATGCAGCATCTCTGGTATTGCTAAGAGTTCATAGGCGATGGTTACCACTTTCTATCACAGTTGGCCGTTAGTCCGTTCGCTGTATTTTAGCAATAAAAAATAGCTTACAAGAGTAGTGAACATAAAGAATATATAAAACATCAAAATCAATACCAACCGATACAAATGGTGCCGTGAATACGTGTGCTATGTAACCGGGCTTTACGAAGTTAAGCCAGTGTTTCTTTGGTTCTTATTAATTGCGAGGTCATGGCAGATGCGGCATGCTAGACATTAACTCCCCACGTAACTTAATGTTTCTAGTAAAACGTGGCCGTACTAGGTAGGCGATCTTTGCAGTTCAAAATGTAAGGACTTATTGATTAAATCCAATATAAATGTAGCCAATTAGTGTTATGTTACATGGCTGCACTTATGATTTCTGTGTTACGAACAGGATTTTATACCGGCAAATGAAGTAACTTTCCGAGACCTATTAAGTTCTTTTTATCGACTAGGCACATGTAATTTAAATAACGTAATTACGACCTATAAGTCATATTGTCAAAATTAAATTTCATCCGAGATTACAAAATTAGTCCAGGAATGAAACTACTATTTCACATTACGTACTTATTTGATACCTTTTTAGAACAAATAAAAAATACCTAATAGAAGAGCGGGTGTTAAAATATCTTCTTATCATTTTATTTTCATAGTATTGTTACAATTTGGGCCACCTACATATTTGTAAAGAAAGCACATTTATTACCCGCCGACGTTTGAGCTAATAACATTGAAACTCTTTTATGACTGTTTTTGTTTACTTTATGTTTAAAATTTGTGATTGAAAAAACAGCTCATTGTGTATTGTAATCCTTATGGTAGTCATTAGCCAGGTGTGATTCTTGGAAAATTTAGTCCACGCGGCCAAACAGACATATTGTATTTGTGCAGTATAAAGCAACGCCCCAACAGAGGGATGAAGCAGTCGAGCGATAAACACAAGCGAAGCAAGACGTGTGTTACATTCGGTAATCTATTAAGGCTGGTGTGCACCAACATTTAACCGACGGTTAAAATAAAATAATCGCTGTTTATGCATACATTTTCATCGATTATTTTATTTTAACCACCGGTTAAATGTCGATGCACACCAGACTTAGTGACGGACTTTGCGCGTGTTGTTATTAGTACCTGTGTTATACGTTTTACCGGCATTTAATTCGAGTCGTGCAATTCGTAACAGTGTATATTTTAATGATAAAATGTTTTTATATGAAACAATAGAGTAGGATGATGTATTGTAACATAATAAGGTTTCTATTAATTTGATTTCCAACAACACAAGAAACAGATATTTGTCAAAAATTACCGTTGTTATTTATCTTCGTAGCTTGCAGTCATGAAAGCACGTTGTCTGTGACGTATGTATGGAGTGGAAGCTACACGCAACGTGGTTTCTGAGTCATGCACGTTGTTCATACAAACACATGTATGGAACATGGGCAGAACAACACCCGATCACATAACATACGTAACTTCCAGTTCCTACAAAGTTGTTCATGTTGGTAATTGACTTCTTAGAATGCAAGAAACCTTGATAAATATTTTTTATCAAATTGAACGATAAGAGAATTTTTAATCATGCTTTTTAAATTTGGAACAAAAGGTCATTATCCTATTGCTCGGGCTTCACCTGCGGTAATGTTATAGTTATTGACTGTGGCAAAATGCGTCTTACTTTCAGCGTTAAAAATTGCGCCATTAGCGAATAGCTTCATTAGTGTATGATGAATATTTAACGACATAAACAATTAATAACAATATCGCATCACAAATAACGCATTAATCCTATTACTACATCTGCATGAAACGTTCGGTAAATATAATACTATCCCAGATAAAGCTGAAACGTATGAATTACAGTTTCATTTGATTATCACGATTTTTTATTCTACAACTTGATGGTGAAATTCTAAAACAAGATTCTTTGCGCAAATAAAACACTAGAATTGTTTCACTTTTAAATTCAGCCAGGTTACAATTTATTCGACGCATCACTTTTATCATTAATTCTGATGGTTGAAAAATCGGCGCTAAAGTACTGTTACGAGCTACAGGACATGAATTAAAATTCCATTGGAATTACAATAGAGTTTATTAGAACTATACGAACACGTATAGCACAGGTACAAATATAACTGGACGCAACCACTACAAACTGATTTAATAACACGTGCAAAATCCGTTACTATATCGCTTATCGAATGTATGACTTGCTCGTATCGTAATCCTCGCTTGACAGCCTCACCTCTCCTTTCGGGCGTTCCATTTATTCACAACACAATATGCCTCGGCTCAAAGCAATAACAAAAAGAATTAGTTCGACACACCTGCCTTATGACGGCCATAAAACAAGTACAATAACAATAGAATGTTTTCCTTAATTATAATTTTTAAGCACAAAGTAAACAACAGAAGTCCAAATGCGGGGAAAGGTAATAAACCAGGTTTATGGCAGGCAGATGTGCATTCGTGTCGTTCTTTGTGTCGGCATGAAACAGTATAACATGTGCAACAATGTCTATATTAAAATAAAATAAAATATTTTGATTTTGCCCACAAGCGTCAGCAGTACTCCATATGCGTTCTTATCTCCGCTTTTTATAGCACAAGATCGAGAACTGCATCTATCTATTGTTAGAGGAGCTAGTTTGGCGTCAATAGCAGTTATAGTTGGGAAAATGTCTAATAAGATTGCGCAAAGAACAATCATTCTCTATTAATGTAACAATATGGCATAATACATACAATTGAATAATACATAGAAAAAACGCACATGGGTTTAGCATATTTGCAATTTCATACAAATATTATACGTTCTACGTAAATTTTATTACGATATTAATACGACGTAGTTTCTGTTTAAAGAAGTTTTTTTGTATTTTACTTGCATCTTATATCTTAACATTCTCTATTATTAAATGCATTTGTAATGAGATCTCAGCTGAGGCTAGCCGAAAGCACTGCGATATGTGTTTTTGAAGTGATAACTTCTTATGGGAGGGTAAACCGAGTCGTAACGTAAAGCATTACGGCGCCAGTCTGACTGGCTTCTCTTTCTCTGACGCATACGGCAGCGTTAGGGAGGCTCTTTTTTTAATAAATAACCTTTCCTTATATTATCACATTAATATACATAAAATTTAAGTTATAACCTGAGCTTTTCTCAAGTTAAACAATCTCGATATTAAATAGTTTAACTAAGATTAGTTTAAGTTATCACTTCTGTTGGGCGTCCCGAGATGCACGTTTTTTTAAAGAAGGTTTACGGTCTTATTCATATTGAGTTAGAGTTAGTGTGAAGACATCTTTATGGTTCTTAAAGAAGCCTTCAAACTTATTCTACCTCATTATAAATAAGACTATTAGTGTTTTAAATACTCAAAGACGAAGATAATTGGTTTCCATTAGCTGAGCTTTAGCCTGACTGCTGTACTACAGTAATTAAAAATAATAATAGTTATGTAAAGAAACGTTGTCTGGAGGAACTTGACTAACAACTAAAGTTGAAATTATTAATGTGTTGTGTATGATATTTATTATTACTGCAAATCTTGCAAGGTTCAGAAGATATGAGGATAAAATCCAGGTTCCAAACACATGAAGGTGCGGTCACAGCATATGCTAGATTTTAGGATCATCGATTCATTTTCAATGTTCTGAAGACGGTACAAGAACTCACTTTCACATTTATATGATTGTATTTGTATAAGTCCTTAAAAGATTTTGGTTGTGTTTAGTTAATTAAAATATAATAAGCTGAAAATATTCACATAGTTTCTATTGCTGTGGTTAACAGATAACAAAGAATTTATATTGTCCCAGGCGGCAGCAAAGTGCAGCGTAGTACTCTTTCAACGATTTTACAGTGGTGGAAATCTATTCGATCCAACGATTTGGGTTGCGGTAGGGAGATCTTACTTCCCCCCAGGGGGCGTCCTCCGCGGTCTCCCTCCCCCGGTCCGCGGTTGGCGCACGGGGAAGCGACCCCGGGGCCCCGAGCGGCCACTGTCACAGTTCCCCCTTTCTTTCCGTGACAGTGGTGTCCCACCTACGTTCCCATCCTTAAATCGCTCCTGTGTGTCCCTCCTTCACAACTACCCACCCACCTTTCCTTTTGCTTGACGGGCCACTCGCACCTCTCCGTTTAGCGGAGAGGCTCCAAGCGATGTGGCGGCGACGGATCCGGCGGCCGGGCGTTCTGCCAATCCCCGGGCCGGCGACGGAGTGGGCCTAAGGGCGGTCCGCCCCTTGTAACGGTTCGCCACCGTCGCGCGATGCAGGGTATGGTGGCGGCGGTTTTACCCGACCGCACCCGCACCGCGGAAGAAGAAAGAAGACCTTCAGATGAGTTTGGGTGGAAGGTATCGTTCTGCCGCCCTTAGGACAGATCGACCTACCCACCTACCCGAAGCTTGGTAAGGCGTGCCTGCAGCTGCATGCCGGGCGGGTCATCCCGGCTGCTAGCGCCCTGTGGGCGGCGTGTGGGATTTTCGTAAACGGCGGACTTCACGCACGCCGCTCGCAGTCTTTAGATTGTAAGTCATTCAGATGGTCTCCAGTAAAGGAGACAATTTTAGTTTTAATAACCCCGAAAGGGGTTCGAACAAAACATGAAAGCACAAAGCCAAGAAAAACTACCCCAGGCGGGTCGATCTTCCGCTCAAAAAAAAAAGGAGGGCGAATCCCGCTCCGATGCCGGTACCTATGGTAAGGACAGAAGTCTCCCATCGTATTCTGGGGGGGAGACGCCTTTGCGCTCACAACAATGGACGTTGTCCAAGGAGAAGGTGCCCGTAATGGGCGGGGAAGTTACGTTCGCGCGTAGTACCAGCAGACAGAGCGGCCGCACGTCTGCTGCCAGTGGCGCCAGAAGCGGCAATCTGAGCGGGGCCTTGAGTGGGGCTGTTGATGAGTCGGACAGCAACCTCTCAATGTTCTCCATTCGGTCCCGCTCAAGATCGAATACACGTTCGCGATCGCGTTCACCTACGCGGTCGCGGTCTCCGACGCGCTCACGCTCCGGATCGGGACCCGGTATACGCACAGAGCTGGAAGCCGGGCCCTCGAATCCGTCGAGCCAGCTGCGCGTCCAGAAGAAGAGGAGGAGGCCAGCGCCATATCGTGGACCCCAGAAGATTTCATGGGTGTCCAGCGATGAGGAAACGTTGGCGTCCAAAACCTCCCGCAAGGTGTCCCCACCTTCCGCGGGAGGTCCAGAAGAAGCAGCCAGCATGCTGGCACGTGCCAAGGAGGCCGTTGCCCAAGCGGGTCGGGCCACCGACCTTGAGCTCGACCACGAGGAGAGCACCGTGGAGTTGATCAGAGCCGCCGAAGAGGCACGCATCGCTCGACGGGCCCCAGAACTCCTCAGTCGCTCAGGGTCGGTCTCAATCACGGACGAGGCCGGAGCTAGAACCGCTCAGGCCATAGAGACCGACGTCCGAAACGCCCTGGGGGTCATCCGCCATGTGGCAAAGGTCCCCAGGGGGTTAAAAGGGACTTTCATGAAGTCCCTTAACGACTCGGTCTCCATCATAAGCGACGCCTTCGAGGTGTTACGTGGCCGCACCGAGTCTGAGGAGATCAGGCGACTCGAAGCGGCCAATAGGCGCCTCGAGGCTGAGATGGCCCAGATGAAGAAAGAGTTGGCTAGTCTCCGGGCTGAGTTCGCCCGACCCCGGCTTGTACCGGCTACTAAATCGCCGATGCGGAATCCTCCACCTCCACCGCCCCCACCACAATCGTCGTCGTCGTCTGTAGTGGGAGGGCGATTCAAGGATCAAGAGGAGCTCCTGCGCCACCTGACTCTCTCTCTGGGAGCCATGATGGACGCGAAACTAGCAGCGTTAGACGATCGCCTCCTCCCAGAGAGGCGAGTCCGCCCGCCGTTGGCAGTCGACGTGCGGCTGGCGAGTGCGCAGCCTCCTCCGACACCTGCCAGGAAAGAGGCCATCCGCCCTCAACTTGAAGATTTTCCTCCGCTGCCCGCTAAGAGGAAGCGAGGCGGAGGAAATATCCAAAGTACAAAGACGAGTACTCCGGCTGAAAAGGGGACACCTAAGGCCAGCACGTCAGCCCAAGCGCCGTCTCCAGGGATGGATGAAGGTTGGTCGGTGGTAGCCCGTAAGGCGAAAAAGAAGAAGCCACCGGCCCAGCCAATCGCCGCCAACCGAGCTTCTCAGCCCCAGGCGAAGCCGAGGACAAAGAGGCCCCGGCAAAAAAGGGTCCTCGTATGCGGGTACCAAACACCACCGCGGTGATTCTCACACTGCTACCCGCGGCGGTGGAAAAGGGTACCAGCTACGCGGACCTAATGCAGGCTGCTAAAACAAATATAAAGCTTGGTGACCTCGGTATTCCCGGGGTCAAATTGAAAACAGCGCGGACGGGGGCCCGTATGCTCCTTCTCCCCGGTAAAGATAGCGGGGAGAAGGCCGATGCCCTCGCCGCGCGATTAAGAGAAGTTCTACCCCAGGAAGAGGTAAAGGTGTCCAGGCCCGAGAGATGCCTCAACATACGAGTCTCGGGCCTGGACGACTGCACGACCGCTGAAGAGGTGGTGGCCGCCGTCGCCCGGGTCACGGACGTCGCTGTTGGGCGATTTAATTCTAGCGCCATACGTCTGGGCCCGGACAGGCTTGGATACGTTATCCTGGCCTGCCCTGTGGCGGCGGCCATCAAATTGAAAGATAGGAAGAGGCTAATGGTGGGGTGGGCTTCGGCAGACATAAAAGTTCTGCCGAGCCGGTCTGAGCGGTGCTGGCGCTGCCTTGTGGCAGGACACGTCGCCTGCACCTGCTCTCCCCTGTCGACCGCAGCAAGGATTGTTATCGCTGCGGTCAACCAGGTCATCCCGCCGCTACGTGCCAAAATCCGCCGCACTGCAGCATCTGCAGTGCCGCTGGCCGACCGGCGGGTCATTGGATGTGCAGGGGAGTGCCGGCCGCGCGTAAAAGCGCGGGCCCCCCCACCAGCGCGAAAAAGGACAACGACAGCCGGAAAAAGGTCTCAAAACGAAAACGGAAAAATAACAGGAAAGGTCCCAGGCAGGCCGCGGCCATAGACAAGTCACAGCCGCTGCCGCCGCGGTCACCACCGCGACCACCGCAGCCCCTACCACGCTCGCTGCAACCGTCGCCGTTGCCCGCGCCCGTGACCACTAGGATGGAGGAATAAAAGGTCGATAAAATGGCTCTCCTAGTGGTCCAGGGAAATCTCAACCTCTGCGCCGCTGCCCAGGACTTGTTGGTGCAGAGTTTGGCGCAGTGGGGCATCCAGTTGGCCATAGTCGCCGAGCCATACTACGTCCCCCCCCGTTCAGACTGGGCGGGGGATCTCGATGGCTTGGTGGCTATCATTGTCCGGACCGCCGCCGCATGCCCTCCTCTAGCCGGTGTGGTAAGGGGACGGGGCTACGTGGCGGCAACTATTGAGGAGATTGTGGTCGTTGGTGGCTACTTCTCCCCAAATCGAAGGCTCGCCGATTTCGAGGGTTGGATAGAGGAAGTGGGCACAGTGGTGGCCCGCAGCCGTCCTCGCCCCGTGCTAGTGCTCGGGACCTCAATGCAAAATCCGTGGCTTGGGGATCTCCGAGTACATGCGCGCGTGGTGAGGCGCTTGAAGAATGGGTCATCACGCAGGGTCTCGTAGTTCTCAACCGGGGCTCCGAACACACGTGTGTGCGCCAGCAGGGCGGCTCAATTGTTGACGTCTCGTTTGCCAGCCCTGAATTGGCGCACCGTGTGCGGGACTGGAGGGTCGTCACGGGGGTGGAGACGCTCTCCGATCACCGATATATTCGGTTCAGCGTCTCCTCCCGGAACCCGGACCCGCCGTCCCGCGAGCCCCCGGTAGGAAACTGTCCGCGCTGGGCATTGAAAAAGTTGGATCGGGAGGCATTCAAAGAGGCCCTGATCGTCGCCACCTGGGCATCAGGACCCGATATGAACCCTCCCGACATAAATGTAGAGCAGGAGGCAGAAAATCTACGGTCGGTCGTCACAGGCGTCTGCGATGCAGCGATGCCGAGGAGGGGCCAATTCCGGCCTTCCCGAAAGGTGTACTGGTGGAGCCCTGTACTCGAGGGCTAAGGCGCGCGTGCAATAGCGCGCACCGCCAGTACTACCGACATAGACGACGGCTACGCCACGCAGCAGACGCAGCGGCCGTAGAAGCTCAGCTGTACGAAGGGTACAGAAGCGCCAGACAAGATTTACGCGTCGCAATCCGCGACGCGAAGAACGCGGCCTGGGGAGAGCTCTTGGAAAGTTTAAACCAAGACCCTTGGGGGCGCCCATTCAAGATGGCACGGAACAAGCTCCGTGCTTGGGCGCCCCCGCTAACCGAGTCTCTCCCCAGGGACACACTTCATAACGTGGTTGGCGCTCTGTTCCCTTCAAGGGCTGAGCATGTGCCTCCTGCAATGGCCCCGCCAGAGGCGGAGCCCAGCGCGGATAGAGACCCAGTGCCCACCGTGGACCGGGTAGAGCTGGGGGTGGCTATGCTAAGGCTAAAGGTCAAGAATGCCGCCCCCGGCCTTGACGGCATTCCAGGGCGTGCGTGGGTTTTGTCCTACGACGCCCTCGAGCCCCGACTGATGAGGCTTTTCAGCGCATGTTTGGAGCAGGGCCAGTTCCCGCAACGGTGGAAGACCGGAAAGCTGGTCCTGCTGCGTAAGGAGGGGCGCCCCGCGGACTCACCGTCCGCCTACCGGCCCATTGTGTTGCTGGACGAGGTCGGAAAGCTCTTCGAGCGCATCATTGTCAACCGCCTCGTCCAGCACTTATCGACGACGGGGCCGGACTTGGCGGACAACCAGTTTGGATTCCGCACGGGGCGTTCTACAATCGACGCTGTCATGCGCCTGAGAAGCCTGGCGGAGGAAGCAGTTTCCCGGGGCGAGGTATTATTGGCGGTGTCTCTCGACATCGCCAACGCCTTTAATTCCTTGCCCTGGCCTTGCATTATGGAGGCACTCCGGTATTTTGGGGTGCCTCCTTACCTCCGCCGAATAGTCGGGGATTATCTAAATGAAAGAGCCGTCATTTACCCGGTCCACGAGGGATGGAATCGGCGAGCCATGGTGTGCGGTGTTCCACAGGGATCCGTTCTCGGTCCCCTCCTGTGGAACATCGCATACGACTGGACGTTGCGCAGTAGGGTCCCCCCCGGCGTCAGCATCATATGCTACGCGGATGATACTTTGATCGCAGCACAGGGGAGGACCCACAGGCAGGCGTGCCTTCTAGGCACGGCTGGGGTGTCTTTAGTAGTAGGCAGGATCCGGCGTCTTGGACTGGAGGTGGCGCTTCAGAAGACCGAGGCCGTGTTTTTCCACGGCCCTCGGAAACGTCCACCTCCAGATACCGCTATAATAGTAGGAGGCATCCGCATCGGCATCGGGGAGACCATGAAACATCTGGGATTAGTCCTCGATGGCCGGTGGGATTTTTCGGCACACTTTCGGCAGCTGCTCCCCAGACTCAAGGGGGCAGCGGGTGCGCTGTCGCGCTTGCTCCCCAACGTCGGGGGGCCGAACGCCACGTGCCGAAAACTCTTCGAAGGCATCGTACGGTCGATGGCCCTCTACGGGGCCCCTGTATGGGCAGACCGCCTGACGGCCAAAACCGCACCGCTTTTGCGTCAAGCCCAGCGCATAATGGCCGTCAGGGCGATAAGAGGATACCGTACGGTGTCCTTCGAAGCGGCCTCGCTACTCGCCGGATCCCTCCCATGGGACCTGGAGGCCAGGGTACTGGCGTCACTTTATGTATGGCGCAAAGAAGCCCTGGCCAGGGGCACCAGACCCGCGCCTCGCGAAATCGAGGCGTGCAAGTCGGAGCTCCGCCAGGTCGCCGTGGGAGTTTGGGAAGATCGCCTTAGACGCCCCAGCGCGGGCCCGCCACCATTGACGCGGTGAGGCCCGTCCTGCGAAATTGGATTGACAGAGACTACGGCACCCTGACGTTCCGGCTGACGCAGGTCCTCTCGGGGCACGGCTGCTTCGGGAGGTACCTGTGTCGCCTTGGCCGCGAGGCTACGTCAGGGTGCCATCATTGCGACACAGGCGACGAGGATACGGCGCTGCATACACTCCAGGAATGTCCTGCGTGGACGGAGCAGCGCCGAGACCTCGTCGCCATCACCGGACTAGACCTTTCGCTCCCGGCTGTGGTACGCACCATGGTCGGGAGCCGCACCGGATGGGACGCCGTCTCCTCCTTCTGCGAGCACGTCATGTTTGCGAAGGAGGAGGCGGAACGGGAGCGTGAGCGCACGTCTTTGCTCCGCTCCCGACAAAGGAGGACGCGCCGACGCCGGAGGTCAGACCTAGACCTTCGGCCACCGTAAGCGGGCGGCGCGGGTGGGGCCCCTAGGGGTATAGGGGTTCTCACTCACCCGCACATGCCGTCGAGATGAGAGCGCGAGTGTTCCGCGCGCGCTCATCTCTCTTCCCGTGGGGCGCGTTACAGACCGCCCCACGCCTGGAATAGACCGAGTAGGGCCGGGGGAGTAGCTCCCCCGGCATTGGAAGAGGCCCAGTGAGCGGGGCCCACGCCTGCCAGGGCACGCGGAGACGGGATAGCCTACACCCGTAGCCCTGGCATAAGGCGCAGGACGGAACACCCAGGGGTTTTAGTGGGTATCCCTAACTGGGGAGTGGCAATAGCGTGGCACCGGTTCTGACCGGGCACGCTAGTGCCACCCCCGATCTGGCGAATCCCACACTCTCACCGGGTCGCGAACATCCCCCCAGGCTTCTGCGCCTGTCGCGGCTTAGTCCTCAAACGGATTTCCCCTGGCTAAAAAAAAAAAAAAAAAAAAGGGAGATCTTACTTCAGCGCGGGTGGCACCTCTAGGGGTATAGAGGTTCTCACTCACCCGCACATGCCGTCGAGATGAGAGCGCGAGTGTTCCGCGCGCGCTCATCTCTCTTCCCGTGGGGTGCGTTACAGACCGCCCCACGCCTGGAATAGACCGAGTAGGGCCGGGGAGTAGCTCCCCCGGCATTGGAAGAGGCCCAGTGAGCGGGGCCCACGCCTGCCAGGGTACGCGGAGACGGGATAGCCTACACCCGTAGCCCTGGCATAATGCGCAGGACGGAACACCCAGGGGTTTTAGTGGGTATCCCTAACTGGGGAGTGGCAATACCGTGGCATCGGTTCTGACCGGGCACGCTAGTGCCACCCCCGATCTGGCGAATCCCACACTCTCACCGGGTCGCGAACATCCCCCCAGGTTTCTGCGCCTGTCGCGGCTTAGTCCTCAAACGGATTTCCCCTGGCCAAAAAAAAAAGGGAGATCTTACTTCTATTTAGCCAATGTACATCAGTTTTATGCTGTCCAGATACTTCCTGACATGTTGTCTTTGTGCATCATAATGTTACAAATTACTCGAATTAAAATGCCATTGGAATTACTATAGAGTTTATTAGAAACACTTATAACACAGGTACAGATATAACTGGACACAATCAGTACAATCTGCACGTTTCAATAACACGCGCAAAATCCGTCACTATATCGCTTATCGAATGTACGTGTTGCTCATATCGTAATCCTCGCTTGACTGCTTTACTCCTCCATTCGGGCATTGTCTTATACTAACTATACAATACAACACTCAACCGCGTGGACATGTGCGCTATAAACGAGTACAATAACAATAGGCTATTGTCTAATTGCAAATTTAAAACACAATATAAACAAAAGGAGTCCAAATGCGGGAATGGTAATAAATCAGGTGTGCATTTATTTGTCGGCATGTAATAATAATAACTCGCAGGCTTGTGATGGAAGTATATACGTCTTTTTATAGAGCGCGTGCTATATACTGCGTGTAGCGTAGACTTGTGCAGAATGGTTCACTAAAAAGAAAAGAGTGATAACTCATGTTGACAGCAACTCGGCAATATGTTTATGCAAATATGTTGTTAAACAATTGTTTACCATGAATACGAGACTTATCTCTCTATAGATACATTGACAACGGCGCGAATTTCAAATTAACAATCACCAGAAAAATAACCAGTAATTATATCAACGCTCCATAGCCCGTTCCACTTGAGATTATTATAACCCTCATAAACAAATGGAACGAGAAAAATTGCAATCGTAAGCGTGGTCGTTGTCTGCTCTAAGAGGAACGTAGCCCTTTTTTGTCAAAGCTGGGGGAATGCATTTGCGCATATCCTCCGGCCTTGGAAGATGGCACCGAGGGCTATGTGGGACTCCCGGCTGTTGGTGTAGCTTCAACGTTATAGCTTGCAAGCACCGACCCACTAAACCTTCCAGCGTCCCTCCGCATCATAATGAGGCGCCACGGGTAACGTAACCATGGGTATGACTGCCGTGACACCTCGTTGCAAACCGACAAGGAGGGGTGTCCCTGAGATTAGATCACCCCATGGCACTGGGTGTGGCTCGTCGGGAGGGTCCCCGTCCCAAGAGGAACGTAGCTCTAGTAGGACAGGGTTCGTTTTCAAATACAAACAAAATAAGTTTTGTTAAATATCAATTCATGCATAGAATAACAACAACATTCGGTCCTCACGTTGAGAACTACGTGTTGTTTTTGTTACGTAATTATGTACTTGATAATTACACGTGACAGTGTACTTAAATTACTAAACGCAAAAACGGAAGCACGTTGAATATAAATAAATTTATGAATAATTATGACATAGCAGCTTTTGCCTGCGGGTGTGCTTGCGTTAAAAAAGGATATATATCGAGGGCTTCATAACAAATGGGCGTACAGACAAAACTGCAGTTTTACACAGGGGACAAAATTGTGTATACTCATAAAACAAAATTATTCGATTGTATAAGGCTGAAATTTGGAATACCCTTGTTTTTAAAAGAAAGAAAACAGGTTTATTTTTGGGACATATACAAGGGAGACAAACATTAAAATTATATATTATTTATACATTTATTTATATTCTACGAAGAGAATACAACCACAAAGTAACTAAAGATATACATATTAAGTCCTAAAACTTGGATCAAGCTCAGCTAAAATGTTGGTCTGTTAGATCAACGCTGATATTCCGCTTGACCCTAGAGCGACGTCACGGCAAACTTCACATTAATATTATTTAGGTACATTTGAATACTGGTAAGACTTTCTAAATTGTAACAGGCATGATTTTTAGTTAACAATAAAGAAATGGCATTTTTGCTTATAAGCCTATATGTTATGAAACCATCGATATGTTCTGATGTGGGGCATGCTATATTGCTAGATATGTATTAATTACTTTAAAGTACCTAAAATTTAGTGATGGCCAATTTCACTGATCATAACTGGTCACATCAGTGAAATAATAACGGTGATATAAAATAAATAATAATAATAATAAAAAACAATAAATTTATACTCCAGATACAAGAATAGCAAACGACCGTAAACTTTCACCGAACGTTATTTTATGTGAGATAAACCGTTAAAGCGCCATGTAGTACAGAATAGCTAAAGTATATAGTCAAAACGATAAACGAGCGAACATATTTGAGCAAAATTGAACCTTATTGTTTAATTCATTAGACATTCATTTCCTTGATTTATTTATAACGCCGTGAAGAACGTTGAGAGTGCAATGTTTCACTTGTACACATCACACACATACACACCACATACATATATACACACCACAAACATACATCTATGCATTTCCACAAACATTACAAATATTAATACGAAATTTTCAAATGTATAAACTTTAAAATATTTTTCTTTTTAATTGTACAACAAACGAGTTGTCTGGAAGTGGGCGCTAACAACTGCAACACAGTATTATACTACAGCAGTTGCTTCTGACACCAAATTGTTTCTGTATACTCTGTTATTGGTTTCGAATAAATTCTTTAACGTATTTACTTTAGAGTTCCAATAATTATTTGCAATTCTAGTCGTTACCGTGACACGTCGCGGTACTGGTATTTTATCGTCACTTCTAAAATACTGGTGGTGATTTTTCACCGGTGAAATAGCTGTGAGCACGTGAAATAACTTCACAAGAGTGTTCGATACACTAAAGTAGCTATAATTTTCATCGCTACTAATGATACCTGTTATGCCCTCTAGCGAAACGAAGATGGAAATAGCCATGAGAGCAACACGTTAAAATTGTCGCCGTCATGAATTTGATACTGAACGCAATTCAGTATCAAATTCACGATGACCCCAACACGACGCGGTCGGAGCGCCGGCTATATTCATCTATCCCTTGGTAACAGTAATTTTTCTGGATGAAAGATACCTATTCATGTCCTATTCTATATCTCGTGACGATCTTTTGCCTAGTTGAGTCGTGAAAATCCTACAAACATACAAACTTACATTTGCATTTATAATATTAGTAAGTGTTATATGTATTTAATAGGATTTATTTTGGTATTGTGTACAAGTAATTAAATAATAATTATGAATAAATTTATTGTTAATTTTACAGTCTTTTGTTTCTTGAGTAATTAAACGTGGAATAGCAAAATATTAAACTTTTGCATAAATATAGTTATTTATGATACTAGTGCGGTAATTTTTTTATTTTTTTATTGCAGGAGTTCAGCAGACAGGCAGTCGGCCCACTTGATGGAAAGCGGTTACCATCGCCTATGGGCATTTGCAACCCTAAAGGTGCTACAAATGCGCTGCTGCTCGCTTAAGGAACACTGGAACCAGGTCACTAATGCCGGAACACAAATGAAGGTTGTTATGGTGACATACTTTAGACCATGGGTGGTGGCCATCCAGTAGGGCAAATGCCCTGCCACCTGGCTGCGGGTTATTTTGTCACTTCTTACGACGGGCCTCCCAGCCGCAGGAAATTGTATTCTTTCTCCGTTCCTGCACGGATATAAGTTGGTTTTTATAAACGAGTTCACGAATGTAGATGGAAAAAAAGAATTCTACCAAGGAGTTTTACGGTACGAGAACGAATAAGCTAAATAAGTGAACCTCTTTGGAAGCGTGACTGATTTGTGAGTGATTATGTTTGTTTCATTACGTATTGTGCTGTTTTCTTCTAAATATGTTGATAAACGTTGTATAACACAAGTGCAGCTGTTGGTTTTTATTAAATTCTATGATTATTGGTAACTCGATATAAATTTGGACTGTATGATTATTATTAAACCATAACTTAGAATCGAAATATACATAAAAAGTACGTAATTACAAATTCTGCGAGAGAGTCAAGAGAGAGAAAGTGGTAAGTCATCCATGAGAATTGTGGCAGAATGGTAAGATAATTGTGTATAATTTTGCCTCCAAGGCCGCTCCTATATCCCGCATCCCGTCCGATGCCTAGCTGCAAATTGGGGTGTTTCCGGTTTCTACCCACTTTTTCTACCCAAAAATATTTTTTCCGCTTTCAACCCAAAATCTATTCCGTTTTCAACCTACAAAAATAAATATAATATTTTTTTCCGTCTTCTACCCAAAAAGCTTTCCGTTTTCAACCCATTACTAATTTTCATTGTTTTGAAGTACGGTCAGAAATATTATTGCTTTTAAATATTTATTCATTGCAAGATAAACAGCTCACAATATTAAAATGTTTAAATCTACTCAATATTAGTACACGAACGACTTCTTAGCTGCAAGTGTGTATGACGTCACTGGATAATAACAACCCAACGCGCAAATGAAAAAACAAGTTTTTTTCAAAATTATTTCACCTGAAACTAAAACCAGAGCCTGTTACTTTCGCTTTTGCCAAGCGATATATAAAAAAGGCAAACAGTTCAATATGATCAAAAAAGGCATTTTAAAAAACATGTATGGATGTATCTTTCATACTTGCCTTAGGTTTAATACCGAGAGAAATGGTGGATGATGCTTTTCTCTATATTATGGAATACAGTCCCACACATAAAGATGCAGTGAGATTTAATGATTATATTGTCAAAAAATATATGTTTGGCGGAAAATATCCCCTAGAATTATGGTCTAAATGCAGATGTCGACACAGAACAATTAATGCTCTTAAAAGCTAGCGTGTGACTGTAAGCCGCGTTATGGCAAAGAAAAAGTCACTAAACATGCTTCAGTTCCTTTCAAATATTAATAATGTCGCTAAAAAACAAAATATGTACACGGTCCAAAGGAAAATATATTGTAATATCAAGGAATCGAAAAACATGATGTGTTAGAGAGAGACAATAAATAGAATCTGCGCTTAATGACTTGGCTTGTGGCAAAATTTGCATAGGCCACTGTTAGGAAAAGTTAGCTCGTTTATATATTAAATTTAAATAAGCTATTACATAATTTATGTCAATACTTCATACTTTTAACGTTGGTTATTAGTATTACCAAACCTATCCAATTATTCAAATTTTACTTAACTTTTAGTTTTGTTTTCAATATTATAATTCCAAAAGCAATGAATGCATCCAGTGTATTGAACAATAGTTACAATCATTTTTTATTAAACTAATTTATAGTTCCTCAAAGTCTATTTGATATTTTACTTAGTGTTATTTGATATTTTGACGAGGTTGTGAATTTTGAAATTGTTATGTACCAAACGTTAAATATGTGATCTATGTAATAATGTTTTCTAATTTAAATGTGAGTTTTAGTTGTTTGTTAAGAATGCACAAGAATCTTTTTGAAGTTATTATTTTTTAAATAAATATTTTTAATCGAATTAACTTTTTCTGCTGCCTGTACTCATTTCAGTGGGTAGAAAACGGAAACACCCGGCAAATTGCGCGAGCTATGGGCGTCGGTGGTATGCAGGGCGCGGATAGCAGGTGTGCCCCGGCGGGCAGGTCAAGGGCGTGATGGAGATTACAACTGCATGGAGATTAAAACTGCATCTTTCGTGTCATTGAGTCTTTAGTATTAAAGTGAGACAAATGTACAGATCAGAAGTGCTTCCAAGGGGGTCCAATTATTCAGCTTATTTATTGTGGAAATGTGAAACTCCTTGGTGGTATTCTTATATTTTTTTCACGAAGTAGCCATTTTATCGCACCTCGTGCGGTAAAATAGCTAGTTAGGTCAGAGTACCTATTAAACCGTATGTTTCATTGGGTGGTGCCTAATTTTTAGTTTTCGAACAATGTATGCCGGCTTCGCAAATGCATTTTTCTTTCTTTCATCATGATCTATTATAAAATATATTAATTTTTTGCATAAATAATGCTAAAAAAGGTAGCATCAATGATCTTATAATAACTAGATGCGCAGTTTACGGCACCGACGTGTTGCCACTTCGAAGATGCCTGCAGGCATATCTGGTCCCAGTTGTGAGTTAGACATTAAGCGAGTTAGACGTATCCGCGACGGGCGTAAAAACGTATTCAAAATGGTGAAATGTACTGTTAAAAGTTGTGTATCACGTCCGAAAATGATAATAAAGCAAGTGACGTTAGCTTTCACAAGTAAGTTTGCTTAATTTTGATCGCATTATTTAAAATAATATTAGAAAACAAAATAATATATCGTGCATTGTTTTTGTCATCGGTGTTACTAGTAAAACGAATTCATGAAAAAGTGAATGACGGAAGCGTGCGCCGGTAAATTTTGTGTGCTTAATTAAATTTCGGTAATGACTCTAATATGCTTATTAATTTCTTTATGATACTAGATAGTCAATATTTTTTGATAAAATAGTGTTAGGTTCAGCAGCAGTTAGAATGATCCTTATTTGTTTGTCTAAGTCAAAAGTGGCGGTCATTCTACTATCTGAGGGAGGGAGGTCATCTTCGCAGATTTATATGACGAACTTGGCAAGTATCGATATAAAGTGGAACCTTACGCTGTCTTACTAGTATATCTAGATACGTAGGTAGCGATTCTCCAAAGTAGACGATTTTAGGCTCTCAATGTTAATGGAACCATTGCACATGTTTTATTAAAATGAATTGTTATAGTAAGATATTAAACAAGCCGTGAAAACCAAATCAAAACCAGTTTACTAAAAATATTTTTTCAAACACATCGACGTACAGACTCTTATAATAATTATGTACTAAGTACATATTGTAAATTTTATATTCTATAAAAAAGCCAAAAAACGTTCAATCTGGAGATATTTATGACTACTCGCAACTCTGTCCGTTTTCACGAAAGCAATGCCTTGTCTCATTTTAACGTAATTGGTTGGACTATGGAAGAAACGAGACAAATATAGTTTACTTTGGCAAACTGTTGGCATTACATTAGATTTCAAAGCTACGTTTTTAAATTCGCAAGTGGCTACGCATTTTAAAGAAATATTTGTAAGACGTTGCTACTCTAGTATATGTAAGCTCACTGGGTAGCATTATTAGGTGAGGTCGTAGGTATTCAGTAATAACAATGCATTTATTACAGTTCCCGGCCATAGGGTTATAGCGGTGGATGTGTGTGGGTTATTTAAAAGATTCTTAGTTTTTCCGATTCTTCTATATTTGTTTAGGAAGAAAGGTAACATAGGCTCCCAAAGTGGTCCATATGATTCCCGGGGGTCCATATCGAATTTCAACAGATCAGCAAATATAAAATCTGGGGGCCCACAAGGTATAAATCCCTATTTTGATTTGCTTAAATGGAATTTATTATTGTGTACCCTTGTACATTATAGTAAATTCCGTTTAAGCAAATCGTGTCAATATATTTAACTTTCTATAAATAGAATAATAAAATATGATAGTGCACGTTTGAACTTACACAACCTATAAAAAATACCTATGTATCTTTTTGTCTTTTTTTTTTTTTTTTTTTTTTTTTTTTTTTTTTTTTTTTTTTTTTTTTTTTTTTTTTTTTTTTTGTCGTACAAATCGGTCTCTTCCTGACTCAATTCAAAAACGGTGTCTCCTTTCATTTCTGAATTCCTGCCAATGAGAGCGACTTTTATACACGTCTCTCTCATTGGTTGGTCAAATCCTTACGTCCTGGCTAACATAGGAATATAGGCATTGAGTAACAAAATAGAGTATTATGTAGTTGATAAATTAAATAAATAAGGAAATTGAAATAGATATTTATATGTAATTTGTTTTGTGATTAGAAATTATGATTTAAACGTGAATGGAAAACATACTGTAGATTAATATAATGTTGTTGCTATGTATTTTATACGATAGCACTTGTCAAACGTCAAAAGTCAAATGCCAAAAGGCTGACCTTGAACTTGACCGGCTTTTGTTAACTAATTCTCATTCTTACGAATGAGAATTAGGTTAAAATACAAGTTTTATTTATTACAAAAGCTTCCAATAGAAATAAATTGAAATACTATAAATATAAGCAAATAATTGAGTTGAAAGCCTGAAAATTATCTACGACTAAACGTGGTAAGTCATCCACTACAAACATATAATACAAAATTTGTTTTTACGAAGAATTGAAAAATTCTTCCTTTTTTAAGATCGTAAAACAAGGTTTATAATATAAAATGGATTTGGGAACATTGATTTACACGATCGTCATTTCCATCTAACCGTTTGTTCGTCTGTCTTTATATGTATATTATACACAGAAAAGACTAGTCTTTTCTCTGATCCCTAGGTATCTTCTCAGGTAGGACTCGTAGACCTTCTGACTTAGAAAATTCTGAAAATAAATAAACTGTTCAGCTTAAATCATTATCTCTGAAAGCGTCAGCGTTGAGTGATTTTTGAGATAAATATGAGAGACATTTTGTACACAGTATCCTACGCAGTTTTATTTGGAGTGTTCGATTCAATCCATATAAAAAGAGCCCAAATCGACCCAATCTTTTTTCAACTCAACTCACAACTTATTTTTAATAAATTTCCTATCTCAACCTAATCTTATTCCCATTTCAATCCAAAGCAAAAGCAATGTCAATCTAGTATGGACAGCATACACATGAAATTCTGTGTTTAACATTTTATGAATTTAATTAGCATTTGCCCGTTCATCCACGTTGAACTAGCAACAAAGATTGTAGTATTTTGCCAATATTTAAATTCGAAGATTATTTCCAGGAAAGTAATTAATTATTTAGTGTAAAAATACATTAATCCCGAAAATTCCTCTAAAACCCGAGATAAGTAAATGTTACTAAAAATATACAAAACTACACGTGTTCTACTACAGATTCCAATAATTGTCATCCTAACCACTTGAAATAACTCCCGGGAAGATTCTTACCGCACATAAAATACCGAATCATTAAAAAAAACGCGAACTGTTATTTTGTACCAATTAGGTCCGAATTAGGTAATTTTTCCGCATAATAACCACTCCCTCAAAACTTCCCACGGCATTTCCGGGATATTAAGTACCGATTATTTGAAAAGAACTTAAACTACCCTTCTTATTAAATCGCATCGAAATCAGCAAATTTTTATGCAACCTTGCTAATTTGTACCACTCCCGAAAAAGCCCCCGTGGGATTACCAGGACACAAAGTACCGCAGCATTTGAAAAAAGAACATAATTATTGTTTAAATAGAGGTTGTGTCCGATTCAGCTAAGCTTTATGATTACTGACCACTTTAAATCAATTTCGAGAAAATTCCCGAAGGATTCCCAAGTCACAAAGTATCACAGTTTTTTAAAAATAAGTAGAAGTAGTAAGCTATCGATTTATTGAAAATTGTGTCGGTTAAGCAAATTTTTATGCGCCGAAATCCCGCGAGAGTCCCGGAATAAAAAAATAGCACAGATTTTATTGCTATCCATATATGAAAAAAATCGCATTTCAAAAATTTTTTTCAAGACCATCACTTTAAACCATTCCCAGAAAAATTGTCTCTGGATTCCCGGGATAATTAATACTTAATCTGTATTAAGATGTTCAATTATGATTTTTGGTAAGACCATGCACGAAATCTCTGATTTTTATGCCAGTTTTAAAATGGGTTGAGTTGGTAATTGATTTGGGAAAAATATATTCGTGGGCTGTGACGTCATGGGTTGAATCGGGAATAACCCTTTTATTTACATATATAACAAATTTTAAATTATCCAAATCTATTTGTTTTCTTTATAGGAGGATTATAATCATAAACGTAGTTTAATTGTCATATGGTAGAATTGTATTGTTCAGAATAAAATTGCAACATTGAGAACACAATGACAATGAGCTAATTAAATTTAAAACTATTATCAACAATGTATGATGCACATCATTCGTATGTCATAGATAATTAGTCTTCTAAGATCTAATCAATACCACGTGCTATTGCTTGCGTCGATAAATACATTTAATGACCTCGTAGAAAATCACGTCAGTAAGCGTGACGATACTGCGATTGATACGATTCGGCCGCAGTTGCAGTTACACAAGCCCTAGCCGTATACGCACACATTGACATGTGCATTCGTAGAGTGACCATCAGTTACTGATTTTTTATCATAAACCTAAGTAAATAGTGGGTGCGTTTGGAGCGTTCACTTCTTCTGAAGTTTAGGTGGTTTTCGGTATTCTTCGTAGTGAGCCATTGGAATAACGACTCGTACGACGACAAGTCAGCATTTCGTGGGCCTGTTTCTTATACCGGGAACCGGCAGAGGCAGCAGTAGCAGGGCTTGGCACATAATTAGCAGGTTAAATAAAGAATTCACTTCGCTGTCATTTAGCTCTCCGGGAACCAAAGTCGCCTAAAATAAATGTGTCAATGTCACTTCTTTAAGGCGTGTAAAAATCTTTACTATTGCAATTGTGAAAAACTGGGATTGTTCACTTTTTTCAATCTAGCTATTTGAAAAACCATTTCGAGGAATAGTGTCCCTAATCATTTCTGTCTAGTTAAAATTCCAAAAACGTACGATCTTCTTGTATTTTGTAAGAAATGCATTTGACCTTTATTTGACCTTACTAAATCACCGGTGTAAAATTAATTCTAACTGAACATTGGTTTCAGTTCTGTAACATGGATTTTCCCTAAAAACCACTTTTAAAATTTAATGATAAGTATAGAAAATAATAATGGTTGAACACGAAAAATTATAAACCTAGCGTCAAAAAACACTAAAATGGTCACGATACGTAATGGGAGTGTGAGACAGTGACATTTAAATAGTAGCACAGATTACTATGATTATATGTAGATAAAACTTACTTTTATTATTTTTGTTTTCTAGGCAAAGAAATCAATGTAAACTTGTACCTTATGACGTCATCGGAGAAATAATTTTAAAATCGAATTATAAAAAAACTAACGCTTAAAATACAAAAATATTCAAATTAGTATCTTAAAATACCCTATTTTATAGTATTTTTTTTGTGAACAATCCCCATTCAATTTTCCCGGCAACTCACAAAACGTCATCAAAACTTTATTTTGGCTTATCAGGAGTGATACTTGTCTGTCTTCATATCTTCAGGCAATTTTCGCAAATTTTATGATGTTACGCAAACTTCACCAAATCATAGAAGTACTACTTACTGCCTACTCATAAAAATCGACGGAGTATGATTTAGCTTAGCAGTGGCGATTTATGTAAGTTACGCTATGCTAATTGCCAAGTTGATTTTTATGTATACTTGTATGAATTATCGTATTTTACACTCATGGATGGTGTCAAATATATTGGCAGATATCCAGCAAGATAATCAATTCACAAATAGTAAAAAAAACTAGGTTTTAAATGCTGCAACTGATTTCCTGGCAACCATGGCCACTCTAGCCACAATCGACGCGTGCGTATCGCAATACATACTCCACGCACACATGCAAGGAAGTGCATTAAAGTGCATAACACATGCGCAACGTGCCCTACAACGTGAAATCGTGACCTGCCTCAACCTCGTGGAGTGAACGCTCAGACGTTTGCCACGAGTTATTCCATTAACTGTTGTAAGGCCGATAGCAGTCTCTACATGACCTGTCCTCATAATAAATATTTACACGATCCACGTGTAGTATAAAACTGTCAGCAGGTAGAAAATTACTATGGAATTTTTGTTTACGTAATAAACGTGAATTAATTTACGTTCCCTTTCGCTGGCGTACATTTGAATTCTCAACTAGTATAAATTATCTTATTAGGAGAAGGAGAATAAAACAAAGTATGTTTAGCCTAAAAAGTTAGTCATTGAGTACTGAGAGAGAATCGAATGTACGGCACGTATAGCACGGTCAGTTATCGCGGGCAACTGACTGGAATGATCTATCTTCATCTAGCACCATTCTAAAAAATCTGGTAGCGGCCAGAATGATACGTGTTGGACAATCGTTTGCAAACGAGAATAATTGCCCAAAAGTCCGATTGAACTTGCCAAGCCCACTGGGATTGTTTCATTGTGGCTTAAGTAGATATATTTACTTAGAGACGTTGCTACGCTAAACTCCTACCCGCATATTAGTGGGTTTGGGTCGAGGTCGGAGGATCTCCCCAGCTACGCCGGGTACCCCGATTACCAGAGGCACCTTCTTAGGGCATCCGTTGAGGTGTTGTGGGGTTGTGCTTACGGTATATCCCATAACACCTCACAAAGACAAGGCGGTCTGTATAGCTGGTCGTTGAGAGTCCTAAATAGCCCTCAGGCGAAGGAGAGAACAGTGGGAAGTTCAGTCCAGCGATCTCCTTACTTATTGAAGGTGTCTGCAGAGCTAATCGTCGGGAGTCCCAAATAGCCTTCGGAGATGACGTGCAAGAATATTCCCCACCATCATAAAATAAGATAAGCCTGAGGAAGCAACTGAATTTTGTTCGGAAAAGCTTCTCTACCACACCTAAGTCTGATATTAACAAATTTTAGTGCCGGAGCAAATTATATAAACGCTACAGTAATGCACCTGTCAAGTACAAGTATGTTCTTCGTTTGAGACAATCACCAGTATAGAAGTAGGCGTGGCGTGGGAAGTTAATCTAATAAGCTTTTGTTAAAAGGTATTTAAATACAAGCCTTTGAGGTCCTGGATATCATGTAGCAGCAGAGTGCTAGCCAAGACAAGTAAAACGAGCCCAAACACGACGGGTCTATCTAGTTTAATACAGGAGTTCCTATAGCCACCTTCCGATCATCAGATCAGCTCCATGGTCCCATATTATTTCATTGTCACGTGGTTTACATATGCATGCAAATTTCAGCTCAATAGGAAACCGGTAATTTGGTCAAATGTAACTTTCAAGATTCCATCCGAACTTATATACATCCATTGCTAGTTAATAGAAAGTTTGTAAAATTATATCTGTATCTGACAGTTTTTTATTGTTAACTTCGTATTATAGTACACTTACTAAATAACCGATATAGAAGGTGGGTATGTTTCAGTTAGAGATTGTGAAATCTCTGTTTTTCGTCCAAGATTACCGCTTTATTTAAAAATCCTAACAAAAAAAATAATTTGGAATCATAAAGAAATCACCTATTCCCGATACTTTTTTAAAGAATGTATATTTCTGAAGTTTTACTTCTAAAATGTGTGAACTACACACATATTACAATTTTTCTTATAAAATGTAATGCTCTGGACAAACAAGCTGACCAGGGTCTTGTAACTTATTGAGGGTAATTTAGCTTCTTTGTACTTTTTCTTTTGAAACTTTAGTTACAATAACCTATTCTAATACATTTTTCTATTTTTACTTCTATACATTTTGTCCACTATTTATCTTAACTATATGGTTATATTGTTTTTATACTATAGTCATCTATCTATGTTCTTCTCTCTCGAACTGCTGAAGGTTCTACTAGGTATTCCGGTAGTCAAACCAGGCCTGTACTAATCACGATCTCCCACGTCCTCGCGAACCCAGACATAGCCCCCCCCAGATAGACTAGCGTTGCTGGAGTCTTCGCCGTTTCTCTCCCAGCCATACACGTGCGAACGCAGTAAGTGTAGCCGCCGCACCGCCGATCCCGTCCGCCGGATCCTTCTTCTCGGCTTGTATTACCGTCGCCGTTCTCATTAGCTTATTGTGTCGCCATTGTGACATCATCAGATTCATCTCCTCTCATGGCAACAGTCCTGCAGGTAAACTCCTAGGAGCTCCTCAGCAAGTCCCGGCTCGAGCGCCTTCGCCTGCGAAGGCGCTCGCCCAAACCCGTAAGTTGTGAGTCTTCGACAACAACATAAAGTAAGTCAAAAAAAAAAATCAGCTGTAAATAATAAAAAAAATCTAGTCGTATTAAATAAGGCATTACTGCTTGCACACGGGCCGTATTATCTTAGTAATATATTCACGCTTCAAATACAATGCATAATATATATGAATTATAAATCATACAATGTATTGTTACCACGAAACCATGTGATGAAATTCAATACTTATACATACATAATCGAAAGTCACGTTGCTCCCCATGTTTGTTTCCAAAACGTGCCTTTCGGCGTGAATGTTCTGTGAATTTGTAACACGGCACATTTTAGACTGATTCCCTCTAGAAATATAAGTCTTTCGAATAATTTTGTTACTGAAATAGGAGATTTTAAATTAACAAATCGGCAGACAAACATAGACACTGTATATCCCCAAATTAAGAAGTTACGCTTGTGTTATGGGCAATATACAACGGACCACTTTGGAGCCGATCCCAGACACCCAGAGTATTGTAAATAACAGAGAAAATTCGTTTCCGAAATTTACCATAGCAGAAATCGAACCCGGAGCCTCTGCATTGCAGTGAGGTAAGCCAGCAAAATCTTAGCCCGCTCAACCATGGAGGCCGTCGATTTGAAATTCGGAATCAAGTATTTTGCTAACAGCAAGAAGTTAATCTTTCGCGACTAGTTTTTTGTTATGCTGGGGCTTCATCTGCGTTAGCGTTAAAGATTTAGGCTGTGGCCGACTGTGTCGTGAACGCATAGCTATATTAGTGTGTATACAGATAATTTTTTCAAGTTGACCTTCATCCAAGGTCAAATCCTAAACTACAGAAAATTGGAATACAAACTCAAAGAAGTCTCGAAGCCGATTTTGACGAAAATTAAAATGTCATCATTAGAGTTTTGGAAAAACACTTGTTAGAAATCAAATAGGCTGATCTTGAAAAAATAAACATTCCCTGTATTATTGTACCAAAACCTCACCTACTTCAAGGACCATAATAAACTTCGCTTCAGTTATGAAAGGTTTCCTCGGTAAATGTAATGTCGGACGCCCTCCAGCCAGATGGACTGAAGACCTGTGCAATGCCGCCGGTAAGCGCTGGATGAGGAAGGACCGTGATGAGTGGAGCCGACTTGGGGAGCCCTACGTCCAGCAGTGGACTGTGATTGGCTGACGAGGACGATGAAAGTGTTTATCACTGGTAGCATGACGTTGATAAAAACATGAAATGAGCTACTATCCCGTCCACGTTTTAGGAAAAAGACAATAGTTTTTTAACATATTTTTAGTATTCAATAGACGTTTTGGTAAAAATAAAACCCATACGTGATCGTCATATTCGGTCGTCCGTCTATTTATATATATATTTATATATCACAATTCTTTTTGAAACTACGTGGCAGAGCCATGCTGGAATCATTATCTTGATTACAGCTCTTAAAGCTGGCTTGATTGGCATGCTACCACGCTTTCACAGAGTATCGCCGTGAAGTAGTTAACCTTTAGCTAACCGTGCTGCGTGTGATTAATGAGAGTTCCGATGTTCTCCTATTTCATTCCCATGTCTTATTCCCTCTATCCCATTCCTCCTGTCTGAACCTTTTATTGCATCCCTTTATACCATTTCCACCACTCTTTATCCCATTCTCAAGGTTCACAACGCTCCAATGTTGCAAATATCTAAAGGCGCCGATGTGTGTTGATGCTAGGTTCGTAATACAAAAAAAATTAGGGATCGTCGCCTTAGGCAACCAAGGTGGGGTTATATACTATCTCTTCTACTAACAATTGCCCAATAGCCCAACAATGTGACGATTATGTTTCTTACAATAAGTTTCTCTTTTATTTCTATTGCTGGAGATCAGCAGACAGCAACTTGTCCACATGCTGGAAGTCGTTACCATCGCCTATGGATATTTGCAGCTCCAGAAATTTGTGACAATGTGCTGCCGATATCGAAGAGAAGCCTTGATTGAACCTGACCAAATATAAAAATCAGTTACTGTTACTTGAGTGATTTTGATTGTTCGGAATCACAATTGGATCACATACAAACGTCCGTAGGCGACGGTTACCACTTTCCATTAGTTAGCCTTACAGTGGTGTTCTAGACTTTTATTTTTAGAGTAGGACGTAGCACTAAATATACCATTACGGGGTGATCGTCGTACCTAGGCAACTTTTTCGATATCTATACTGAGCAGAAATACAACAAATTGTAAAGTAGAAAGAGAAAAATGTTGTCTGAAATAACACGAGTAAAGTATGAAGTTATAAAACCTTTTCAATATAAAAATAAACATTGCGTAGGAAACGCCCGAGTGTCAAGATCTTTTAGCAGAATTGTATTTATAAAGCACAGTACACACCAAAGACGCCGACCTATGTCGGCAAATTGATTTTGTCGGCGGGCACGTTTTCGTTTTGTCGTCTCACTGCTAGTCGAAAAACTTTGTCGGCGGCATGTCGGCGGCTCGAGATGAGGACCAAACAAAACAGCATGTCACTACAGCTTGAGTCTCCGGGAATAAGCGCTTGCTTGGTCGACATGTTGGCGGGCGGCACGCTCGGGTGCATATTGCCGTCAGGTTTTTTTCATATATATATATTTCACCAGCTATTTAATGACAAATTACAAAGTCTCCAACATCGACGCAGGGTTGCCAGCTTGTCAGTTTTCTATCGGATACTTTTTGGAGAGTGTGCATTGCAGAGCTTTTCAATCTTATCCCGCCGTCTCCCTTCCATCATCGAACAACCAGACGAACTGGCATGTGACATCGCTATATAGTGGACATACCACCTATAAGAACAAAGCGCTTTGAGTCCACATTCATTATGCGTACCGCAAAGGAGTGGAACTCACTGCCGGAGTCCGTTTTTCCCGAGACCTTCAACCTGGGTGTAGGATTCCCACCTCTCCCGGAATTCCAGGAGTCTCCAGGAATTCAGCAATGAAAATTTGCATCTCCCGGCTCTCGAAAGGAAATTAAAATAACTAAATTTCTCCCGGTGGTATGCGCGTGGTGCGGCGTGCGGCTGCGTGCGGGCAGGCTCGCCCGTGCCCTCGCGTTTACGTTTCCCACATGCCACACCGCCCCAGCCCTCGCCGCCATCCGTCTCGCGGAGGCGCATTGTCAATGCCTGTATCAATCGTTGATTGCAAGCGTATTTTTGGTATTGTATTCGATATATGGACCGGCTAGTCGGCGGCTTTGGTATGTATTACGCTTAGGGATAAATAATGAGAAATATTTCCCAGAATTGTTTATTCAAAACATGATCTTAAAGTTATTTTCGTGATAAAAACACATTTTTTATAAAACATAGTTACACAAAATTGTGTAGGCGTATAAGATATAATGAAAGGTAACTAGTAATTAAAAGAAATTATTTTTTTGAAATGAAATGAAGTTTATTTGCAAGTTTGTAACAGGTCAATATATAATTATGGTTAGTTCAACATGCCATTACCCATAGGGCGTACAAATAATTAATTGCCTTATTCTACTAAATATTGCAAAACTAGGTGACTATAGATTTTTTATTATCAAAATTATTTAGGGGCTTTTATTGATAATGGCACCATGTCAGCCCCATCTTAGCCTAATCATAAAATTCCACAAATTTAGACTATGGACATAAAATTATTAAAAATAAAATAGAAAAGCGGCGAACCAGTGATGACAAAAACAAAATAATAATAGGATAATTTTAAATGTATTATAAAATAAAATAGGGAAACAGCGAACTAGATTTCAACAAAAATAATAATATTAATTCAAAATTTGGCCTTCGGAGCGACTTCGCTTCTCTCTGCGTATTCTACCGACTGTACAATCCACTCCTCGTGTTCCGAGGAACTGTTCAGAATGGTGCCTTCCTCTTCTTTTTACCACCGCACCGCCATCGGCTGGGCGTTCATCCCCACTTCCTAGAGCCGCTTCGCTCTTGTACGGAACGGTTCTCTAGAACGCAGTGGGGATTTGGAATGAGCTCCCAGCCGTGGCTTTCCCATAGCACTACGATTTTTTAAATAGGGTTGCGTAAAATTTCTTCGAGGTCGCCAACACCTATGGTGTTGCAAACTTCCATAGGCGACGGTAACCGCTTTCCATCATATAGACCGTCTGCCTGTCTGCTATACTCCAGCCATAAAAAAACAATCTTAATTCATATCGTAATTTTTATTTGTGTTTGCCATTGTTTTAGGTATTTGAAAATCGTATTTCAAGCATACTGCTGGACACTTTCAATTTTCCGTCCACATAAGATGGTACTCCTTATCTCTACACTCCATATTATGTATGTATCTATTGTCTCTTTTCTTTTTGCACCACCTACATAGCTATTTAGTTTGCCTGGAAGAGGCCACTTTAAACGATAAGGCTGTCTTTTGTTTGCCTAAAAAGTAGTGTAAATATGTTGGTATGTAAAGTGTTATCTACCTGTCTATCTATTAATATATAAAAATCTGAAAAATTTCGGTAATACAAAAGTACAAAAATACTCCATGATCACGTTGTAAATACTTCGGAAAACGCGACTGCAGATTGCAAAACAATAATCACAGCCACGTGGAATCAAATGAAACGGTACACAAATGGGACGGTACAAAGCTCAAGAAATTGTCTCAGAAAAAGTCTGTGATTACAAAAACTTTAAGCGTTGAGTAAATTTACAAACATGTGGGACAAACACATGTCTGGCACGTTGTCCGGCACGCGGTCTGACGGTTGGCTCATTGTATTCACAGTGGAAAATTTGTGGATATTGTTTTTATTGGTGATATGTGTATATAAATATCTTTTCTAGTATTATTGTAACCTAGGAAGTTAGTATTAAGTCAGCAACACGTGACCTACGGCTGTCACGTCTCGACGATATTGAACTTTCCTTACTACATACATTTCTTCGTGTAAAATTATAAGATTATAAGAATATTTTGTCGCAATACAAATTATTGTTATTAATCTTTATTACTAATCTTAAGATTAATTATTACTATTAATCTTTTTTAATGCAACGAATTGTCTCCATTGTTTAGTATAGTCTGGGTGTCTGGGACTGGCCCCAGAGTAATCTGTTGTTAATTATCCATAACACAAGCGTAATTTGCTTAATTTAAGGATATACACTATGTGTGTTTGTTTGCCGATTATTATTTATCTATAATACAATAAATCTGTAGAGGGTTCAAGTTTGTAAAAATGTGAATAAATCAAGGGATTTAATTCGGACCAGCAGAATCTGAAAATGCAACATTTACAATTTTTGTCTGTCTGCCTACACTGCTACACGTTAAATGCTTTCCAGTCAGATTATAAATTTGCGGCATATATGATGGGAGTGCGTTTCATTAACCACTAAGCTATGGTACGAGCAAACTTTAAATGCTGTCTTGAAGTTCTTATATGTCAACGCGCAGAACATATTTACAAGCTTCACAGTCACAGCTAAGAGAAGAGAGTATTGCACTCTCGCGTATCACTCTTCAATCTTTTATGCTATCTCTTTCGCCCAACATGACGTAAGGTATAAGAAATGGTAGTATAAGTAAACTAACTTTATTCGAAGCGCATTTAAGTTTTGCACGTACTGTACCAAGGATTGCAACTGGACATGGTGTTGTAAAATTAGGAACAATAGTATGCAAATGCTATTATTATTGTAATTATTGTCATGCACATAGCTTTTGCAATTAGCATAATAATTAAGTACTTAATACTCGTATGAAGTCCAAAGAACATGCCATTAGTTTTAATCTTTACATAAAATAAGAAGTCGTGGTAGCGTAATGGTTAGTACACGCGTCCCAAACCCAAAAGGCGCGGGTTCGATCCTGGCCGGTACGCATGCACCACTTAGGCATTTTTCTGACCTAATGTGCATATTGTTACAATTATTACAATTATTTTATCCGTGCAGGAACGGAGAAAGAATACAATTTCCTGCGGCCCGGCGGCCTGTCGTAAGAGGCGACAAAACAACCCACAGCCAGGTGGTAGGGCATTTGCCCGACTGGATGGCTACCACCCCTGGTCTAGAGTATGTCGCCATAACAACCTTGAGTTGTGTTCCGGCATAAGTGACCAGGTTCCAGGCTCCCTAAAGAGAGCAGCAGCGCATTCGTAGCACCTTTGGTGTTGCAAATGTCCATAGGCGATGGTAACCGCTGTCCATCAAGTGGGCCGTCTGCCTGTCTGCTGATCTCCTGCAATAAAAAAAAAAATTAACTAACAACGGCGAAGGAAAACATTGTGATACAACCTGCACATTGAGATACCCGATGTGTCAAACTTGCCAAGTCGCCTTGGACAAGTGTGGCAGGTATACTGTCCATTCCCCTTTAGTGGGAGGCCCGAGCCCAGCAGTGGGAAGTTTATGGGCTGTTGTTATTATCATTATTATAGTATTAAATAAAGTCACTTTTCGCATCTGTCTATCCACTAACTCTTTCTAAACCACGCAAAGGATTGTTAAGCGGTTTTCACCATCTAATGAAGTTTTTATATTATTTATGTAGGAAAAATAGAGAGCTACTTCCAGGTTTAACCTGCGCTGTTGCTACATAGAAATCTTTAGTTATTGCATCATTTGTTTATGCGAAATTAACTTTAAGCCAATGTTAGGAAATAACAATCTGTTTAAAGTATATTGTACTATATGAAAAAGTTGTTTTGAAGAACGTGCTTGTAAATTGCGATTTTCGCGACCGTCCAATGTGCACATGTCTCACCACGCCTCACGTTGTCCGAACAATGTTTTGCTGTTGTCGATTTCATTTAATCGTTAACGCAGTATTTTTTATAACTTGAAATATGCATTTTCATGTTTTGACTTGTAATAAAGCTAAATAATGAGATGTAGTAGTATTACGCTAACAATTTACTTCTTGGTTGCAAAAAAATAATACCATGGAATTCTAAGCTGTTTTTTATGTACAGTTTCACTAATTTTATTGTACAATAAAACATACTAGTGGTCGAATAACCATAATTAATTTAATTTATAATTTTGAACATTTTAAGATTCTGTTGTCAATGACTATATACTTCTATAATCACAGATGTAACCAGGGCTACACTGTTAATTTGACTTTAACAATAAACGAAAGAATATATAATAATATGCGTGTGTGTGTCAAATATATGGTAGTGCGTGTAATGATTTTTATATTAATTTAATGTATTTTATGCATAATTTAAAAAATATTAGCATTCTGTACTCCTTCCGCAGTCCGCGCAATTTTCCTAAAAACGTGTACAAACATTTTGCTGTGTTTTGCTTCACGTATTAATAAATAGATACAGAGTGGCCTGCCGCAGGCACGCCATTGGAATTAACAGAATACCGAAATCAGCCAAGCTTACTATTGAGATGATAGTGTCCGGTGGTTTTCACGAGATAGTAATAGGAAAATTGGACCCCAGTTCTGTGCCTATCAACCCAATTGGTTGACCCTTCTAAAATCATGATAATCCTAATCCCTTGTTGGGTTCCGTGAAGCCATCTTTGCGCCCTTGTAACAAGCAAGTTATACACAGCCTCATATAGAATTTAAGAGATTGAAGACGTATGGGGCATGTTACCGAATTGCAACGACGCTTGTACAAACTAAATACAAAAATGTAAATACAAATTGACTCCTCTAAAATTTAATGATAATACACTGTAACCCCTAGTACCACTAGTAGTTCACCCCAATAGCACGGTACTTTCTCTTCTCATTTCCCACAATAGTCCTACACTGGCCGGGCCTTGTCCTTAGTGCATTCTTATATGGTGTAGACAGGGATAATCGCCGGTCGGTGTCACGCCATATTTAGATTAATTTGTCAAGGGCCTCTACGTGTTGGCCTATCCATGGCCCCACGCAAGTTCTCCAAGAGTTCGGGCCATTTTTATGGCCCATAGTCAAGACATACATTGTATCTTTGATATAATAAGTAATAATAACCGGCAGACAATACACGCACGTTGTATGTCCCCAAGCGAAGCACGTTACGCTTGTGGTTCGGGTAATAGACAACAGACCATTCTAGGGTATATAATAAGGTATATATAATCGGTATTCTTTTCTAGCAATGTGAATAAATTCATTTCAAAGTGAAGATGAAATAAAATATATGAATATCGAAACAGCCATTTTTACATTTATATTTTTTTATTGTTCACTTAAGTTTAATTGTAGTTGGCTTAGATAAACTTTTAATCACCAGATAAAATCATTTTTTCAAGTAAACGTGAAAATGGTTTTTAATATAAAATAAAATAAATGTCACTTCAGAAATCTCTTCAATTTGATCACAGTGAGTAACGTTGTGGTCATCGGTACCGATTCTACCAGTCATGTTGATATAATAAATATATAATGAAATCTCCGAAAATAACCTTCAAAATTGTTCTGTACTCCTTATAAGGGGCTTTTCAAGGATTTACGAGTGCGTTTTAGTCCACGTGATAATTGTATTACATATTTATCGACTGGAAGAATCCGGCGCGGTTTAAATTATACGTATTTTGTATCAAATTGCATAAATATTTCATTTCACGTTCGTATTCAAGGTCGCAAAGAGGTCGGAACAAAGAGACTCAGCTAGACATTACCTAATACATAAATGCAAAAGAAACCTATACTTGTGTCGACTAATGGCCAATTATAATATCTTATTATTCATCATCCAATTGCCTTACAATCGGCAGAAATTTTACATGTTGTTATTAGACCAACCAAGTTTCAACTAAGTTGAATCCAATTGGTTAAAACGCACAGTATCGAGAGGACACGGCGGTACTCAATGAGATTTAATGATTGACTTTAGAATAGAATATTCTTTATTGTACCTGAGAAAATAATATCCACAAATTAACAATCGTGTAGTATAACCGGCGGTACTTATTGGTAACAGCGAGCCAGACATATTCTGGAGATAAATTCAAATTTCGAAAATAGGTCGGTATTCAGTGCGCATAGTTTTCAATATCATATATACATATATTAATACTAAATAAATAAAATACAAATACATATTTATATAGAAATATATGTACGAAGAGTTACATACACATACATAAATTACTGTTTACAAATTTAGAGAGTGATCTTTGAGGAGTTTATTAAAAGATATAAGTAACTTTGCACTTCTGATGCTGATTGGTAATGCATTCCACAATCTTACAACCTGCACAGTAAAAGATTTGTGACAAAATTGAGTAGAACGTATTGGCGTCATTAGTCGCAGATTTGTTGATGATCTCAAGAGCCTTGTACTACTGTCTTGAAAGAACTCAAAACGTTCCTTCAAATAGGGCGTATACACTTTGATTGGGTGTGAATCACTTTGGCTGGTTTATCCTATTTGAAAGACAAAAATGCATAGTCTAATATCACCTTTACTTATATGGATGGTTCCTATGACCGTTCATTTGCCTCACGAACAGTTAAAATTTTGCACAAGCTAAGTGAGGCAAATAAACGATCATGGGAACTATACATAAATGGCTAAACAGATTATAACGAATTCTGGTAACAAGAAATATTGTTATCCTGATTAGGCTTTAAAGTCAATCTTGAAATGGGTGGAATAGGGGAAGCAAAATTTAGATTAAAAACGTATAATTTATCAATTGGTGTTATTTAGGCTTTTGACTAGATATACACATGTTCCACATTAAATGAATGTCGTTAAAGTCGCGAGTAATCGTTTTTTTTTATTGTCTACTGCAAACAAGCAGACCCATCTGATGGAAACTGGTCCCCGCCAGCTATGGACGTTAGTAATACCGCAGGTCCTGCGTACGCGTTGCCAGCCTCGAAGTTATTACCTTGGTTTTATTAAATAATAATAATAGGTATTAATTTTTATTATAAAATCGGCTCCCTTAGTACAGATGTCCATGTACATATAACTATGATAATGATGTACTCCAAGATTATACTTATCCTCCCTCTTATTCAAACAACACGTGTACTGTAACTTAACTTCAACTCATTTGAACCAAAAAAATCTATTATAAACTAGTAAACGTAAATTTAAATCAAATAACCTGTTTAACATTTAATAGTTGTTAATAAGTAAATTGAAAACCTATGCAGTTTTAGCTTCATCTAAAAATGAAAAAAAACGTAATTTCGAATCAATAATTGATACTAGAGCAATAGACGTTGATTTAAGACGGTGTCTTAATTCTATCATCCATTCTTTAACCTTCCATTGATAGAAAATAGGTAATACGTATGGATTTTGTTAAATTTTAACCAATAATATAGAAGAAGAATAGTTTTATTTTCCATGCCTGTAGTAAGATGAATGAATAGATAGTAGCAGTAAGACGAACTGGCTGAGATTCATCGTCAAGTTGATCCCTTTGTTGCACACCGTACAGAAAATATTTATTGCATTGTATATTTCGTAAACAGACTTTCCGTTATTTACTATGATCTAGGTGTCTGGGATCGGTCTCAGAGTGGTCCGTTGCATATTACCAGTTACATAACTAGAAATATACCATAATAAAATATACCATACACAAGTATAACTTGCTTAATTTGGGGATATATACTAGTATATGCCGTGTTTTTGTCTGCCGATTTATTTAACGTTAAATTGACATGATATATATATATATAGATAGATATATATATATATGACATGAGATATATATATATATATATATATATAGATATAACAGTTTATTGTTCACCAAATCACGAATAAAAAAATGCACCAAGACAGTAGTTACATACTAGGTAAAGAAAAAGCGGCCTTATCGTTAAAAGCGATCTCTTCTAGGCAACCTGATTCAGTAAAAGGAAATTCTTAACTTATCTAATTATTACGAATTAATAGAAAGAGGAAAAGAAAATGGTAAACAAAATAATGACATACATGGACAGCAGATTACTGTTTACAGAGTAAAGTAGGACATACATTGTTGCGTAAGGTTAACAATGGTTCTCGAGTGAATTTTCAAATATGATAAAGGTTTTAGCTTTTATATCTATGGACAAAGAGTTGCATTATATATGTCGCAGAACGGCCTCGTTCTCAGGACATCTCCTTTAGTTATTGCAGGTTTTGTGGGCGTCATCAGGGTAAAATGCGAGCATAAAACACGATAGCCACGGTTTATACACTTTTAATTTAGATTTAAAAGACATTTTAACATAGTTTAGACCGAGCAGCGGGTTCAGGGCACCGCTCATACTTCCAAGCTTCAATACTTTCTTTAAAATACTCCATGGTCCAACTTGACGTATTGCCATCAACCACAGAGTACTTTATATATACGGGTACCATCAACCAAATGTGCCACAAAAACTCCTCAGTCTACCTAAGTAGATACTACTCAAAGTATAGAGGGCGCGTCTGACCCCGCTCCGCCATATGCTCTGCTCTCATTGGTCGTTTATTAAATTACAATATTCATAACTTTTATTACGTTAGAAAGATCTTTAAGTTATAGAAACATTTAACAAATTTGATTAAATTACATTAAGAATTTTAGAAGTAATTAAACAAATGATATTGTGCGTTATCCATCCAGTCAACAATACGTCCAATTAAAGCTTCCCTCCGACATATATATATATATATATATATATATATATATATATATATATATATATATATATATATATATATATATATATATATATATATATATATATATATATATATATGTATATACATAAGCTAATTTTGCGCCACATATTTCGCTCCTCCATTTTTAACCGGACACAATTCACCTTGTAAATATTTATCATATCTGTACCGGTTTTCATTCCTTTTGCGTTGGATTCAGTACATCTTGAGAATAGTTTAGTATAAACTTGTGAGCGCCCATGGTCGAAATTCGACCATAATTATTTGTTGTCAAAGGCTACTTCTATAATCACAGATTTCGCCAAGGTAACAATAAACAAAAGAATATATATGCGTGTTTGTGTCGAATACATGGTAGTGTGTGTATTTTTTTTATTGACTCAATGTATTTATTATGTATAATTAAAAATCAATATAAGCATTCGTCGATTCTTCTCTATATAAGTGTGCGAAATTTCATACTCCTCCGTCCAAAATAAAGTACAAAGCTTCACGTTTTAATATATAGAAGATTTAATTGTAATTCGATACTACTCGTGTAACACGTACATAAAAGTGAAAATTTTTAGCAAGTAAAAAACCAAGTTCAAGAGAAACTAAAAAGCAAAAAAAAAAAAAATATACATCTTAAAGTTTGTGCCAAGTAAGTAAAAGATAAAAAAATCAACAAATATATAAAGTAATTTTCGTTTTTCTTCGCACCGACTTCAAAATGTAAAAAATATTTATTTTTTGCTTTTCACTTATTTATATTAGTTATGCTTTTAATAAGGTCAGTATCCTGAATGGTAGTCCGTCTAGCTGTCCGCTGTGTAATGCAGAATTGTGAATGTTGTTGCAGTTATATTGCGTGCGGCAACATCGAACAAATGCCTCTTGAGTCCTGCAACCTTCGCCCATCGCACGACTGCAATTCAGGACAGTGAATGGGCCTTTTAAATCTTTCGAACTCTACACGTATGGAGATCCTTGCGTCATTGTAAATGATTTATTTTCTACAATAATCTTTTCTGATTTCGACAGATAGCATCGTTCAAAAAAAGAACAATAGTTCTATTTTGAAATTTTCTCACCAGCCATCCGTTGCCAATAGTGTTTGCAGTTTGCGAGCGCGGTCGGCGACCTGAGTGAACTAGGTCACGTAGGCACGTGGCCGCCGCAGCTCTACACGTGCTGAATGGGCCCTGACACCAAAACAGTTCGTGTAGACTGCACCCGTATATTTTCTAGACGCTCACATTTGAAAGCGTCGAGGTAATGCATCAATGATTTTGAAAGTGGCATCATTATTCGAATAAAGAATTTTGGTCAAACGTTAGCAGAAGTGTTCGAAGAATAAATAAGCTGGTACTGTCTGAGCTAGTATCGCAATAAAAAAATAGTTAACGCCCATTTTCGAAAATGAGGTTGATTTAATTTAAGGATTATCATTAATATGCGTTCTACATTGTCACGAGTACGTAGCAAAACACCGCTAGAACGAGAGAACACCCCGAGAGACGGGAGGGAATATGGAACGTGTGCTCGTGTTCTTTTCTCACGTTCTCCAGGAGCGCAATTGTGCTATTTCAATATTTTGGCGTTGTCAAGATATTTGCGATAGTGTCACGAATTCGTATTCTACTAAATCCACAATATGTTATCGATATCGTTGCGGCGGATTAATAGTAGAAAAAAATGTTATCACCATTAGAAGACATAGCGTTAGCCGAAAAGGAGCCGTATCTATAATGAAGAGTTACCAAAAATTTAAGCATTTATTTCACCAGTTTTTGCTTATAAATATTTATAAAGATAGAGTGGCTTGCCACGGGCTGCCATTGGAATTAACAGAATACCAAATCAGGTGATAGTGTCCGGCGATTATGACGACATAGTTATAGCAGAAACGGGCCCTAGGTCTTCTTACGGAGGTCCCGCTACGGGTTGATAATTTAAAATATTTTGTGTGAATATGTGTTCTTATCGTTTGCAATTTAAGTGTGCTAGTAAGCACGCGTGCTTATAAGTGTATCAGGGAAGTTAATTTGTTATGTAGTAAATTCTCAGTGATAAGTGTGACTCTTCTCAAAAAGGATGTAATAAACATAAATATCTATAGTCTCAACGTGGTAGGTAACGTATCTAAGTGTTGCACATGATCACAGATGGTAGTCACTATTTTGTTTTTCGCCCGGTCTCTCCGTCATGGTTTAAGACAGAGTCATTGTTTCTTTTATTTATTGCTCTCTTTATTACATGCATTAAACTTTGGTAGTCACTATTTACCTTTGGTAGGTAGTCCGCCAATTTGTTACAAGCAATGTAAAGAAATTCTAACAGTAACCATGCACACAAATTACAGGCTATAAAGTTGTATAGGTATTAATGAAATTGTAACATTGGTTAAGAATATGTAATTTAACATTGTATTGTAAAGACTGACGTAATTGCTAAGATAAGACTAAAAATAACTTAATGGTGTGTTTGGAATGCAAATCATAAATCACTTAAGGACAATATACACAACAAAGTAGTCCAAGGTGGATTAGTAGCTACTGGTTTAACACATCGGTAATTTTGGATATGTAAGATTCCCTCCAATGTTTCAAGTAGTAATGTGGTAATTCGTGGTAGCGTAATGGCTAGCGCACGTGTCCCAAACTCAAAGTGCACCGCTTGCATGTGCAATGTGTATTGTTACAATTACCACGTGTTATTAACAGTGAAGGAAAACATCGTGATTACACCTGCACATTCACATAACCGATGTGTCAAACCTGCCAAGCCGCTTTGGTCGAGCATTATAGTGGAAGGCCCGAGCCCAGTATTTGGACGCTTATAATTATAATGGGCTAACATGCCTCTCATACTGGGTTGGAAGCCATTAGAATGAGACCCGAGTAGCTTAGACTCTGGCCTACCTACGTACTAGAGAACTTAAGGAATAATTAAGTCAAAGACCAATTCAATTTTAATGTAACTAATTTCGTATAATTTTCGAGGTTAGAGTTAGTGATCGTATCACGCAGCTAGCTAAGGGTTTAATGCAACTCACATATTAATAGAATTTATTAAAAATTTAACTTTCTAGGAAAATATTGGCTTATTATAAATTTGCGTTTATTAAGTCATGTCTCAGGGGACAAAAGACTGGCCTGGCCTGTATTTAGGACAATAAATGCATAAGCGTTGCATACCATCGGAAAAATGCGAGCATCGTTCTGGTGATTTGGGACTCTCATAAATATATAATTCTTTTATTTTTTTATTACATTAGCTTACCACACAGGGAGACGGCCCACCTAATCAAAAGCGGCTATCAAAGCCTATAGACATTCGTAACACGAAAGGTGCTTACCAATGTGCTGCTGCTCTCTAAAGGGAGACTGAAACCTGGCTACTAATAGCGAAATACAACTCAAGTTTGTTATAGCGGCATACACCAGACCAGGGGGGGGGGTAACCATCAGACGGTAAAATACCTTACTACTTACTACCTGGGGGTTATATTATATTTTGTCATTAAATTATTATATTAAATTATACATATTATTTAAGTTTTATATTACAAAGTAATTACGTTTGTGATATTTACTTACGAATTAACCAAAAATGTTTTACTGTATTTAACATAAATGCTATTATTATGCCGTGCAGAACGGAGAAAGAATACAATTCTGCGGCGGCTGTCGTAGAGCGACAAAAACCAAGCAGGTGTAGGCATTTGACTGATGGCTACATGTTAGAGTATGTCCATAAACTGTTTGTTCCGCATTATGACAGTTCCAGGCTTAAAGAGAGCAGCGCATTCGTAGCATTTGTGTTGCAAATGTCATAGCGATGGTAACCTGTCATCAATGGCGTCTGCTGTCTGCTGATTCTGCAATAAAAAAAAAAAAAAAACATTGGTATTTAAATTAAATTCCTGAAACACATGACATCCCTAACAGCAACGTGTGTATATACACATAATTATACAACACGTGACGTTGCAGTTGAAATCGATGATAAAAACCGAACCAACCAAATGTTGTCACAGATCATAAATAATTACAAGGTTAATTTCAATAGTGTATTTAATCAATATTCGTAAGTATATACGTAGTTAATGTAAATAAAGTTCAACAGTCAGACAAATGTGCGAGCCTCGGAGTCGGTTATCATCTGTCATTACAAAATGTGTCAGGGCTTGCCGCAGTTACGCACGTGAGTGTTGGAAACCACGTGACTATGGCACATCACTAGTTACTATCCACGCGCTCTGATGTAATTGGGATTGTTCATTTTTTTCAATTTAGCTATTTGAAAAACCAATTCGAGGAATAGTGTCCCTAATCATTTCTGTCTAGTTAAAATTCCAAAAAACGTACGATCTTCTTGTATTTTGTAAGAAATGCGTTTGACCTTTATTTGACCTTACTAAATCCAATCAGGTGGGCCGTCTGCCCGTTTGCCTGCTTCAGGTGTAAAAAACATTCTAGCTGTACATTATTTGATTTAAGTTCTGTAACATGGATTTTCCCTAAAGACCACTTAAAATTTTTTTACGATAACTATAGAAAATAATAATGGTTGAACACGAAAACTTATAAGCCTAGCGACAAAAAACACTAAAATGATCACTATACGTAATGAGAGTGTGAGACAGTGACATTTAAATAGTAGCACAGATTACTATGATTATATATAGATAAAACTTACTTTTATTATTTTTGTTTTCTAGAAAAAGAAATCAATGTAAACTTGTCCCTTATGACGTCATCGGAGAAATAATTTTAAACTCGAATTATAAAAAAACTAACGCTTAAAATATAAAATATTCAAATTAGTATCTTAAAATACCCTATTATACGTAATAAAAATATAAAATTAGAGGGTAATTTTTTGTGAACAATCCCCATTATCATAGGTTGCTATGCTGTAATTAATTTAAATACCACAAAAAGTAGCGCTTACCCCGTAATACTAATAGTAATGGACGGGTCAACCGAGTTGAATGAATTTCTAACCTAGGCATAACGCCTGGAACATATTTTTTTTATTTGCCATCAAGCAATATTCTATTTTGTTTCAGTGAATTATAAATAAACAAACTTAAATTCATCCATGTTATTTTAACGTTGATACGAGCCTAAAATTTAAGTACTTTAAATATTGAAATACAGATATAACAAATTTTAAATGAGCTGATTTTTAGCTTAGAGTTGACAGGTTTGTAATAGCGTTTAGCTTCTTCTAATCAAACAATTGCCATGTTTATCTCTTACAAAGTCTTGTAAAATTCTGGCTTACAAAATTAATATCCATTATTATTATATACCACGACACACCTTTCATGATCAAATTGATCATGTATTAGCAGAAGGTGATGTCAGGAGCCTTAAGAACAGACGAGCGTGTATGACAAGAGCTATGAATGTCAAAGAAGCAAGGGAGGTGTGTAAGAATAAGCCTGTATGGCGCTCTGTTGTTCGTGTCTACCACGCAAGGGACCTGGCGTGAAGTTATTTATGTATGTATGTATTATTAGACCAGTGCTAATCCCCGTGAAAATGGTAAAAAAACAGGAAAAAATATATAGTAGGATGAAACCCATTTAATAAGAAAGAGAATGTAACAAAAACGAAAGGAAAAATAACTTACGGGCGATCTGAGGTCGGGAAGTGGAAGGGAGGGGGGGAGTTTTAAGGGTGAAGAACGGTTTATCTCTATTTCCTACTATTTTTTTCCTTTTTTACTAATTTGCACAGAGATTAGCACTGGTCTAAGAGGTAAACACTAGAGGTTGCCTCGCGGCGCACCCGTGGGGTAAACTCTACTCGTAAATAAACCAACTTGACACTTACACTATGTTTGATGTAATATTAAAAATGATTAGTACCAAAATTGCATTCTACTATTTCAGACCCATTCAATTAAACCTCAAGCAATTCGTCAAAACCCTGGAGCCCAATTCCAACACCAACTACCGGGTCCATGTGTAAATGTAAACCATTCTCGAATTAGGTTTTTTAATAATAATAATAATTGCATTATAAGAAAATTATTTTTGATTAGAAACTAAAATGAAACCTATTCTATATCCTAAGTTGGCACAAATCCAGCAAAATGAAAAAACATCAAAAACGGTTGAGTAGTTTCAGAGTTCATCACGATCAAACAACGTGACAGGGAATTTTCTATATACAGATCATCAACAGGACTTAGATGTCAAACGTCTAACAAACAGTCCAATGTCAAATGACTGAGTACACAAAAAAAAGATAAAAATAAATTTGAACATCAATAGAACAAAAGTAAGATCAGACAATGGTGCAACGAGCGACTACCACGTGCCACAGTTCACGCTGCCAGACAAGGTGAGCTAACTCTTTGAATATGGATTCCACTGATCCATTTACATCGTGACCGTGTACTCGTTTAGCTACAGAGAGCTTAGACACGTGGTCATATTATTTATGTAGGACCTAAGAGTGTCCATCATTTCTTTTGTACACATGTAAATTAAGAAAACCATCTTGTTATAATTCTCTAAACACAACAAAATAGTTTATGTGTTGAAATCCTTCGTGTCGGTTCGGAAGCTAGTATTCTAAAGGCGGTAATTTATGTCTTATAATATGTATCAAGCCGTATTAGGCGCTAGGAACTAAGAGTGTCCATCATTTCTTTTGTATACGTGTAAATTAATAAAACCATCTTGTTATATTCTCTAAAATATAACAAGATGGTTTCACCACTGAAATCCGTCGAGTCGGTTTGGAATCTAGTATTCTAAAGGCGGTAATTTATGTCTTATAATATGTATCAAGCCGTATTAGGCGCTAGGAACTAAGAGTGTCCATCATTTCTTTTGTATACGTGTAAATTAATAAAACCATCTTGTTATATTCTCTAAAATATAACAAGATGGTTTCACCACTGAAATCCGTCGAGTCGGTTTGGAAGCTAGTATTCTAAAGGCGGTAATTTATGTCTAATATGTATCAAGCCGTATTAGATGCTAGCCACTAAGTTGTTAGCGTCTTCGCGTTCTGTTACCGAGCATCGTCTCAACAAACTTATGCTTTGCCTGATTTCGGTATTCTATGAGACCCAATGGCGTGCCCCTGGCTTACCACACTATCCAATAATGGATATAGGCTAGGGGCTAGTGCACAGGGCGGTGAAATTTTCGAGGGCGGTAAAATTTGGAGTGTCAGCAAAAAAGATATCGACTTTCTACTATAAAAAATAATGATTTTCAAAGATTGGTAAATTTCAAACCAAATATTTACAATCAATTTATCAAACCAACACAAACCAACTTGACTGATCATTTCTTTTATTTTTCGTTCCACCCATTTTAATATTATATAAAAAATTTAGAACTAGGCATGTTTGCTGAAGAGTTTCTTGCACCGCTTCTTCTCTTCAAGCCACACGTTGTAAAGCGGTGGTAAAATAGATTAGGCTCCCATAGAGTAAATATTATCCATAAACATAATTAAAAGTAAATAATTAAAATGAACAAATTGGTGGTAGGCTAAATAAAACTTTAACAATACTCGTTGATCAAATGTCACCTTTGTCGTCTGTGACCACGGCCACTGAAAAGCGGCCGAAACGTCGGACAAACCAAAACCTAATAAATTACCGCACTTAAAACCGTTAAAACGTACTTTTATTTCTAAATAAAATATATTTCTTTTTCTTTGTTTCTTTAAACGTGCACATCAAGATAATCCATGTGTCAAACTCACCACGCCGTCTTGGACAAGCGTAGCAGGTATGCTGTCCATTGCTCCAAAAAGAGTAGAGACCCTGAACTCAGCAGTGGTCCGTTAATAGGCTGTTGAAATTATTTTATTTAAGTGTTGCTGACTAATAATCTATTTTTGTCTGAATACCGTTCACTTTTTTGACGCATGATGGCAGACACGTGTTTTACAAGGCTCTTTTCATGTTTGTTTTGGAGTTTGTAAACGAAGTTTGAAGGTTAGTGTCGTAATCTCGTAATCACCAATAAACTAAATGACTGTATATATCTCGTATGTGCTCGCTAATTGGTTAGTTAGGAATATTACCGGTAACATAATCAAAATCTATATAAATTATAATGTAACTATATAAACTAGCATACGCTCGCGATTTCGTGTAAGCTTGACTTGAAATTCCAAAGAAAAGAATATATATTCGCTATCGTGTTAGTGAAAATGGTGACGGAATAAGCTAATTTTGTGCAATCGAACAACTAAAAATCGCTCGCGGGAAAATTCCCGTGGGATTCCCGGGATAAAATCACAGTTTTTATTACATCAGTGAAATAATCACATAGGAATTAGGTTTAATTATTTATTTAATTTTTATTCTGGTCATTTTATATCATTTCCAGAAAAATTCCCGCGAGATTCCCAGGATAAAAAGTAGCGCAGATTTTAAGTCTAAGAATTAGCTGTTGATCAACGAAAACTGCATCGAAATCGGCCAAGTACTTTTTACGTGAATCCCGAACAAACAGACATGAAATCTAAGAAAAATGCATTGTGTTCTCCTTCGTTTAATTTATTTTTGTAAATATCTAGCAATATACAGACACGGCATGTTTAGAATTTTATAATATTTTAGAATAGATAAGATCTAAATTAGCTTACATATTACGAACAGTGAGTGGTGAAAGCTCATAATCCAAAAGCTTCAACACTATAATCAAGAGGCGTATTTGTAAACGATATTGGTGCTTAATGTTTTTATAGAATACTTAAATGACAAAACTTCATTTACACAGCAGCTTGCTCCAACCTCTTATACTATATTTTTGTATAAATTATCTTGCCAAGCTTGTAAGGAATTTATGGAGATATGTTGCAGCAAAACAAATAAAAAAATGTATTACGTCATGTCGTTATTATAACTAGAGTAATATTTTTCTTTAATTTTATTGTGTCTGTGTCTCATTGAATATGCACTGTTTGCTACAATTCCATTAATTATTCAAAAGTCAGTCTGTAACATATTTCTATATAAAACTTATAAAAAAAGGACTTGAGATATAAATAGACTAAGAGAAATATAAACAAAATCAATTTTTAGCTAGACGTGTTGCTGGGGAGTTTCTTGCCGCTTCTTCTCCTTAACAGCAATAACGTGTTGCGAAATTGTGCTCTGGTGGAACTTCTTTTGAATAAAAACTTTTGAATTTAAAATTAAATTTGATATAAATGTAAAAAATATTTATTAAAAAAATTTCAAGACTTATTACGCATGGTATGTGTAGGTGTGACGCGTTCTTTTTGCGTCCTTACACTTTCTACGCCCTGCCCTGCCTACGCATCCCTGTCACCCCTGAGCAACACAACAATTTTATTATTGTGTTGTTATATTAATTCAAAGTATTTAGATAAGGCGGAAATTCAATAAAGGAAAACATCATACACGAAAATATTTACACAATCCGTCAGTTCATGGGTATTTTTCACGAACGTAATCATACACGTGTATGAGATAGTAGACATGTGATTAAAAAGAAACAAAAGTAGGTTCGCAGTAGTGATTAAAATTCACGGGTACATAATAATTAATGACTGTTCGTCGTTAATATGAATGTCTTGTTTTAATAAAGAAAGCATTTGGAAGGTGGCTAGACTAGAAAAAATATCTTATTGTTATGAGCTACAGGACTCGAATTAAAATGCCGCTGGAAATACTATAGAATTTATTAGAATTATACTAACACGGATAACATAGGTAAAAGTATAACTAGACACTACCACTAACTGCACGATTTAATAACACGCGCAAAGTCTGTCACTATATCGTTCATCGAATGTACGTCTTGCTCGTATTGTAATCCTCGCTTGACTGCCTTATCCCTCCGTTCGGGCATTGTTTTATACTAACTATACAATACAAAAAAGGACCACGTGGATTGTTTCCGAGAAACCGTAATCTGCACACTTGGTTAATTATTCCTGCGAACGGCCAAAACGTCGAAAAGAATAACAATATACTATTGTCTAATTTTAAACACGAAGTAAACAAAAGAACTCCGAATGCGGGAAGGATAATAAACCAGGTGTGCATTTCTTTGTCGGTATGTAACAGTATCTTATGACACTTTCAATGGGGCAGTAAGGGGAATTAACTTGACCCTACACGGAAATATTTTTTTTTCCCTTCAAGTGTATCGTAATAATACTTCTTATTTAAATCCATTGGTTCGAATGTGTCGCCTTTATAATGAACTCACCAAATTAAGTGCGTTAATTGATATTTTTAATTCTAGTCAGTTTAAGTTTATGAATAATTGTAAAAAAATTCTCTCACACAATCTGTATTAATATCTATTGTCGATTTTTCACTCATTTTTCTTTTTTAAATTTTTTATATTATTTATAAAATGAATATGAACAACTTTTTTTAGTATGTCTACTTTGTCGTTCGTTTAATTAGCGCATAGTTTGGATTATAATCTGGCCCTGTATATTACATTGTTATTATTTATTTTTAATGATTGTAATCTGTTTTGTGCTTAAAGAAATAAATAAATAAATGAGCTTAGGAGACTATCCATTATTTTTCGTGAAATTTTGATCTGTATCCGTCAAAAAAATGTACAGTGAGCAGAACAATGGCCACTGTACATATTTTTTATGACAATCGATCCTGTTTTTGTACTGAACAAAAACGAAGTTACGAAGAAATCTGTTATCAATTTTCGTAAGTTTCTCTAATTCCTTAGAATACGCTCATCAGATTGAGACATGGTGAAAATGGAACCTATTCGGGAGTATAACTTTTCGATTAAAGGAAAAAAATGAAAATCGGTACACAATTGATAGAGAAATCGAGTAACGAACATAAAAAAAAACAGAAGAACTGAGGACGTCCTCCTTTTTGAAATCGTTTAAAAAGGGAAAGAAATCACGAAATCTTAAGAATCAAAAAACTCTTTAGTTTCTCAATATTTTTCATAAAATTTTAAAATCATATTATTAAGACATTAATGAGTGCTTTTTCCTTAAAAACAGAAAATACCTAAAGTTGGCGTAGTATTATTCCTTCTGCCAGGGTTGCGGAGAGACTAGGTCATATACGCGTAGCCCTGGCATAAGGCGAATGACGGAACACCCAGGGGTTTTAATGGGTATCCCTCACCGGGGAGTGGCAACAATATGGCACCACTTCTGACTGGGCATGCTAGTGCCACCCCCGATCTGGCGAATCCCACACTAGGTCGCGAATTATCCCTCCAAGGATCTGCCCTTGTCGCGGCTTAGTTCTCAATCGGATTTCCCCTGGTAAAACAAAAAAAAGTATTATTCCTTGGAGGTGGCGAAATGCTAGTACGCTTCTATAATTCCATGAATCGAATATTAAGTACATAGCTAAACAATGTTCAATTGTGTCATGCTACAATAATATCCATATGATAACTATAACAACACGCGTTTGTAGATTCAAAGTTATTTAATACACGTGAATCATAAACGTGTTTCTGTTTACAAATTATCGTAGTTAACATTCATGCTAAAGACAAGACCAACACCCATATTGGTGTAATACATGATTTAGATAATAATATGAGGCCACGTGTGTTTACATAATACACTAATCTGAATTAGACGTGGTCCTGCGAATCGGAAGTAAACTATATGGTTCAAAATTGAGATAAGTACGCAAAACCGTTCTGCTAGGATGCTGGTTTCGTGGGGGTTTTTTTAAGTGAAACACACTTTTTTAACCGAATTCAAAAAAGGAGGAGGTTCTCAATTCGTCGGAATCTTTTTTTTAATGTATGTTCACCGATTACTCCGAGATTTATGATCCGATTTACGTGATTCTTTTTTTGTTCGACGCGGGATAGCTGCCATTTGGTTCCCTAAAAAATTGACATAGTTTGGCTCAGTAGTTTTCATTTTATTGGATAAAATTTTTATTCAAGCACTTGCAGTAAATATTCATACTAATTACTTTGCTAAACTTGGTATTATATAGACAAAATTTATAAAAAAAATACCACGAATATAATACATGCCAATTATAAAGTAAAGATATATTGCTGGGGAGTTTGATACACCTCTTCTTTGACAAACTAAAATTGCTTTGAAAGTGGTGGTAGACTCATGAATTTCAATAAGTAACCTGTAACATTAAATTTTGAAATACATATATTAATTTTTATTACCGAACGCACGTTGCCTCACTATAGACAAATTGATTCTCGCCGATAAATTGAAGGACAATTATTATTATTATATTGCATAAAAGAAAATAAAACTGCTGAGCACACAATCAACATCAGTTGTAAATTCTTATAATAAGGCAAATGAAAGATTAGTGAGATATAAGCCGGCGATAAACGAATGAACAGATTATAATGAACTTTGATAAGTCGATAGACTGTATCCTGGGACATAGGTTATTCTATATCCAGAGACGGATTTATCCTAAGTGCCACACTGGGCACCTTGAAAAATACCGCCCTATTATTTATGTACTGCAACTAGACTTCAAAACTTAAATATCGAATGAGAACTCGATTTTTAAGATATGACATAAAACCAATAACTTTCCAAGTCTTGAAAAGCATGTATTTTATAGCAGAAATTTTTTTTTTGCGAACACTCTAAATTTTGCCACCTCTGAAAATTTCACCGCCCTAGGCACTAGCCCCTAGTGCCCCTAGTGTAAATCCATCACTGTGTATGTCACAAAAACTATATTTAAACGATGAAATAAGGGCTGTAAATTTTTATAGGAAACTCACAATTCTGCAAGTTAATATTTCCTTATTAAATACGTATATCAGCAAGCCAAAGACTATCCTAACCTGTATAATATGTCGAATTGTTGTCTATGGATTCTCTCTTGAAGTTAGGTCCCGAAACCACCATAGCTCGACACGTCTTCCTTAATGAGATGTGCCGGCGTGTGAATTAGCTTGTTATGTCAGTTGCCTGCCAACGTGACACGTGTTGTAATGTCACGTGTCCTTTTGAGATAACTGTCTTAGAGCTGCGTACGGTTTTGGGACTCTTGCGTCATTGCCGTTTATTATTTTCCTGCCTGGTTCGTTAGTATCTAATGAAGTGTAATTTATTTCTGTAAGGATATTAAATATAACCTAATTTATATTACCTAAATTATAATATAACTAACAACCACGCAAAAAAATAAGCTGAATGTAGGTATGGAAGGGTAATTCGAGATTATTTTAGCTTATCTTTTGATGAATATTTCAATAATAACCGTTAATATTTTTCACACTAAAAACCAATTTCAGTATGTTGCTAAGGTCCACTGTTTTATTCACCTAGCTACAGAACCCTAATCATGCAATCAAATTATCATTGACGTAGCAATAGTTATTGCTACATCAATGAATATTATACCCCATATTTCAAAATCTACCGAAAGAATATTTGCTTAAGTTTTCGCGACTTGTATACATAATAAAACTACGTTTTGAAGATTTTAAGCGCAGTAATTTATTTAATTTTGGTTTATCCTTAAATTAAATAAATTACCGCGCTTAAAACCGTTAAAACGTGGTTTTATTATGAAAGAATTATGTTCAAATTGGGATAAAGGCTCAATACAAAATACTCAAAATATACCAATAAAGAACTTACTAACTCTGTTAACCCAGGGACCCAAAGCGAGTCTTGGCCTCTTTGCCCTTAGCACGTTGCGGGCGCGATGCGATGACCGGGAGAAAGCAAACGGACGTGGAAGAAAAAGCAAGGAAGGACTTACCCCGCCAACAGTCCGCTGCCATATTGGACTCGTCCCCGGGGTTCATATATTCACTAGGATTATGGTTATTATCATTAAATGTAATTATGACAATTTATATTCTTTATCTTGTTCCAACAAATTCCCGAAAATAGTTATATGCGATGACATTCTTCATTTAAAAGTATATTATATTCTTGATGGTGAGGATGAGGAGGAAAAATTTATAAGGAGGTGTTCCTCAGCGCAACCACACATATTCCAGATTAAAAATCGCAGGTAAGAGGGCGTCACTGTTTTAGTTCGGTAATCACTGCAAAGTCGTCCGAAAGCTCTTTTCCTATCCTCAGATGCATAATGCACTCACTGGCCACTATGATCATATTAATACGTTTTAAGAAACTTATTTTATTCATTAAGTATATGTAATTATACCAAATAATAATATAAACAAAAATCTGTCTGTTAATATAAAGCTTATTATAGCTAAAAGAGCTCAAGTTATGGATGCACCAGTTATTGTCTTCGTTTTCTAGTTTATTATTTATTTATTAAGTGTATTTTATAATATTTTATTTACATAATATATCGTATTAGTCTAATTTTTATATTTTTATTAATGTATATATATTATATCATATATGTATATATTTATAACATACTGATTCGGTATTGAGAATATACATACTTCTGTTCTTATCAAATTTTTTGTCCAACCAAAAGTTGTCTGGAAGAAAGCGCTAATAGCGATAAGACCGCCTATTGTATTGTAAAATTTTATTTCTGTTAACTGTTCAAACAAAAATTAGATACATATCTATAATATAATAAATCTGTAAGGGGTTCGAGTTTGTACAATGGGCTCAAAAATGTGAAAAAGTCAGAGTGGGGCAATAGAAACTGCAACTCTTAGAAATTTTATCGGCCTGTGTGTTAAAGCATCACGTGAAAACTACTGAATGGCTTTAAACGAAATTTGACTCTGAGCTAGCTTATATCTAGAGTCATAACTTAGAGGATTTTTTGCTATAGGCTTATACATAACCTTTCATGTACGATTAACGTGCGTATCTGACGCTGAAATACTATCAGTATTATCTCCGAAAATTGCTAATGCGCTGGAACCTTGTCAAATTAACATTCACGTGACGTCATCAGGAACTCGATATGTACGCCGGCCAGTGATGCTTACGGTACTGAGTGTTCGGCTACGGTTACGTCACCAAAATGGCGGCCGGGCGCAATAGCAATTTGCGGGGATAATACCCATATCTTACTACCCGGTTAATTTCGTTTATAAGTAATATTCATTTTCTACCAATGATGAAATAAAAGTATATAAATAAATCCGGACATGGTCGCGTGGCGAATACATTATCAATACTATCAATATCTCTTTAATGATATGAGGAAGTATTTGTGGACACGTGCTCACACTTTTTGCGTCTACGCGTGTGCTTTATAGGGTTGATATATTGCAGTATTGTTAACAAAGAAGCAAAAAAACTTAATAAGCCCCAATAAATAAGTATTTTCAATATATGCTGCTCGTTCCCACCACTACGCTCGAGCTTAATTGAAATTTATGTACTTATAACTAGGATTTACTCGTGACTTCGTATAAATTTGACAGGGAATGTAGATCCCAAAGCAGATCCTCAGGCTCATATTGTACAGATCTGGGACTAAAACGGAACCATATACTTCGATGATGATAAATCCGCTTTTATTATCAAATCAGAAATAAACACTTGAATTATAATAAAAATTCCTCACCTCTGCTCCTATTTTGGACATAATAAATATTGTGTATGATTTTAGTACAAACGGATCTGAATTAGCAAATCGTTATGTATGCTATCCAATTTAAAACACTTTCGGAAACATTCCGCGGGAAACCCGGAATATAAAGTATCGCATAATTTAAGCTATCGTTTTAGTTAAATTTTATCGAAATCAGCTAATATTTATGTAATCTAATTAATTTGTTCCATACCTGGCGAAATTCCCGGGAGATAAAATATTGTAGCGATATAAAAAGAAATTAGGCTATGATTTTACTGATATTTGTGTCGGAATAAGCTGATTTTTATAAACCCGAACCGCTTTGTACCGCTCTCGGGGAATTCTCGCGGGATTCCTGGAATAAAAACAACACTCTTTTTGTTACATAAAATTTGCTATCGATCTGTAAAAAAACCGATAAGTCTTTAAAACGAATCATTAAGGAAAATCCTTCCTTTTTTAAATACGTTTTGTTTGTGAACTAAGAGCAACACGTGCTTGCCAACACGTGATAGACGTGCAACGCACGGCGTGATCAATAGCACGTGGTTACAAGGCGAGTGATCGTACCGATTCTTTTTCTCTTTCTTTTGTATGCAAATACTACTAAAATTTCGCGTGAATCAGCTGAGGAAAGTACCTATCGGTGAACCGACGAGCGGTATGTCTATCATGTTCAGTCTTCCTCAAAAATTTTCCTTTATAGTCCGTTTGTGGTCAATCATATAGTGAAAATTAAAGCTAAATTATTCTAAGTCAATACGCAAATTAATCTATTTCAACTCCCAGGTTCACGAATGACCTGTATTATAATTAGTATATAAATCTTTTACGAAAGCTTAGTGACACGTGGTAGGTTTTATCAGTTATCACTTACCATAAGCTTATATTTTTATATCCTGCTTGGTGATACTTTTACTTAAGACAGCAAAAAAACCGTGACATGTTCCGAGTTCCAATGACCTACTAAGTCTTTTTGAAATGCGTTTCGAGTTTGTGACTCGAGGGCGTTACCAACTAAGCTAACAAGGCTTTACTCGTTATCTTGTTAAATAAAATTTAGAAACGATTGTATGTCCGAGTAATTTTCTTTCATGTTATTCGGTCAATTTGCTATCATGCTTCAGGATTGTTAAAATGAGGTCGTGTAACTTGGCACTGGCACCTCAGAAGTCATGTTACATTCGAATTGTTTTGACACCATGTTTTTGATGTATTCTTCTGTCCTCTTATGTCGATGTTTTTTCTGACGTGTATTACTTACATTATAGCATATTAATATCCTTGTGTGCTTATTTTAATAACAGATAACAGACCACTACCGATCCTAATTTATCTACATGGTAGCAGAGCGTGGTTGGTCGTTTTTATAATTATATTTACGAAAACTGTAAATATATAATGAAAACAACGTATTTGTAGATACAAAAATTGGTGTGTGTTATTTGGAAGTATTAAGTGAGCACTGAAGAACTATTGTGAAGACTGAGATACCAAAACACTGATACAAGGATGGCAGGTACGAGCAGTAGCATTCCAAATTTTGAGCAGTTGGATGGGTCAGCGAATTACTTTACGTGGAAAGTACAAATGGAGTTATTCCCTATAACAGAGGACTTATGGGAATAAGTAGAGCGAACCCCACCAGGTACGAATGCTACAGCATGTAAAAGATATAGCATAGCTCGTGCCAAGATACTTTTAATGGTTACACTACACTGTTTAATACACGCAAGAAAAACGAACTACAAAAGAGTGTTGGGAGGCGTTACACACCATATTTGAGAATAAGGGTGTAAACAATAGATGCCGCCCCCTAGGTCATTTGGTTAGCCGAAAACTCTTAATTTCGATTCTCCGCTTGAGTACGTTACGGAGATAATGAGTATCACCGAAATACTTGGCGACATAGGCAAAGAGGTAGATGACGAGTTACTAGCTGCTCTCATGCTACTATGCCAATGAGGATGGCTATCTAAAATAGTAATAAACCTATTACTATGGACTATGTGAAGACCAAACTGTTGCAGTTACAGGACCCATAGAGATTTAGACAGACAAAATACAAGATGAGTTTATTTTTGTATTTGTTATACAAAAGTAATATATACTGTTTATTTTATTTTTATTTTGAGAGAATATACTGTAGAGATAGATTCAGTTAAAGAAGTGAAAGCGGCAGATGTTCTAGAGAGACATGAAGAGACTATTCCTGATAATGATACAGCCATAGAAAGAGAGTGTGCTAGAGAAGAAAGAGATAATCTTCTTGAAGATGTAGTGACGAGAACTGTCCCCACATCTGCACCTACTTGTTCGAAAAGTCTTCCGAGAGAGAAGCTTGAGAGCTTTGTGAGAGGACTTGGCTGCGAGTGCGCAAGTTAAGGAGGGGTGTTAAAATGAGGTCGTGTAACTTGGCACTGGCACCTCAGAAGTCATGTTACATTCGAATTGTTTTGACACCATGTTTTTGATGTATTCTTCTGTCCTCTTATGTCGATGTTTTTTCTGTCGTGTATTACTTACATTATAGCATATTAATATCCTTGTGTGCTTATTTTAATAACAGATAACAGACCACTACCGATCCTAATTTATCTACAAGGATCACTCTCTTATTCCTTTAGTTTTCATCTAATTATTTGGAGTCGTAACAATATGTCTTTTTCTTCCATACCCTCTATTCTGGCATACGTCTTACGTCACACCATAAATTATCGTATCATCCTTAACATAATCCACATATCTCTTTTAGTCTATCTTCAAATTTGTGCCCATCAATCTTCCAGTTTAACATTCGTCTATTTAAATTCGTATGCGTCATGACTTTCATACCTTCTTACAAGCCCATACCACCTTAGCCTTCTTCCTCTCAATTTTGCAGTCACGAGTGCAACTTTGATAGATCTTATGTCCTAATTTCACTTTATTCATATTTGTAATCTCAACATTCTCATTCACGGGATTACTTTAATCTTTACATAGTTAAGGAAAGTTCCGGCCGCGTCTGTCTGTATGTCCACTAACTCTTCCTAAACCACACAACGGATTTTTAAGCGGCTTTGAATACCAGCTAGATAATTTTTCACTCAGAGTTTGTATATATAAGAAACATAATTAAGTTTTTATATAAGTAAAACGGTATGCGCAAATGTATTCTGCCAATGTTAACAAGCAAAAAGACGTAACTTGCGACATGGCCGCGGGGATAACTCCAGTTTGAATAATTAATTCTGGACACTGGTCATGTTAAGCAGGCACGCGGCTGCGCGGAAGTATCTGGTCAGTGCGCCTGACCTCAATAAAACAAGGTCTTTCCGTATTACTGCAATGATTGTTGAAGCGTATTTAGCATGTTTAATATTTAATCATATTTGCAAGTATGAAACTCTGTTACACGTGTCTCCATAGGTTAAACAGATTCGCCGCTGGCTGTTCGAACGCCTGAGCTGTAATACCTACTCTTGCCAGGTGACTATATCTTTTTTAATGATAGGTTTTATGACTGTTTATTTTATAAACAACTTTATTGAATACCATTTCGTAAAAAAAATGACAAATAGTTCCCAAATCGCCGTCGATTGGGAACCTGCCTAAAACGCTGAACGCATTCCCTCCCGCGTTGGGTAGCAACGGACTCCGATGCGTTGCACCAAGCACAAGCTAACCTTTTGGTCACGCAAGACTTCTATCAAGTAAGAGAGAGTCTCGATTAAATCGATAGGCTTCGAGACCCTATGACCCTAGAATCTCGACACTGAACGCCTTAAATATGAATCCATTGCCAATAGATGCACATTTGTAGTGTTTTAGGTCCTCCTACCGTGCGGCAACTACGTCAGCTAAACGGCCGTATCTGCCCCCCCCCCTTTGTTGAAGAGAGTGTGCTCCCCAAAGGACAACTTGTGTTCGTCATATGAGCGTTAGGCTAGTTCCTGTGGTACCGCGTAAAAGCGCGTTAGATAAGCGCGAAGGTTAAGTTTTCTGGATAGTTTGACAGCCGAGGAGTCCTTCGCTCAGAGGTCATGGGGGCATACGGTTGATCAAGAGTCCTACATATCTCTCGGCAAGCCTTTCCCCTCAGGCTCAAGGATAGTGTCCCAAGAAAAGACAGGGGGACAGGACGCTTGACGCTGTTGTTCATATAGAATCCGTTTATACTTTTTCAACACATATGCTCAAAATATGCATTTACGAAGCCTGTATACATTGTTCGAAAGTCAAAAATACGCACCATACTCTGAAACGTGTTGAAAATAGACACTCTCAACTAAGTAACTATTTTATCACACGCTGTACGGAAAATAGGTGCTTGGTGAAAAAATAAAAGGTTTCCACCAAGGTGTTACGAAATACCACACATTACGAAAATAAATAAGCTGAATAATAAACCTCTTGGAAATGCTTTTGATCAGTACATTTGTCACATTTTAAAACTATAGAGAAAACGAGAGGAAAGATGTAGCTCTAATTATCACCACGCGCACGTGGCGGTATTTTCATATTAGAAAGTTCAAAGATTGTTGCGACTTTCCGACTCATATTTATGTATGTTCCATTCACTAAAATACCTATTGTAATATTTTTTAGCAAATGTGTTGAAAGTCCTTGTATGACACACGTGTGGTTATTGGTTTTTACAAACTCGTGGGTATGATAAGCCCTCGATTTCGTTTGGGCCTACAATCGTCTACTCGTTTGTAATCAGCAATTTACTGCACTAGTATCATAAATAACCAACTACTATACATACTTCAAGGGTAATAAAAATCTCATCATCATCCAAACGCTAAATCCCTGTTGCGTTCGGAGCGTTCACTCCGACGCCCAGGGTCCATTTTCCTAGTTTTTCTACTCCACTCAACCAGGACCTGGCGGAGGCGGCATGGCTAGACATTTCTTCCCCACATAATTAGCCGGTTTCCGTGAAACGTGGCCGTACCAGATACTAAAAATCTATGACGTATAATAAACGGGTGTCTTATAATTCGTTGGTCACGTTGGTCATAATGAGTAGGTACCACGAGGTTTCGTCGAGTAACGCACGTGGACTGTCATCCTTAGGAATTTAGAGTTTGACATTAAAGGTTAATCGAATGTGTACATAATGTGTTATTGCTACAAGTGTTTATTGGCACGATTAATGGCGGAATAGAATATGATAATAATTTATTACTAGATACGTATGTATTAGTATTTTGTTATAATGGTCTCAATACATTTTGCCTTATAAGGCGAGCAATTTTCATTATCTTACAACTAAAACTATTGAAATTGATTTACAATAAATATAAAAACAAATGTCATAATATAATATAAGTCAAGCACAGCATTAAGTAAACAGAATATCTTAATAACAATCAGAATTTATCATTCAAATAATTCTCCATTCTATAATAGCATTTAATTATCAAAAACTCGTTAGGTGCTTTTTAAATAAGATGAGGTTCTTTATGTTTTCAGATAATTTATTGTATATTACTGATGCCATACATCTTACACTTTTTTGCATTAATGTCGTTTTGCTGGTATAATTGTAAAGCCTGTTATTATTGCGTCGATTGCGTTTTGCTATATGCTTCAGAAAAAATGAGGATTATTTCTAACATATAGACAAACTTCATAGATATAATATATACAAGGAAGTGTTAGAATCTTGTAATCTATAAAATATTGCTTACAGCTATCCGTACTTTGGAGTATAAATATATATATCGAATATAGCGTTATTGTTCTTTATAGGCACTGTCCGACTTTTTATTTAAGTTTCATATATGAGATTTCCCATTTAACTGTCTTTAGTAACGCCCAAAAATTTTGCGCAATTTACTGACTCAATTATGTGATTTTGATATTTAATCATTATTAGATATTTCTGTGGCAAAAGTGCATAACCTAAGTATTTTTTAAATTGATTTTTAATGATTCTGATTTAACCAATGAATGATCGACGATAGAATTTCATTTGTGTTCGATTCATAATTCGTATTTGCTATAAGTGCAATTGATAAAATAAATAAAATCATTCGCGGTTTGTTACTTTAGGCAAATCCCTTATATATGCAATAAATAGGAGAGGACCTAAGACATTTCCCTGTGGTACCCGGGTTTTGATTTCTTTTTATTACATGAGATCAGCAGACAAGCAGAGAGCCCACCCGATGGAAAGCGGTTACCATCGCCTATGGATAAATGTGTTGCCATTCTTTTAAGGGGCATTGGCACTTGGCCATTAATGATGGAACACAACTTAAAGTTGTTATGGCGGTATCTCTAGATCAGGGGTTGTAGCTATCTGTATCTTTCTATCCATTAATGTGCCTGATACCGAAATAAGCGAGTTCATTTTTGTTTTTCAATAAAATGGTCTTGATTATTACAAATATTTCCTGAGTGCTTCCTTTAACTGCTTTTCGTTTTCAAAAATATTTTTTTTCTGTTTTTATATTTTATAGTTATATTTATTATAATAATATTATAATATTAGCCCAAAAATGTCTCACTGCTGGGCTCGGGCCTCCAATTAAGGGGAACGGACAGTATACTCGCCACGCTTGTCCAAGACGGCTTGGCAGGTTTGACACATCGGTTATCTCGATGTGCGGGTTGCATCACGATGTTTTCCTTCACCGTTATTAGCACGTGGTAATTGTAACAATATGCACATTAGATCAGAAAACTGCCTAAGAGGTGCATGCGTTCCGTCAGGATCGAACCTGTGCCCTTCGATTAGGGGCGCGTGCGCTAGCCATTACGCTACCACGACTTGTGTTATATTTATATTGTAGTTTAATTTTAGTTTATATTAATTATAATTAGTTTTATTTATGTAATTTTTTACTGTAATTTATTTTCAAAGTAGTTTAATTTATTTAATGTTAATTCATTGTTATCTACAAAAAATATATTGCTAAAAATAGTATGGAAGCTGTTTACAACTCAACCAATGTCTCACTACCATACACGCGCACAGCTTCAGACATTTAATTTTGTAAGTTGAAATTGTTTGCCTCTTGTATAGAGGCCATCCTATTTTTTGCGATTTGACTATACAGAGGTATAACGGCATATAAAGTGCATGTAACATTTACATAAACGACATGACAAACACATGAGGTTCCGTAAGTCAACTACGTAACCGTAAAGCCGCAACCAAAAGGACCCATTACACTAACAACTTCCATATTGCACCGAAGTTTTTCAACTCATTATTACTTTATGTGGATCGCACGTCATACGTGATGATAAATGGTTATTGGAAGCATCGTGCAGTGCTGCGTGCACGCCCACGAGGCAATTCGGCGGACACGTTGTGGGGCCACGTGACCTGCGCACACGCACCTGGCGTATATAGTGTACTGAGTGTGCATAGCATTGCAGAAGGTTTAATCGGTATAATGTGCGCATTATATCAAAATCGGTCCAATAGGGGAGCGGAATGTCAAATCAACTGAGATATTTTTATAAATTACAGAACGTCGCAGCCTCCTTTCTTTTTTCCCAGGGGAAATGCGCTTGAGGATAGACCGCCGCGTAGGAAACGCGGAGGGGTTTATGGGAGTCGCTTCGTCGGGGTGCACTAGCATTCCCGCAGTAATGTTATTGCCACACCGCGGTTAGGGATACTCACTAAAACCCCTCGCTGATCCTCGTTGCGTCCCTTATCCGGGATATGGATCGGTCACGCATTCACCTCTAGTCCGGATGAACGACGTCACAGCCTCCTAGATTTTGTACGAGCGTACCTAATTATGACATCATAAGTAGTTATAAGAAAAAGGAGTATTAATTATAATTTGAAAAGTAATTAAAATTATATTTATCATGTTATTTTAAAATTTAGACGTTAAGATGTTAATTAAAAGCCAATTCCTTATAGATTTTATTGTAATGTCTCGTATTTTAATACGCTTTTATTAGTTCATACGTATGTTAGTATGTATGTATTCATACTGGTATGGTATCATAGTTATATTTATGACATATATGAGTAGAAGGGTTATTTTGATATCCTGAAAAGCACCCACGCATTTTTTTACAATAAAATCATTTTTCTTATTCTTTTCTCACTTTTTTATTTTTAATGCAAATTTATTACAATTTATTTTCTATTTTCTATAAAAGCGTATTTTTGAAAAAATAATTATATTTGCGTTGGATTCAGTACAGCTTCAGGATTTTTTTCATAAATATATAACTAAACTATAAAATTAAATACTACTATAAACATATTTACAAGTAAAAGATGTAGTCCAAATCGCTGTCGGTGGGGAGCGTTCCCAGAATGCTGGCCGCATTCCCTCGTTGTATTTTGTAAGTTTATTTTTTAAACTATTATTTATATTTGTCCGCTCCTCTATTTTGTTGTATCAAACGTAGTTTTGCCTAATTTCAGTATTTTGTGAAGTCCAATGGAGTGCCCGTGGCACGCTAATCTATCTTTATAAATCTAATATTAATAAACGACAGCTACATTAGTACACACGTCATCTGTCAATGTTTAATGCCATTAACAATAAATAACTTTACTTATTACATCACAAATAACGCATTAAACCGATCGCTACATTTACATATAACGGTCACTAACACTAACATTATCCTGGACGGATTTCCAGTAAAATCAAGGCAACACATTACAGTACTGGGATTGTTTGTAACTTATTTTATTTTTAGTTTTAAATGCTCAACTTTAGGTCAAACATTCTACATTTTTTATTAGTTTTGTTATAATATATAAATTAAATTAAGGTATCAAAAGTAAACTAAATAATAAAAACGAGGGCATAATTATAGATAAAATATTGGTCCCAAACCACTTTCACTTACCGGGACCGTTCCCGAAAGGCTGGCCACGTTACCACGTTGAATAGCATTACCTAGCCTTCGAGCAAAATAGTCGCCTTTGTTTTGAGCCTTTTGTTCGCGTGAGAGGTCTACTAAACGGTCAGCGACATCCCGATGAAGTTTTAGAGAGTTAGGACCCGACGGACCCAGAGTTTCCATAGATAGCAACGTACTTGCAGCGCTTGAGGCCCTCCTGTTTGTTGCAGCAGAACCGGCGGTAGCGGACGTAATTCCTAATATATTTGTATTGTTACGAGTTGCAGGAGTCGAATTAAAATGCCGTTGGAATTACTATAGAATATATTAGAACAATAAAAACACGTATAACACAGGTACAAATTTAACTGAACACAACCAGTCCAAACGTAAAGCAAGTCCGTCACTAAATAGTTTACCGAATGTACACAAGTCTCGTTCCGCTTGTGGTTATCGCTCGACTACCTCACCTCTAAGTTGGGCATTGCTTTATACTGTACAATTACAATATATCTGCTCGGCCGCGTGGACTGAAATAACTAAAATCACACCTGGCTAATCACTACCATAAAAGATTACAATACACAATGGGATGTTTTTATAATCACAAATTTTAAACACAAATTAAACAAAGGAAGTCCCAATGCCGAAAAGGTAATAAAATGTGTATGGGCAGGTGTGAATTTGTCTTTTTCGGCACCTAAGTCGTGACAGTATTAATAAAAAAAATAATTATTGAGAGCTCTTTAGAGCTCCTCAACTCTGTACCGAGTAATGTATGTTTTGTGGTACATCCGTACATTTTATATACCCAGGGGAATGACCTTGTGCGTCTAAAAGGGTTTCATTGTTAGTAAAGATTGTTATTATAGATTATGTATTCATTATGTATGCGCCTTTAATGTCAATGGTAGCTTTTTAAATAAATTTGTTATATAATACTCTAATAATCCTTATAATGAACTGGTTATACTGAAAATTATGATATCCTATTATAATTATAAATCAGAAAGTTCATGAGGCTTGATAGATATATTTCTGACTACTTTCGTTAGATTATCTATAGAGAAATGGTGAAAAGAATTGACAATAAAACTATTCGATTAGAGTGAAAGCAGGAGTTTTTATTTTTTAAACATTGTGGTTTATTTTTTACATTGTATTGTTATATGTAATTTTATAATTTTCTAAGAATACATTATAATTCTTTACATTGACCCATATAAATATTTATTTAGGTACATAATTAACGGATAGGGCATTCTATTTGAAGCAAGATTTTTGGACAAAATAATAAATAATAATTCAATGACTACAAGATTATAGTTAACAAAAGTTACATAGTAATTAAAGATGTTATGTTTGTTACTCTTTCACGCTTATCGATGGATACTGAATGAATCTTATGTAGTAAAAAGTGGAAGACTTTCGTTTTGTTTTACTTACTTACTAAGGTCGTTGACCTTCACCAGTTACATGTTTACTTAGCAGAAAGCTTTATGTAATCAAGACAAGAACAAGAAATATCAAAACAAAGAAAGAGTTACAATTTCCAAAAAGCTAGCTGTTCTTCGATTAAATATAATTGTAAAATTTATGAATACATTAATTTACAACACATGCTTAGAATATTTTTCATCAAGAACATATTTTATTAGGTTGATTAGTTCTTAACTTATTTTACAGATAGCGTCATCTATTGTCGAATAGCAGTATTAAATTCAATCGTGTTTACCCACGCCTGTGCCGTACGTAGGTGAACCCCTAAGCAGTAAGTAACTTTTATTTACACAAAAACTTAATTTGGTTTAAAACATATAAACCGTCAGTGAAAATGTATCTAATTGATGGTAAAAATCGCCTAATCTTCAATCTGCTAATCGCTCGCGGATATACAAACAAACGCTGAAATTAACTTTGTTTTATACTAAAAGAAAAAAAATACCACAAATGACCTGAACAAATTAGGAGGACCAAAAGATTGGTTACAAACAGGAACTTGGGAACATTTGTAAAATTGTAGCGTAAAACATGACCATGATGAGCGTTTCTCATAATGACATTTTGGTAATGCGCGTACATACCCGTGCGAGTGTACTATTTGCATGCTCGGCTGGATTAGTGTGTGTGTAGGTACTTCCGTTGGTCAATAGAATAGAATAGAATATTCTTTATTACACACAAGAAAATATGAATACACATGAATTAAGAATCTTATAACTAGTGTACAATCGGCGGTCTTATCGCTAACAGCAATTTCTTCCAGACAACCTTCTAGAGATCATTTTATATTTATAATAATGATATGATGAATATACAATAATATATACATATATTACAAGTGAAAAATAAATAAATATAGATATATATTTATATACAAATATATTACATAGACATACATAAATTACTCTTTGAGGAGTTTATTAAAAGATGTAAGTGACTTTGCACTTTTGATACTCATCGCTAATGCATTCCAAAACCTTACAGCCTGCACAGTAAAAGATTTCTGACAATATTGCGTAGAATGTATTGGCGTCATTAGTCGTAGATTTGCTGATGATCTCAATAGCCTCGTGCTACTTTCTTGAAAGAAATCAATGCGTTCCTTCAAATAGGAGGGCGCTTTTGGGCTAAAGAGTCAATCGTACGCCAACAACGATAAGTAACTTATTTGGCTAAAGGACGTAACATTCTGTAGTTGTTTTAGATCTAAAACGTTACAGTTTGTTGTTCAATTCATAAAAATTACAAAGGAACTAAGTCAAGATAGTGTAGACAACTGCGCAGTAAAACATTAAGAACAGTCGCAGCCAACCTGATTTGAAGTACCTAATACGTAATGAAAGACATGTGGACAACCTGACAATATATTAGTTATAGAATTACAGCAATGGTTGTTACGTCGCGATTGCAGGATCATCTTTTTTACTCATCCGTCTATTACATGGAAACGACGTGATTTATTGGGATAAAAAGTATCCTAAGAACTAACTGGGGTTAAAAGTCAGCTCTATATCGAGTTTGAATTATAAATGTTCAGTAGTTTCCAAAAAAAAGATGCGACAGTAGTGCCATCTTTTTCACTATTTTCGTTTATTCCGTAGAAATTACATCATTTATTGGAATAAAAAGTATCTTGAATTACAACCCGCTATTGAAGCTAGCTCCGTTTCGAGTTTTATTGAAATCTGTTTAGTAGTTTTCACGTGATGCTCTTGTTAGAGTAAATCCTACACTAAGCAAAATACCAAAAAACAGTTAAAGGAGTTTCAAGGCCGATTTTCACGAAAACTAAAGTGTTATCATTAGATTTTTGAAAAATCATTTTCCCTTGTCGGGATCGCATTGTCTGATTTTGAAAATATAAAACCACAGTGTAGTTTGTAACCATCTATTCTGTGAAGGAATGTCAAACAAACAAATTTTCGATTTTCCCATACATTACTTTAAGTTTGGTTATGTGAATAATATTATTAACAATTAATTACTTAAATCCAACAGTTAACGTTGGCTTATAAAACCTAGCGCCATCTTTTGTCGAAGTATAGTTTTATTAACAAATTATAGTTTATTTGAAATGGATGCCACTTGTGGCCGGCTTATAATATTTTACCGACCTTTCATTTGTCTTAATATATCGGTTAAAAATTGACATAAACTCCATACAAATAACCAAATGTAGAGGATGTTTTAGACGTTTACTACATAACTTTTATCTATGGTTTGCTAGATAAAAGTTATCTCCTAATTCGTATAATTATGAGTAGATGGCGCTACCTGTCAGATTTTGTTCTCTCATTTAACTTCAATGGTGATTTATTATTTAAAACTAAATATTTAGTCCGATTAAATAAAAATTATATGACTTGTGTATAACTTGTAGATGTAGACTTATTAAGATACTTTACATTATATACTTGTCCTTGTTCCTTCTGAGAATAACATAAAAAAGTACACAATAAAGAACCGACTTTTCAATCACTAGATAAAAGTTATTCATATAATAAAGCATAATATGGAAAAATTAAAATCGTCATTTGTATGAATATAACAGTTGAATTTTGTACTTTTGAATTTACTCAGGTTATATTTTATTCAACTGATTACTATTATCTGACGATTGAAAGATCGCTCTAAAACCAGAATTTTATCTTACATTTTTATGTAGGTTCCATTACGATATATGCAGGGTTCAGATAGTATGACAGCGCTGAAAATGACACTATACTAATATTATAAAAAGGTAAAGTGAGTTTGTGGCGTTGTAGGGGGTAATCTCTGGATCTACTAAACCGATTTTGAAAATTCTTTCACCAGTGGAAAGCTACATTATTCTTGAGTGACATTGGATATATTTGATTGTTTTTAATATTAAGCATTTTTTTTCTGATGCTTAGCGAAGTGGGCACGAGTTAGCTAGTGTGAAATATAACCACGAGAAAAAACTATGCAGACTATTTAAAATCAATATTTATAAATACCAGGGAGGAAAAAAAATAAGAACGAAGAATGTCTTGCAATTTTACACTTACGAGTTTACCTTTTTGCATATTCTCATTCTTCGTGTTTATATGTAATAAACAAGTGGTTTTGGTTTTTTGTGCATTGGCTATTGGCAAATTCAAACATAATGTAGGTACTAAACAAACTTTTATGTACGTCGTCTCTACTTTCATGCTATATTTCTTTATATTTTATCATTATTTCTGTTACTACATGTAAGTTGCGCCGTAAGCGCTTAAAAATGTTACTATGTCCTAAAATAAAATGTGAAAAGTGCTGTTGGATACAATATTTATGTTATAAAATACATATTGTAACTGTTTCCTCTTCTTATAAATAAATTAAAAAAAATGTTTTGCGTCAATTTTGGTATCCTCCTTTCTTCTTCACTTAAAATCATTTTTTCAAACCCCGTTCAAAACTAGCAGATAAGTAGTGTATTTAAAAAAAGGGAATCAAAGCAGCTGCGTGGTATCGGATCAATTATTATAGCATAGTGCTGAACTTTACCATCCAGAACTGGCTGAAACTGAGACATTACGTCTAAACCTATGAACAAATTAGAACATAGTAAACTGGCGGGGCTTAGACCGGCCCCACCGCCATGACCGGCTACCCTCGCAGCCTCGGACTCCCTGAGACTAGTACACGAACTATCGTATATGTACCTTGGAGTTGAAAGTATTTTATAGCGCGATCTAGACCGCAGTATCTGATTGGAGATCACGAGCCGTGAAGTACCTGTTAGTTCAAGTGGTATAAAGCTGAAATTTATATTTCCCATATTATTTTTTTTTGCACCGAATATGGTAAATCTTGTTTTAGTTAGCTTAGAGATAAAACTAAAGACATGGATAGATAGATAAAACATCGTAGTTGAGATATGGCTCATAAAAGTGTCATAAATTTACTATTACTAAATGGAAAACATCGTCAACTCTACATTCTATTTAGAAGACGAGCAATCTTTAAAAAAAGGTTACAAATAAAATAAGTTATTACAGAGTATATGTGAATGAATTTCCGCAAGTGATAAAATCAAAATACTTACACCACATGTACAGTTCAATCAAAGTAACTAAACCCACCTCAGATATAAAAATACCTAAATAATGAAATGAAATCTCAAAACCATTCATCTTTTTATTGAAAGACATGGAGCTGATTTTATATACTCGTAGAATGAAAAGTCAAAGTATTAATATTTATCTTAGATTTAAAATATATATTTTAACTAGCAACTTCGGCAAACGTTGTCCTTCTCTGAAATAATGAAAAACTAGAACCCTACCCTGCTAAATTCATCTACCGGATCTAATTGTGAATCTAAAGTTAAACCCATTGAAATACACATAAAACAGTCACATCAAAATACTGGAACTCTATTCCAGCACCAGCTACTGAATTCAATTGTCAATTTAAACCATCCAGGGAACCATACCAATATTAACAAAAATTTATTAAAATCGGTCCAACCGTTTAAGAAGCGTCTAGTAACATATACACGAACCAATAAAAATTTCATCAAAATTGATCTCATCATTATGAGTTCAGCGACATATATGCGAACATAAGAAATATCTATATTAATGTTATAAAGAAGTAAAGTTTATGTGTTTGTTTGGAGGAAGTAATCTTTTGAACTACTGAACCGATTTGAATATTTTTACCAGTTACAGTACACCTAAAGAAGGTGGGACATAGGCTCTGTTTGATTATGATCTTTTTAATTTTTAAATAACACCCAGTAAAGTGAGCAGGGGAATGCTTGTCAAAAGGGAATTATGTTCCATACAAGAATTGCGCACATCCTCGTACGAGGCACTGCGACTGCTTTCCTTTGAATTAATTAACTATTACAAACGTTTATTAAAACTTGGATTGCCTGTCTACTTGCATGCGTGTGTATTTTTTAATTATGCCCAACGAAGTGGGCAGAAGTCAGTTAGCATAAATATAAGTACTCGAAAATTTTAAAATCTTACTTACACCTTTTTGTACACTAGGCTACCAATTTAATAACGGTGATTCACTGGAGTAAAATGGAAGTCAGTTCACGTCACAGTTTCGAAAATAAACACTGAGTACTAACTCTGTGTGTTGAAAAATAAAGTTCATAATGCTTTCCAGAGTAATGTACTTTAGTTCATTCCAGAACCAGAATAGCTGGAAAGTGGGAGGCGCTTGCGTGAGGTTCTTCCAATCATTCAGTATGTGAAGGTAACATGTGCTGGTCGTTTGTAGTCGACTTAAAATCTGCGGCTACTTTTTGTCATGGGAATCCCGCTGGAAATTTTCTGGGGATGATTTGAATATAGCTAGATATAAGAAATTAATTCTAATGTAATTTTTCACTGATTCATAGAAAATTTTATGTAATAAAAGGTGTTTATATTTTTGAAACAATAACTTTTTATGGGAGGGTAAACCGCTTCATTACGTAACGCGTTATGGCGCCTGTCTGTCTGGCTTCCCTTTCTCTCACGCATACGGCAGCGGTAGGCAGGCTCCTCCTCTCTCACTCTGACCCATAGCGCTAGCCGTATTTCGGTAATTAATAAAATAATTATACTAATAATGTACATACACAAAATCCTATTGTACATATTCAAGAATTGTAACTAAGAATTAAATATATTTTTCAACACACTTGCTCATAAAGTGGCTCTATGGTCACCACAAATAGGCACAGAATGACACCCATAATCAAACTGTGACTATAAAAAATTATAACTCACTAGTGAGTTATAGATTTTTTTTAATTTTATTGGTTGAGTTGCTTTGTTCTTAAAAAAGTTTTTATTCAAAAAAAAAGATCGTGTTCTATAGAACAAATAAATTAATGTTCCTATTGCTTGCTTATTTCATGCAACTTCTTATTTAAATAGATAATTTTAACTCGTACGTTTAATAAATAAAATTTTCACTCATATATAACTTTTTTTTTCTCTGTAATAAAAGAGAACTTTAAATTCCCCGTTTTGCACGTGGCAGAATAGGCGCAAACCCTATGCGCGGAAAATAAAAAAAAACCTCATCCTTTAGTCTGTGGCCGATCGCAATGCGCGCGCATAGGAAAACTGATTATTTTTTCCCGCCATAGCGAAACATTTTTCACAACTCATTTTCACTGTTGAAATTATAGTTATTTATTAATTAAAATGTCTACAAGTACTAGTTACGAAGAAAATGATTTATGTTGTACACCGCCCTATATAAGTGTGAAGCCCTTAACGTTATGGAAAGTTTACTACCTGAAAACTCCAAGGAAAAATATCTATTTTATCTACTAAATAAAATGAGTTTTTGTTGTTATTTTATTGACAAGTGTGTTGAAAAACGTCGTATGATACACGTGTGTATTGATGACTACCATCCTCGGCTCTCTTGAGACCCTCGCCTGCGGCTGGAGTCTCAATGGCGCCTCGGCGGTAATCACCAATGTTACACAGTACCATAATGTACTATTATTATCAATAAAACATTTTAATATTATTAATTATAACCTTTCCTTACATTTTCATGTTATAGTAAAATAATTTAAGTAATAATAAGCTAGCTAGCCCTAAGCTTTTCTCAAGTTAAACAATCGACGGCATCTGTGGTTGAGCGGGCTCCGGGTTCGATTCCTGGTATAGTAAATTTCGGAAACGTATTTTCTCCGTTATTTACCATGGTCTGGGTGTCTGGGATCGGCCCCAGAGTGGTCCGTTGTATATTACCCATAACACAAGCTTAACTTGCTTAATTTGGGGATATACAATGTGTGTATTTGTCTGCCGATATTATTATTATAATTTTTATTCCGGGATTCCCACGCGAATTTATCCAGGAGCAGTTTGTAGTTCTCCAGGGACATAAAAATATTCCCCACACAGTTTTCATTAAAACGATAACTTACTTTATTTTTTAAATGTGGTACGCGTGGTTGAAGCCGCGGGCATATCTTAGTTTGAAAATAAAAATATTGCGTAAAAAATATGAATATCAAATTAAAGGATAAAGTTCACTAGTCAACAATTTTAAACATCGCCAAAATATATACAAACTTCTATTTTAAGCCAAGATATATATAACTATAACAATAGTTATGAATAATCAAGTTTGCACAAAGCAATGATTTAACTTAACGTTAATAATTTATGACATATTAATTTTCCAAGTTATTAATTTCTAATTTAGATAATATTCTTAAGCCGACCGGTTTTGTAATTCACACACTAGATTCTTCCGTCTACTTTGCTGGTTTATTTTATTCGGGATTATATTTTTAACTTTACTAAGTTTCAAATATAATCTTTGTAGGTATCTCCTTCTGCCGCAGCTAATGATCTCAGAAATAACTATGTTAGATATAAAATTTGGAAAACCGTTTAAAATTTTGTTCATTATCTATGTTAATTTATAAAAAATACTTTTTAAGAAACGGGGTCGGAAGAAAAAGTTGATTTCTAGTTTTATTTATACTTTAGTTCATTTGCAATCCAGTTTAATTTTTAGTTGAAATTGTTAATACATTTTTTGTTGAGACATATTTCTGGCTTTCAGTGTCGAAAGTCTATGGCCATGGGGTCCCGAAGTTCAGCGAATTTATCGAGACCTAACAAAGTGTTTAATAGAAGTCTCAAGTGACCAAAAGGCTGGTCTGTATTTAGCGCACTGTATTAGCGTTGCCATACAACGAGGAAATACAGCCCGCGTTTTGGTAATGTTCTCAACTGAACGGCGATTTGCGATTCGTATATTGTTTGTAATTTTGTTTATTTTGATTTTTTATGTCACCTACTGTCACATGTATACCTATTTTTTTATGGCAGGGGTTCAGCAGACAGGCAGATATAGAAAGCGGTTACCATCGCCTATGGACATTTGGAACACCAAAGGTGCTACCTACAAATGAGCTGCTCTTTTAAGGGAGACTGAAACCTGGTCACTAATGCCGGAACACAACATAAGGCTGTTATGGCGGCATACTCTAGACCAGGGGTGGTCGCCATCCAGTCGAGCAAATAACCTACCACCTGGCAAAATGACTAGTATTTACTATACTAGTACTACTACGCTCGCGAACCGCGTTCGTAATACCGAAGTCAGAAAGAGTGTTGGTCTGAAAGAGAGTGTCGGGGTGAAGGTAAGGAAAGGAATGCTCCGGTGGTTCGGGCATGTGGAAAGAATGTATGATGAATGAATGAATAAACAGATATACAATGCAAAAGTGGATGGATGCAGAAGTCGCGGAAGGCCAAGACACACCTTCCATGATCAAATTAATCATGTATTAGCAGAAGGTGATGTTAGGAGCCTTTAGAACAGACGAGCGTGCATGACAAGAGCTATGAATGTCAAAGAAGCAAGTGAGGTGTGTAAGAATGGGCCTGTGTGGCGCTCTGTTGTTCGTGCCTACCCCGCAGGGGACCTGGCGTGAAGTTATGTATGTATGTATGTACTATACTAGTTCACGTTTTTGTTGAAAAATCCTATAGGTAAATTAGCTTTGAGAAGTTTTTGCGTTTGTAGTAGAATTTGTATATTTACAGGAATTTTAAACTTGAAATTTGAAATTCCTTGTACAATCAGCAAAAAGAGGTTCGTTACATTTTGAAAAGAAATATATTCACAATCAAAAGTCAATGGTGAAAGTCAAATAGATAATAAATATTTACATTGCTAATTGTTGTGAGGTCTGAGTATTTGGATTCAGTTTGATAATTAATTAATTGATTTAATATGTGGTTCATTCTTGTTATTTTTTGTTCAGTGTCACTATTTGTTGCTAATTGTGTTATTTGATATTAAATTATTTAATTAGAAATGGTTTTGACTTTGACACGTGGTCGAGGTAAGCTTTTGACTTCCTAAACTTAAGAAATTTTCTATAATTTGTACAAGTATTTCTAAAATTAGTGCTATAACAGTACGAGCAGTATTATGACTCCAACTCAATTAGTTGCTAAAGCAACTGAAGAATATCTTTGCCTTCCATCGAAAAGGTGCTACCAGAAAGGAAATGTCATTTTTCAGAACAGGGACTAATTTAGAATTAAAAATGATGTTTAATATTAATAATTCTTATTTTAATATCGTTTAATATTGTTAGTTTCATATGTACCTGCGTATAAAATGTTAATTTATTTATGTGCTGACCGTACTCTACTACAAAGCTAATTTACAGGTAAATTTGATTTGTAATAGTGTACAGTCTTGGTTAAAAATGATGAATAGTTGTACGTTATTTCTAAAATAGAATATTGTATTGGCGGATAGCTTTTTGGGAGGACTAACCCTCCGGACAGCAGACTGGGACAAACTTTACAACTTTAATAGTAGTTTAACTTACATAATATAGTTTGTTTATAGCCTCTAGTTTAAATTTTAGCTTGACCTTTACTATAATCCATAACATTGAAAATAATTTATAATAATATTCGCTTTTCGGTTCACCGCTAATTATTTTCTGTACGCATATTTTTAGCATACGTTAACCAAACAACTAAAAAAACCTGTGTAGGGGAGTGAACAGTGAAGGCAACTTTGATACATTTTATAATAAGCTTTTTAAAAATTGATTTTAAATACAAGGTTTTGAGAGCCTGGATATCACATAGCAGCAAAGTTCTAGCCAAGGCAAGTTAAACGAGCCCAAACACGACGGGTCTATCCTGTTTCTGTGGCACCTTCCGACTCCACCATTCAATCAGCTCCATGGTACCATATTATGGCATTATCACCGGATATATATATATATGCGTGCAAAAAATCAGCTCAATCGGTAACCGGAAAGTAGGTCAAATTTTACTTGCAAGATTCTATGCGAACTTACATAGATACACCCATTGCAAGTTAATAAAAGCTGACTACAGCCTACACGTATCACCAGCGAAGGTCAGCGGTCAGCAAGTGTCAGAATCGATTCGTAGCCATCGCTTAAATAATAAACAATTACTAAATGGTAACCACTCTGTTCTTGGTCTAACTTTAAAGACTAACCTAATCTAACCACCTCACCGTTTTAGTCATTAGTCGCGACTTGCGATCACCCCTCAAAACCTTAGTGACTATAAATAAACCTTAAGGATATCCCTTATGGGGGTCATGTCAGAAGCGTGCTCGTCGCGATCCCCGCTGGCCCAGAGGGCCACAATTCTGACCGAGATTCACCTGACTGCAGAGCATGATAGGGCGTCCCCCGCAGGCGACGCTCACCGATGCGCCCCCGTCGGTGTGGACTCTTGCGCATGCGGCGAAGGGGGCCGCCACCCTTCACGCAGCGCCAAACCTGGCGGGTCGAGAGGAGCAGAGTGCTGTATAGGCACGTGGAATGTGAGAGGTGGAATGAAAGATAAGATGGACGAAATGATTGATATAATGAATGAGAGAAGCCTGGATGCCTTATGTCTGACAGAGACAAAGCGGAAGGGGTGTGACGTCGATGACCTCCCCGATGGCATGCTTGCTCTTTGGTCCGGCGTGGACCTGGACAAGCGTGCAAGTGGGGGGGTAGGCGTCGTACTCTCATCCCGCTTTGTGTCTGGAGTGAAAGACTATTGTCTGGTGAACCCGAGACTTCTTTGGGTCCGTCTAAAACTGGGGATCACGCGAGTTTTTCTGGTCGCAGCTTATGCTCCCGTAAGCTCAGCGGATCCCCAAGAACTCGACAAGTTTTGGGAGTCTGTGAGAGAAATTCTGGATCTGGCTGAAGGGAACGAAAGACTAATTATGTGTGGTGATCTTAATGGCTGGGTGGGGACCAAACGAGACGGCTTTGAGGCTGTCCTTGGACCCTATGGCGACAAGAGAGCGAACGATGCTGGTAAGCCAATCATAGACGTATGCATGGAAAGAAACTTGCTTGTGTCGAACACCTTATTCCATCATAAGGATATCCATACGTATACATGGAGAATGAATGAACAGAAAAGTATGATTGATCTGATTTTAATAGATAGTCGCCTCCGAAACACAATAATGGATACAAGAGCCTACAGAGGCCCCACTCTTGAAACGGACCACTACCTGGTGATAAGCCGGTTTGTGGGTCTTTTCAAGAAGTGGAGGCACTGGCGAGAGCGTACCAATTTCGGGGAGCTTGAAAGAATAAGATGTGAAAAATTGGAAGATGTTAGTGTAAGGAGTATGTATGCGCGCCTAGTCGAAGAAAGGCTTGCAAAAGCGGACTTCTCCGACTTAGATGTGGATAATGACTGGGATAGTATGAAAGAAAGTATAGTGGAAAGCGCAAAAGAAGCATGTGGATGCGCAAAGAGGCATATAACAACGAAAGGAGACGAATGGTGGGACGCGGATGTTAAATCTAGCGTAGAGAGAAAGAGAAAAGCCTGGCTGGATTATATTGCATCTTTGCATCAGAATGACAGCATGAAAGAGATGAAGAAAGAAATGTATCGCCTCTGCAAGAATGAAACCAAAGCTTTAGTGAAAGAGAAGCGTGAAAGAATAAAATTGAAAGAAGAAGAGAAGCTGACGGAGAACTTCGAGGCAAATACCAAACTCTTTTGGAGAGAGGTTAAGAAGTCTCGGGGATTTTCGTCAGCTTCCAGAATGGAAAGAATTAAATCTAAAGCAGGGGACATTCTTGCTAACCCACAAGAGGTTTTAGCGCGATGGAGTGAATATTTTAGAGAAATGTATGATACTATCCCGGATGCTGGCACCACGACTGAGTCTGTGACTGACTTCGAGGAGTCAGCATCCGAGATCACTTTGGAAGAGATCGAATGGTCGATAAGAAGTCTGAAAAATGGAAAGGCAGCAGGAATCGATAGTGTGTCTGCTGAGATGATCAAATATGGTGGCACCTGCGTCCGGGACGCTTTCCTGTCCTTATGCAACTTGTGCTGGAGGACGGGAAAGGTTCCCAACGACTGGAGGCGCGCTGTCATCGTGCCCTTGCATAAAGGCAAGGGGTCACGTATGGAGTGCGCCAGCTACAGGGCCATCAGTTTGATCAGCACAGCATCTAAAGTGTATGCGAAAATTGTTGAAAGGAGAATGAGAGTGGTATCCGATGGATTACTGTGGGATGCACAAGGAGGCTTCAGAAATGGAAGGGGATGTATGGATCAAGTTTTCTCGCTCCGCAATATCGTGGAGAAGCAGCTGGCTACGGGCCGGAAGGTTTTCTGCGGTTTTGTGGATCTAGAGAAAGCATTTGACAAGGTTGTGCGGAAGGACCTCTGGGACATATTGCCCGGATATGGGATTGATGGCCATTTGCTGCGTGCTGTACAGTCCACATACGAGGACTGTATGGCATGCGTGCGGGTGGACGGCAGCCTGTCGCCCTGGTTTGACGTCAATATTGGCGTCCGGCAGGGCTGCGTGCTGTCGGCTTTGCTGTTTGTCCTATATCTGGACAATTGTCTCCAGAGATTAAGATTGATGGATGTTGGGGTGCGGATGGGTGATCTAGTTGTTAGCAGCTTGCTTTATGCGGATGATGCCGTGCTTTTAGCCGAATCGCCATCAGAACTGCAAACACTAGTCACAATGATGAAAGATGACTGTCAGGCGAGAGGCTTACGTTTGAATGCGAAGAAAACAAAGGTGATGGTGTTTGAAAGAGAAACAACCAGAACGAATGCAAGGATAATGGTCGATGATGTTATGCTGGAACAAGTGAATGAGTTTGTATATCTCGGATGTGCTTTTAGCAGGGATGGAAGGTACACCGCTGATATAGAAAGAAGAGTGAATTTGGGGAATAGTGTGAATGGAGCGTTAGGTAAACTTCTAGGCGCTAAGAACCTCAGCCAGAAGGCCCAGCTTGCCATACACAACGCGGTGCTGGTACCTACGCTCACGTATGGAAGCGAGAGTTGGGTATGGAATAGAGAGCACGAAAGTAGAGTAAACGCGGTCAAGATGCGAGCACTGCGCAAAATCTGCGGAGTGACGCTCGCGGACCGCGTTCGTAATACCGAAGTAAGAAAGAGAGTTGGTCTTAAAGAGAGTGTCGGGGTGAAGGTAAGGAAAGGAATACTCCGGTGGTTCGGGCATGTGGAAAGAATGTATGATGAAAGAATGACTAAACAGATATACAATGCAAAAGTGGATGGATGCAGAAGTCGCGGAAGGCCACGACACACCTTCCATGATCAAATTGATCGTGTACTAGCAGAAGGTGATGTCAGGAGCCTTAAGAACAAACGAGCGTGCATGACAAGAGGAAATATGAATGTCAAAGAAACAAGTGAGGTGTGTAAGAATGGGCCTGTGTGGCGCTCTGTTGTTCGTGCCTACCCCGCAAGGGACCTGGCGTGAAGTTATGTATGTATGTATGTATGATATCCCTTACTTAAATCACCATTAATTTATCTTCCGTTTATCTATATCACACCCAAACATTCAGATAGAGGATTTCGCCAAAATCCAAAGTTAAGCAATGCAATCGTAGTCCAGTGAGAAAGCCAGTCAACGTAAAAATAATAAATACAACCAAATCAGCGTAAGTTGTCGTAATATCCAAAACAAAACACAAAGTACATTCATATAACTAAAAGAGAAATGAAATAAAAAGTCGGCAAATAGAGTATAGAGCAAATCATACATAGATTTTTTTAATAAAAATAGGCTGGTGCTTACCTCGGCCAACGGATCAGTATGGCGATCTAGCGAGGAGACGGTGATCTGGGCTCAGTATTCTACTTATAGTCTTGAGGGACTATGGGTAGAATACAATACAAATAAGTTAAGTTTTCTTACATTGTATTGTATGTATATATAATTTATATTATAATTGTGTAATAAATAATAATATATTTAATAGGTCATAAAAATAAATCGACATTAGTAATTCAGACTCGAAAACTATAAACAAATTAAATCAATTATGGTGTTGAAAAATCGATATTATTGACGATATCGAATTGCTAACATTTATCGTCGTAAAATGTAAAAAGTGACAGTACTGTGATTTATTATTATGAACTTTGAAATTATAATAATTGATTAAAAACTCGTTTAAAACAGTTTTAGTTTTTTCATACATTAAACGTAAGTGTATTCCTAAACACAAATCACACTTTGTTATCTACAAAAGTGACATAACCCTGTTTATCGAAAGTTTTCTTGTTATTTCCATTATTAATTCAAATATTTTTGTCGGACTCTAAATACGTGTTCCTAGCCATTGATATCTTAATCTCATGCCACTATGTGCAAAAGTTCCGCCTAGAATAATAATCTTACATAAGATATACACATTTGATTTCTTGATAAAGACAACATAACAGCGTGCCTGGGCTGATCTGCTAAATTAATTCCGTTTTTGCCGCGAGACTTGTTTCGTGAGACGCACTTTATGAGAATGAAGAGGTAGTGTGCATTTTCATATTTAATCATTTAAATATAAATGAAAATCACATAAGTACCTACCTATGAAAATTGAAGTAGTAGCTATTCGGGGATTTAAGGTATGTATGTATTTTAGAATTACATATATACTCTTGAGTCATGCTTAAGCGTAGAATCTGTAGACATTAAATTTCATGATCAACAAGCTTTTTATTATAATTACTAGCGGTCCGGTGGACGTTGTTCTGCTCTGGGGAAATAAATTTAGAACCCGATTGCAGCGCCACCTACCGAGTCCAATTGAGAATCTAAGCCATTCTCGAATTCAACTGAAATTTAAAAAAAAACATTGAAATCGGTCCAGCCGTTTCAGCCACATACACACACACGGAAGAGTTTTACATATAAAGATTATGGGTTAACCATTTTGGCTAAAACCGAAACCTTATGTTTTCGTCATGTATTCGTCTGTATTTGTTAGTTAAATTTGATAAGTTCTATGGTAAAGAAAAGAGTGAGGAATGAATAAAAAAAATCTCACTTTTTTGCTTATAACTTCTTTAATTTTTAATTTAGGGAAAAAAGTTACACAAACATATTTGTAGTTAAAACAATTTACTACAAATTATGACTTTACAAATTTTTTGCAAGACGCATAGTTTTCGACATATCGCGAAAATAGTGTTTTAACCCCTTTTTCCAAGATGGCGGCCGGGGGAAAAGGGTGGCGACCCCACAACCTTGAGGTTAGGCTTCTATTGACCCCCCACACATGTCCCAAAAATAAAATTGCGTCCTCTAAGAAATGCAAAGCTCATGCAAAATTTCAATGGACTATCTAGAAAAATACTGATTTTATGTGAATAAAATTTGACAGGTACCTATCGTCATAGTGATCCGTACGCATCAATCCTCTAACCACTTTATGAGTCGCTTAATCGAATTATAAAACAAAAATTAAAAATACAGGAAAAGGCTCGAACACATTCTTGCACTTTTCTAAACAATATCCCATGAAAATTACCTTTTTTGTATTCATTTCCTAAAATATGTACATTTATGATGACAGTATATATAATTGTTTCACATGGTTCGACTTATGGCGTGCAAGTGAAATCAATTAACAATATTGTATTTAATATTATAAAGTTTAAGTAATTATATACAGTCGCAAAATCAGAGCTAAGACAGAAGCTCCAGGGGTGGAAGTGATAAAAGGCCTAACGTCGGAAGTGGGTTCGGTGAACCTGCAGCCCACCTCTCGACACCCCTTTGTCACTCACATCTTTCCCTCATCAAATCTGTACGACGTTTTTTGGGGCCCATGTAGTGACGAGTCACCATCTGCCCATTTTCCACGTTCGCTGAACAATGCGAAGGGCAAACGCTATAACCCTCATAGACCCAGGTCCTTAGTTTCACTAAGTCCATCCCAAGACCGGAGTTTGTACTTGCTGCATTATTGTATGGTATAGACAGGGATATTCGCCGGTAAGTGTCACGGCACATTAACATCAAAGTCAAGGGGCCTCATCGTGTTGGCCTTCCCACGCAAGCCCTCCAAAATTCCGGGCCATTTGTATTGGCCGGTGTCTTCAAGGTCATACATTTACAACCTTTATATTATGTCATTACTATTTAGTTACAGGTAAACAACATGTACGGCAAGCGCACAATTGCATAAATATTATTTTGTTTCGCGCTTGTTAAATGACTATCTGTTGAGTTAAGGGAAAGTATTAGGTATATCAATAAATATTAAAAATAAATATAAAATTAACTTTTTAAACCAAATATAATGTAAAATTGTTAAATGCTATGGACATAGATAGCACTAATATAAACCCCAGAGGTTTTCTATGCTATGTATAATTTAACAAGTTTTAATCATTTTGTTGTCTTGTTAAATATATAAATTAAATAAAAAAGAAAATATGGGTCGTTCGGAAAGTAATTTCGTTTTTTCTCGGCAGCGGATTTAATTGTATTTTTTGCACCCACTTCACACTTAAGCCGTATAATTGTTATATGCTTTGAGAGCTCATATAGCAAGGCTTGTGTGAGAAAAATTCCAATTAATTCTACGCAGTAGTTTTTGGTTGGTCCCTTATAAAAATCGAGAGCGATAAGCAGCATTTTCGACATATCTTACTGTTTTACTACAGAAAGGGTAAAAATGCTGTTCAAACCAGAAAGAAATCGACCGATGTGTATGGAGAAGGTTTATTGACAGTACGCCAGTGCCAGAACTGGTTCGCTAAATTTCGATCCGGCAATTTTGATGTCGAAGATGCATATTCGGGAAGGCCCGTTGAAGCTGATAAATATGCGATGAAGGCATTAGTTGATGCGAACTGGCGAATAACAACACGTGGAATTATGCTACCACCGGAAAGATGGCAAAGGGTGTTGGACCAGAACGGCCAATATATAATTTAATAAAGTATTTGTTTATTATGCGAAAACTGTTTTTCATTTCCACATAAAAAATGAAATTACTTTCCGAACGACTCATTACATTCAATACAAAATTATTAAACATATAGCATAAAAGTGCTTATCTATTGATCAACTAAAAGACTTATAATCAGTCAATCAATCAATATCTTTATTTGCAAGAATGTAGTTCATACAGGTGTTACACATTGTAGATGCACAGTACATTCTACCACATAGTGGTGTACAAAACGAATGAAATCAAGTTTAAAATTAAATTTACATAAATATTCTAATTAAAAAAAGTCAATTTTCCATAAAATACAAGTAATGAATGTCAAGAGAAATAATTACACATAGATCACTAAGCTTTTCCGTATAGGTAATAGCGACAAGCACTTTTTTTAAGAAATTCATCTACAGTATAGAAACACTCGTTGATCAGTCACTTTTTTAAGACTACAGTGAATTTTCTTGGGGGTGCGTTTACAATATTGTTTGGCAAAGAGTTATAAATAAGAGGAGCTATGTAAATACAGTTCCTTCTGAAGAGATCCAGAGAAGGCACAAGCATCTTTAATTTTACTTGCGTCACAAGTCTCGCGTTAACATTATTAAGTTCTTCAAACAAAGGCCCATTGAATTGGATAAACTTAGCGATTTCAAGTATATAGATACTAGCCACAGTAAGGTGATTGCGAGATTTAAAAACCGGCTTGCATGATTTCATGCCCATTTCATTCCAAATACGGCACGAAGGCATTTCTTTTGGGCGAGAAAAACCCTTGCAATATCAGGGGAGTTTCCCCATATTATGATTCCGTAGTGGATCAATGAGCAAACATGAGCATGATAAGCCATTAACACAGTTTGCAATGATGTACACGTTCTAATTTTTTTAATAGCGAAAACAAAACTATTAATTTTACTACAAATCATGTCAATATGTTATTTCCATGATAAATGAGCGTCAATTTGAATTCCCAGGAATTTTGTGCAATTAACCTGTCCTATGTTTATATTATTATAGTTAATGTTTAAATTATTTAATTTACTTTGTTTTGTTCTAAATTGTATAATTTTTGTTTTGGATAAATTGATAGTTAGTTTATTAGAGTTGAGCCAATTAATAATATCAGATAAACATGTCGTAATATCATTTTCGTAGTCATAGATAGTAGAACATTTTATAACTATTGTTGTATCGTCTGCAAATAAAATACTGTTATGTTTAGTGGCGAGAGGCATGTCGTTTACATATAACAGAAATAATAAAGGGCCTAGTATGCTTCCTTGAGGGACGCCGCGGTGGGTAGCTTTTTGTGTAGAATCGTAGTTTGTAACACAGTTTAAATCTTTATCAAGTTTAGTTACTCTAGTTATTTGTTGGCGATCACCTAAATAATTAATTAACAAATTAAGAGCTGGACCTTTAACACCATATTTGTCTAATTTTTGCAAAGAGAAATAGCATGATCGACAAAATCGAAAGCTTTGCTGAGATCAAGAAATAGAGCACAGCAGGCAGTTTTATTGTTTAAATTATTTAGAATTAAATTTATAAGGTGATAAGTTGCCAAAGAAGTAGATTTGAATTTCCGAAAACCGAATTGTTCTTTTGCTAGGATATTAAATTTGGTAAAAAATGAAATTAATCTATTATAAATAGCTTTTTCAAAGATCTTAGACAAAATCGGTATTAATGCTATAGGTCTATAATTATTTTTATCCGTTTTCAATCCTTTCTTGAAAAGAGGTTTGATAATTGAAATTTTCTGTCGATCAGGAAAAGAACCTTGTTCGAAAGTTAGGTTAATTATGTAAGCAAGAGGTTTCGCAATAATATTAGAAGTTAATTTGATAAGATTTGTTGTAAGACAGTCGTAACCTGCTGAATGAGTGTTCTTCAAAGACATTATAATTTTTAAAATTTCTCCAGATATAACTGGTTCTAAGTATAGACTGTGGCAATTTGATTTAATATTTAATATGGGATTATTGACAGATTGATGAGAAATAGGACTAGCTTGTGAAACATTAGTTAGATTTATAAAGAAATAATTAAAAATATCAGCCAAGAGATTTCCTGAAGTGACATTCATACCATCAAGACATAGTTTATCAATAAAATTGCTACATTTCTTTTTGCCAATCTCTTCATTCACAACATTCCAAGTTGCTTTGCATACGTTTGTAGAATTAGCAATAAAATAGTCATTACACAGTTTTTTGTTTTTGTTGAAACATTTGTTTAATATGCTTGAATATATTTGGAACGTTTTTTTGTTATTCGAATTTTTATTCTTATAATATTTGAATCTTAATAATCTTTTATGTTTGCTGCAAATTTTTAAACCTTTACTATTTTTTTTTGGTTTATTTGTAAACATCGTTTTTATTTTAATAGTAGGAAAACAAAGTGAAAAAAATAAGGTTATTAAATCGTGAAAAGCATTGAACGCATTATTAGCCGATGAAATGGAAAACACTTCTGAAAAACTTAAACTACCTATAGAATTAACAAATTTGGTGACATTTTCCTTGCAGAAATCTTTGACGAATCGAAAAGAGTAGTCTGGAAGATTAGAAAATTTCAAATTATTAAAAGTAGCAGCTACCTGAGCTGTGTTGTGCTCAGATAAACAAAAATTATGTGTAGTACCGGTTACATGCGCTACGTTACTAATTATATTATCTATGCAAGTATGCAAGCGAGTTGGCTCATGAATGTGGAACTGTAAACCAAAATTTGATAGTATTTCTTTGAATTGAACGGTAGATCTATAACCAAATGTCATGTAAATCGGTTAGTACCCAAGGCCGTGAAGAAACAAAAGAAGAACGCCAAGAAGGAACAAAAAATATGCAAGCAAAATCAATTTCACATTCCATAAGATAGAATCAAGATACACTGGAACTTGATTTCTAAAAAATACGTGTATTTAATTATAAGACCATATAAATCAATTAATACGCAGAATAATAAACATTTGCCGTGTCTTTGCATCGAACATATTTATAAATACCATTTGAATTCGTCCAGAACTTGTTTAGATATATTGTGTGTTTGTTTTTTCAAGATATACGTAAAACGGGGGGAAAAGGGGCTAGGGGGTGAATTGGGACAAACCTCAAGTTTTATTTGCGACCTTATATACACATTTATGTTACGTGTTACACTTTGTGGTAGGATTTAAATATGAACCTTGCAATATTTTTTCTATAATCTTTCAACATTCTGTCATCCTGTCATAAGTATTTAAAAAAAAAGTTGGGCCATTTATGATAATATATTAGGAGACTGACACTTTCAAAATGGTAGGTATATGTCAAGTACCTCTACGTACCTAACCTAAAAACCTGCAGGTACCTACAATACGAAGCAGGTAGGTATTGTAGGTACCTGCCTATAGTATGAAAGTGACAACTTTGGGATGGAGAGAGAAATATGGCACAAAAGCTGCAAAAAGCTAAGTTTTGTTGCATAATATTTCTAAATATGTTACATATTATATATCAACATAATTATATAAATATACATATACAACACGTATATATATTTATCTATGTATAATTTATTTTCAACAATTTAACTGTCGACACGTCTGTTGGAATGATGCTTACCGTCATAGACTAGTCGGGGGTAAACGCTAGTAAGTCTATAAAATTCTTATGCAATATGACTACGCATATAGGTGTTTTTTTTATATCATATAATGTTACGAATGTGTGGGATGCGATTTAAAATGCCATTGGAATTATCACAAAGTTTTTTAGAAGTACACACACGTCATTCGCTGTTCTTACAAATATAACAGAATACAAGAAAAGCAAATAGTAAAGCAGAAAGTCGTTATAAGATACTCGCTCCGAAAATACACTCGATAACGACTCGATCGCAGTTAAAACACACAATTACTATATTAGATATTTATTCAGTATTCTACGTAGTCTAAAACTTTAGAGGTGTCAAGGGACACCCGGATGGAACGAAGTTCCTTTCGATTAATTAGTGAAGGAATTGTAATAAAATTTTATTTTTTTAAGTTATAATAATATTTTTTATTATTAACAAATATAATGTAATAAATAATCGTCGCGACACCACACTGTTCAATGCGAAATAGAAAGACGAAACGAAAATAACTGGCTTGCTTTCTATGAGAGAGACAGAAAGAGAAAAACGCGCACGCCACACGGCTTACAACTATAGCAAAAAGTGTCGTTACAACTTTTGGTCTTAATTTTTTCCGTCTAGCCCCCTTTCGCAACGCGCAATAAGGAACTTCATTCCAAAAATTTGTTGTGTTTAGTATGTTGAAAAAATGCGGAGTGGTGTCATATACGTGAAATTCATGCGCTTTCTAGTTTCGTAGTAATCTTGGTAAGACGGAAATCTCCCGTCTAGCTGTCTTTATATACCACATTCATTCTCTTAATGACCGGGCTTACTTGCATGAAAATTGACAGAAACCTGTAGCCTATTTAAGCCTTGACCATTCCTTCACAGAATTGAACGGTGCTAGCTGCACCATGAGTTGCTGTTATAATACAGTACGTGTTTCATTTTTTAAAATCAGCAGATACGATTCTTAACCAGCGTAATTGACTTTTCAAAAATCTAATAATCTGTAGTATGTATACATATTTTCATATTGAATCAGTTAGAAATTGACTGAATGGATCTTTTAGTTTTCTTTTTAAATAATAAACATCGAAAAGCTGAAGAAGAATGAACTTTGGTAATATCTAGACAAATGTAGTGTGTCTGTTACATGCTGGTTTTGTGAGGAAGTGCCTGTGCAGTGTGTGCCTAAGTAGATTAGTTAATATTAGCACGTTACTAATATTTTATTATTATTTAGTTTTTATTAAAATCGGCCCTGAGAGTCTTTTAAGTGTTTATGGCTATCTTATAGTTCCGGATTTGACCTTAAAGGCCCACTTAAAACAAAAAATCTGTATGTATATTGGTGGTTTTAAATAATGACATTTACATGTTTAATGATAAGGTTAGATACGATTTACTTTTAAACGAACTTCATTAATAAATTAACTAAAATGTCGATTCCGATCGACCGTTTATCTCTATTAAACTCTTTACACAATTTTTTAGCATAGATATACTAATTTTGACATATTTAAAGCTTGCGAATTTTTATCGCTTAATAATGCGAATTTCAAGGCACCATTTATGCAAATAGGTTCGAAATGATTTTATTATGCAATGATGAAGTCACGGAAAATATGTGCCTATATAATAAATAAATAAAAATATTCTGATAGCGTTAGTTCTAGAGTAAAATTTAGAGATCCCACTAGACTAGTAACACTTAATTGCAACAAGTCTTTAATTCGATACCCATGTCAATAAGAGAATTGCCAAAATTAAAATTTAATTTAAAATTACATTCATGGCCGATGGAAGTGTTTTTATGACATTAGGGATTTTATTAAGTAAATGATTATATTTATATTTTTAGCTCTGATATCTTCTATATATTTGACATTCTTTTATCTCTGTATCCTATTAATATTATAAAGGCGAAAGTAACTCTGTCTGTCTGTCCGCCTGTTTCGTTTTCACGTAAAAACTACTGGACCGATTTGGCTGAAACTCGGTATATATATATATATTTTCGATGCCGAGAATGAACATTTCATGAACAAGGATACTTTATTACTTATCCCGAAAAATGGGATAGTTTCTGGGATAAAAATATATTTGTCTTTCTGTTTATTATGCTTTTACGGAAGAACTAATAGGCTGATTTGGCTGAAATTCGGTACGTATGTAAATTAAATACTGAGGGTGGACAAGGGATACTTTTAATTTTGGCCTTTTTGCTCATTTTGGCCATGTCAGTCACTTTGGCCTTTTTGGTAATTTTGGCCGTTTTGGCCATTTTGACTGTTTTGGCCTTTTTGGTCATTTCGGTCGTTGTTGCCTTTTTGGTTATTTTGGCCTTTTTGATTATTTTGGCTTTTTTTGGTCATTTTGACTTTTTTGATTATTTTGGCCTTTTTGGTAGTTTTTGCCTATTCCGTCATTTTGGCCACATCGGTCACTGTGGCCTGTTTGGTCATTTTGATTATGTCGGTCATTTTGGCCTTTTTGGTCATTTTGGCCTTTTTGGTCAATTTGGCTTTTTTTGATTATTTTGGCATTTTTGGTAATTTTGGCTTTTTTGGTTATTTTGGCCATGTCGGTCATTTTGGCCATGTCTGTCATTTTGGCCCTTTTGGTCATTTTGACCGTTTTCATTATTCGGCCTTTTTGGTCGTTTTTGCCATGTCGGTCATTTTGGCCTTTTTGGTCATTTTGGATTTTTTGGTCATTTTGACCTTTTTGATCATTTTGGCCTTTTTGATTATTTTGGCCTTTTTGGCCATTATGGCCTTTTTGGTCATTTTGACTATTTTGGCCTTTTTGGTAGTTTTTGCCTCTACCATCATTTTGCCCACGTCGATCCCTGTGGCCTTTTGGTCATTTTGGCTATTTTGGCCTTTTTGGTCAAGTTTTGTCATTTATGTTGTTTACAGATAGACGGGGGATGTTATAATTAGCGATATAAAATGAAGTGAATCTTCCGTAGGCAAATACATAAAAAATTAATATAATATAACCTGTTGCGCTTGCTCTATGAACAAGAGACACGGACCAGGGGTTAAACCGCGGCGCAGCCGCGGGGTAAACTCTAGTTTAATATACAATTAATCAAACTGTATTTTTAAATTTAGAAATGTTATTGTTTTTTTAATAACATGTACCCAAATATTTGTATTGCCATGTTTAAGTCAAATACAGTGAGACGAATCGACTTTGTATACCATCTTTTGTACATTTATTACCTATATTTCTACAAATAAGATTAATTAATTCATTAAATGTATAGACGAAGCCTATTTTGAAGTGAAACTTTTTTAGGCAAGTTGTGCTCTTTTGGGATGGGGAAAGTACTGAACTCACGCGACCGTCCCTCGCAGATACACACACACCTATAAATACGTAGTATATCAAAACGACTCATTGACTCTTCATTTGACCAGAAGGGTAGTGTTTACCTCGGAGAATGGATCAGTATAGCGTTCCAGCGAGGAAACGTAGCCAGACTTTTGGGCTCCTTACCCGTAGAAGATAGTGATCTAGGTTCAGTATTCTACTTATAGTCTTGAGGGACTATGGGTAGAATGCAATACAAATAAATTAAGTTTTCTTGCATTGTATTCGATTATTTATAAATTTGTAAAGACATACTTAAAATTATTTAAACTTTTATTATGTGCATTACTCAAGTGGGTCTTCGTCTTCAGGGCCATATGAATGCAAGTCAGAAGAACTTTATAAACTGGTGAATCTTTCCAGCGGGCGAACGGGGCTGACTCCTAAACTATCTAATGTCTATCTTATCTAATGATTCTACTTTATTTTTTGTCAAAATCGGCCTCGAAACTGCCTTGAGTGGTTAGTGTAGTTTAGTATAGTTTAAAATTTGTCCGTGAAAGCCCGGTTGAAAAATTTTCATGTATATGTTACAGGCAATTTAATAAATTGGGCAGTATTAATATTGATCTATCATTATGAGTGATGACCAAGAGCTAAGGTCAATTAGATAAATTTAAATTAAATGAAATAAATTAGATAATTTTGGTCGGCTTATATTAATAATGCACAACGTCCCGTGGTTTATTTAAAAAAATCAAGGTTAGACCTAACTTGCATTTATCATTTAAACCGGACAGTATGAATACTTCCCTTTTTCTAGCCGGACAATATGATAAATGCTTTCCGTAAGAATGGTGTGACTTTATTTCATTTAAGGGTGGGGTATATTATTATATGGCGTTTTTATTTTTTATGAACAGATCGGATTTTTTTTCATATTAGTTTTTATAACCAGAACATATTCACTTTATATCTCAAACAATAAATAAAAATGGCATATCACTATACCCTAATCTTATACAGTAAACAAAAAACTAATATTCAACAATGTTTTTATCATATTGTTTAATAATATAAGGTTGCCAATATTCAAACTGACCGGGAAAAGTGATTTTATTTATATTGCCCACATGATACGGGGCGATGTATACAGACTCATCATTATTCATAGTGACCGGATTTATCAAATTGCCCGTAAGACATATATTGTTCTTTAGGGGTGGTGAAAAAGCACTGAACTCATGTTACCGTCACGCTCAGATACAAAGATTTTACTTCTGACTTGCATTCCTACGACAGACAGGTTTTTTTAATGAAAAGTAATACGTCTGATGACTATCCGCTCCAGAAAGAGCGCGTTGGGGAGTATGGGTTTTGCGACGCTATGGTTGGGAGTGCCCACTAAAACCACTCGGTGTTTCGATCCCTTATGCCAGGGACACGGGAAATAATTGTTAACTTATGCGCATTATTTTCTTGTGTCAATAAAGAATATTTTATTCAATTCTCATCACGCACTGCAGTAAAAAAGGTGAAACAAAGTCTCACAAGGGATGGGATCCCTCCCATCACTTATGTGACTTGGTTTCACCTCTACTGCCTGTGAACAGGATACACACACAATTTTTTATTGGGCAGCTGGCAAACAGTCAAATGCCCACCGTGTCCTCTTTCTATTAGATAATGGAAATTGGATACGGTGGCCTATAGACGCTTGCAACACAAGGAAAGAAACCGACGCGTTGTCTTTAGGAGTTTAGTTTGTTTCATGGGATAGACGGAATAGGATATAGTGAGGAGACTAAGTTTGACGTTAAAATATTTAAAGAACGGTTTAACTATGTGTTATTTAAAATTCTATGATAATACTTTAAAATATGGATATGCGTGCCATTAAGTTAACGGATATTTTTTGATCAGAATATTTTTTTAGTTTGATTAGATAAAATATGTAAGTTGAGATGATTTTAATTATGGAATAATTTTCGATAGGTCTTATAATAATAAATGAATACTTAATAATGTTTATCCTTTTTTATTTAAACTACTAATATGATACTAATTTAACCAGACGTGTAAATTCTCTCACGAGAATACATAATGGTTGGATAGATAGACAACACTTTATTGCTCATAAAATACACAATTACAAAAAAAAAAATATTGTAAGGTTACAATTTTGTCATGCTAAAAAGGATTAGTGTGTTTTACAGGTAAAGTTTTCCCCGCGTCTACGCCGCGCGTCAAACCCCTGCTAAGTATGTAGCTCTAATTTACTTATATTAAAACTTAATTAGGTATTACACATCGCAAACGAAGCTACGGGTAAATGCTAGTACATACCTTATAATCCTTCCTTGAAAAAATTGGGAGGCCTGTTATAAGAGGCGACAAGAACCCGCAGTTAGGTGGTACCCCTGGTCTAGAGTATGTTGTCATATCAACCTTGAGTTATGTTATGGCCTATGACGTAGCGTACCTTAGACAGGCCCTGTATCAAAATATAGTGGGGCCTAGTAAAAATGTTTATAAAAGAAACAAAAAATTATCGAATTGAATTAGAATAATTATATATTGATTATAAGTGATTATTTATATTTAATGCTCGTAGAAGGTAAGTTAGCTAAGGACAAACAATTCAATTCAAAGTTCTTATTTATCCAAATCCTTCAAAGCTGAAGACGATTTCAGTTTTTCTAGATTTTCTGCCTCTATGGGCAATTATGGTTTACTTTGATTAGAATATATTTTACACGTGTATTCGAAAGGTACATTTAATGAATTCATAATTGACTAATTGAGTTTATTTTATACGTTGGCTACTATAATAGAGGCCACTGAATTAAGCAGAATAGAAATCGTATATATAATTGCCTATAACTTAATAAGTTTGAGGATGATGTCGCTTAGCCAATCGCCACATTCCAACACGTTTGATAAAGTAAAAACACTATGCAGAAGATGGAATAAAAGTAATGGAGCAAGCTGTTATAGTGGTATACTCTAGAACACGGTTGTTAGCCATCCATACGGGTTTTTTTATTTGTATATTAAAATAAATAACAACGTAAATAAGACAAAAATACACATTGTATATCCCCAAATTAAGCAAGCTATTCTTGTGTTATGGGTGATATACAACGGACCACTCTGGGGCCGATCCCAGACACCCAGACCTTGGTAAAAACGGAGAAAATACGTTTCCGAAATTTACTATACCAGGAATCGAACCCGAAGCCTCTGCGTTGCAGTGAGGTTTTTTTTTTTTTTCATGGGGAAATGCGTTGTCGCATCGTCAGCCGCGCGGGGATCATGCGCGGCCGGTATGTGGGGCTCCCCGACGCCGATTAATCAGTATGACCGGCGCCGGTATACCCACTAAAACCCCATGGGAGCCTTCTTTCCGCCTAGCGCCGAGGTCACGGTATGTGCGCGAGCTTAACCCGCAACCCCGGCAGCGGCTTGCCGCCTCATAAGCAGAGGCGGCTTCTCCTGTGTGCGGGCCGGGGAATGACGTTTCCCCGGCCGTGAGAAGGACGCGCGGCTGCCTCTCGCGGCATTAGTGCGGGCGGAGGTCTTTCTGATCCCCCAGACCTCGACGCCCGCTGTCGCCCGCGCGTGGCTGCCAGGAGTCACGGGCGCTATCCTCCTTCGGTGGGGGAGGGGGAGGCTGCGAGGATTGCTCCTGCGCCTTCACCCCTCCCTCTCCTTCCTCCCCCCTCGCCGCCTCGCGCTCTCAGAAGCGTTAGCGGCGGGGGGGGCCTCGCGATAGGGGGGAGGGGGAGGTTGCGAGGATTGCTCCTGCGCCATCATCCCTCCCTCGCCTGCCTCCCCCCCCTCGCCGCTTCGCGCTCTCAGCAGCGTCAGCGGTTGGGGGGGGGGGCTTCGCGATAGGGGGAGGGGGAGGCTGCGAGGATTGCTCCTGCGCCATCACCCCTCCCTCTCCTTCCTCCCCTTTTCCCGCCGCCTCGTGCTTACAGCAGCGTCAGCGGTCGGAGTCGGGGGAGGCCACCTAACTTCGGAGGGGAGTGGTATTTGGGGAGGAGGTTTGGGAAGGAGAGGAAGGCATTAAGATTTGGAGGCGGAAAGGTGGGACACCACTGTCACGGAGTGAAAGGGGGAATGTGACAGTGGCCGCTCGGGGCCCCGGGGACGCATCCCCTTGTGCCGCTTCCTGGACGGAGAGGAGTCCAGGGCGTCACCCCCTGGGGGTTGCAGTGAGGTAGGCCGGCAAAGTTTAAGCCCGCTCTACCACAGAGGCAACAATATATGTATATTGATATATATAACATTAACATGTGTTTTGTCAATTTTATTTTTCTTAATTATAATATGTATTGTGTAAATCTATGTGACCTATTAATGACATGTGTTTAATTTGCACACCACCGTCATATATTCTTGATTCCTTTCACACCATCCACAGCCCGGGTTGTCTGGAAGAGATCGCTCTAAAGCGATAAGGCCGTCCTTTGTTCCCGCCTTGACACGAAATGACTGTAATGATTTACTTTATGTGTATGTGGTGAACAATAAAGTATTTTCTGTCTATCTATCTAAAATATGCCTGTGACTTCGTTCAAACTTGACTTGAAATTCCCGCGGGATTCTTGGGACACAAAGTATCGCAAATTTAAAGTCTAATAATTGGCTGTCTACCTGTATATCCGCTAACTGCTTCTAAATGGTTTCTAAGCGGTTTTCACCATAGGTTATATCACTTTTTACAGGTATATGCCGGAATTCGGCAAATGAGGTTGGCACTTGGTATATTGCTAAAATTGTTTAAACAAAACCAACTGAAATAGACGTTACATTTACGAATATGGAAACGATGGAAAACCTAACGCAATTTTTAAAGATTTCTTGTACTATATAAGTATATCATTATCATTTTAACGTTACAATTTTATTAGATACGGAAATCTTTTAGACCACTGTCTGTGTACATAAATAGACATGTAACGGCCATAATAGGATTTAATCTGATTATTATATTTTTTTATAAAATATGAGTATTGTCTTAACATTTAGATTACTTAACTGGTTTAAAAGTTAAACGTCCAAAATACACTTATTTTTGATAATTCTTCCATTATATATCATCTTAATATGTTGATGCTTTACGATTTTAACATACTATTAAAATCGAGTAGCTGTGATATGCCTAATACAGTAAATTAAAAAAATATTCATACCAAACTAGCGGAACTTAAAATAATGTCCTAACATCTTAACTATTAACATATTTATTAACATAGAAATCGTTTAATTACTTATCATCATCATCCGAGCGCTAAATCCCGTTTGCGTTCGGTGCGATCACTTCGACGCCCAGGGTCCGCTTTCCTAGTTTTTCTTCTCCACTTCGCGCGATCTTCGGCATCCCTTGTGTTGAGACGGTTGGTACGCATGTCGTCCCTCACAACGTCAAGTCAGCATTTCTTGTGCCTACCCCTTCGACCGGAACCTGGCGAAGGTGACATGGCTAGACATTTGTTCCCCACATAACTAGCCGGTTTTCGTAAAACGTGGCCGTATCAGCGTAAGCGTCTTTCCTGCAGTTTGTCTGCTATGTCGCGTACACCCGTGGTGGTGGTGGACTCGTGCACGTCCATGACACTGTAGCCCTTGCCCACAATGCCTCAAATCGTTTAATTTGATACTGTTTGAACAATAATGAATACGCTATTTTACTCTTTGAGAATATGACGTCATAACTTGCTACGCTCATAATTCTAATAGAATTGTATTATATTGTATTATATCCCTATATTCTATTTTATGCCCTTGAAACGTTTATGCAAAAGTTTGAGACAGTAAGAGGGCCTAAATTTGTCGACTTTGGACAGTCGCTTATATTCCTTCTAAGCATTTATTTTACACTAGCTGACCCGGCGAACTTCGTAACGTCATATTTTCTGAATTCCCAAAAGACTTTGTTTCATGACACAAAAATAAAATCACCATAATCGGTCCAGGTGATTAGGAGGATTCTAGAAACCGATCTCAGCGCCACCTACCGGTTCTAATTGCAAATCTAAACCATCCGGGAACCCATTTAAACACACATTCATTCATTGGTGCTCCGCTTTTATTGCTCTTAGCATGATGGTATATAGCCTATAAGCTTACTCGATAAATGGGCTATCTAATACAGAAAAAAAAATCAAATCAGACCAGTAGTTCTGAGATTAGCGCGTTCAAGCAAACAAACAAACTTATCAGCTTTATATATTAATATATATATATATATATATAAGATAAAACTCTCTCACCGACACCACACCCTGTCAAAATCTCCGTTTCTATTATGTTACGTTGCAGAGAAATTAGTTTTAGCCTGTTATAAGCTGTTTAAGTAATTAAAGCTTTTTAACTGTCCCACGGGAACTCTTTAATTTTTCGGGATCAAAGTATCCTATATGTTGACCAGGATATAAGCTATCACCATACAAAATTTCATGTAAATCGGTCCAGTCGTTTCGGAGATTAGCCGGTACAAACGGACAGACAAACAGAGAAACAAAAAAATCCAAAAAATCTAAATTACTTCTATTTCACTTCTTACATCTCCCTGACTCGGTTTTTGGCATTTTTTCAATTGTACAGAAATTCAACGTCTACAATTTTATTATATGTATATAGATTTGACAGCTCGATCATTCATCATCGATTTGACAGATCAATTAGTAAAGTCCTAATGCGTTACCGATTGGATTTATTGTAAAAGGTGATTAAGTTTTAATCAATTTAACTTAAACACTAGAGTCCATGTTTCCCGAAAAGTAAAAGATCTTGGTGAAACGCGAACCTATTTTTCATATAAAAATAAATAAAATTGAAGATCTACCCCGAGGTCTCTTGCTGCCAACTTTCCCAGAGACCATAAGTCTCCCCATATTGTACGGTGTCTTTTGGGCTCTGCGGCTAAAGTTCTTCAGTATACGTTGTCGAATTACAGCTGATAACTTCTGGCGATCTCCAATCTCGAGCTCTTCCAGTATAGAGGCATATATTAGGCGAACTGCTAGCTTCATTGACGTTGCAAATAGGCTATTGAATGAAATGAAATTGATGGGTAACGTTAACCACTGTCCATTAGGTGGGTCGTCAGCCTATTTGCTATATTCCAGTAGCAAAGAAAACAACCCTGATGGTATTTTAAAAAAATTCGGCTGTGGTTTATAAATTCAGATAACGATAAAATTGTAGCTCTTGAATCTCCATTAGGCCATTAACAATTATTGTTATATTTAAAATAAATTGGCTTATGGACAAACCTTTCATATGTATGGCGGTCATCTTTATTTTACAGCACAACACCTTTTTTGTTACAAATGTGAAATGTCCATAGGCAATGGTAACTTAATTTCCATCAGGCGGGCTGCTGAACTCATGCAATGAAATTAGAAAGTGTGGTAAAAACTTATCGAGCTGGCCCTAAAAGTTATACTCGAGATGCTAATTCGAACATGGCTCTACTAAGTAATTATATACATGTAATATATGACTAGTCAGCAGGCACATACAGACTCCGGAGTGAAATGAAATATTTCTTTATATAAACACAGATCTTTACTTGTGTGCAAAATTCTAGAGAGCCCAAGGGTTCCTTGTTTTTAACCTTTAAAAATCGATCCCAGAAATATATTCAGTGATGTAATGAGAAAAAATAGAGTATGTATTCCTTATCTTATTATAAAGCAAAAAGTGCTGAGTCAAAAAAATTGTAGAACCCGTTCTGAGGTTATTGATTTACATACCTGTTGTTAATGTTTTTATTTATCGCATATCGTCTATATAATTAATACATCAGGTACATATCACGTATCGGAAGCGGTCAAGTACGCAGGATATATTTAGGTGCCCAAGCATTTGCGCGAACACAGGTGCACACACTCGTCCTCACCCTTCTGGGCCCAATGGAGCGGGAACCGCTACGACTGGAGGGGGATAATTAGGACGTGAAGGAGATGTGATATGAAAAATGGTAAGGAAGGGTATAAAGAGGAAAGGAAATGGAAACAAGGAGAGGTTGGACACTACAGCCACGAAACAAAGATAGAGTGACAGTGGGGCTGGAGTCCCGGGTTCGCTTACCGAATGCACTGTTAGACTGACAACTGTCCAGCAGGAGGCACCCTCTTGAGTGAACACATCACTTATAGATAGGAGGGACGCAATAAGAGAGAAGTGATGGAAAAAGCTGTAAGTGGGCCACCGGTCTCTACGAAATAGCAAATTACTCTTAAATTTTGACGTGTATTTTGAAATATATTTTTTAAATTGTTATATGTTTGCCACCCATAAGCCGTTACAAATATATGCATCTAATAACGATTATTCATTGTAACACCTCTCTACAAACTGTGTTTTATGCAAATAAATCATATTGAATACCGCTTATAATATGTATTGGCTCTACTTTAACAAATTGTTGCTTTTTTTAGGGTCCAATACCTGAAGTATCGAAAAAATGTAGTTTTTCTTAAATAACGGTAGCAATGAACATATTTTAAAATCTCACTATTGTTTCTATTGATTTTTTGGTAGTATTCAGATATTATGGTGGGCTTCATCTGTGATAATGTTACAGATATGTTCACACAGATATGGTGATTGGTAAAATACTGTTATGATTCGACGAGACTCGAATTAAAATGTCGTTAGAATTACTATAGAGTTTATTAGAACTATGCAAACACGTATAACACAGGTATAAATATAACCGAACACAACAAGTCCAAATATAAAGCAGAAGGTCGTAATCAATAAACGCCCAAGTCCGTCACTAGGGTTCACGATTGTAGTACACAAGTCTCGCCTCGATTGTGGTTATCGCTCGACTGTCTAGTCTTCAAGCGGGGAATTGCTTTATACTGCACAGATGCAAAGTCCCTGTACCTAACTCGACTTTAATCCGACACTCCTGGCTAATGACTGCCATAAAATATTACAATGCAACAATGCACTGTTCTCTAGAATAATTAGTACACGCATGCCAATAAATAAGTAAACAAAAGAAGTCCAAATGCTGAAAGGTAAAAAAATGTGTCTTTACGGGTGTAGTGTGTTGAGTAAGCATTTTTAGTTCGTAAGTTATACTGTATAACAATTCAGAATAAAGCCTGACGCTAAGGCGTAAACACTTTTGTTTTATTTTCATATCAACGACACACATCGCATGGCGACCCTGCCAGGATTCGAACCTGGAATCATCTGATCTGAAAATTTATTCTGAATTGTTATGCAGTATAACTTACGAACTAAAAATGCTTACTCTACACACTACACAGGTGTGCAGGTGTGAATTTGTTTTTGTTGGCGTCTAGGTCGTAACAATACGTTATTTGAGATGCGACATTGCTAATGACGTTGAATATTGACAGATACATTAATGTTGCTATTCGTAATTCGGCATTATTTTAACGCTTTAAATACGACGCATCCGTCCACAGTTCAAATCTTTAATATTATCGCAGATGAAGCCGCGCCACTAACAAGAACTATTTGTTATAGGTAGCATAAATCAAAATTCAATAACGTCTCTAGGTATTATAGATATATGTATGGATATGATAGATAGTATAAATAAATAATTTATCAATCCTATTAAGTAGATAAATGTAACGAAATACTTACAAGCCAATAGATGGCGCTGTGCAATAAGTGAGGTTGTAAACATTTCCCGACACGTACAGACAAAATATACAAATTTCCAACAATAACAGACAAGCCTAGATCTGTGAAGAACAACGGTAGCCTCGCTGGAGAGTACTGGAGACTGGAAGAACTTTGGAGTAAGGATGTTCTGTTCATATAAAGAAAAAACGATATATTTTCGATATAATATATCGTAGTGTTCTAACGATACTTTGCGATATAACGTAGAAATATATCGATATCTTTGATATATCCCAAAAAAATGAATATTTCGTAAGTAATGTTATCCAATTATTTTCGAATACTAATATTGAAACGAGTAGCTTACCTATTTTCATAATCGAATAATTTCATAAGTATATCTCATAATTGGCCACCGCTGAAAAATTACTAAAAAATAAAATCGATCGAAAATCGAATCTTTAGATTTAGAGACGATTATACATTGTAGGTTTGGTATGTAGGGGAGTTTGATTTGAAGTAATTTAGAGTATTGAATAATTTAGGGTTTTACGTTTTATTTTTACTTAAGTTGCCAATATAAACCAGTATAAAAAAGTAAAAGTATGTTCATAAATTTCTAACGATATTTGGTGTATCGGCTAAAATATATCTATTGAACATACCGATACTAGTTTATTCGATAATATCGCTATTTTATGTAATATCGTTTTATATCTGCACGATATATCGTACGGAGGAGCATTCTATCTCGCTTCTCCTCCATATACGGGGCACTCTCTTAAAACAAATATATAATTAATCAATGAATTATTCATCAAATAAAAAAAACAATTCAAACTCGTATACTAATTAAAGTCCAATAAAGTCAAGAAACATTAAAATACTCGTCTGACCATCCATCTGATCCGTCTACTAACATCCTACATATCTACTATATACAACGATAAAATTACGAAAATATATTTTATTTATTATAAAAAGATGTTAAATATTTTCGAAACGACTTCTTTATATAGTACATAAAAAATGTAAATTTTAGTTTTCTATAAACTAAAATTTACGAATTTAAGATATTTTTTATCACAAGAAACGTCATTGATTTATTTCATAATTCAACGTATGTTTTAGTGCTTATATTTATAAACTATACGAAATAGTGAAAAACACTTAAGGACTCTCCGCTATTTCCTTTCGAGACCGATTTTGACTAAAACTAAAGTGGTCTGCGCATGTATCTGGCGGACGAGGACGTGACTACCGTCACTACAAAAATCTGTCAATACTTGCCGAGGGTTTTTTAGTGAAAAGCTGCCCTTTGTACTATCTTCTATCTTTTTCTATATGGTTTTTCGTGAGAGAGCAACAGACAGTGCTACTTTCGCATTACTACTAGACTAATTATAGCTTCAGCGATATAGTTACGCGGTTAAGTTATAGCTACGTTATCCGTTAAAGTGATAGTTAGCTGTTGGCTATCGAATAACCCACAATTTAACTTGATAACGAGCTTACCAACGGTTTCCATTGATGCTGTGAAGTTGTCGTTTATTCGATAGCCAATAACTAACCTATGGTCGGTTTCTGAACGGGCGACGAGGATACGGCGCTGCACACACTCCAGGAGTGTGCAGCCTGGACCGAGCACCGCCGGGAGCTCGTCGCCCACACCGGATTTGACACCTTTCCTCCCGGCCGTGGTACCCACCATAGTCGGGAGCCGCACCGGATGGGAAACCGTCTCCTCCTTTTGCGAGCACGTTATGTTTGCAACCCCAAAGTGGGACACGCTCGCACTATAGGGTGGCTTTCGACCTTCGGACGTCGTAAGCGGGCGGTGCGGGGCCCCACTCACCTGCACATGCCTTCGAGATGAGAGCGCGAGTATTCTGTACGCGCTCATCTCTCTTCCCATGGGCCGCGTTACAAACCGCCCCACGCTCGCACCAAGTAGACGCCGGGGGTTTAATCCGCCGGCAATGGAAGAGGTCTAGTGAGGGAGGCCCACGCCTACCAGCGCACGCGGAGCCGGGAATCCCACATACCCGTAGCCCTGGTATAAGGCGCAGGACGGAACACCCCGGGGTTTTAGTGGGTATCCCTAACTAGAAAGTGGCAATAGCGTGGTACCAGTTCTGGGCACACTAGTGTCACCCCGAGTCTGGCGATTCCCACACTTACGGGTCGCAAATTATCCTCCCAGGTTTCTATGTCTGTCGCGGCTTAGTCCTCAAATGGATTCGGTATCTTAATATTCATTCATTTGCCAAACCACAACATTGGTCGAATTTTAACATTACTTGCTTGTAGCCTATGTAAAATTTTGACCGATAGATAGTAAGACAAATGAACATTCGGTACCTAAGAATTAAGGAAAAAAAACGTTCGGTACAGAACACGGAACCAGCCATTAGTCATGTTGATGGACAGCATAGCTGTGGCTATTTTTTAAAAGCCACAATTTAATTGACTATTACAATAAAACCTCATCTCTAACAACCAGTCTATTCCAGTTTTCCGTCGCGAGTAGTACTCTGTGTATCATTCCTAAGTGTCAATATAAACAGCACGTTATTTTATAAACTCATATAAATTTAAAATTAAAATTTTAAATGCATCGTACGCAATTGTATTATACCCCCTTCATCTACCCAGGTCCTTATTAGAAGATGTATAAAAAAATATTAAAAAAACCCTTGACCTGTGATGTCGACTCGTACAAGACCTCGTATTAAAATAATGACTTAACAAATGTTCAATTTTGTCGAGTGTATAAAAAAACCTGCACCTACATGCAAATACAAATCAAATTCACGGAAACAATTTCACATTAATGCCTCGACTTGACTGTATTTAGTAAAATCAATGTGTTCTTAATTATATTAATAATATAATTACTGTACTGTGTTCTATCCTATAGTTTAGTTTTATTTATTTATTATTACTGTACAGACTGTAATAGTTGACTGTAAACAATGTATAATCCTCGGTGAATAAATACAAATGCATATAAGATAATAAATTGTACATAATAAAGATAGGTCTAGTGTTTGTGTGAGAAATAATATTAATATTGTGTATACTCAGCGCCGTCGACATATTGTGCACGTAATATATGTTTTTGGTTTTTTTTATTGGAAAAAATGACACGTGAAGGCCATAGACCAGTTAGTCGAGCTAGAGTAATTTTCTCACAGGTATGTTATTCATCTTTTATTTGAAACATTTAGCTATAAGATCAGACGAACGAATGCAGATATGATCGGAGCTTACGTCAACAAAAGCGTCAGATGAAGGCAGCATTTTTTAAACTTGTGTAATTTACATGTGGTTTCTGTGGTTAATATTCATGCATCTATTGGCTTCGTGTTCCAAAATCGGCTTCACACTTAGAGCTCGCGGCTCGGTCTACCTATTTTTTCGACTGTAGCTAAAGTCTCCGTGTGCACAATTACAAATATATCAGAATGGTCGATTATTGATTTCATATAGTTAGTTGGAAATATTTTCGATTTTGTCGTTGATAGTTTAAATTTCGTTTAAAGCTCTATAATAGCTATATAAAACTCATATAATATTTAAAATTTCGTGTTTTAAATATTATATGAGATTTGAAATGTGTCACGAAATTTAGGACACTTCCACCTCTTCTCGTACAACCTTAAGAAAATCATTTAAACGCAGTAATGTATTACGCCATTTTTTTAAATGTTGCCCAAACAATCAATTAGTAGTAATAAGGTACTCGAATATTTATTTCGATTCAATGCTAATTAATTTTAAATCTCAAATTTCCGCATGTATACACTTATACCTTACTTTCTCTTACTATATACATTTTTGGATAAAATCAAACAATGTCACACTTCTCGACCCCACCTTTTACCGTGTGATGTAATTTAATAATGGCCCCTAAGTACCAAAACTAGATAATTAAAATCATTTAAACGCAATATTGTATTACACCATTTTTTGAAATGTTGCCCAAATGAATCAATTAGTAGTTAATAATTATTTCGATTCTAATTAAAGTTTACATCATAAATTTCCGCATGTATACACTTATACCTTATTGTCTCTTACTTACATTTTTGAATAAAATTATACAACGTCACACTTTGTCGACCCCATAATTTATGAAAGGCACCAAGTACTAAAACTGATTAAAAAAAGTCATTTAAACGCAATAATGTATTACACCATTTTTCTAAATGTTGCTCAAATTTATCCATTAGTAGTAATAAGGTACTTGAATATTTTTCGATTCAGAGCCAATTAGATTTTACATCTTAGATTTCCGCATATATATATACTTATACCTCATTTTCTCTTACTAGATTATTTTTTGGTTAAACTTTAGAATAGAATAATAGGCGGTCTTCTCACTAAAAACCTTCCAGACAACCTTAGGATGGAGTAGAGAAAAATTGTGTAACATGTGGGTTTTGCAATATAACTAGAATAAAAAAGTATATTAATAAAAGATTGAAATAGCAAGTATAATAAACATGATGGCAAGTGTAAGACAAAAATATACATATATTGATATATAATAAATAAATAATAATCATAGTAATAATGTAAAATATAGAATTATGTAAATATTTAAGTTAATTTGTCTTTTTAAATTATTCAAATATAACATTTTCTACTTTAATATCTAACTTTAGACGTGGCTTAAATTTTCTAGACATTAAACACCGTGATATAGTGTATGTAATTCGTTGCCAAAATCCTGTTTGTTATGTACAAAAATATTCTATCAAAAAAACAACGCATAGCTATTATGTTTATGACGTTACTCGATAGGCTAGGATAATAATCCTTTAATTATAAACATTAATATTCCATTTTAGAAATATAAAGAATATAGGAGCTAGAATAAAGATATAACTGCACTAAGCTGTGTAGCGATAGCTCGTTGCAAGAGCCCTTGTAATCAATAAGGCAATAGCTTGAACGGCTTCTTAGAATGTGATACCCATGTTTTCGTACAAAACAATTAATGCAATTCATATTATACTGGCTAACCTTTTTTTTTGAGGCGAGGGAAAATGACTAACCGATTTACGCACTTTCTGGGCCGTCACTAGGAAACGGCACGAATCCACAGGGGGCGGTAACGCTAGCAATTGTATGCTTTATTTGCGTTCCGTCCGCGATGGATTACACAGAGGAGTGTGGAGACTCCGAGTGATGCCGCACGGGCGAGCAACCTCAATACCCACTAAAAACCCCCCCTCCCTGTCGACCCTGCGCTTTTGTTTATGATAGAAAGACTGAGATATAGAACATAGTTACGCAACAGTGGATCCAGGGCAATAAAGTGCCTGAAGTGTGCCCTGGGAGAACACACTCCACTTCGAGACGGGGTAGTTGTTAAATCCCTTGCGTTACCTAGTAGCTAAGGGCCCCCTCGTTCCGGAACCTAACTCAGGGAGCCAGCAGAAGGCTGGCGACCTCGAGAAGAGACCGAAGCACGCGCCGAAGGACTTCGCTCCCTATCCCTTTCTGCGGCCTCTTTGAGAGACATATACTGGCTAACCTTTGGTTAGCACCTGATAAGGTAAACTCAATGCAAGGGCTTTTACGCAGGTGCCAGGTTTTGCGAGTCACGAGCAACGTAATGAGCAAATTTTATCATACAGTTCAGATCAGTGAGCACTCAATTTTCTTTACGATGTTGTTGTTGAGACTTTAGTTCACGCCCCTTTTGAAGAGACCCATATTGTAGCGCTCTGGGAAAACCGCGAAAGGGAGTTCATTCTATAACTTGGATACATAAATATGTCATGAAGAGCGTCCACCACGTACCGTGGAGGACTTCCATGTATCTAATATGTGTGGAGGAATTCCCAATCACCGGTCCGGGTAAATCTACATTATTTTCGGTGACAAGAATATTTTTCATATTTTTTCATAATGTCTTTCGGGATTTTGTATTCTTCTCAAAATAGTTCAGCAAATAAAGTGATCGGTTTACTAATGATTTAAGATTCTTACAGTAATCTTTTTTACTTTGTGTTCTAGTTTTATGATACTTTGCTGCAGCCGTATCTCGCAGCTTCACCATGACTTTCATGGTATCTGTAAGCTTAGAAAGCGCTCCTTCACTACAGCCATTTTCACTGGTGCACGAAGATTAGATAGCCCATACAAGTGTCTGGTTAAAAGCATTAACGATACATATACTGAAAAGGTCAATGTTAAACTTGTCTAGGCAAATATCATTTATCGGGTGGTAAGAGATCGTTCACACCTCGGACGTTGTTAATGTTAATGATAAACTCACGTTTAACATTGAACTCATAGATTATAAGACAATGACCGTAAATCGATCCAATTCGCTCTAGTGATAGGTTTTCAGCAATTAAATTGGTGCAAATGACATCATGAAGGGTTTGAGAGGTTGAGATAAAATGCGTGGTTGTAGAAATTATTTGTGAAAGAGTATTGCAGAAAGTTATGAGTTTTCAGTTTTAGGGTCGGCATTTTTTTTAATGGTCTCCTATTTATCTCTCCCCCCACTCCCCGTCTATTTATCTGCAAACACTAAACTAAATGAACAGCACTATTTTTATCCCGGAAAGAATCCCATTTTTCGGGATAAAAAGCATCCTATGTTCATCCTCGGTATCGAACTCGTTGGGCATCGTTTTAGCCAAATCAGTCTAGTAGTTTTTCGGTGAAAAGTACAGATAGACAGACCGAGTTACTTTCATATTTATAATATTAATAGGGATATATTTTTTTCTAATGTGTAATGTCCCGCAATACACATACACAGCAAAGACCCCGTTCGTCCCGCCGCGCGGCGGCAGACGCGCGACGATTATCTTAGCCCAAACATAGGCCAACATGATGTGAGTCATTGCGGCATTAAACTAGAATAGTATATATAAAGTTCAAGTGCGAGTCAGGCCACTTTGAAGGGTTCCTTATAAGCGACGAACATTATTTTTTTTATTTGGCTTGGATACCTTACAACGTATTTAATATCTTGTTGAAAGTAATTTTCTTTGAAAATATTTTTAAACTATAATCATTTTTACGTACTTTAAATTCATCACTCAAAGAAGATCTAGGGGTCAGAAACATTTTTTTTATGATTCACGGCACTTATTAGTTTATTTAAAAAAACTCACCCGTTTTTTTTTTTTAAAGAACTGGCTAAGAATACCTGGACTACCTACTTGACTATACTATATGCTGAAAATCATAACCCGCAATGGCTACAATACTCGTAATTAATTTAAATTAACTTATATTGCGACCATGCTTTAACAATTTTCGGCGTTCTTGTATTTCTAAATATTTTGAAAAAGTTGTATTTCATCCACATAGACCCAGGAGGGTTTAAGATATATGACTGTGACATGATATAAAGACAAACAAATGGACATGAATATTTCAGAAAAGCCATTTAGAAAAACGGCAATGAACTCTAAATACGAACTGACTGTTTCGTAACGTGATTGTTGAACTATTAAATTTTACGATGTTGTTTTGTTAATGAGAGGAGGTTAAAAAAGTTTAAAATATTTTTTATTTGTTGTTTATTCAAACTTTATTTACTTAGAATTTTTTTTAAGGTTTATGATAGCTAGAACATTCCACATGGCTTCATTAGAGCAAGATTCGAATTTGTATCTTTCATATCTTTTATAATATGTACAATATAAATTCATGTAACGTCACTTGATTTAACGACTAATTCCCTCAAGCGTCCGAAGCACTTGACTTTGTTTGGTTTAGCTTATCTTCCATACAATGATACACTCTATATAGCATTACACCACTCTCAATAACGACAACAATTAAGCTATAAAAAGAACCTTTTAATTATCCAAAACTAGTAAAAACTATGCAGCCGTGTACGTTATTTTATCGCCTTGCTATTCTAGCCTGTAATGAACTTGACTATCAGCAACATGCATAACGAAATTTCTAAGAAATTCCGAAATACCAAAATTTATTTTTCTTTTATCACCAAGATGCCTCAATATCGCAAGATATGAATGATATAAGTAAAAAAATACAACAAAATTACTAGTGCAGCAGAAGTCAGACAAGAATAACAGACTTATCTCCATTTAACGACAACTCTCTATAAAACAAAACTGCACAGTACCTTCAGTACCTTTATAAAGAGTTTATACTGTATTTTATAGTTTTTATCAATAGCACTGTTATGGAAGGACCCTGGAACGTAGACGACAGACCCGTCTCTGTTGTGAACATTTTAGATACCTTCATACTGCGTGCCTACTGTTGAACAATGGAAAATTCCTGAAATTTACCACTGGTTAAGTTTCCTGTGAAATATAATGAAGATTTTAACTGAACATACTTTTTGAATTTTATTTTTTAATGTTTAGTTTATTCAAAAAAGTCTGACATTCCAAAATAACAATCGCCAAGTAAAACTTTAACTCCATAATTCACGCTCCTATCACAGTTGGGGTCACCAGTCACTTATCACAGTAGAGCCCCACTTGAATGTCATTCTCCTATATATACAGGTGAATTATAAAGTGGGCAAATATAGAAAATCCAAAGCTATAAGGATATAGCGAAAGTCAGTGAAGAAGACTACAAACTGACTTTGATGACAGCTAAAGCGGTATCAGTAGATTTTAGAAAAATCGATTACCTTAGCCAAGAACAGAATTGGATGAAAAAACATACAAAGAGAATGATATAGGAGGAATGGAATAAATAGTAAGGAAATGAAATAAGAAGATAAGGTAGTGAGGAGGGTAAAGTGGACCGGCGGTAATCTCATTCATCGTACGAAACATGATAAATTCAAAGCGAATTCAAGATTTACGCTTGAGCTGCATCAAATAGTTAGTAATAGTTCACAAATCTATATAAGTATTTCATTTAAAATAACTTTATTTTTTATCCTACTTAGGATACGTTATTATAATGTATGGTTGGCAACCATAGTTCCGAACTAACTAAAAAAAAACCTTATTTGACCACCAAATTTGTCAGAGCGACCTTAAATACGACACAAGTAGTTAATAAAAATAATATGTCGAATTGTACGTTATAACAAACCATTTCGAATTTATTATTTCTGTCTTGTTTGTCACCTCTGTCTGTTGTTTTTTGTTCGTTGTCTATTATTTCTATTTTATTTTAGTTTCTATTATAACAATGTTCATACAGAATACTAATTGCATAATTTATTACTAATGTTTCTTGTTTTTAATTTGCTTTGTGGAGCTAAGCCGTGGCATTACTTGCGGAAGATCGGTGCTGGTTGTCAAACTAGCATTATGCTAAACAAGAGCCTTTTTAGGACACCACAATTAATTGTTAGATCTATTATCATGTATGACTTTTTGTATCTTCTCCTAAATAAATATTTATTTATTTCTTCTTATTCTTCATTTGTTGCCGATTAGAAAATCGCCCTCACTGGAGTGATGGATCCGGCAGGTCTTAACAGCTACACCCCGAGTCAGTTACTGAAATTGGCCATCAAATTGATTTGGAATTGCAACTTTAAACGATTTTGGTAACCTGTAAACAATCTCGGCAATCGTAAATTTCGGAAACGAACTTTTTGTTATTTACTATGGTCTAGGTGTCTGGTATCGGCCTCAGAATGTCCCGTTGTTTATTACCCATAACACAAGCGTAACTTGATTAATTTGGGGATATACAATGTGGGCGTTGGTTTGCCGCTTATTTAAAAAAATATATGACCGCGACTAATTTATTTATTTATTGAACAAAAACCAACAGCGCGTATTAATAATACAAACAAACTAAAAAGTACTTAAAATGTAGCGCTAATAACAGGTTTTTCCGAGTTAAATTATGAGCAAACGAGCGAACTAAAGTGTAAAAATGTAATAAATACATATAAATACATAAGTTAATCAGTGAAATAAATATATACTTACACACATACATAATAATAAATGCATATGCATACAGGGATATCTAAATAAACTACATTCATAGATACATGTAAAAATGTATATAATATACTATATTATTAATTAATACATAACATTTACATATTGTTACGAGCTACAGGACTCGAATTAAAATGCCGTTGGAATTACTATAGAATTATTAAAACTATACACATAACATAGTAAAATATAACTATTTTTTTTTTTTTTTTTTTTTTTTTTTTTTTTTTACAATGACTAAGATTACGCACTCTGTACTAAAACAATAGGCGATACTACATTTATTTATTGCCTTTGCTATATTACAAGGATGTAACTACGATGCCACGCAACTCAATACCCAAAAACCCCCCCCCCCCGCTATGAAAAACTGAAGTAAAATATACTAGCACGCCAATAAGGTGCCACCAATATACAATATAATACACAATTCAATAACACGCGCCAAGTCTGTCCCTAAAATGTACACACGTCTTGCCTCGCTAGTGTTATCGCTTTGACTGCCCCACCCCGCCGATCGGGCATTGATTTATATTAAATTGTATAATACCAACAAAGGGCCGTGTTCACTGAGTTAATCCGCACATCTGGCAAGTTTCGAAGCAATGCAATAACAACAAGGATTAGTTCGACACTAATGACGGCCATAAAACAAGTACGATAACAATATGATTTTTTTCTTAATGCAAACAAACACGAAGTAAACAAAAGAATTTCGAATGCAGGATTGGTAAGAAACTGCGTTTTACGGCAGCCAGGTGTGCGAATTTCTTTGTCGGTATGATACGATATCATAAAAATATTGATATTAATTAACATACTACTTACATATATTGTTATTTGTCATGTAATTTCATAATTTAATGTAAATTTTAGAGACTACTTATATTTGACCATATCTCAGTAGAATGGATCTTGACATGTGCTGGCATGATTTTTTTGTGCATCTTACAGACTTCATGCCCAGTTATAGGATAATGATCCTAGCATGGCCTTACCACGTCGTATTGTCATACACATCCGTAACTCAAATTTTATAAGTACTTTACTAACCACGGTGTTACGAACTCTTTCGTATTTATTTTTAAATACATTCTGTTAGATAGGAGTATAACGTTTTTATTAACTTAGTAACGAATTATACATGTTTTTTCACCATCGTTGATCAGCGTATTATTTCTCAATATCCTTACTAAATTCATACAGCCCCTAATACACGGAGTTCAGTAGAATTATGCAGAATTTTTTTATTAAACTTTAATTTATTATTAGAACATTTTGTTATCTCTTCAAAACATCTAAAAAGGTATAAATACGCAACTTTTCGCTATAAGGATTCCGAATATTGATTTTTTAAGATATACTAGGATTGGCCGCGACTTCGTCCACCCTTGACTTGAATTTTCCGGGACAAAATATCAAAGCATTGGAAAAAAATGTTATGTTTTAGTGGACACTGTGTCGGAATAAGCTAATTTTTGAACCGCTCCCTGGAAAATTCCGAGATAAACATATTAAATATTTCATTACAAAAAATGTGCTATCAATCGGTAAAAAAAATATATTGTAATACATTTTTTTAATCCGACCATTTTAAATTATTCCCAGAAAATTTCCGCGGAATTCCCAGGTTAAAAAGTAGCAACTAAATCGGCCTAGTGATATTTACGTGGATCCCGAACAAACAGGCAAAACGACACACAGGCAAGAAATAAAAAAAAACTGCATCGTCTTCCCCATCGTTATATAGTCTATTCCAGTTTCATTTTCAATAGTTTCAATGTACAGGCATGGCATGTCAAGAATTTTATAGTATTATAGATATGTAAAAATATTCTTATATTCCATTTAAAATATTTAACATATTTTATCTATACGGTCGTAATGGACGCCATACCTGCATACCTTCGTTATTAAAAATAGAAAGTATATCGTTTGCCCTACATTCAGTAAAAACAACATATTATGTCGTGTGTTGTTGTTTTAACTGTATTTAATTAAGGTATTATACCTTAATTAATTTATTAATGATTTCATATCAGTTGTCTCTTTATCTTATCTTGCATGTTATTGTGTTATTTCAAGTTATCAATAGAAAGTGTTGTTTGCAGTTGACAGATAGTCCAGTGACGTCATAATTAGAGCATCTACCTTGTTTTTCTTGGAAGATTAGTTTGATACCTTGTTGATTGTGTCAGCAGGTCGGCTTCCTTGATTTTTATTTGCCAGGGCTTATGAGAAATAAGCGAGTACACTTTCCACGACTAGCTATAGGCGAGTGGTTGGAACACGGGGAGTCATAGTAGGTATTTCGGATATACCAGACCAGCGAGCCCCACACGCCCTCACCGTGGTCTTCACTCGCAGATTAGTCCGCAAACAGATTTCATCTCGTCGACAGAAAATGGTTGATTTCTACGGCCGTGTTGTATCTGACAGGACTTTAATAATGTATGTCTTTAACCGATTCCTATATAATACTATTTAATTAATCGCCTTACCATTGGTAGAATTTTGATATTAGTTGCATTTAGTTTTCTTGTTCTTCTTCTTCAGCCAATATCAGTCCACTGCTGGACGTAGGCCTCCCCAAGTACGCGCCACATATACCAGTCTCCCGTCTTCCTCTTCCAGCCCCTGCCGGCAATCTTGTGCAGGTCGTCAGTCCACCGGGCTCGGGGGCATCCTGCGCTACGTTTGTCGAGACGTGGTCTCCACTCCAGGACTCGTTTGCTCCATTGGCCGGTAGACCTGCGACAGACGTGACCGGCCCACTGGCACTTCAACTTGCTAATTTTGCGAGCTAAGTCAGTTACCTTCGCTTTCTTAGGGATGTCCTCATTTTTGATTTTATCCATAAGAGAAACACCTAACATAGCTCGCTCCATAGCCAATTGAGCGACTTTGAATTTGTGGACCAGTCCCGCTGTCAGTGTCTATTATTATGTCAATATTATTATTTAGTTACATTAGTTACAAAATAACACAAATCTAAAATTAAAAAAATTGACTCCAAATCACTGTCAGCGGGGAACGTGCTTAAAATGCTGGCCGCATTTCCGCGTTTGCTGGCAAGGCTGATGCGTTAATTAATTCATTATATTTCTAAGTTAGTTTTAGTTTGATATCATAATTGTATTTAATTATATTTGATACCCGATGAACTCGGCGTGTGTTACATTGCCCTGTAAAGAAGAAAAAATGTTCGGTTGTATACTCTGTTTTTTGTACCAGAAACATTTGCGGACGTTCTCAGAACGCACTACCAAAGTTTCATCACAATCTGATCAATGGTTAAGGAACACATAGAGGGCAAACATTCAAACATTTATTTTTTATCTAATATATAAAATTCTCTTGTCACAGTTTTCGTTGCCATACTCCTCCGAAACGGCTTGACCGATTTTGATGAAATTTTTTGTGCTTATCCGGTATCTATGAGAATCGGCCAACATCTATTTTTCATCCCCCTAAATGTTAGGGGTAGTCCACCCTAAATTTTTTTTATGTTTTAGACAAAATTTTTAATTTCTATTTTTTATGATACAACATACAAAAATACATACAACCCTAAATTATTAACCCTCTGAGACAAACCCCTATTTTTACCGGGCAGGACGACGTCTACCGGGACATCTAGTTTATCTATAGATAAGTTGTGTTTTACCTTTTTTGAAGCGTTAAAATTTGACGTAAGATATCTACTAATGCTAATGAACAGTCTGTCAACTTATGTAAAGTTCTAATTATGTTAATGTTGTATAAAATGTTTTAAATTTAATGCAATACACAATTTAACTGCAATTTTATTCAAATATTTGTTTGATAAAATTCAAGCTATTGGATGTAAAATTTAATGCATTCAACTTTTTCGTAGAATTGTATTGATTAAAATTCTAGCCACTTATTATTATCAAATAATTTAGCCACATTACATAACGATGTATACTATGTATGTATACCTATTCTTTAACAATATTGTTATTTGTTAATTCATTTCATTTATCATTTAAGAGCATGCTCCTGTCGGTGGAGCCTCTTCCAATCTTCTCTATTATGGGCCAATTGTTTTATTCCAAGTAAGACACGATACCCACTTTTTCTTTTATTTGGTTCGAATGCTCGCCTTGGTTTTCCCTTCCCTCTCCTTGATTCCACTTTACCTTCGATTAACGTTCATAAGAAGTTTCGTGTCTTAGCAAATGGCCAAACATCTTCCCCCTTCTTTCCTCTAGAGTTTTTCATATTGTGCGTTTCTCCTTTACCATATCCAGAACTTCTTCATTAGTATGGATATATAAAATACATTTTGGTTTTTCAGGTACTGGCATGCCTTGCTCTAGACTTTTTGCTGATTGGACTAGGCATGTCTATCAGTTTCGTGACCATGGTGCTACCCGAAGTACTAGATGCCAAAGAAGGGCTATCTATTAATAAAAAAGAAGCTTCCTGGTTTGGTAAGTTTCAAAATGCTGAGCTACAAAATATGATTTTACAAATTATTTTTCAAAAATAACTAAGAGTATATGAAAAGATTTCGTATTTTCTATATGATTAAGAATATTTTTTTGGTGTTAATAGATACTTATTGACTTACACAGCCGCAGGTAATACCTCTCCGCAGGGTTGACCCTATCCGCACGACTTAAGATGCTCTGTCCAGACGATAAGGTATCTCACTCACAATACCGTCGCCAATATTGCGTAGACCACCTCCTGCTACTGCAGTGTTCACCTCCGATGTTACTGCGTGTAGCTCGCTTCTGGTTCGTTTCTCAAACTACGGTACACTCTTTCTTCACTTACCTGTCCACTAAACTTGTCACTAAATTTACAACTTAAGTCGTCACTAAATTTACAACTTAATTCGTCACTGTCTTCTATTAAACTTCTCTGCCAACTCTTCCGTATCGCACTAGTCGTTTCACTGACTTGAACTTAACTCAACCGTTAACTGCCCCGTCGGCGCGCCCAACGCTGCTTATTATATACTCGGAATATTTTTCTGGAAACCATAATTTTGAATTTATATTCGCCATTCTTTTATTTACTATCTGACCCTTTCTGGACATCTATCTATCTCTGTCTTTTTCTTCCCGGAAACCGGAAAATAGGTTATTAAAAACACTCGAAGCTTTTGGTATTTGGTAACAAAACGATACCCATAGTAAAAATATAAAACGCATCGGGTCAGATTTCTCTTATGAACCCTATACCCTTATATTACTATTGGACCTTGGAACCCGAATATAGCAGGGATAGCCTCAAATTCAAATTAAAAAATGTGAATTAATTAGAAATTATGATCAAGAACTACAACGTTTCTCCTTAATAACAAAAAGTACGAAAAACGGACGGACGGACAAGATTTACACACTGGCAAAGTTTAAAAAGTCAAAGTATTATAATTTTTGAGATGTGGGTAACTTAATGTTAATATTTTTTACCTCTATAGAAACCTTCGTATTATTTAGATTTCCAAGCACTTGGCCCGATTTCCTTTTGTTTTAGTCTGTCTGTACTTCGATTTACAAATTGAATACAAAAATAAAAAACAACAGCTTTATCCATGGTCTTTGTCTTATTTTACATAAAATGGTTATAGATAAAAATTCTTACAGGTAAATCTTTACAATTTCTTACCAACCGGATCTATATCTGCATTTGTTTCTGAATTATCAACAGATACCTCAATTAAATATCATATTCTACTTAACCTGCCATTGGTAGTAGATGCTTAAAACTACACACTCAAATGTCAAGCTGCCTATATATTTGACAAAAATTTATTCCACTTCGTTGCAGATAATCTAAGATATCCATCTATCTTTATCGATTTTTTATTTTAATTCAGAGTGGTCTAAATGTTTCTAGATAATAAAGATTGTTATATTAATTAATCGACTCCTTTTTTCGTATATATATATAAACTTTAAAATTATTAGGATTTGATTACATTTTCTGTGGTAGTTTTATATAATAGTAGCTTCTGCCCGCGACTTCGTCCGGGTGATGCGGTTTTTCAACTATCCTACGGAAACACTTCAATTTTTCGGAATCAAAAGTATCCTGTATGTTGGCCAGAGATGTAAGCTACCACCATACAAAATTTCATTATATCGGTTCAGTCATTTCGGAGATTAGCCGGTACAAACAGACAGACAAACCGACAACCCGAGAAACAAAAAAACTAAATTAGTTCTTACATCCCCCTGATTTGGTTAGCATTTTTTTTCATTGTATAGAAATTCAACCTCTACAGATTTATTATATGTATGTATATATGTCTGTCCGGGCTGGAAGTAAGTAAATGCGAGCGAGCCTACAGCCCGGAGAAGGAAGTTTAAAATATTGGATTAAGACAAGTGCTTTCCCGGCTTGGCGAATCCCACACACGGATCGCGGATCTTTCCTTCGCTTAGTGGTCGACATTTCACCATCATTAATATAATTATAAGTTTGAACATTATTAAGGTTCTGTTGTCAAAGACTATATATACTTATACAATTAGAGATTTCGCCAATTCAAGAATAAACAGAACAGTAATATATGCGTGTGTATGTCAAATACATGGTAGTTTGTGTAATGTTTTTTTTAATGATTTAATGTATTTTTTATGCATAATTTAAAAAAATATTAATATTCTGCACTCCTTCTTTATTTTAAAAGCTTTAATGTACAAACACGGATTGTTTATAATTTTATAATATTTCAGATTTATTTATAGGTTTTTTGTGTATATTTTTTTAACAGATTGCGACCACCTTTTTTAAACGTGAGAGATTTTACATCTCGAAATAATCTTCCTAAACAAGAAAAAAAATCAAACAACTTTAATCTAAGCAATTTTAAACTTTATTGTAAAGCTGTTCAACACATTTTTCTGTGGAACGGTCTATTCTGTGACTTAGTTTGTAAAGGTAACATGTATTCGCGGAACGTTAAATGAATCAATTTGAAAACTAGCGTACTTTCATGATGACCTTTTAGTGTACAATAAAGAATACGTCAAAATTACTATAAAAAATAATATTTTCTTTGAAAATATTTTTAATTTCATCCTCAACTTTGTTTATTATTTTCGTCCTCATAACCAAAAGTTTGAGTTTGAAACATAACTTTTACGAATTTGGAGTATATTTCTCCATTTACTTACTTAAATATGTAAAAAGTCATTAAAATACGAGTGTTATTTAATAAAACGCCATTTTATTTCAATAGCATGCTAAGAAATTTTAACATATTTAAATTAACTTATTTATAACTTAGTGTATTTTTATTATTTAATAATATATGAATAAGTCCCAAATCGGTTGGGAGCGTGCCTAACGCGGGACGCATTCCTGCGCTGAAGTACAGGCCAGGCTTTTGATCATATTTTTATTTATTCATATTATTTATCAAATATGTGAGGCTGAGACATTCAGTAAGTTTGTAAATGTATCTCAGTTGATTTGAAAGTCCGCTCCCCTATTTATTTATATCATGTCGACTACCATATTGCATGAAATATGTCCATGTAACAAATTGAAACCTAAATTCTGTTTTCAGGCAGTGTGGCATTCCTCTGTCAGCCATTGGGCAGCTTATTCACTGGTCCCATTTGGACCAATTCGGAAGGAAGAAGGCGTTATTCATAGTCAACATACCACATCTTATAGCATGGCTGATGATGTACTACGCGTGGAACGTCCCTTCACTGTTCTTCGCCAATGCCCTACTTGGTATAGGCACTGGCATAATGGAAGCTCCATCTGTCACTTACGTTGGAGAGGTCAGGTAAGCCTATGTCTAGTGTAGTAATCCTATAAATCTTACATACATCATAACTTCACGCCAGGTCCCTTGCGGGGTAGGCACGAACAACAGAGCGCCATTCAGGCTTATTATTACACACCTCACTTGCTTCTTGACATTCATAGCTCTTGTCTACACGTCGTCGTTGTTAAGGCTCCTGACATCACCTTCTGTAATACACGATCAATTTGATCATGGAAGGTGTGTCGTGACCTTCCGCGACTTCTGCATCCATCCAGTTTTGCATTGTATATCTATTTAGTCATAAACATTATAAACTATAAATATTATAAGCGTGAAAATTTGTGAGTATGTATGGATGTATGTTTGTTACTCTTTCACGCAAAAACCCATTCGGATGAAGCAGCGGGTGCAGCTAGTTTTACAATAGTTAAATGACTGATGATGATTGATAGTGACTTATGTGCAAGTTTCGTTAGTACAAATGTAAAAGTAATTTTACACTTGTAGTAATGAAATGTGTTAAATAGTAATAAAACGTTTAGAGAAGTCACTCGTTGTTTGGACAGACATCTACTTCTCTCTCTCTCTTTTCTTTCACCATATCCCAATTAATTGGGGTCGGTGCAATAATATATATATTCCACACTCTTCTATTCTGGAATACATCTTCTATCACGCCACTAATCATCACATCATCCTTACCGCAGTCCATCGATTTTGTTTTGGTCTACCTTTATATCTGTACCCATCCATCTTGTAGTTTAACATTCCTTTTGTCACGTGACTCATCCGTCCTCATTATATGCCCATACCAACTTAGTCTTCTTCCTCTCAATTTTTCAGTTGCGGGTGCAACTTTCAAAGATCCCCTTATGTACTCATTTCTCACCTTATCCATTCTCGTAACACTACACATGCATCTCAACATTCCCATCTCAGCGGAGTGGAGATGTTTTAGTTTAGTTTTAGTTTACCACTTTAGTGGCCCAACATTCGGACCCGTAAAGCGTATGACAGATTTACATATTTGACCTACCAGACATCTACTTATCGATAACGAATTCGTTAAGTCTTGAACTATAACTGAAGACCGATATAATTTCATACACCAGGGGCAAAATCGTAAAAAGATGAAAGTAATGTCAATTTGTAGCTTATACATGAAGAAACCATTTCTGAAAATTCTGCTAAGTTCGTCAATCCAGGAGCAGAGTTTAAGAGATTTAGTAAAAGTGAGGTTATGCGGTAACCTACAATAAAATAGAAAATCGTAAAATTCAAATTAACAAACCAATATTGGCTCAAACTGAAGGACATTCTTTGAGTCCGACAGATCAAAAGTTTGTTCAAGTAAAAATGTAACAATAAAACCATCAAAATACAATGAAAACATACACACTTAAATATAAACTCTCTTATGAACAGGGTGTCTAGATTCAAATTGATGTTTCTATTCTACTAGGTGCTTAAAAACATGTAAGCTTTTAAAAAAATCCAATATTATAATGTTCGGTCCCCTTTTTCTTTCACCTAACTCACCAAATTTGCAAGCTAACTATCTACTTGACTAAACCAAAAGTAAGCCAGACTTTATTAAGCGAAATTTGCTAGATAGATTAGTTTATAGTCATGATCAGCCGTTCGATAACATTTATATATAACTAGTGTTTTCCAATTCGGTTTTTCGTTTTCCGTGATTGCGCTGTGTGAAAAAACATGGGTAGTGGTTCTATGTTACAAACATGAAAACATAATAAGGTTTGTTATATACCTTGAGTGAAAATCGATTAAAAATCCGTTGTGTGATTCAGAAAGAGTTAGTAGATATACAGACAGACACGGAGAGCGACTTTGTTTTATGCTATATAAAGAAGATAAAAAAGTATGAATGACCAGATAGTAATAATTTTAGGTGACTTATTTCTTATAACGCTCGGATTTCACCTGCAATAATGTTATAGTTATTGACGAACTACTTTTACCCAACTAACGTCTTATTTATAACGTTAAAAATAACGCCTTTAGCGAACATTACAACAATACATTGGCTTTCTGTCACTATTTAGCGTCACTAACAATAAATGACAATATCACATCACATATCGCACTAGAGCCATGGCTTCATTTGCGTGAAACGGTCAATAACTAAAATATTATATCATATGAAGCAGTGGCTTTACGTAAAAGCCCATGAAGTAAACCGGTCATTTCTGTTTTATAAATGTCCAAATAATAACAGGCAAAAGAACTAAAGAAACCTAAGGATGGTAAACTAAAAAAACTTATTAAATGTGAATGATGATTTTAATGAGATTTTATTACTATAGATAACATATTTAGTTAAAGATAATTTTTTTCACCTAAAACTGCCATTTCCTACTAAATTCACTACATTAACAAAGAAATCAAGTTCGTATAGGCTATGTTCCATTAGAGACTTACAATGACCACGTTTACAACCGCGGTTTTACCAGTAGGTACTACTTGCTTGCTTGCTGGCGTGGCAATCGTAAACCCAAGTGGAACGGTTATTCAACCCACCTCTTGACATGGGTCGTTTTGAGCGTTGTTTGATGGAAAATAATAACGTGACGTTTCCGCCACGACAACAACGACCGCGGTCGCCTTGTGGAACAGCTAACAGAGCTTTTTGGGCGTTTTGAGCTAATAATGGAACGTTCTGGTAGTCTAGATAACTGCCCAGCAAAACATCGTGATGAGTCGAAGCCAACTTAATTTAATGTAATACCATGAATGAGTTGTTACTTATGACAACGTAGGTACCTATTTGATAGTGAATTAAAAAAACGCGATTTCATTGCCATCTATTTTGCTAATCTGTCTTTTCCAGGCATTAATATAATAGGAGCATTGGAATAAGCATGTCTTTATAATAGAAAAACTAAAACGAATATAATGTATTCAACAGACCTTATTATCTACCACAGGAAATATCGTAATGAGCCCACAGCTTTTTATTGTGATAATAAAATGTATAATATCATGTTATGGAAATCTCAAAATGTGTAGGTGTGGTTAAATGTAGGTAGAGATAAGAATCCGGCGTTTGACATGCCTAACCGGATGGAAAATTAAATATACAGTTTTCTCATAACATGGCACTTGCTCTTAATGTATTAACTTGATTGATTTATTATATATTAAGTTTGACTTTATAATGTTCCAGCGATTCTTCAATCCGTGGTACTTTGACTACGCTAACCAATCTATTCACTGCGACGGGAATTTTTATAGCATACCTCTTGGGTACAGTACTACATTGGCGACAGGCAGCTCTGGTGGCTGTGATTATACCGGTGACAACCATGGCGCTGGTTTTATTTGTAAGTACTTTTCATTCATTTATACTTACTAATATTACATATTTTACATATTTGTACTAATATTATAAAGCTGAAAAGTTTGTTTGATTGCTTCTTTGAACGCACTAATCTCAGAACAGCTGGTCCGATTTGAAAAATTCTTTCAGTGTTGCATAGTACATTTATCGGGGAAGGCTAATATATAGGCTATATATATCTTCACGCTAAGACCAATAGGAGCGGAGCACCAATAAAGAATGTTTCAAAATCGCGAGGTTTTTAATCCACGTAGTTTTATAGAAGTTTTATATCACGTAGGCGACGTCGAGGTCAAAGTTATTATATATAAAACAAGGTCGTTTTCCCGTCTGTCTGTATGCATAATCCGCTAACTCCTAAACCAAGCAACGAATTTGTAAGCGGTTTTCACCATCAATTGGTCAATTTTTCAACGAAGGTTTATACGGATTTAATTTTTCAATTGGGCTTTCATTGCAAATCTTAAATTGTGCTAGATAGCGAAAAACGCTCAAAGATGTCTCGAGGCTGATGTTTACGAAAACTAAAATGGTATCATTTGATTTTTGAAAAATTAATTACACTTGAATAAGAAATATGAACGATGATTTCTAATGAGTATTTAGTATTGTACGTACCTAACATATTAGTTGAGACCTTTATTACAGTCACTACAATCATAAAGAAACTAAGTCTATATCTACAAAACTGTCCAGCAAACCATAAGGCAAGTTGAAGTCAACCTAATTTGAAGTAATACAGTTAATGACATTTTGTTTATGAAAACTATATGAGTCTACTCGTTATGAAATTATCAAAGAGTACATTGCATCATCACTTCATCACTACATAGTATAAACAAAGTCGCCTTTCTGTCCTATATCCTATATCCTATGTGCGCTTAATCTTTAAACTACCCAACGAATTTGATGTGGTTTTTCCAATAGATAGAGTGATTCAAGAGGAAGGTTTATATGTATAATAATAATATAATATAACGTAATTAATTTGTATCAGCATTGCACCCGTGCGAAGCCGGGGCGGGTCGCTAGTAATATATAAAGAGGAATTATGAATAAGTACACCCTGATCATGTGAACACGGCATTATGGCTGCAAGATTTACAAAAAGATGAACGTAGTTTTGTCAATTTGTTGTTTTATTTGCACAATGAACCAAATCTCTTTTGTGTTCCTTTATCTCAAACTAGATTAATGTTACGAGTTGCGAGACTCAAATTAAAATGCCTTTGGAATTATTATGGAATTTATTAGAACTATAAAACACGTTTAACATAGGTAAAAATATACCCGAACACAACAGATCTAAACGTAATGCAGAAGGTCGTAATTCAGAAAAACGCGCAAAGTGCGTCAGTATTAGATTCCCGATTGTACACAAATCACGATTTGATCGAAGTTGTCGCTGAACTGCCCCCTCTTCCTGCCCCGTATCGTAGTCGACGTAATCCGCAACACCTGGCTAATGATCATAAACGAGTACAATATAATAATAGACTGTTCTCTAGAAACGTATTCCAAAAAATAAGTAAACAAAAGAAGACGATCATAAAAGAATTAAATTAGATCAAATGCAGAAAGGTAATGAAATGTAGTTTTTTTTACAGATTAGGAGTGGAATTTGTTTTTGTCAGAACTTAAATTGTAACAATAACATAATTTCAACCTTCTTCTTTTATTTTCTAGGTACCTGAGACCCCGGTGTGGCTATTATCTAAGGGTCGACAAAAAGAAGCTCTATCATCACTATGTCGTTTACGAGGCTGGGCACACCCAGAAGACGTAAAAGAGGAATTCGAACAACTTCTCCAATACAACGACGCTATAAAAGTTTGCGTAGTTTGTTCCAAAGATGGTGACTTTGCCCCAAGCCATTGCAGACATCAAGATAGCGGCGTAATTAAAAGGATAGCTTATAAAATCAAGAATGTACTCCTTGTAAAGGAAACAACGAGGCCATTTTTATTAGTAATGGCTTACTTTCTATTCCACACCATGAGTGGCTTGTCCCCAATCAAGCCCAATATGGTCAACGTTTGCAAAGCTTTGGGCATGGAGTATAATCCAAAGACCATTGTTGTAAGTATTGACTATAACTTTCTAAAAATTAGAAGTATTTGGAAAATCGTTACATTTAAGTAATAAAACATATTTTTTTTTACATACTTTGAAGATAAAGGACGGTCATGTTTCGCATAATTTACTTATAGCTTTAAAAATAAATGCCAAAATATTATCCCCGCAAATTGCTTTTGCGCCCGGTCGCCATTTTGGTGACGTAACCGTGCCTGAACACTCAGTAGTGTTAGCATCACTGGCCGGCGAGTACGCGTACATATCGAGTTGCGGATGACGTCACGTGGAGGTTAATTTGACAAGGTTCCAGGGCATTAGCAATTTGCGGGGATAATAATAATAATAATAATAATAATTCTTTATTTCAGGCATTAGATAACCCATATCAATTCACAAACATACAATTTTACAATTAAAATAAATTAAATTAAAAATAAAATAATAATAATAGTAAATAATAATCAAATAGTATGTCATTTCCAATTCAAATTCAAGTCATACGTTATACCTTAAGTCCCGGTGCACAGAAAGCCAGCTCCTAAAAATGGGGTTGTCAATGCAATCTGAGAACATGCGGAGAATCTCATTGCCCGAGGCACGCAGGCGAGCCCAGAGCCCCGCTATGCGTGCCCTCCTAATCGCATAGAAATCTGCAATTCTCTGTTCGGCGAACATGCCCGAAGCGCTGCAAAATCGAGGCAGTTTCATTAGGGTACGATATGCATTATTATATTGCACCCTAATGGTACCCAAAGCTTTCTTGGAGCATTTCACCCAGAGTTGACAAGTGTAGAGGCTTTGGCAGTATGCTCTAAATAATGTCACTTTCACCGGTCCATTGCAACGTGAAAATCTACGCGAGATCATATTGCACCTCACAGCCAGAGCTCTGCGCTCGCGCTCTATGTCTAAGTCGTCACTGAGATTCTCCGCAAGTATGTGTCCCAAATATTTAAATTGGCTTACATATTTGAGCTCAGTCCCACTCAACAATACAGGCAATGTAATCTCCGGACCCTTGCCTGCTCGGAAAACCATCATCTGCGTCTTGTTCTCGTTGTATTTTAGGCCATGCTTAGCAGCATAGCCTTCACAAATACTAAGCAGCTTTCTTAACGCACTGATTGAGGGGCTCAAGAGCACCATGTCATCAGCATAACTTATGTTGTTTAAGCATACGCCCCCAACATGACAACCAATCCTGGTGCTCCTCAATTCCACAATCAGGTCGTTAATATAGAGGTTAAAAAGGTCCGGAGACGTCAAGCCTCCTTGACGTACGCCACACTCTAGTCTATAATCGCTAGAGACGGTGTCGCCCCATCTGACATGGTTGGTTTGGTTTTCGTACCAGTATCTCAACAGACCCACCGTTTTTTCAGGAATATTTGACCTGGCTAGTTTTTCCCATAGTAAATCGTAGTTTACTAGATCAAAAGCCCGACTCAGATCAAGGAAACATGCATAAACTGAAGTATTTCTATCAACATAATGCCTAATTGTAGACTTCACACTAAAAATCGCTGAGTCTGTTGAGAGACCAGGACGAAAACCAAATTGTGCATCGTCAATTTCTAGGTTGAGGTCAGGATGAAGTAACCTTTCCAGGATTTTACCTAAAATAATACCAAGCGAAATTGGTCTATAGTTTTTAAGACTGGAAAGGTCACCCGTTTTATTTTTAGGAACTGGCACTACCACAGTCTTCATAAGTGTCTCAGGCAGGTGATTGGTGGAATGGCATATACTAAATAAATTAGCCAAAATGTAATATATATCGGGCCCTGCATGCAAAATATGCTCAATACTTAAGCCATCCCATCCCGGTGATTTTCCACGTTTCATATCACGAACAGCTCTAGCGACATCTTCCGCATTAAACTTAGGCGAATTGTTATAAGATGGTAATGTGGTTACGTTATTTTTAAGAGCAGTCATAGAAGGGTTCAAAGGCAAAGGTTCTACACTGAAGTGACGCGCAAATTGTTCGGAAATTGATACAGGGTCACCTATCCCTTCAATGCTAACAGGTTTACTAGTTTTATAATTTAGTCTCTTTGTTGCATTCCAAAATTTAATGAAATCTTTATTTGACTGATGTAAGGCCAGAATGTTTAATTTAATATCGCCTTGATTCTTTTGACACCAGCGTAATTTGTTTTTAAATTGTTTTCGACTCATTACCATTTGATTATATATATCTCCAAATTTTGGACAGCCACACATGACCCAATTATTAAAATGAAATCGTGCCCTTTTATGACTGTCCTTTACATGGTAGTTCCAGCCCAAAATGGGCTTATATTTTTTCTGTGCACCGTGACGAGTATAGCAAGTTTTTATGGCAGCCTTTTGCAATATTTTAATAATACAGTTATACCTATTATCAATTAAAGCCTTGTCTTTCTCACAATCAGACAAAACTAGACTAGATTGACGTAAACTGCTAAAACTATCGATACAATTTGTCCTATATCGTTCACTTTGACAAATATCCCTTTGACCCCATTTTATTTCATTAACACCATTGGATAAACTATTATCACAGACATTTTTAGGCACGATGCACTGCATATCACATTCAATTACAAGAGGGAAATGATCAGACCAGAAGACTTCATTGTTGTCTACTCGTATAGACATAATGGCATCCCAGGCTGCGCGTGTTACCACACAGTGGTCCAACCATCGTCGAGATCCATGTGACTCACTCAAAAATGTGTATGTGTCACTAGGTAATATCTCTTGGTCTGCACAGATTAGTGATTGTTCTGCGCAAAAAAGATCTAGCTCGTCACCAAACACAGTTTTGGGATGCGCATTAAAATCACCGAGTATATACGAAACATCTACATCACCTTCGTCAATAATTGCAGCAATAGTTGCTAAGCAATCCGTAAAGTCTGTTAGGTTTTCATCACTATTGATGGGCATATAAATACTAAATAACAAAATAGAGCGATCCTCCAGTTTGAAGTGTATGGCGCTTATTCTGTCATTGCTACATTCCACGACAGAGACGTTTGTAAAGAGTGCTTTACGCCATAGAATAGCAAGACCACCATAAGGCCTTCCTTTGAATAATCCAGTCGACGTATCTACTGACGACTTAGCATAAGACCCAAAATCATCACTGACTTCATTTACAAAGTCTAAATCATGTGGGAGTAACCAAGTCTCTTGTAAAGCCACTATGTCATATTTTGAGCATAAATTTCTTATTTGCTCAACCGAACGTTTTATAGATCTGCAGTTAAACGAAGCAATTGAAAAAGTCCTTAATTTATTTTTATCCATATATTATAATAATGTAAAATATTTTTAAAATTTACGACTAGAACCCTAGTTGGCCTCATTTAAGGGCTGCTTATTGCACGTTTAGGGGCTAGAAATCGTATAATATTTTCGTAGACGATACGCTTTAGACAATAATCGCATTGACATGTTTACATTCAACCATAAAATAAAAACTCGCCCACGCTTATGCCACACCATAACCGTAAGCTAATTATCACCAAGATATGGATCAAATTTTAAAATACCTTTCAAACGCCCTTTTTATGTTAAAAAGACCAAAATGGACACTAAACTATTAAAACACACTTGTTATCCGTGCATGAACGGAGAAACAATTTCCTACCGACCGGGCGGCCTGTCTGCCTGTATGCTGAACTTCAGCAATAAAAAAAACACAGAATGTATATACATTAATGCCAAATTTTATTTTACTATTTCGCTATAGCAGACCCTGAATTAATATGATGTAACACACAAACAGATAGGCCCTGGAGTGAGATTAGAAAAGTTTCTTTATACTTGTTAAAATGAAGTACTGATACGCAAACGAGGCCACGTGCTCTACTAAAAGTAGAAACATTGAATCGCACGAATGTCAAAACTCATTTCCGCTTTATTCAAGTCTTAAATTGAATAAAATATAATTGTGGATGACATAATTCGCACATAAAAAAATTTGTTCGCGCGATTCATTGACATTTTGGGCAGTAGATCTATAAACTATAATAATTATACAGCTTTATGTCAGAACCAGTTACCAAAATCCGGTGTAAATGTTCAAAAATACATATTTCTTTACAACAATTGAACTTTATATATTTTCTTAAATTTCCATCAATTACAATTATTACCATAAACAAATACGCCAAGTAAAATTAAAATAAATAAAAAACGCGTGCGTCTCGCGACGACCGACAGAAGTGATAATTCAAACTAATCTAAGTTGAACTATTTAATATTGAAACTGTTTAACTTGAGAAAAGCTTAAGTCATTACTTTAATTTTATGTATATAGCACATGGGTTAAAGTGAGAGAGGAAGAACGCGTGAAAGACAAGCCAGACAGAATGGCATAGTAACGCGTTACGTCACGAAGCGGTTGGGAGGGTGCCCATAAGAAGTTATCACTTAAATAAATTATACACCTTAAACTAGAATACGTACATAACAGGCTGATTTACAATGATCCAGCTACTGACTACTGACTTGGGGAGCGGACTGCCTTCAAAATGTTCAATCAGAAATATGAAGTTAGTCAGACTTGGTATGAAGCACTGACAGCACTGTATGAAGTCACCATTGACTTTCGTCGAATTCATAAATCGGCTTTTAGATAGATAATACGTAGTTGTACACCGTAACAAAAAACTTCGAACAAATATTATTCTAATTGTGTACAAGAAGCGTTTTGTCGTTAAAAAGCGACCTCTTTCAGAGAACTCGTGGGAGAAATATTACTAATTAGGAGTGGCGATGGCATACATAATTGTCGTATGATACTTATTTACATTTTAGTAATAATTATATAAGGGTGGCGCGCAAAATAACGACTATTTTTTTTTGAGTCAAGTTTGAGTCACTCAAGTGAAAAATTTTTGGTTTGATGTTTACGAAAAAAGGACAACCTAAAAAAAATGTTTGATTTCAAAATCACCAAATGTCGATTTTTGTATTATAATTTTTTCTCGTTATGGTATAATTTTACAGACCAAAAAATTACAAATTTCTGAAAGTTTTAGGTCAAAATTTGAATTTTCAAAGGTCGCTCATGATTTTTTTTAAATTTCTACTAACTACCTGCTTAAACGATTTCGAAAATTATTCATCTTAGGCTATATGATAGAGATTAATATTTTTAAATATTTTGTGTGTTCAAATGGGTCGCGAGATGGTTTAGATTCGTAATTGGACCCGGTACGTGGCGCTGTAATCGGGTCCTTCATTTTTTTTTTTTAGAAAATGACAACGTCTACTGTGCCCGCTAGCATTATTATGATATTATATTATTTGCACACATAGGCAGAAGTTTAACATTATATTCTTCCTATTTCAGGTAATAGTAGGCGCTGTCACTATAGCGACAAGTCTACTATCAGCATTAATTGTCAAGGCCATGGGCAAAAGGAAGTTGGTCTTGATATCTTTATTTGGGATGGCTGTATGTTGTTTAGGCATCAGTGTGTATGCCAGCTGTACATTGTCTCCGAATGCATCTTCGTATGACCCAGAGACGTTTCCTAATAAGAAGGAAATGCTACCGGTAGTGCTTTTCATGTTGCTAGTTTGTTTTCATGGTTTGGGTATACCGTGGGTCCTGCTCTCTGAAGTGTTTCCATTCAGGTAATTATTATTTTTTAAATAGATATAACACTTTATTGCTCACCAAAATAATAGACAAAATACATTCAGTGCAGTACTTTTAGGCAGAACAATAGGCGGCCTTAACGCTTAGAGTGTAGCAATTGAAAATAAATATTTCTTTCTTCATACAATTTATATATTTAAATAAATAGTAATTATCTAGTATCATTATATTAACGTGAAGCAAAAACTTTATACCCCTTTTTACGAAAACTTTGCGGGAGATGGAGGATGAAATTTCGCACATTTATAGTTTACGAGTATACAGAGAATGAGTGCAGAAAATATTAGCATTTTTTAAATTATACATAAAAAAATCATTATATCAATAAAAAATCATTACACACACTAGATAGAAAGATAAACACTTTATTGTACACCATTACAGAAAACTTACGAACTAGTATTAATCTAATTGGGTACAATTGGCGGTCTTATCGCTAAAAAGCGATCTCTTCCAGACAACCCGTACCACTACCATGTATTTGACACAAACACTCATATATACTATGTTTATTCTTAAAGTCAAACTAATAGTGTAGCCTGGGCAAAAGTGGTGATTGTAGAAGTACATATAGTCTTTGACTACAGAACATTAATAATGTTCAAAATTATAATTAAAATGGTCGAATTTTGACCACTGGACAACCACTAGTAACAGCTAAAGACTTGTATCTTATAGTTTAGTAATCAGTTATTATCTCAATTACAGGCCACTAGGCCAGCTCGATCGGTGTGATACCATGCTCTCACCAAGTATCGGCTCGAAACGGTTAGCCTGAAGCTAACCGTGTTTCGTATTCGATGAGTGAGAGTTTCGATCTCCCACTTCCATCTCCCTCTATACCATATCCCATCCATCCATCCTGTCTGATCCCCCAATCCCTGTTTATCCCATCATTACCGACGAAGCGGACGAAACGCTATGCTTCCACATTCATCATACGCACCGCTGAAGAATGGAACTCTTTACCGTCGTCTGTTTTTCCCGAAAAATACAATCTAGGTGTCTTTAAGTCTCGCGTGAACAGTTACCCTCTAGGTAAGCGTGCTCCACCTTAGACTGCATTTCCTCCTGACATCAGGCGCAATATCGGTCAAACGCGAACCTATTCATTATAAAACATAATTAAAAATCCTTGTTATCCCGTCTACCTATCCCATTCCGTCTATTTTTGTTTATCTTGTTTTGCAAACGTCTATAGGTGACTGAAATCATTTTCGTTCTTAAAGTTCGCAATAAGAATAAAATATATTAAGGCATGGGAGATTATACCAAAGATGATAATAGCCCACTTAAAAATGTAAATATTTAGCTCCGTATATCATAATAAGAACATATGGCTAAATAAGCGCCACAGGTCATTGTACTCTCGTTATCAGTAGATTATCTTTTTTCAAATCATCTTGACCTATAGAGCCATCTTGATTATAACTTGTTGGGCCGGCTTGATCGGTTGTGATACTACGCTCTCATTGTATACTTGCGTCAAATGGTTTGCCTTGACCTAATCGTGTTTCATACCATGAGTGAGACCCGCTAAACTATTTTCCGCTTCCCTTATCCTATGTACCTCTATCCCAGTGGTTCCCAAACTCATTTTGTATACCGACCACTTTGAGAATAAATATTTTTTTACCGCCCCCATTATTTCACCTACTTAAAAAACACTATAAGGTCAAATTAATTGATTATTGAGAGCTACATTAGCGGAGATTAAACATTCATTCTAACTTTTTACTTTTACCTTTTTTTGTAGGTACCGTGTTTGTAAATTCTAGCTATTTAAAAAAATACACTGAATTACACTGTCAACGATGGAGAATACGATGCATATCTTTTAGCTTGTTCCGACACAATTTTCCCTTTTAATGCTGCTGTACTTTGTGTACCAGGAATCCCGCGGGAATTTTATGCCAAGCGTGGATGAAGTCGCAGGCATATTATGGTCATTTAAATATAATAGAAGAAATATTATATAGTAGTACCTATATAACAAATCCCCCGCTTTTTATAGCCTCTATTAAATTCTGCTTTAAAGTAGACATGGTAATATCGGCCCTAATTCTTTCAAACGTCAAAAGGCGACGGTACCACTTTACATCAGGGCCTTTTGCCTGTTCGCTCACTTCAGCCAATAACGTTTTCATGCCTTTATTTCAGGAGCCGTGGCATAGCAACAGGCATGGCAGCAGCGTTGAGCTACGTTATCTTTTTCATAGCTTCAAAAACTAACTACAATTTCGAAAATATCTTTACCCTCAGCGGAACTTTCGCCGTCTACGGTACATTCGGACTTGTTGGCACAATCTACCTCTACTTGTTTCTACCTGAGACCGAGAATAAAACTTTAGTGGAAATCGAAGCGTTTTATAAAGGGGATAAGAAAATATTCGCCGATGATTTTTTTATAAACGCCTTTAGGAAAAAGAAGAGCAAGCATACTGTAGAAAGTAATGATGCCGTTAAACCAATGTTATGATAAATAATATTTGAGTATTCGTACATACCATACCGTAAATACATTGGATTATGGAAAGTAACACTTAAATAAAAAAATCTTGCTTCGAAAACCTCCTAAGTACTTTAACCACTCGATGCCATGATAGCTATGGTTAGCGCATTCTCGTCGTAAATTCAAAGAACATTTGAAATCAGAAGCAGGCATTTTTTTCATTTTTTATTGCAGGAATTCAGCAGACAGGCAGACGGCCTAATTGATGGAACGCGGTTACCATCGCCTATTGACATTTGCAACACCAAAGGCGCTACAAATGCGCTGCTGCCCTCTTAAGGGAGACTGGAACCTGGTCACTAATGCCGGAACACAACTCAAGGTGGTTATGGCGACATATTTTAGATCAGGGGTGGTAGCCATCCAGTCGGGCCCATGCCCTCCCACTTGGCTGTGGGTTGTTTTGTCGCCTCTTACGACAAGCCACAGGAAATTGTATCCTTTCTGCGTTGCTGCACGGATAGTAGTAGTATGCATACAGCATTATTAGGCATTGTTCTAACCTAATGTGCATTGAAGCTTTCACATCTTGCACTTGCACATCAATATAGCCGATGTACCAATCCGCCTTGGACAAGCGTGGCGAGTATACTGACCATTCCGCTTTAAAAGGTAGCAAGCTCAGTATTGGCACATTTATGGACTGTTATTGCTTGGGCATTTGCCCGACTAGATGTGTACCACCCCTGGTCTAGAGTATGCCGTAACAACTTTGAGTTGTCTTCCGGCATCAGTGGACAGGTTCCAGTTTCCAGACAGCACGTCTATTGTTCCAACCACTTTCCATCACAGAGAGGCCGTCAGAGTGTCTGCAGGGCTTCAGTAATATTAAAAAAAAAACAACGTTGCAGGATTTATATAGCTGTGGGTATCATTGTTATAGAACAATATTAATATACAAATTGTACTTAATGTAATTATTCGTCCAAATAAAAAAAGTATTTATAAATGCACGAGACTAATGGATATGACAGAAAATACTATAATTATATAAACATTTACACTCCTCAGATGTAATGAAGAAGAAGAAATTAATGTTGTGATAGAGAAGACAGGGATTCTAGTAGTTTTAAGCTCTATATATAAGAATAGAATTTAAGATTTTGGGAACATAATATTGTGTTATTTAGAAAGAAGATATATAAATTAAATATTTTTCAAGGCATAGTTCAATTTGATCTAAGTGTAAAATTTGCGACTAACAACCACAAATTGTTATAGAATTAAATTCAAATTTAAGTGTTTTTTTGTAAAATTTACAGGATCTGAAACATGATTGTTACAATGAGGTTAATTAAAAATGATTTTATAAAATTTTTCGTCGTTTTCATTATAGTATCTGCCCATAAACGTACTATTGCTAAATTAGTAATTTAAACACGCAATCTGATTTGTTAGTGCAGCAGTGTGGGATCAAACACCGAGCAAATCAGGAATCGCTGATATAAATATAGGCGCTCGGCAAGCTTTCAATACCGCGTACATCGAGCATACCAGTTCCGCACCGCTGCTGCACCAACAAATCAGAAAACAGTTTAAAAGCTCGCAAAGATGATAGACAAAGAGGTACAGTCAAGACAACTGTTTGTCAAAAAAAGTTACTGTTAAGAACTACTAAATTATCAATATTTTTAGCGTGACAATAATCTAGTACGTAAATTTATTTAGGCTGGTGTGCACCGAAATTTAACCGACGGCTAACCAAAAATAATCACTGTTTTTATATACATTTTTGGCGATTATCTTATTTTAACCAACGGTTAAAAGTTAGTGCACACCAGCCTTAGTCTAGTAACAAAAGACATGGTGATAGGTATATAGGTAAGTACTTAAGTTAATTTATAACTTGTAAAATGCATTTAAAATTATATGAATACGAACAAGGAATATCTAATGATATTCTTATGATGATGATATCTAATGATATTCCTTGTTGTTTAACATAAAAAATCATGTCATAAAACAATTAAAATAATTTTATTGTACAAACTCATCATCAATTGAATACTCTGCGTCTTGCAAAACTTTAAAAATATCTCGAACTTCATTTTTCTTTGTTGTCAACCAAGTCTTTGGTCTGTCACAATTGGTTTTGCATTCTTTACTCTTGACTAACTTTAGGCCTTTTATTTCTTTAGCTTCAGCACTTTTTTCATAAAAATCATAATATTCAATTGATACACTTCTGCGTTTGTTGCCGCTGTTGAGGTTATTGTTTCCAATATTGTACCTGGCTTTTCTGTAGTTGCATCTGGTAAACTCTTGCAAATAATTTGATCAAAACCTGAAATCATGATTTGAATCTAAAACTATTGCTTAGATGACGAGAGAAATTTGGGTGATAAAATTTCTATAAATTTCTAAGAAATCCATTTAAGAAAATTCTATCTCAGTTGTACATAGGTCTACATAATTTTCTGGTAAACACATATTGAATTGAAGGTAAAGCCAAGGAAGGTAGAAACATCGCTTCAGTGAATTTTAGATAACCAAACCTAAAATATTATTTCAAGGCATAATACAAGTCGATGAACTTGTTGAGCTTTTGACTTTCCCTCTTAAAATTTTATTGAAAAGAAAGATGGTAAATAAAACACCTTTTATAGATAGTTACTAATTTATTTTTTCATAAATTTGTTATTTTAAACAAGTCGTTTTTTCCATATTTTTGTAATCCAAGTGACCGGTCGTTCACAGTTTGAATGACACGGTGTGGGATACCACCATATAAAACCAGTTGTTGCTGGTTCATGGATAGTTAAAGCTATTTTTTTAGCATTAAATTCCCCTGTATCCGGACTATATATTTCATGACGTGTTGAAGAAGCCTCTGTTGTATATACTATTGGTCTATAACTTAATACTGAATGCGTCGAAATTGGGTTAGGATCAGGTTTTGTTGTAATAGTTTTAGGGTCGGTTATATCGTATGTTGTGTTTATCAATTTTCTTTCCTTAGTAGGTTTAGAATTATTTTCAGAATTCTGTTTTGGTAATTGAGTAACTTTTCTAGTGCTTGATGGTGTGCTTATGTAAGTTTTCGATGATTTGGTTAAGGGAAATTTTAATGTAAGGTCATAGACACCCTTCTTGAAATTTCCGTGTATTTAACGCTTTTTGATATCCTTTTCCAAGTGTGTGATCTGTTAAAATGTCAGTAGTATCACGGTTTTTAGTTGTGGTGCCCCAGGTAATTGGTTTATTGCAATGTATTATTACCGATTTTGTTGGCTCAGTTGAAGTAGAATCTGGAATTTTTTGACTAATGAAAGTAGCTATAATTATAGTTTCATTATAAACTGGTCTACTTATATTGGATGTTCCTATTCTATGGAACGATTTTGATACTGGTAAGTTGATTTGACAATGCATTGCAGTGTTCATATCAGATAGAATTTGTGAAAATTTCTTGGGAGTGCTTCTGCCATGTGAATTATAAATAATGTCTTCTCTGAAGTGTTTAGGGGTTTTAATTTGATTTTCATCGTTAATTTTTTATACTTGGTATTATATTAATAGACGATGACGTAACTTTATCTTTTGATTATAATTTTTGAATTCACCATTTAAAGGCGACGTTTTTTGAGAATATATAGCACATTTACAACTGTGTATATTTGTAGTATCTTTTTTCAATGTAGCAGTAACAAATGTATGTTAACTTAATGGTAGCACAAAGTTCACAAGTTTTCTTGATTGTTATCAATTCAGTACTTGTATTTTCAAGCTCCATGCGATTATAATCTATTATTTTTATAATTGTCCCAGTAGCAAATGTTTCATCATTACTATTAGTACTACCTGTTAGTTGTAAATAACAATTTTGAGGTCCTTCTAAAGGTTCAAAACAAAATACATTATAAGTTTCTTGATAACCTGAAAATGAATATAAATTTTGAAAAAACAAATTGGCAACTATTATAATAATACTTATTGCCATATAAATACTTTTAAGTCTTTATATCGCAAAGTAAATAAGAATCTTGCTACCTAAAGTTTTTTTAAGTAGAAAACACTAATTTTAATTGATATTTAAATCTGCGAATAAGTGATTAATTTGATTAATTGATGTATTTAAAAATAATGAAGAAATATTTAGAAGTATATTTTTATTAGTGTTTTGAAAATTATGATTCGATGTTTTTGTAATGGTTGTTAATTCACGGATCTTTGGTTATCAGATTAAGACGCATGTAACAAATAACGTGTATTTTAAAATAGAATGATTAAATAATATTCAAACTAACATTAACACGTTTAAAGTAGTTTACAAGCTAGTATGTCAACGATCTTCTAAGAACCAATTAAAGTGCACGTGACAAGGCCCATTAAAATCTAATAAATTAGAGCAAAATCAATAGACGTTTATATTTTCGAAAAACGATTTATATTATACTTATTGTGCCTGAGTTCAAATACATCCTAAATTTTTCTGTGTGTTCCAATAGGAATCGCATTGTATCGCTGCATATTCTGAAAGGGAAACACATAAAACATGAATATTAAGCTTTATCTGTAATTTATTGAGTTTACTCTAATTTATAATATAAGAGCCAGTAAACTCTACTTTAGTCTTTTAACACGTTTTATTGGCAACCAAAAACTCTTTGCGTCTGTTAACTTTTATCATACTAGAAATTATATGAATTAAAATTATACACATCACGTCTAATGTAATAAACATTGATGTTAAGTTTAGATAGTTTGTTATGCCAGCATTATCTCTTTTGTTATTTATTGAGTTGCCAACGATAGTTCCTGCACGTTCTCTATGGTATCTCTTTAATAACCCTGTCCCTTTTTGATTTTCCTACCAATGAGAATCAGGCAAATATACCCCACTGCATTAATTATGAACATATTATAAAATATACACGTGTTTTACTTCCGCGATGTATTCTTGATCTTAAGCCGTTTATCAATAAATATTATTTTTTTTTATAAATCAACCTTTTTATAGAATCTATTTATTAGTAATTATGAATTAATGTGACCCCGTGCTGCAAATATAGTATTGAATTCTAGTATGCTGATGATGAAATAAATACTCATGTCGATGCCACGAAAAACAAAAATCAAAGTATACTTACGGGTCCCAAAATCACAGTTGTATTCATACATGTCGCATTGGTCCAAGAACGACCGCTTCTTGCAACCACCAGGTTCTGTTGCACACACCATTCGGTTATCGTGTACGCATGTTATAGCCAAATGACAGTAGTTTACTAGCTAGAAATTAAAGTAGGAGTCAATTAATCCTTACACTTGTAATTTTGGTCTTTTAAGCATCTAAGGGTAAAGAAGCACGATTGTCAATACCGAACTCTACCTGTCCCTCCTTTCCAATTTAAACGTGTAAGATTAGGCTTATAATGGATGTTTTTATATTTTGCTATACGTTGTTACCTAGGTCACGGTTAAGTGAATTCAGTTAATATATTTCGACCATTTAATGACTCTAGAAACTCCTAAATATTTAATCAGAAACGAGGATATCCATAAGAGACTCAAGGTTATGGGTATTTGGTTAGTTCAGAAAATTTGTAAACTGAAGTAGCAATGGACCGTTTGCATTTATAGCAGGACCGATGGCCGATGATCTAATAGGGATCTAATAGGTGGCCTAAAGGTCTTCCGCAGATTTATATATTGTGATTTTGATAAGTCCGAAAATAAAGTAAAACTTTATTTTATGCCTTACATCTATCAGCGTACCTAGGAACGTGTCAATTTTACTAATCGATTCTCCTAAAGCGACCGCTTTCAGTCCTCACACGAACCCTGATGTAGAGAATGTGCCTTGGCAATTGTAGTGTAGGATACTCTCCAGCCCAGTAAGCCCAAAATCTACATAAGGTTACTACTGGATGCTGGATAAGAAGAGCTGATCAGTATATGTGGCGCAAACTTAGGAAAGTCTATGTGTAGTAGTATCTGGACAACGATTGATTCACAATGAGACGATAGATTTCTTTAGTGTGTTTTAAGATTCTGTAGGTTCTTCAGGGGAATTCTCTAATAGATTATTGTTCCCCAGCTGCAAATTGTCACTACAATTGAAGCTATTTAGTTCTGAGATTTGTGACCAAGCTCGTGCGTTTACTTGAACGTAGGATGGCCATAGCAGCAAGCATAGGAGCAGTTTAAAGATAGAGGGTTAGGTAGATTAATGAAGACCGACACACAAATTTATTATACCTCATTTTGATTAATTACTATCTTAATTTTCAAAGCAGTCATTAGGAGTTTTTGGTTACCTACCTCTAATAAGCGAATTCATTAGCACTGTTTATGTTAATGAATTCGCATGCCCTCATCGTACAGTCGTTGTTTTACGACTGTTCGACGAGGGTTACCTAAACCTAATATTTTAAACCCGCATGTATGTAAATAAACGAAATTTGTAGACAGTACGCTTTAAAAAAAATATAATGTATGTAATAATAGAAATCTAAATGAATCTAGAATATCTAAATGATCCACATGATTACATGAATAGATAGAGGATTGTATATGGCATAAGGGTTCTGTTTCTGGTACAAATAGCTACGGAGCCATAAAAATAATTATGATCCCTATTGGAAACATCGGTTAACATCATATATATTTACATACATAATAAAGTTTTAAAAATGCCGTGTCTGTACATTGAAGCTTTAATAAAAACTGGAATAGACAATATATATATATATATATATATGATGGAACACGATGCATTTTTTTAGATTTCTTTTCAAACTGTCTGTTTATCTGTTTTTATGTGATTCACGTACTAAAAAGTACTAAGTCGATTTCGATGCAGTTTTCGCTGATCGACGGCTAATTTTTAGACTTGAACTCCGCGCTACTTTTTATCTTGGGCATCCCACGGGAATTTTACTGGGAATTATTTAAAATGGCCCGATTAAAATAAAATCGAATTGCAATGTGTTTTGTTTTTTTTTGCAGGAGTTCAGCAGACAGGCAGACGGCCCACTTGGTGGATAGCGGTTACCATCGCCTATGGACATTTGTAACACCAAAGGTACTACTAATGCGCTGCTGCTCTCTTGAAGGAGACTGGAGCCTGGTCACTAATGCCGGAACACAACTAAGGGTTGTTATGGCGACATACTTTAGACCAGGGGTGGTAGCCATCCAGTCGGGCAAATGCCCTACCACCTGGCTGTGGGTTGTTTTGTCGCCTCTTACGACAGGCCGCCCGGCCGCAGGAATTTGTATTCTTTCTCCGTTCCTGCACGGATAAAACTTTACTGATCGATAGCAAATTAATAAAAAGTGTGATATTTTTATCCCGGGAATCGAGCGAGAATTTTCCCGGGAGCGGTTTGAAGTTGTTTAGATTCATAAAAATTAGCTTATTCTGTCAGTTTTTAATTGCTGCGATTTTGTGTCCCGGGAAACCCGAAGGAATTTCAAGTCAAGCATGGATAAAATCGCGGTCTACTCGTAGTCATGTACATACAAATAACCTACCATCAGAATTTTGTTAGTAAGTGCAATTTCCTGTTTTCAAAATCTAGGGCATGCTACATCTGTATATATACACACTTACAACACACACAATCCAGTTAACATATCCTCAACAACACGTGATTCAAGATGACCAAGAATAAGTCACGTTTTGGTCACACCAGGCCTTGAACATTAATGTTCTCATTTATTACTTTTTGCTGTTAGACTGTTTAAAACATCACAAGATTTAAATCTTTTAAATTTGTTTCTAACGTTTTCAAAATATAATTACGTGTTTTTTGAGTTTCATTTTGATTCTGGCTCGTTATCTCTTGTAGGAGCTAAGGACTTGAGTGCTAATGTTAGAAGTATTAAAGGCATGAAGTCGGAAAAAATGTACTCCAGTTTCCAGGTGAAACTACAGCACATCTCTCTACTTACCTCGACCAATTGCATCTGTTGGTCCTTCGCTGTTCTTTTATAGTTTTTTGGGAGGAGGGGGAATCACCATTTTTCATTCCCATTCTTTTAACATTACGAATCGTAGGTACCAACTAGCTCTTCAGGATACTAGCTCTTAGGGATATACAGTACGGAGACAATGGGGACTGGGCTATTGACGTGTATTCTTATATTACATCACCCATATATGTCATACATAGATATAGCTTTAGTTCTATAAACAAACATCTCAATAGCCCAGTCCCCATTGTCTCCATTGTATCCCTGCATGGACTGGAATACGCCAGAGTAGAATTATTTCCATAATTTTTCTCCGCACACGGACAAGAATAAATCTTGAAGTCACGCACAAGAAGAATAAGTTTTGTCTTTCTGGACGAGACTTACTGTGCCGTTGCTAAAGGATTGAGAAGGAGATTGGGCTTAAAAACGATGGTATGAATCGATCAATCGAAACGATGATATAAAATTTTTCTGTATATATTTACAATGTATATAGGAATAATCGCCGTCATGTGTCATAGCACTCATAGCACATTTAAAGTATAATAGAATAAGTTTTGAGCTTGCCATGGTCTCCTGGAAGCTATGCAAAAGTTCGGATCATTATTAGAACCGATCAAAAACAACCCACTAAACTTTTGACGCGATATCCGGGTTTGTCCTAATATGTATACAAAGTATATGAAAAATATTTAGTACTAGATCTATGAAAGATGAATAAAAAAAAATTAGCATTAAGAAAAATAAGTCAAATAGATTATAACGAAAAGATTAAATGCAATAGCCTTAACAAATAAATGCATTAAATTAATTACGTATGTTAGGTGTTGTTTCGTCCATTGAACTGAAGTAAGCACTGAAAAACAAAGATACACATGTATGTATCTTTATCGCAAGTGGTGTTTTTATTTACGAAATACAGTATATGATTTGCTGACATTTTATTACGTTCACATATGATATCTTAGCTGTCTGTTTTATAAATTTCATACAAAATTCCTTCATTTTCAAGACAATATACATGTACCTAGTACATAGAATATAATGTACATAAAATACAATATAATGATATGTAATTTTATGTAATTAGTATATATTATATTGCATATAGCTATGTTTATTATTTTTAAATAGTTGCATATTATCGCCATATATTATATATCGACGGTTAAAAGGTAATAGGGTATAAGCGACAAAAACTAAATTGTTCAGGAGAGCAGTTTAAAGTTTAAAATTTCAGAAAAATGGAGATAACTTTTTCATTTCTTGTCATATCGTGAAAATGGAAACAGCTCTAGAATAAAAAAAAATAAAAGCATTAAATGGTAGTTTTATTTATTTGATTCCACGTTGTTTTATGTGGTTTAATGTCGCTTAAATCAATTGATCTTATTTTCTTTATGGAGTAATTCGGCATAAGTGACATCTACATAGAAAAAAACGAAGGGTAGAGTAGACTTAGCTACATTTGACATCCTTATATCAAGAGGTAATAGGGCATAAGTTACATGACTGCAGAATAACATAAAAGGGTAAAAAGTATAAGTGGTAATTCTTATTATTATACCAAAAGGTAATGGAGCATAAGAAACAGTGTTTAGCAAAGAAATCAGTAGGATGTTTGTAAACTTAAACTTGTAAATGGTAGTAGTGTATAACCGACGCTTAATGTCTTTGACGACAATGATAAAGAGGCATTAGTTCCAGCTTTCAAAACAGGTACTAATGGTAAATAGTAGTATAGGCCTGGAGCTTTTACGGCAGTAAAAAGTAAAAATGTATTACCGACTATAACCCAAAAGTGATGCCATTTTTAGAGGTACAAGCGCCTTTAGAGTAAAAAAAGGCCCAAAATTCGGTCGGTTAAATGAAATGACACTTCAAAAACGCAGTTTTTTGCTTGGGCATAAACGACACGAAAGTCATCGTAGAGCCATGGGAGTGAGCGCATTCGAAAGAGCGAAAAATTTTAAGTAGGATGGCATTCATAACTCATTTTCGACCAAAATGTCGCTTATGCCCTATTACCTTTTAACCGTCGATATGTATATAACTTATGTGTATATTTGTATATATAGTATATATTTATTAATAAGTAGTTATATATTTATTAATAAAATTGAAGTAATCGTACAATAATTATGTATACCACCATCGCCACTTCTAATCGGAATATTCTTGCCACGGGTTGTCTGGAAGAGATCGCTTTTCAGCGATAAGACCGCCCTTTGTACCCTACTATAATAATACTAGTTCGTAAGTTTTTCTGTAATGGTGTACAATAAAGTTTTATCTATCTATCTATCTATAGAACTAGACTCTGATAAAAAAAGTCTAGTAACCCCACACGCATCTATTCCAGCCAATTAATCTCCGTGATAAGTGTACATGTCTTATTAATTCCTGGCATTTCGTAAATATTGTTTAAAAATCCGATCTGCAAAATTAAAGATCGAATTTCATTAAAAATCGGTTAATACTCTATACCATGAAGGAAAAGCAAGAATTTAGAAAACTCACTTTCACTTGGACAATAAATAATAAAAAAATGGTTAACAAATCAGCAGACTAACCACACCTGCATATTCATATTCAAAGTAAATTATACTTTCCTGTAGAATCGGTAATATGGAACGGAGCACTCTGGAACTGGTCCCATACACCTGGACCTGGCTAAATAAAACTGCCTTCCAAGACTAAGTTGGCCAACTATATACAGAAAAGTCAACAATTTAATAATACTTGCAACGATTTAATCTTACCTGCTAAAATTAAAAATAACATTGTATAAATATTTCACGTCTACATTTTGCCTTCTTTTTACCATATATATACATTATTACTGTTTTAGCTATAACTTTTACGATTTTCGCAATACTATTGCGACTACTAGAGCAATAACACTTCGATAGTATTTATTTTCAGAATTGTTGTATAATATTCAAATGTTATATTTATTATATTTGGCATAGAGCATACGCTGAACGCGAGATTAGGTACGATTGCAGTATAGGGATGAGTAATATTGGAATTAGTGATGTAGGCAACAGACGATCTTCACCTATTAAAAATTTTGGGCCCATTATTTATCTGTGTAGTCGGCGGGCAAACAAATACATTGAATAACCCCAAATTAAGTAAGTCACGCTTCTGTTATGGGTAGTATGCAACGTACTACTCTGGGGGCGATTCCAGACACGCAGACCATAGTACCTATATAACGGAAAATTTGTTTCCGAAATTTACCAGCCAAGCTAGCAAAGGCTTGCCCACTCAAAAGCAGAAGCCTTCAAATTATGGACGACTCTTCTGCTTTTTCCGATTTGAATTCCTACAGTTTTAATCTCTAAGTAGCATCAAGTATCCATAAAGCCATTTTTAGGAAGAAAAGAAAATGTTGTCTACATTTCTTTTCTTACATTCATAATTGTTGGAATCTCCACCAACAAGTTTATGTTGTGGCTGATGAGGTTTGTTACTGGCCACAATGCATTATTTTTAAATATGGAACATTGATGTTCTTTTGTTATATATTATCTATTTCTTTTTCTCCGTTACAATCGTCATATGTTTCATACGTGCAGTTTTTTATTATTTAAGAAGTGTTTAACAGTAATTATAGTTTTATAATTTGAGTAATATAGATTGGTTGTCACTTAATTCTGCGAATTTATATCTTCAGAAATATGGTAATGAGCAAGCGCCAAGGCCCAATTATGTTATTAATATCTCGTCAAAATCGCCAGACACCAGTCTCTCAATCGTAAGTTTGCTTGATTTTCGTATTCTGTTAATTCCAATGACGTGCCACTCTATCTTTAAAAATATTTATAAGCCAAAACTCGCGAAGTTTATTTTCTAAAATGGTAATACCAATATTTCCTACTATTATTCTGCCGTTACTAAATGGAGAAGATATTACAAATTTAATAGAATAGAAAAGAATGGGCCCCAGGTCTAATGATGGATTACACGTGATCTGTGTGATGTGGTCCATCTCATTAATACAAATGCCATGATTAATTTTTGTTTTACAATGCAAACACAATCCCAACTAAAATACTTTAGCAAATTACACGCGGTCACGTGTCAGTACGAACACACGGCAAAACATTTGTATCATTAATGAATAACAGTTGTGGTTTGCTTAATTAACATGCAGAGTATAGGCTGAAATTGTTTGATATTTTTTTTGGTCATCTTCACAATCTGGGCATGAATTTAAATGATTTTAAACGGTTTTACTAACATGACTTGATTATATTCATTTAAAGAAACCCAATGAAATTTTCATCATCAAGGTAAAGAAACCTGACAACCCAATTCCTACCGAGTTCCTAACGTCTGATAAAGACACACATATACCTGAATGGCAATACAATAATTTAATATTTTTTATATTTTCTAATTATATAAATAACTATAATATGCCCGCGACTTTGTCTACGCTTGACTTAAAATTCACGCGGGATTCCTGGTACACAAAATACCGCGCAGCATTTGAAAAATAATGTAATTTTAGTGAAAATAAGCAAATTTTTACGCAATCGAAAATCTATAAACCAATCCCGGGATAAAAAAAATCACCTTTTTACTACATTAAATTTGCTATTGATCAATAAAAAATCACATTCGGTTTTTTTATCTGACCATTTATCATCATTCCCAGAAAATGCATGCATTCCAATGCAGCGGGATTCCCAGAGTGAAAAGTAGTGTAGAGTTCAAGTTCAACGGCCCAATAATTTTTACGTGAATCCCAAACAAACAAACAAAGCGACGAGCAGACAAGAAATCTGCATAAATTGGGTAGCATTCTACATCATGTATATAATCTATTCCAATTGTTTTTTATTATTTCTTTTAATATACAGACACAGCATGTTTAGAATTTTATAATATTTAACATTAAAATTATATGTAGTTTGAAAAATAATACATTTTACTATCAATGGGAACTTATAAGTAATTTGATAAAGTATCTGAAGAAGAAAATATTTTAAAGTATTTTTTTCTATAATATGAAACACTTATAGGCTTTTTTCACAATAAAATATTTTTTATCAAACACTATTTGTAACAGTTAAGTTCACACTCATTTTCTCATTGCTAATAGAGTGTGTTACTTTTATTTGAATGAACCTGTTATTTTATCACTAATATATGTATTTAGAGTACATTTTCGGCTTTCAATGGATACCTGATTTACTGGTCTTTAAGTGGTAAACTGAAATTGAATATACCGATAGTACCTACAGAAGATTCAAATCAAAGAAGGATAAATATTTCGTGTCGGAAAATAATGCATAGAATAGTAATACACTTGTTTGTTACATATAACCAAACTATGAAAATATAGCAGGTATACGAAAACGTATAACTTCTTACGCACTAGGTCAAGAGCAAATACAGCGGTGATATTCAGTTTCAACCAGTTACATTGGACGCAAATTAGTAAATTAATGTTTACTTTGAATACCATGCTAAATACTAATGACAATACTGGGAAGTTTCTTTAAACAGCGATAACACGTTGCGAAGCACGTTTTCAGTTTTTAATGCAATTTTTCGAAATTTCTTTATTCGTATAATGTACTCTTTGATTTCCTTTCAGGGCACTACGTACCCTCGCGTGGCCCCAAAAAAAGTCCTGTATATACCTTTCAAAAAGTGTTCTCGAGTTAGACTTATTTTGAATAAACCACTTTTGGATTTGAACTTGAATGGCGATGAAGAAAGTAAATCCATTGAAGAATGTGACTGTGCAATTTGTCAGAATAATTCCATTGTCAGGCAAATACGACGAGACTGTGATTATTCAAATATTAAACTATAAGTTTATTGCATTTTCTACAGGCATCCACTTGTTGATTATTATTGTAAAATTTACGATAGTTAAATATAACGTTTAAGTTTAATCCGTACTTGACCGACATTTTAGTCTCTTAACTTCCTTCCCGTGAAAAGTTATCAGTTTTATTGCCTTATAAAAATGTTAAGAACCATCTGTAATTAATTTAATGTAATAAAAACTGTTTGAATAAAGACAAACATGTCCAAATATGTTTACTTCTCGGTTCAGTTACTTCGTAATTTTTTAAAAGAAAGTAATAGGTTTGCTGAATCATTAATAATTTTAATTTATTTATCCGAAGGTATGAATATTATTGTAATAAGCCATCCCACCAGTTAACCTTTATCATATTCGCATCGCAAGAGTAGAACTCGTTGCCGCAGACTGTCTACCCCGATCTAAAACACCACTATTAAATTGTACCTGTGTACCTAATTCATTGCATAAAAGATGTTATGTAATGTAAAAAATATCCGTCCAGGAACGGAGAAAGATTAAAACTTGCTTCGGCCGTCGGCCTGTTGTAAGAGCGACAAAACAACCAACAGCCAAGTAACAGGATGTTTGCCCGTGTGGATGGGTAGTCTAGAGAATGCCGCCATAACAACCTTTGTAACTTTTTAAAGCGATGTTCACCATCACTTGGATAATTTTTCACTGAATGTTTACATATGCTAAAAACCTAGTCAACTTTATTTGTTAGTAGAGAATTAAACCCTAGATAAAGATAAAAAATAGAAACAAAACAACATTTTTAAAATTAAATAATTACCTGATTCAGAGAGCCACGATACTGCTGTAAATGCAGGCCAAATAGAATAGAATACATTGTTAAACTGTGTACATAAAAGTGGTATAATTAGAATGAAAAAGCAACAGTTGGCCCAATGAGAACGTATAATAACATTTGTTACCTACATAATTACAATTAATAAAAAAAATCAATATCAGAAGATATTAGGTAATAAATTGGTTTCATTCAGTCTACGCGTGTCAAATGACCATGACAATGCTGTTGGACAAACAGCCTGCCGTCTTCACAAGCTCATTTTAAACAGATCAAATCTTTAATTCTGAAATTCAAAGTATATACAAATGATTATCTCCTTCGTCCTCTACATCTCATTTAAATTCATCTGCGTGTACACATAAGACGTCTTTGTAATTTAAATATTTTTTAAAGAAACATTTTTCGTGCTTTAATGTTGAAAATTAAATGTTTTATAAGTGTGATTGTTACGAATATGTTCTGTAAACAAGACTAATAATTTGACTGCGGTTGTAGATTTTTTTATTTAATTTTAATTGCTACTTTTTAATTATTTAAAATGGTGCACTACCCCCCCGTTGATGGAATCGGCCCTCCTGTCACCAGAGTAAAATCAATTGCAGCACAAGTAAGTTATAATTAATATCATAATAATATTATAATTTAGTTATTTAAAAATAATTTTGTCATGAATATAATTATATAATATTTTGTCATAATGTTTTAATATAATTTAAAATTTAACTCCATACAATTTATATCACATTTCTACCAATGGTAAAACAAATGAATGAATAGCAAGATATAGGAACCGGCCATTTATAAGAATCATTACAATCGCTTCCTGTGGGCAGCCCCGGATCGAGGGGTGGCCAAGCCGGGGGTGCCAATTCAAGAGGGCAAATTCAAACTTCGCAAAACAAATACACAACTCATCATTAACGCAACTTTAACCACTGAGACATCCAGTACTTTAAGCAGATAAAATACTTTTCGCGGGGCGCGTAGGCATAGGTTAAAACCTACAGACGCACGCGTGCGCAGCGACCAGTGCAGTGGGCAAGTGAATCCCGCTCACATTTGAAGGAGCTCACAATCCGTCCGATAATGTGCGAAAGGGATGAAGCTATATTTGGAAACGAATTAAAACATACGTACTACACGTCCACGTGTGTAGGTACATTTGTAAAACAATACGTTTAACACAGAAAGAGCAGCACTAGATCGATAATTGTGGTGTTCTTTCCGGGAGGCCTATGTCCATAGTGTCCACAGTGGGCGTCTGATCGCTGAAATGGCTGAGGTAAAAATATAGGCGAGCGGGGGCAGCATTTTTCAGTTATTGCTCCCCCTCGAAAAATTCAAGATTCCGGGCTGATTGTGAATTTCGAAATCGTACTGCCTAATTATCCAAACTATTAGCATTGCATCGTGTTTCTTGTAAAATTTCATTAGCAAAATAAGGTAAATAATATCTACTTTGTACACTTTAAAAGAATACTAAAATTATTCATAGTCAACCTTTAACATGAGATTTGTAAGTATTTAATTTTGGTGTAGCCTCAGTTGAAAGAATAAAAGTACCTACACACGAAGCCTACGTAAGCACAAATGAATTGAAGCGTCTCATTAAACCAGTGTGCGTAACGTATGAAGTAAATATACGTATGTAGTAAGCTTATGTATGGTTTGCATCTGTGTGGTTTTAATGATAAGAAAAAATACACTTTTTGGATTTATATTACGGGTCACTCGTCGGCGCCGTGTACAATACATACATGGAACCCAATTAGCATTTGTTATGCCTATTGGTAGTATGACGTCTGCTGACGCAGGGTACAAGGTCATCGTGGCATACTACCAAAATCTAGGTTACTGCTGACTTCGCACGAAGCCCAGAAGACTGACGCACGAGCCATGGCTCAAAGTAACGCTCTTAATTCTCATATTGAATCGACGACTAGTTGATAATATTGGATATAGTATTTTAATTGTAATACTGTAACATTAAATTTAATTGTATGTTTTTGACGACCACTTGCCATAAAAATGGCCCGGACATTTGGAGGGCTTGCGCGGGGCCATGGAAAGGCCAACACGTAGAGGCCCTTTGACAAAGACCGGCGATTATCCCTGTCTACACATATAATAATGCACCCAAGGACAAGCCCCGGCCAGTGTAGGACTATTGTGTGGTACTAAGGGTCTGGGAATATGGGGACTATGGCGTCTGCCCATCACAATACTCAGGGAAAATGGAAAAATGGGCAGACGGTGACTCGCCACTCCCTGCATGGGCCCCAAAAAATGCCATAGAAAGCAGGGGCGATATGGATGTGAGTGGCTAAGGGGTGTAGAGAGCTGGGCTGTAGGTTCACCGAAGCTACATCTGACGTGATGCCATTTATCAATTCCACCCCTGGAGCTTGAATCTTAGCTCGAGCGATCTCCACTCCGAGCCGGCTGGTTAAGGCAAGCACGGAGGTGGGGGCCTTGCCTTGGCCCCCGGAGTCAGGTACGATGTGTCGCTACTCATCTAAGGCTTCGCCACAAAGCCCGCCTGCGGGATAATTGTATGTATTATTGTAATAATGTAACGTTGGCCCCATTGGGGCTATAGGGACGTGAGGCTTATCGACTTTATCGAGGCCTTTCAAGGTGATTGAAAGAATTCTCGCGTGACCAAACGGCTGGCCTATATTCAGGGCTACGGATTAACGTTGCCATACTACGTGGGAATACGGTCAGCATTTTGGGAACGCTCCCCATCGATAAAGATCTGGACTACATTTTTTATTTTTAAATATGTTTATAATAGTATTTAATTTTTAAGATACTTTAGTTTATAATTTAGTTATATCTTTTAGTTTAATGATGCTTTGTCTAAGTTATTTAATATAAGCTTGTCTCATTTGAACGTTACTTTAAAGCATCCTGAAATCCTTTGTTACGCTTTAAGATTCAGCCATAACCGAATAATTCGAAACGCCAAAACTATTCCTAGAATTAAAAGTATTTTTAGTCCACCTGCGTTAGTAATCGTAATTCATTAGAACATATTTATTTATTATGGAAAAAATATATGCACACAAAGTATTAACGCAACATCGCGGTAAGATAGTTCTGACATTTTATTTTATCTCGAGCGAAAGCGTGACACAAGTAAACAAATAAGTTTTATATTGTGAGAAATTGAAGGACCGTTTGACATTGTTTTGAGATAAAACCCGTGAAGTAGTAAAAAACAATGTTGTACAAACCATCGAAACATTTTTATGTGCAGTTCAATAAATAGCCTACAATCAAGAAAATGAAGTAAAGTTTTATGATTGCATGTGTATGGACAATAATATAATATTTGGCATATAACCTCGTTGACTAAAAAACTCGAGCCTTTACAATTACAATGTATTGTTTTTTTTTATGTATAGCGTCGTATTTTTTAAGGCAATATATCTTTTTTTATTTGAAAGAAAGAAAGAAAAAAAACTTTATTTGCAAAAAAATAGCGACGTAATTACATTCCATATATATTGTTATACACAGAGCATTTTCATAGCATATTTCTCCTTTCTTCTATATAAAGGTACTTCGGATTGATTTTTTCGCATTAATTTACTTTTTAACATATAGATGCCAATCTTGATATACAAAAATGAATGTTTGCTTGTATGTCCTTTATAGAATTGTAAACTATACATTTGATCATGTAATGATGTTTAGCAAAGTTGTGCATGAGCCAGAGAAGGTTTCTGAGTTGGTTCACAATTTGACCCGGTAGGTGGTGCTGCTGTCGGCATATCGATTGAAGCTTTTCCGGCAGGACAACGTCTGCCGGGATAGCTGGTTTACATATATTCATCTGTGCAGGAACTAACAAAGAATACCTTAATTTTCCGGCGGCCTTGCGACCTGTCGTAACAAATGTTGCCTAACTATTTGAATAAGTATTGAACGAATAGTTTCTTGACTTTCTATCCTACATTTAACTGTAAAAAATAAAGTGTTTAAGTAAGATTCCTTCATGAAAAGTTTTGCTAGAAGGCAAAGTTAGAATTTTATTACGGCAAGGGATATTGAGTACGGGTGGGTGCATTATGGCTGTCCTTCGAAGCGGCCTCGCTACTCGCCGGATCCCCACCATGGAACCTCGAAGCCAGGGTCCTCGCGTCACTTTACCAATGGCGCAAGGAGGCCCTGGCGAGGGCACGAGACCGGCTCCTCAGGAGACTGAGGCCTGCCGGTCGGAGCTCCGTGACGTCGCCATGGTGGTCTGGGAAGAACGCCTCAGACATCCCAGCGCGGGCCTCGCCACCATCGAAGCGGTGAGGCCTGTTCTGCAGACTGGACAAGACGTAGACACGGCACCCTGACGTTTCGGCTGACACAGGTCCTCTCGGGCATGGCTGCTTCGGGAGGTACCTGTGTTGCATAGGCGTGAGCCGACATCAGGGTGCCATCACTGCGACACCGGCGACGAGGATACGGCGCTGCACACACTCCACGAGTGTCCTGCCTGGACAGAGCAGCGCCGAGACCTCGTCGCCGTCACCGGACCTGACCTCTCGCTCCCGGCCATGGTACGCACCATGGTCGGGAGCTCAACCGGATGGGACGCCGTCTCCTCCTTCTGCGAGCGCGTTATGCTTGCAAAGGAGGAGGCGGAGCGGGAGCGTGAGCGGACGTCCTTGCTCCGCTCCCGCCAAAGAAGGACGCGCCGACGCCGGAGGGCGGACTTCGACCTTCGGCCACCGTAAGCGGGCGGCGCGGGTGGGGCCCCTTGGGGTATAGGGGTTCTTACTCACCCGCATATGCCGTCGAGATGAGAGCGCGAGTGTTCCGCGCGCGCTCATCTCTCCTTCCGTGGGGCGCGTTACAGACCGCCCCACGCCAAAGGGAGGATGACGATGCCGGGGGATGAGTCCCTCGGCAATGGAAGAGGCCTCGTGAGGGGGGCCCACGCCTGCCAGGGCTGCGGAGAGGCTAGGTCATATACCCGTAGCCCTGGCATAAGGCGAAGGACGGAACACCAGGGGTTTTAGTGGGTATCCCTAACCGGGAGTGGCAATAGCATGGCACCAGTTCTGACTGGCATGCTAGTGCCACCCCGATCTGGCGAATCCCACACTAGGTCGCGAATTATCCCCCAGGTTCTGCCCTTGTCGCGGCTTAGTCCTCATCGGATTCCCCTGGTAAAAAAAAAAAAAAAAAAGGTGCATTATGGCACGCCAGGACCTCGCGGAGTAAAGAGGTAATGTACCCGTGGCGCTGTCATAAAAGCGAAGGGCAGAACACCGAGGATATTTAGGGATACACATCCCAGACTCCGGTGTCACTTCCTTCGCGGTGATCTGTCCTCAATTGGATATACCCTAGCTAAAAAAATGCTTGATACATACTCCGCTGCTTGGGGATAGACAGGAACCTTCTTGGTATTCCATCGATCACTCTGATGGCCTGGCTACGAAGTTGGGCTTGGCAACTAGTGATATACAAATTGTTTGGCGTCGCGCGTGACGAGTCGTAGCATACTTCATACTTTTTTTATTGTCGCCCAACGCATCGCATTTAATAATTGCATACAGCGACCAGTACAGACTTCATGACCCCGGTGTACGACCTGATAGGGTCATGGGACAATAGGTTAACTGGCGCCACGACCCTGGAAAGCATGGGCCGCAGGCAGGCGCCGTGTTTAGAAGCGCCTTTGTGCAAATGTTTACTGATGTTGTGACCTGCATCTACGGCATCCGGAAGTCGCTTCAACAGTATAACCAAAAAGATATTTTTTTACTGTTTTATAATCATACTTATCTGCGCTCACATTGTAAATGTAATTAGTTCTACGCTATTAAATGTTTCTTTTCAATTAATTATAGTTTTCAAATGGAAAACCCATGTAAAGTTCAATAAAAAAAATCAAACAAAAAACAAGTCTGGTTAGTTTTTTTATATTCACTAAACAGTTCGACGCAAGTCACGAGACAAAATCAAAAGACACAACATTAGTGTTTTAAATTTTTTAACTTCGTTTTAATCTTGTAAGACCGGTTTGTTCAGTTTGTATAAACAAGTAACCTTTTGGTATAAAATTTTGATTCCAAAATGTCATTTCTATTTGGCAAAAAAATTACGTATAAGTTCTAATATAAAGTCTCGTTCACATCTGCATGATTTTAATCCAATATTCGTTGCGATAATTGAAGAAGAATACCGGGAAGGAAACACAACTCATTTATTACAGTCGAATATTTCAAAAGTTATGGCTGAACAATGAATATAGGTACATGAAATAAAATATTCATTATATATACGACAATTGATACTCTCCTTCTATTTTAAAATAGGTAAAAACATGGTTATTGTCAACCAACATCATGGCTCATTTCCAGAGGCGTCCTAAGGATGTAAACTCTTACTCAGCAATGTGCGATATAGTGTTCTGTCAAATGTAAATGATGGCCAGATCGCTTAAATGATACAGATGTGGATGCAGCATTAGGCGGAAGTATTTTGGACTTTTTCTTTTATTTTATTTTATATAATAAAGAGATATACGCTAAGTTATTCTAAAATATGAAAATAAGTTTTAAATCAAAATGCACAACAAAGAATGAAGTAAACCATTCGGCATCCGAAATAGAACTAGATTTCTAATATTAAATTTCGACTTGTAAAATATTATGTTAGAATGGGTTTTACCCCCTTGCCCCAAATAAACGCATGCACGTATAGTTTCTTCTAATTCACCCCCCCCCCCTCTGCCTGGAAGGCTTACGCAATTAATGACGGACCCTTAAAGTTTTAACTCAAACAAACTGCTGTGACTCAACAATTCAAAATTACTCCTGGGCTCAGAAACGAGTGTCATTCTTTATGACTAGCGCTAGTCCTGCCAGCTACATGAGTTACCAGACTTCAAGCTATCCCAGATCCGGCTCCGCTACTTCACTTCAGTAGGTCGGTCTAGATAGCCTTAGATAGGTCCAGATCATACAATAAAGATTACATTATTTCTTTCAGCTCCTGGCTAGTATGTCTCCGAACCTACTCCTCATGGACTGGGAATGGCCATTAGCTTCGCCACGGTTGCAGTTCCAGACTTGCTTCACGCCCCTGAAGGACTATCTCTCGATGATACTCAAGCGTCATGGTTCGGTACGTTCGCATTTTCACCACCACACTCACAATCAATCCACTGAAAACGTCAAATAAACCGTGATAGCTTAGTGGTTAGCGCATTCACGTCTCAAACTCAAAGCGTGTGAGTTCGAATTCTAACCGTAAACCCAGCAGAAATGCTGCTGCCTTTACGGCTAGAATTCGGCAGTTTTCCGAGATAATGTGCATATTGCCACGTGCTACGGTGAAAGAAAAAAACATCGTAATGAAACCTGCGTATCAGGATAACGAATGAGTCAAACCCGCCAATCCACTTAAGACAATCGTGGCAGGTATTCCGACCTACCTACCCTATAAATGGGATGACTGTGCCCAGTAGTGGTACGCTTATGAGCTGTTATTATTATACTCATAATCAAATATTAGCCCATTATGTTTAAATAACATAAGTGTTGGGGTAATCTCTACTACCTACTGTTTTAATGTGTTCAAGTTAATAGAAGTTCAACATAGAAGAAATCTTATAACTTGTTTTAGAAAATTTTGAGACTTAACTAGTATAACTGGAAAGTCAACAATCTGGTTGTAACTCATTAGCTGATGTTAGTACAACTTTCAAATTGGTTTCGGAATAAAATAATTTATTGTCTTATTCTTTTATGGCAACTAAAGTTTTTTTGATCTGAGATCACGGATTTTGAAAATGTGACGCAATTTTGGGCTGCGAACGAGTTTGGAATGTTCGTTTAGAGTGAGATCCCAGTCACCCCAGACATACGTGATTTTAGGAAAGAGGAAATTTTTAGAATCGGTAGAATAACATAAACCTAGAAAGGAATGGATAGCTTAAAGCTAATCTGAAAGCATTTTACAGTTACCAAGTATCAAAGGTGGAAAAAAACCTTCCCTAATTACGTCGTAGCGAATATCCATTGCTTTGACATTCAATAAATAATCTGTAAGATTCCATTTTGAGATAAATAATATATATTTATTTTCCAATCGTGTTTCGTCCGATGACCCACTGTCTTCATCCCCTATCCCTTCTTCTATGCTATGCATCCCCTATTCCAATCCCATATCCTACCCCTTGTATCCTATTCGTCTTGGGCTATCTGCCTGTATGCCAAGGTCACAATAAAAAGAACTAATGAAATAATCTCTTTTATTGCAGGAAGCCTCTCTTACTTAACGCAGCCCTTTGGAGCAATTCTCTCTGGACTTATAGTAGACTATTTTGGTAGAAAGAAAGCTAGCATCTTGGTGAATATTCCTCATGTTCTCGCCTGGATCTTGGCGTACTTCTCGTGGAACCTTCCATCACTGTTCATAGCAAACGGACTCTTAGGACTTGGGACTGGTTTAATGGAAGCTCCTATTTTCGCATATGTCGGAGAAGTCTGGTATGATTATTGCATTGTTACAATTTTTATATTTAGTTTTGATGTTTAAATTTTATCAAAATTATACTATGTCACTAGTCTTTCTAGTTAAGTGAGATATTAAGTCTTTGCTGGCCTAGCTCACTAGAACGGGAAAAAATAGAAAAACGGGCACCTTACAGTCTTTCGCTTTTGTATTTTCCGATGAGATTATCAGCGCGTTCCATCAGTAGCTCACAACGCCCAAAACGCTCCGTTAGCCATTCCACAAGGCGACCTCAGTCGTTGTGGTTGTGGCAAAAGTCACTAATGACATCATCATTTTCGATCACTCAACGCTCATAACGACCCATGTCAGAGGTGGATCGAATAACCGTTCCACTTGGTCTTACGATTGTAACGCCGGCGAGCAAGTGGAACGGAAAAAAATCGCGGCCCTGAACGTGGTCATTGTGAGTGTTTAATGGAACGTAGCCTTTGTGTGATATAGATTATTATTTTTAAAACAAAGTTTCGAATTTGAAGTGACTTCGTTTCATATCCAGGCTCATTATTAAGTGCCAGTAACATAGTTTGGCTATTAAAACCTCGGTAGAACTAAATGATTACCAATAATGTAGAAAAACCAAAACCCCCCGTTTTTTCTAAGGAGTTTATTAATTACCCACAACACAAGTTGGTTAACTTGTGGATATACAATAGCGAGGCGTTACCGTCATTTTATCCTAATTGGACCTAAGTATCTTTTCTATTGGTAAACTATTGTTAAACTATTATTTTGATTCAGTAGGGTCTAATATAACTAAAACTGGCAGTCTTAATAAATGACAATAGTTTAAAATACCCGTTGCAACAAAAAATATACAACATAATTTACAAGAAATTTTGAATTTTAATCATGTTGAATTCTTTAAGCAATCTGTATTTTATGGTATTCTAAAAAAATCAATGAAATATTATTATGATTTCAGCATATGAACAAATAATTGCGTTTTGTTCGCTATCAAGACTGTATCTCCATACAAAAAATATACCTCATACTTTAGAGAAATTAAGTTAACCGACAACATATATATCATTTTGCGTTATGGAAATAAAATTGTGTAATTGCAGTGAACCATCGATCCGAGGGACCGTGTGTACTGTGACGCAGCTCTTTTTGGCCATCGGAACCTTGAACATGTATTTCCTGGGCACTGTCGTCAGCTGGCGTAACGCAGCACTCATCTCTTTGGCTGCTCCTATTCTTGCCATGGTGTTATCTTTCTTTGTAAGTTCATTATTGTATTTTTATTTTTGTAATACCACCAACTATTGAAATACATATCATACATATCGAGGGGTGAAAAGCTGTTTGTTTTAAGCGATATTTGGAAAATGTTTCGAGAGAAGTGTTTAAAATATCCAATGACCCAAAAATACATCTGTAAAATAATACATAAAATACAAAAATCACCTGTCCATGGTAGCAGAACTATGGATCCATGCGACATCCTGACAACAACTTCGCTCACTACTTCATTAACTTTCATACATGCATGAAAAAACATAAATAATATGCAATACAAATACTCTTTCTTTTACAACAACATGATTGAAAGAAACACAATAATCTTAAAAAATATACATGTACTGGTTGAAAATAAAAATATCTATAGATTTTAATTGGGGACCAGCTTTACTACGTTTCCGTATTTTACGAAAGTACGATGAATTTTTTGTATTAAAACTCTCACAATAGGTCGCTTAAAACAAATAGCCTTGCACCGCTCCATATAATTATGTACACACCAGAAAAACACGCAGATATACATTCAAATTATAATAAATTATACACATATAGGTTTTTATATGTCATAATAATATACTTACTCGACCTAAACTACGGTTTTATTCATGGATAATTAGAGTAAGTTTGAACGCTCCTTTATGATTTTTAAAGAAGCGTAAATATTTTGACTTAAGCGTGGATAAAGTTGCGGACATATCCTAGTATAAAATATAATTGTTTACTTTATGTCGTCATATTATGACGTACACCGCTCCACGGGTTTATGCGGAGTTTTTTTTAAATACAGACAAACAAAATAATTTTAAAAATAAACATTCTGATATTATTAATTATTATTTTTATCCGTACAGGAACGTGGAAATAATACAATTTCCTGAAGCCTGTAGGTGGTAGGGTATTTGCCCAACTGGATGGCAACCCCCTGGTCTAAAGTATGTCGCTATAATAACCTCGGGTTGTGTTCCGGCATTAGTGACCAGGTTCCAGTCTCCCTTAAGAGAGCAGCAGCGCATTTGTAGCGCCTTTATGGTTGCAAATGTCCATAGGCGATGGTAACCGCTTTCCATCAATTGGGCCGTCTGCCTGTCTGCTGAACTCTTGCAATAAAAGAAATTAAAAAAGAAAGGTTTGCTTATTGCTTCGCCCGCATGAAATGCTTATAACATTTGCGGATTATTTTTACTATGTATTATAAGATAAAAACCTGTTCGTGAATACTTCTCTCTGACATTTGAAGTATTATCGAATCTCTACTTCTTGCTGCTACAATTTCCTATTTCTAAACAAACTAACGATATTCATAGAAAATTTTGTTTCATATTTAAGATACTAGCGCACAAAGATTACTACTAAAAATGACGAAGGAAATCCTTGCAAAGATATTTTATTCTTTTCCACGAGTACTACACATTTTTTTCCTGCCAGTTTAGTGAAGACTGCTCATATCGCTCTGTGACCGCTGGCATTTGCAGATTCTTACATTCCATATTATCTTCATTCCCCGCAGTACGTGCTAATTGTTCATAACGAGTTTCATTTTATAGTAGTTACAATACTTCTGCACATATATAGATAAATCGTCTCATGAGTTAGTCATCAAAACTTCGGTCATAGTAATATGACAATAATCATAATTTTAAATTTATTTTACGATCAAGTGGAAATCAAATTAGAATAATTTTCAAAAATATAATAAATCTGAAAATATTTTGAAGCTTCAAGTTTCTAATTTTAAATATTTTGGGGAAAAATGTATAAACCTACAGTTGTCATGCAATTTTATGTAATAGTTTTGTTTTTAGTACTTTGGTCCTTCCTCTTAAATAAAAAATGTTTAGCTAAACCATATATGAACGGAATCACTGTTTGTCCAGCTTCAATTTGTTTTTCTCTACTTAATGATGATGGTTTCTATTAGGTTCCAGAAACACCAGTTTGGCTTTTATCTCAAAACCGAGAAAAGGATGCTCTTAAATCTTTGTGTTACCTACGTGGATGGACTTCAGCAGAAAATGTAAAAGAAGAGTTTGGCGAACTTATTATATACTGCAAAAATTTACACCAGTGCATAATTTGCCTTAGAGAAGACGAATATCGAAACCCGAAGACTGTCCACATCGTAACATGAATATATTTAAACGGTAAGTCTACCACGTTATTTTGAATATAAATCTAACGTTTCTTTTTCTTAGGTATCTATTATATTTATAAAAAAGTACTAAAGTAGCAGATCGCTGCAGAGGAAAGCGTGCCCAGAAGGTTGGTTGGAAAATATGAACCAGCGTCACCACATAATCATGATCTTGAGTAATGTTAGATCCAAACAAATTTCCTTTAAGAAAAAATTAGTCGCTGACAACCATGGACTCAATATAAATAAATTTCAGATGGTCTGAATATCATCTAATCTTTGCCTAAGGATGAGTGACTTAGGTACTTCATGTTCAATTCATAAGAATTGAATATGAAGAAGTCACATATGCAATTCAGTTCGTGATATTTAAGATCTGAATTGCAAACAATCAGATTTGAACACTGAATTTATATTTTTGATAGGCGCCAAATTCATATCAGCCAATATTGGACCTTTAGGAATTATAATTTGTTATGAAAATACCATTTACTAGCTTGCTTTCCTAGACTACATCTTTTTGTAATATGACTAATTTTTAGATAATTACTTTTAGATAGTTATTAAAATTATCATTGATCTAAATTTTGTATTACTTCTAATTCGGTAGGAAAAAAATCCAAAAAGGATTATCAACAAAGGAACTCTTTATTGTCCATTGCTGGTATGTGTGTCACAGCTTATCACAAAAAATATCAAATCTGAAATTTATAGAATGATGCGTTTTTTTTATGTAATCTGCAAGTTAGAAAGCTCACAGAAGGGTTTTTCAATGTAGAGTTCCTATCTACGACAGTAACTTGCAGATTAAGATTCAACTTATAACTACTGTCTGTTATTTTTCTTTTCAGATCTTATCTACAATTCAAGAACGAGATGCTAGTAAAGGCTACATTGAGACCATTTTCTTTGGGGATACTGTATTTCTTGTTTTACGTGATGAGTGGTCTAACACCAATTCGTCCCAACATGGTTAATGTTTGTGGTGCTTTTGGAATGGCTGACAATGGAAAAGATATTGTGGTAAATATATTCTTGAACATTGATCCTCCTTAGCAGTCTAAAATTAACTAAATTAATAAATGGAAGAAGAATACTGGGAAGAACAATCCTCTAGTTAATAACGTGATACTAAAAGATCCTCTATTATATATTTCTATTGTTAACTACCACGACCCATTCTGCTCTAGTTCTACAACAGATCACAATTACGTTTACCAAAGTCATAGACTATAATTTTATTTTTTCATCAAAATCAAATTAATAAATATCCCCAGATATTGAAGATTGGGTTTGTTTTTCCAAGTCAATGTATTTTTGTCTATACTAATTAATATACGTATTTATGCATACAAAAGCCATAATTCATCTTCGATTAAAAAAATTAAGACATTTCTTTTAAGCCCAAAATTGGAAAGAGAAAACAAAGATACAAAGAGATAGCCAGGTTTTAATAGTGTGGGATCCCACTTTAGGAACGTCCGTTATAAAACTGTTCATCGTATTACTAAACAAATAATTATTCCTAATGAACATTTCTATTTCTCATTTAGTTTCATAAACGATTTTTTTTCAGTTAAAGGTTGGCATAATTACCCTAAGTGCTGCGATATTGGTGATTGGATTGATCAAATTAGCTGGCAAGCGAAAATTAGGTATCACAGCTATGCTCGGTACTGGTTTATCTTGCGCAGCGTTAAGCGTTTATGCGAAACACCATTTAGACGATTCTGTGTTCTCGTACAATGTGGACACCTTTCCAAAGGAAACTAGCGTTTGGCCATTGATATACTTCTATTTTTGACATTCTGCACTGGCTGCAACGTGTCGTGGGTGCTTCTGGGTGAAATATTTCCATTTAGGTAAGTAAAATGTCAGCACATAAATATTCCTCTGTGTGATTGAACCTTCACATTTCTTTGGGGAACTGCAGGTATACCCGTCAAGTACTCAAAGTGATATTAATAATATTCACATTAATTTTACTTAAACTACGTACAATGTGTACGCTTTCCAACCAGGGTTTAAGATACATGATTTTACGGATTTATGGGTGCCTCACACACTAAATAAACTTCAACGACTGCATTTTCTATCTACTAATTTATTATTAAGCAAATTGTCAGGAATGGTAAGAGTCACGTTTCCAAAAACAGAAAAAAATAAAATTTTGTTATTACTGACGAAATAAACATGCGATTAAAGCTCTTAGGCTGGTGTGCACCAACATTTAACCAACGGTTAAAATAAAATAATCGCTGTTTATACATACAATTTGATCGACTATTTTATTTTAACCACCGGTTAAATGTCGGTGCACGCCAGCCTTAGAACATAAGTTTGATCTTGTTGTTCGTCCCATCTCGCTCAAGATTATCTTATTCGTCTTCTTACAGGAGTAGAGCCAGAGCCCAAGGTTTAGCCGCAGCCTGGAACTACATAGTGACATTCTTCGGCACAAAATCATATATTGATTTAGAAATTCACTTAAAGTTATGGGGTACCTTCGCTGTGTACGCAGCATTTGCTTTCGTAGGCACCGTATATTTATACTTCTTCATTCCAGAAACCGAAGGTGTTCCGTTACATGAAATCGAGTATTTCTATAAAGGAAAACTAAGAACATTCGCGTATGATCCATTTATAAATTTCTTTAGAAGAATATTTGGTATTAAAAGAGAGGATCCTAGGATTGAATGTAAAGAAGAACACGAAAAAGATGATACTAGATTTTAAGCAGATTGTGATAATAGTTTATACTTAGTTTGTAAAGATGTAATTATTAATAATATTTCAATTAATGTTTTCATAATTATAAAAATACGTCGAATACCAGTTTGCCCTTAGTTTAATGGTACAAAAATTATTTTTAAAGCCGTACCTATATTGATGCTATGTAAATAAAATGAAACTAGTGATAAGCTATAAATAAATAACTTTATAAATAACTCTTAATTTGCTTCACCTCTTTAATTCAGATCATCAATCTAGAGAGAGCGAGATAACACATTATTGTACACCGTCACAGAAAAAGCAGACAAATTTATAGCCTAAAAATATTCTATATGTGCACAAGGAGCGGTTTTATCGCTAAGAAGCGATCTCTTCCAGACAAACCCTGGCAGGAATAAAATAGATGTAAGCTTAACCCGCACAAACTTCTAATTATTTTTTTTTATTAATATGCAACCTGGGTTGAAGACATAATGTTGCCAATTTAGCGACATTTCGCTAATAAATCAGACGTGTATATCAGCAAAATGCTTGCTATTTTCTTAATTTATATTGATAAATAAAGTATTGCTATAAGGTCTGAATCAGGATTAAATCTATATTAGATAGATAGATAACACTTTATTGTACACCATTACAGAAAAACTTACGAACTAGTATTATTCGAGTGGGTACAAAGGACGGTCTTATCGCTTAAAAGCGATCTCTTCCAGACAACCCACGGCAAGAATATTCTGATTTGGAGTGGCGATGGTGGTATACATAATTATTGTACGATTACTTACATTTTAGTAATAAATATATAACTATACTATTCATACATAAGTTATATACATATACAAGATATGATAATATGCAACTATTTAAATATAATCAACACATAGCTAAATGCAATATAATTTCTACTAATTATATAACATTACTAATTAAATTAATAAAATTAATATATATTGCAGTTAGAATTTCCTGACCAAATTCTTAAATGTTATTAGGGATTTTGCTTGTCTGACAGCAACAGGCAATGAATTCCAAAGTTGGACAGCCTTAACCGTGAAAGAATTATTGAAGAACGTTGTATTATGAATAGGAATAATAAGTCTGTGTTGACTGGAAGGGCGTAAATTGTGAAAGCAAGAAATAAATTCGAAGCGTTCTTCAAGGTACTGTGAGTAGTAGGGATGAATAAAATACTATGAAGAAATGAAAGAATGTGAGTATTCCGGCGAAAATTGGCAATCACTTGAGTTTATTACGCTTATGCGAGAATTTTAGAACAGTTGTATTTTAGTAGAAACGACGTTCGCTAGACGCAACATCTAGCGAAAAGTCGTTAAACTAATAACATTATACCAGATCTAGCAGAGACATTAAATCAAAACGCAACCAACCCTTATGATGGTAATCTCTCTCAACTAGAACGCCTTTCGTACCCGTCATAAATATTTATTCGAACACAATATTCAATTTTGTCGGACTAACATCTCAATCGCATGAGGTAATACGAGTCGCATACAACTTTCAATTTTCCTTATACGAGCAGCATTCCAAGTACCAACCGTGCGCAGAGCAATCGTCTTCACTGCAAAATTATTGTTTTTTTACTACAAAATGCATTTGTATCCAAAATTAAACATTTTCACAAAGTGAAATGTGGGGCTTATAGTTTATATTATTGATTATTGGAAACATTTGTGATTAAAATCTATAAAAATGGTGCATACACTGCAATTTAAAGGGTTGGTTCCATCTACGAATCGGATTAAATCGATCTGTTCTCAAGTAAGTAACTAATTTCATTCATTATATCTTCAGATAAGTCTATAGGTTCATTCTAGTTCAACAATTAGTCTTGAATGAATGAATGAATAACTTTATTGCACATAAAATTACAGTACAATGGGCGGTCTTGTCGCCAAAGGCGATATCCTCCAGACTACCCTATACAATTGGAATCCGACTACATTATTTAATGACTTTTATAATAATTATTAAATGGGAAATAACATTGTGTATTTATTTGTATCGTCATACTTATATAATTAAATTTATCATTATTATCGTTTTCATCTACTTATTACTATGTACTCTAATTGTTATTGTAATAAAAATTCTTCAATTGAATAGAATGTCATGTTTACCAAGTAGTCAAATAACTTAATCCTATAAATTTTAAATGAATTACATTTTCTAACGTCAAGGGGTAACTTATTATATACTTTTATTGACATTGCAAATATGCTCCGCGAAAATAATGTCGGGTTAAATTTTTTATTAAATTTTAAAGTGTCGCATCGGCGTGTGCTTCGAATATTTTCGTAGTGCTCAGGGTGTCTCCTTACATAGACTGCTATTTCAAAAATGTATAAACACGGTAAGGTTAATAATTTGAGGCTTTTAAAGAATGGTCTACAACTATCTCGCTGTTTTATCCCACACATGGCTCGTATACATCTTTTTTGCGCAATAAACAGCCGTTTCCCCAAAAAATAATACCATACTTCAAACGCGAAACAACATGAGCATTATAAGACTCTAAAGCAGTTTTCTGATGAGCTACTTTACTCAGCATGCGTAATGCATATGAAAACTGTGCGACCTTGTTATAAACATTATCGATATGTGTCTGCCACTTCATTTTACCTTAAGGCTTACAAAGTTGAAATGTTGTTATACCACTAGCTTAATATTGAACAGCTGTGCTCTGTAGTTTCATTTGCGTTATATTATTTTTTACTTGATATCTCCTAACGTCTTGAACTGCTTATGGATTCTACTTCTTTGCACTATTTAAAGCAAAAAGAATTCCTCAAATCGGATATCTAGTTCCTTTGATTAGAGTACGTAAATATAAAATTTAGTCATAAAAATACTTGCAACACATATTTGTATGCAACATTGAAACACTTCGCTTGTCTGTATTATGAGGGTAGATGTAAATTAACAACAGAAAGGATGTTGATGAGTAGTCGAAACGTTTACATACATATATAATAATTATAGGTAAATGTATAGCTTCTTTATACAGAAATTTTAAGTAGTGAGGTGGTGAAATGGCGAGGGAGGGAGGCATACTTACCTTTACTACAACCCCTAAGGTCCGGCGATCTTGAAATAAACTTTTTTTAATAAACATAACCTCACTTATTTTCACTGTTTTTTCGCTAATGTTGCACTTCTGTCATAGGTCCGAAATCGAAAAATCCTTTCAAAGTTCAAAAAAGTAATCAACATAAAAATTGCCAAAATAACCCAAAAATCAGTTTAATTGGATAAAAAACACAATAGAGCACATTTGTATACAATACAAGACTAACCATTCACAATGGCGACCAATAAAGATGATATTTTTTTTACATAATCGCATTAGTTTACATTTATCCAATATAAAAAAAAACAGCAGTGTATTGAAATTGAAATAAATTTTATATCATTAATATTAGGTCTTTACCTATGAAATTGGAGATTTTTATGATAATTTTAAAATATAAAAATTTTGGTATTTTTTTATTTCAGCTAATCAAAGTACTGGCCCAAATTATCTACACAATTTTGCCATTTTGATGGCAGTTTGTTTATCTCTTTAGTGTAGAAGTCTGCCGGACGGGAAGCGATGAAGTCAGCGAAAGCGTTTTGTACTGCCTCTCGGGTATAGATTTTTTTACCACTTAAAAAAATGACTAAATTTTGAAAAAAGTATGAATCTGTTGGGGTAAGGTCCGGTGAATGCGGTGGGTGACGGAAAGCTTCCAGCTGTAACTCTTGTAGCTTTGCGATGATCTGTCGTGAAGTATGAGCTCGCGCGTTGTCGTGGAGAAGCAATGGGGAAAAGCGATTGAGTAGTCTTGGTTGTTGAATTGCGAGCTTCTCAATCATTGTTTACCATTATTGGCAATAGACATCTGCCGTCACCGTTGTGCCATTCAGTAAGAAGCTGTGATGTAAAAGTCCGGCACTGGTCCACCAGACAGTCACCATCATCTTCCTATGAGTAATCTTTTTTTTAACACACTGATTAGGTGTTTTACCAGGGTCCACCCACTGAGACGAACGCTTACGGTTGTCGTACAGGATCTACTTTTTGAACGCAGGTAACAATTCTATTAAGAATTCCCTCGTTTCTATGCCCATTCAGTAGTGCTATGCATGCGTCAACGCGTAAATCTCGCTGTAGGTTGCTTAGTTCGTGTGGCACCCACTTATCTAACCTTTCCGATTTGACGCAAGTACCTCAATGTTATTTTGACACTAACTCCATGGCCCGCAGCAAGCTCAGCCGTAGATTGAGGTGGATCCACTTCCACTATCGCCTTCAATTCGTCTTTGTTCACAATGGTTACCGGTCGACCGCGAGGTTCGTTCTTGAACTCAAAATTTTCGGATTTAAAGCGATTGAACCAATAATGGACCGTATTGATGCAAGTAGTATTAGGCCCGTACACGTCGTTAATGTTTCGTGTTGTTTGCGCAGCGGTATTTCCACGTAGGAACTCATATTCGAAAATTGTACTTATTTTCAGTTTATCCATGGCGCCAAAAACTACCACAATCTCACAAAAACAAAAAACTATTTAAAAACAAATGACTGAATTTGAAAGTAAAATAACATATCTTTCAAATAAGATTTATTTGAATTTTGAGTTACGCGCCAATCCAAAGATAATTAAATCTGAAAACGCTGGTTATAGAATCTCCAATTACATAGGTAAAGAGACCTATTATATTGATTCATTGTGATATTAAAAGCGAACTTGCTAGTCGTCCACTAAATTGATATGTAGTAGTGTATGTTAGTATATAAGTTACTCTTGAGTCTGAATTAAACCGTTGTGCAACGAAGACGTGCATTATCATTTAATTCCCGAACCCCGCACACCGCATGGCGACCCATGCCAGTCGCGCGAGTACCAAGCGCGCTTCGGGCGAGAGTGACCAGTCTAGTCGCACACTCATCAGTTTCTAAAGGGACAATAATTAATATAATGTTACGACGCGGTGCGAAATTTACAATTGTGTACTACAGGGTTGTATTTTAATTGGAAAACTAAAAATGGGAAAATCTTACTCGAAGCAAGAGGAAAAGGAGGTTATAATTACCCAGAATGCAGTCGGAGATAACAGTGCCTCAGCGATTCGTGAAGATCATATACACACGAATAACATTCTTTTAAGCACTCTTATTGCCATCGTTGGATTAGTCATTCTCATTATTCTTTATAAATACTACAAGAAATGTATACAAGGATGGATGCGCAAGGAGCTGCGTGACGAGATGTTCCAAAGAGTACAGGCGAGATGGACAAGACGTGAGCAGCACAAGAGGTCCGGAGAGGAGGAAACTGGCATCTAGACGAGTGAGTGTAGTGTAAAAAAAAAAAAAAGTGTCTCGGAAAAGTAAAAATAAACTATGAAATAAGTATATGGAACTAGAAATAAACAACATATTTGAAAAGTTAGAATGTATAAGAATTAGTTTAAGAAAATTAGGTGCTAAAAGAAGACAAACAAAATTAGGGTTAGATAAATTGCAAGAAGCTAACGCTTTATATAATAAATATAAACAAATAATATCATCATGTAATCCCGATTTGTCAGATGACTTATCAACCTATTTTATAGAAATATTAGATGATAAAATAAATACATGTTTTAATAAAATATTAGAATTTAGAATTAAAAGTTTAGAACAACCATCGCAAACAATGGCTGAACGATTTGATTTAAAAGAAGTAGGGAGTCTTATTCCGATCTTAGACGGAAAAGAGGAAACGGTGGAAAGAATGATAGAAGGTGTCGAGATGTTAGATAAAATATTTAAAGATGACAAGAACAAGAATTTGTTGATTTCTTTTATTTTGAAAACTCGCTTAAATAAAACAGCTAAATTAAAACTTAAATCGCATTACAATACTATTTTGGATTTGGTAAATGATATTAAAAAGTTCTTGCTGAAGAAGAAATCAGCTAATTCTTTGTTATTGAAATTAAATAATATACGGCAAAATGAAATGTCATTATCTGATTATGGTGATAAGCTCGAGGAACTGTTCACTGAGCTCACAATTTCACAGGCTGATGGAGACCCAAAAGTGTGTGAAATTTTGAGACCAATTAACGAAAGCTTGGCAATAAAAAAGTTTTCAGATGGTCTAAGAAACAAACGTTTAAGCACTATAATCGCTGCCCGTAATTATACCGAGCTGAAGGAGGCAGTCCAGGCCGCCAAGGACGAGGAGCCGGATCAGTCTACGTCTTCAGGTACACTTCTGAATATGAGAGGTAAGTTTAGAGGTAGTCGAAACCAATTTTCCCAACGAGGTCAAGGACATCGAGGAAATTATGGATGGCAAAATAGTCGTCAAAACTACACGGCAGGAAATAATAATAATTATTTTCACAACTTTCGTAGTCAGTCAACGAATTTTCAACGTGGACGAGGCCGCAGAGGCCGTTCCATTGGTTACCGTCACTTTCGTGGACCACCACGAAATCGTCAAAACATGTATATGTTTTCTAATAATAATCATTCGAATCAAATAGAGGATAATTATAAACAACCACAGGATTCGACTGAGTTTTTTCGTGCATAAAATATTAACATGTGATGGATTAATAATTTTACAGTTCCAAATTGAAGGTCAAATATGTTCATTTCTACTAGACACAGGTGCAAGTTTATCCGTAATACATAAAGATAAAATCCCACATAATACAAAATTAGACTCTAATGACACAGTAATAAGAGGTATATCAGGAAGTATTAATTCAAACTTCGTCTCTACGATAAACTTAGAGTCACACGATGGTATCTTATTTCGCCAGACATTCCACGTACTGAACGATATGCCGTGCAATGCTGACGGTATAATCGGATCGGATTTCTTGAGAAATTATAATGCAATTATAGATTTGCATTTGAGACAAATAACCTTGCAAAAGAATTTACAAAGTAGCATTTTAAAGTTACATATAAGTACCAATAGCAGTATTTATTTAACTTTACCGGCCAGGAGTGAGTCGATTCATTTCCTAAAAATAGATTCATCTTTAAAATCAAACCATGAATATTTAGTTGTTCAAAAGGAGTTAGCCAATAATATATACTTAGCAAGCATTTTAGTTAAACCGCGAAACGGTAAAATACCGGTACGGATCTTAAATGTAAACGATAATGAGGTGAAGTTGCCAATATTTACACCGCAATTACAATCTATATTTAATTACTAAACAATTATTACAAACTTTAAAATTAAATCATTTAGACGCGGAAACACGTAAACAAATCGAATGTATTTGTGTAAAATACTCGGATATATTTTATTTAGAAGGTGACAAATTAGGTACTACAAATATAATGACGCAGTCGATCGAGTTAAAACCGAATACAAAACCGATTTATGTAAAACCTTATCGATTACCGCATTCGTCAAAACCGGTAATAGACAAAGAAATAAATAAAATGCTAGATGAAGACATAATTGAAAGAACAAATAGTGATTGGAATAGCCCAATTCTTTTAGTTCCCAAAAAATGTAATGGAAACGACAAGAAATGGAGGTTGGTTGTAGATTACCGAAAAATTAACGATGTTATTCAGGAAGACAAATTTCCATTGCCAAACATATCGGAAATATTAGATTCTTTATCAGGTGCCATATACTTTACGCATTTAGATTTACAACAGTCGTATTATCAAACAAATTTAGATCCTAATAGTAGAAAAATAACGGCGTTTACAACAAACTCGGGTCAATATCAAATGAAAAGACTACCGATGGGTTTAAAAATATCACCCAGTGCTTTTTCTCGTGTTATGTCTATAGCTTTATCCGGTTTAACTTACGAAAAGGCTTTCATATATATGGACGATATTATTGTATTTGGACGTTCTATAGAATGCCATAATAAAAATTTAATAGACGTTTTTGACAGATTAAGAAAAGTGAATTTAAAGGTTAATCCTCAAAAATGTGATTTCTTAAAGAAAGAATTATTATATTTAGGGCATGTTGTTTCAGCAGAGGGCGTAAGTCCCGATCCCGAAAAAATCAGAGTTCTAAAAGATTATCCGGAACCACAGAATTCCGATGAAGTACGACGCTTCGTCGCTTTTTGCAATTATTACAGGAAATTTATACCTTCTTTTGCCCACATAACAATACCTTTGAATAAACTGTGTAGAAAACATGAAACTTTTAATTGGACTTTAGAATGCAAACAAGCCTTCGAACGTTTAAAACAAGCTTTGATTTCACCACCTATTTTACAGTATCCCGATTTTTCCGATGACAATGAATTTATACTACAAACAGACGCTTCCGGTATTGCCATAGGTTCAGTTTTGTGTAATAAAGATATGCGCCCAGTTGCATATGCAAGCCGACCCCTAAATAAAGCCGAATTAAACTATCCCATAATTCAAAAAGAGTTATTATCAATTGTATGGAGTGTTAAATATTTTAGACCGTATCTTTTTGGAAAAAGTTTTACTATCATGTCCGATCATAAGCCATTAATTTATTTATTTGGCATGAAGGATCCGTCAAGTCGTTTAATAAAATTTAGATTACAGTTAGAAGAATATAATTATAAAGTTGTTTACATTCGTGGAAAAGATAATTGCGTTGCAGATGCGCTAAGTAGGGTGACCATAACATCGGATGAATTTAAAAATTTTAACGAAACAATTTTAGTTCTTACAAGAGCACAAAAGAAAAAATTAGAAGAACAGGAAAAAGAAGTTAGTAGTTCAGATAGTGTCAGTGAAAGAACTAGTTCTCCAAATATTTCATCTCAAATTCCAAGGCCTGATCAACCAAGGATAAGAGAAATATTTAGGATTCCTAGCGATTTCGTTGAAATGAGATTTATTGAAGGAAAAGAGTTAGATAGACTTAGAATGAAGAAACAAGTAACGAAAGAAAAAGAATGTTTTGCGTACGTACAAAGTAATTATATAATATACATAAACCTTAACTATATACAGCAGATCTCGCGAGACGAATTTGCAGATATGTTAAGTGATTTTTGTAGTAAAATAAACGTAGAAGAGATATGTTTAATAAAAACAGAAAATAACGCGTTATTTATAAAGAAATTATTGAATGAAATACAAAGTAGACAAGTGTGGTCCGGACCACGAATAAATGTATTAAGAAATGTTAGAAGAATTGTCGACAGTGATGAAAAGACTATCATATTAAATGATTTTCATTTGCTGCCAACGAGTGGACACGCAGGTGTGCGTCGTATGGTTAATAATATAAAACGAAAATATTACTGGCCAGGTCTAGAAAATAGCGTTAGAGAGTATGTTAGGAAATGTAGTAAATGTCAGAAAATGAAATATTCTAGAAATATTAAGGAGCCAATGGTTATTACAACAACGGCAAATACCGCATTCGAAAAGATTTATCTCGATATCGTTGGACCCATGGACACCGATGTCGAAGGATACAATTACATTCTCACAGTTCAATGCGAACTTACCAAATACATCGAAGCTTTTCCGCTACGACGTAAGGACACGATAAGTGTGGCAAAGGCTTTTGTAGATAATTTTATACTACGATATGGTATACCTAGGGTCATAGCTACAGATCGAGGAACGGAGTTTACTTCAACAACGATGGAAGAGGTATGTAAATTATTACATATAACCAAGTTACACTCGACTGCTTATCATCACCAATCTATAGGTAGTTTGGAGAATATGCATAAACACCTTGCCGCCTTCTTAAGAATTCAGTGTGATGGACACCCAGAGACATGGAGTCACTGGCTCCAGTATTGGTGTTTTGCCTATAATACATCTGTTCACACATCTACAAAATATACACCTTTCGAATTAGTATTCGGAAAGCAATGTAACATCCCTAGTAATTTAAGAGATAAAGTAGATCCATTATATAATCCCGATAATTACATGTTAGAATTAAGATATAGATTACAAATGTCGCAGAAAGATGCGAAACAACAATTATTTAGTAATAAGTTAAATAGGAAATATAATTACGATAAGAATGTTAACAGTGTTAGTTATAGTAAGAATGATTTAATTTTAGTTAAAAATGAAACAGGAAATAAATTAACGGAAATATATAATGGACCATATTCAGTGATTGAAGATTTAGGAGCCAATGTAAGAATTGATATAAATGGAAAATGTAACATTGTACATAAAAATAGAACAAAACCTTTTACCAATAAAAACTAAATCTTATTTGTTTTAATACAGTAGTAATAGGAATTTGTGTTTTTATATGTTTAATGTGTTAGGATAAGAAAAAAAATGTATTACTAATTTTTTTTTTAAATAACCCCGGTGGTGTAGTAGTGTATGTTAGTATATAAGTTACTCTTGAGTCTGAATTAAACCGTTGTGCAACGAAGACGTGCATTATCATTTAATTCCCGAACCCCGCACACCGCAGATAAATAAAACAAATTTTTCATATGAACGTTACTGTTTGCGTACAAAATAAATAGTAAATGGTTACCAGTCAGTTCTGGCAGTCCCGCGCGCTGCCGCGGCACGCTCACTACGCTTCCTCGGCTCTATTATCAGGTAAGGGATCTCTTTAAATAGAACATGGTGTCTATATAAATTAAGTAACTTTATAAATATGTTTTATGGAAATCTAAACAAAGTTCAAAAGAAAGCCAATAGCCAATGTAAAAAGAATCAAAATTATTATAAAACACAGCACAAGTCGTCGAAAAATAAAAAATAACAGAAGAAAACACATTCACTCAACTACTAGAGAAAACGAATAAAATGGCGGTAATAGAAGGGTGCAACAAAGGTAGTAAAACATCAATCTTTCTTTCATAGAATTGATTCCCATAAATCATATAAAACATTAAATTAATTAATTCTAAATCTTGACCTACAAAATTTCGAATTTCTTAATTACAAATCGATAAGTATTAATGACATATCGATTAATTTATTTTTATCATCACACCTGGTTAGCCAAGCCATTACTACAGGCAGTTTTTACTGTCACTTTTTAATCAATCGATTATATATGTCTAGCACTCTAGTATGAATTTATATGTATGCGTCTATTAAATTTGGAACTTTATTTCTACATTAAAAACAGTTCTAGTGTTACAAAAAGTTCTGGCAGTTATGTGTAATTCATGAGAACATTCATAAACAATTCGTGAGTACATTCATAACCTCAAATCACGATTTGTTATTATCAAAAGTGGCACAATTTTACAACAAAAATAAGTGAGGTTATGTTTATAAACTAAAAAAAATTAAGCCCTCCGGACCTTAGGGTTGTCGTAGGGGTAAATATACCTCCCCCTCTATCCAATACGCCCACCCACAACTTAAAATTTGTGTATTAGGTTCTTAAATAGCAGCCGACTTCTTAACAATATAACCTTTTATACTGTTACGCATTAGTTTTTTTTATTGTTAGCATTTATACTGTTACGACCGACAAAGAACAATGCACAGCTGCAGTTAATACCTTCCCGCATTTGGACTTCTTTTGTTTACTTTGTTTAAAAAAATATAATTAAAAAAACATCCAATTGTTATTATACTCGTTTATGGTCGCAGGTGTGCGGATTACGTTTTCTTAGAAAATCCAGTCCATGCGGTCGAGTGTTGTATTGTGTAGTTTAGTATAAACCAATTCCCGAACGAAGGGGTGAAGCGACGATTACGATACGAGCAAGACGTGTACATTCGATAAGCTATATAACTTATATGTTTGTATAGTTCTAATAAATTCTATAGTAATTCCAACGGCATTTTAATTCGAGTCCTGTAACTCGTAACAATAGAATTTTTGAAACCATTTTGTTGTGCCAAATTTGGTAAGAAGATGTATGTATTGAAAAGGCGATACGCTATTATTCGAAGCTTGTCTAATTTTGTATTAAATTTTCTATTGTAATTTTGTAAAATTAAAGTACGAAAACGTCCATGTTGTTTTATTGTTGCATAGAATTCAAGTACAACCAGTTTTGAATATAATTATGCTTTGCGGTCAAAACGTTAATAACAAAGTTTTTTTTATATTCAGATTCAGAAATGTTTAAGCGTGTTGCACGAAATACGATCTACACATTCCCTGGTGCATATAATATGAGGGATAACATCCAGGGAGAGAAGTAGCCGCAAAAAATTAATACACTTGGCAGTTTTTTTTAATTCTTCAAATAAGTGTATTAATAATAATAAAAAATAAACAAAGCTGATCAACAAAGATTTTATTAATTGGAAATAAATCATAAAAATTCCACAGTTCCTTAAAAAACTTCCTTAAAGGAATTTTATCCTTATTACTGACCCTAATTATCGACTTCCCAAAATACACTCAGTCTTTTTTGGCATGTGGTCGGTTTGGTTCCCCAATGAAGCAAGCAACTTTTTGTAAGCCTTTGAATACAGTTTTACTTACATTTAAAAATAAAATAATGTTTCCTTTGAGCATAATATTAAATATCCTATTTAAAATTTATAAAGTGCTCTTCCATGTGGCATAGCTTTGACACACCCGATATATCTATATTAGAATATAACCATTACGTAAAAATGTACATATTTTATATATATATGTATAATTATATATATATATATATATATATATAAAGTATATATAATATACTTGTATAGAATTACATACGTGAATGTACGTACATAAAACCCTTGGTTCCCAAACAATCGTCATATTTATCAGTTGGTTTAATACGAGTATATCAAGGACATTTATCTTCGAATTTAGCAGAAAGATGGGTTCTATCTACAGCAATACACCGATGTGAAATCGCGATAAAACAAAAATATGCGTTACTTCCATACATATGACTGTAACATGATTTGTTTTTTTAAGTGTACGGGAATTGTCAATTATCTATACAGATCTTAATAATAGAGCCCACGTCAGTTCGGATGGAGTCTTTCGATAAAAAAAATTAAAAATTCATCGCTTATGATTATGACAGATTTTATTTTTGTGTTAAATATATTATAGATAGATAGATAACACTTTATTGCTCACCAAATATACAATTTCAAAATACACAATTACAATATTGTCATGATAGAAACAAACGACGGCCTTATCGCTGAAAGCAATCTCTTCCAGGCAACCTAACTTAAGGAATAATTGCAGATCATTAAATATCATAAATAAACATACTAAGGGCCGCTTGCATTAGGTTACTAAAATTTATTTAAGAAAAACAAAACGTGTTTAACACCTTTAAATACAATTAGCGTCTTGCACAACGCACAATTTGCAGATAAATATGTTTAAAAAACTTCAATAGCTTTTGTGTAAAAAGTATTTAGGCAGTTTAATAGGATTAACTAATTTTATTTATAGGCGATTGTTTTGCAAGCGTCCCTTAAGCTACATAATTTAACATTTTGACAGACATATTATAGTATGTCTTTCAAGACCACGGGCGATAAAAATGGCCCGGACATTTGGAGGGCTTGCGTGGGGACATGGGAAAGCCAACATGTAGAGGCCCCTTGACAAAAATAATGTAAATGTGGCGTGTCACTGACCAGCAATTATCCCTGTCTACACCATTTATTCATGCACCCAAGGACAAGCCCCGGCTAGTGTAGGAAATTAAGACAAAAAGTACCGGGCTATTAGTGTGAACTGTTAGTGGTACTAGAGCTCTGGGAATATGGGGACTATAGCGTCTGCCCGACGCAATGTTCGGGTACCATGGAAAAATGGACAAACGGTGACTCGCCACTCTCTGCATGTGCCCCAAAAATGTCATAGCAGACCGGGGCAACATGAGTGTGAGTGGTTAAGAGGTATAGAGAGGTGGGCTGCAAATATATCATAATTATTACGTATATATTATATATTTTTATTTACATATTGTTTAAACAGTTAATAAAATTTTGTAAGAAAATAAAACTAAACATGTTTCAGGTCATAGCCAGTATGTTGCCAAATTTTCTTCTAATGGATTTGGGAATGGCTGTCAATTTTCCCACAATTGCAGTCCCAGATTTGCTTTACGCACAAGATGGAGGATTGTCTTTAGACGACTTTCAAGCTTCCTGGTTTGGTAAGTTGCCCAATATAATATCGAGGGGTAAAAGGCTTTTTATTTTAAGCGACATTTTCTGCAATACTTAACACGATAGGTTTTTCACCCTAATGTCTCAACTTAGAGAAATATAAAGAACCTAATGTCTAGTTTCAGTCTATAGCTGTTCTTTTTTAAGTATGGCACATACTTCCTTAATGATGTGTTTTTCTGAGTTTGAAACTTCAAACTTTTCTCCCGACAATTTATAAAAATGTCGTTTAAAACACATAGCCTTTCACCCATCGATATAAATTTACACATATGCCACCGATGCGATGTAAAATGCACTTGAAAGCGAAAGTACGCATTGATTATTTTTTTAAATGACATGAAATGGGCCACTAATAAAGACCTTCCAAGTACAAGCCAAGTGTTAGTTGATTAATTCATAACTATTCAATATAAATCATTATGATTAACAGAAATTACGGAATTTCTTTTTTTTATTGCTGATGCACAGCAGACAGGCTGACCTGTGATGGAAAGTGATAACCGTCGCCTTTGGATATTAGCAATACCAGAGGTTTTTCCAATGTGCTGCTGGCCTTGAAGGAGAAACTTGAACCTGGCCATTGATGCCGGAACACAAAACTGTTATGGCAGCATACTCTAGACCAGCTGTGGTAGACCAGGTGGTAAGTATCCAGTTGGACAAATGTCCTACCACCTGGCTGTGGGTTGTTTTATCGCCTCTGACGACAGGCTAGTGTGCCTGTACAAGTCGTATAAAAACCAAATCGAGAAAACTAGTACATACAAATCTTGACAGTCGATTACCAGAAATCGATTGTTTCAATCAAAGGAGACTAGTATAAATAAATGTGTACTCCTAGTTGATCATTAAACACTAATTAATAAATAAACTATTATCTTCGAATATCTTACAGGAAGCCTATCGTTTCTAACGCAGCCCATTGGAGCATTCCTCTCGGGACCCATTGTAGACTACTTCGGTAGGAAAAGGGCCAGTGTACTTGTTAACGTTCCACATATAGTTGCATGGCTACTCATGTACTTTGCATGGGACGTACCCTCATTATTTATAGCTAATGCACTTCTGGGTATTGGTACTGGATTGATGGAAGCTCCTATTACATCTTACGTTAGTGAAATCAGGTTAGTTCAAAGTGTATTTTTTTTATTGCCGAAGCATAGCTGACAGGCTGTGCAGCTGTGATGGGAAGTGGTTACCGTCGCCTATGGATATTAGAAATACGAGAGGTGCTGCCAATTTGCTACCGGCCTTGAAGGCGAAACTGGAGCCTGGCCACTGATGCTGGAACATAACTCAAAGTTGTTATGACGGCATACTTTAGACCAGGGGCGGTTGCCATCCAGACGCATAAATTCCCTACCACCTTGTTGTGAGTTGTTTTGTCACTTTATAAATCAAGTCGCCTGGCCCCAAAAGTTGGTAATCGTCTTCCGTTTCTGCACAGAGAAAAAGTTTAATTTCTAATCAATTTCCTAAAACATCCTATATATTCAAATTTAATCAGTGGTGATATATTGGGAAAAGAAAACGTTTTAGAAGATATTGATATAGGTGGCTGAATCAGCATGTCAATGCGTCGCCATGGGGTAACCAGGCGATCTACTAGGGCCTGAAAAGTGGCCAGGCCAAATACTTGTGTGGCCCTGGCATAAAGGCGAAGGATGGAACACCGAGGGGTTTTAGTTAGTGGGTATCGCTAACGTGGCAATAGCGCACTTCTTGCTTGCGGTGCTAGTGTTAGCCTAACATGGCGAATTCTACACTCCCTATAGCATATCCCCGCGTTGGAAAGTTATCAAACGGATTTTCCCCTTTAAAAAAAATCTAACCAAGAGGTAAGATTCTCTATATAGAGTAATATATATAACTCGGCTTACTTTGGCTCTAAAGTTGTATCCGTAAATCAGAAGCTTCCCGCATCTATGCATCTTAAAAACGCATTAAAATTTGGTCAAATATTTTACAACCATATTTAATTTTATCAAATATCTGGCTAAAGACCTATAGTTTATATATACCCTATTATCTGTCACATCTGATATCTTTCTTAGTTTCTACAGGCAGTAGTTGCTTTATTTTCTTCAACTTTTCAGTGAACCATCCCTCCGTGGCGCTTTAAGCAATATAACGCAACTGTTCTTCGCTATTGGAACATTGAACATTTACTATCTGGGATATCGTCACTTGGCGCACTGCAGCTCTTATATCTTTGGCAGCTCCCATTCTGGCCTCATTATGGTCCTTATTTGTGAGTATTGACTCCTGTTACTTCTACTGTACCGTACTTCAGAAGATTAAAAATATAATACAATATAAGTACTTTATTTTGATACTAACTAACGTGTAAGCTAATTAGCCCTCAAAACATCGTAAAGACATTTTGACTAAAATATAGAAACAGATTTGACTAAAGAGTCAAACGATAAAATGTCTTTACGATTAATGGATAATAGAAATTTAAATGAATTTGGTTGCAGCAAAAAAGTATAAACATTAATTTTTCTTAATTATATTGTTTATATTTTGTTGAGAACAAATTTAAAACATGGCCGTTTAAGATATAAATAAGTAACTTTATTTTCCTTATTTTTACTTATTTTCAAGGCACTGTTTTTATAGTGTGTATTTCCCTAGGTAATTTACACTTACACACCTGATGAACATAAATTTGTTGCACAAATAGAGCAACATTCTTAAATTAGTTACGGAACACATAAATATTTACCACATTTGTCTCGGACCGATTTATTGAGTCATATTCATAATCTCTGCAAATATGTTGCATGTTTTTCTTTTACTGTCAGCACGTTTTAATTGTAACTTTACGCATATTAGGTATTTTCATAGATACCAGAAACTCCAATATGGCTGCTATCAAAGAAACGAGAAGAGGATGCTCTAAAATCTTTACGATATCTACGAGGCTGGACTAATTCCGAACAAGTGAATGAGGAATTCAATCAACTTGTCGTTCATTCCAAGGATTTACACAGATGTTGTATTTGTCTCGCTGAAGATGTAACTCGAAAAACAGAAGACTGTCCACATCTCAACACAAACTTATTCAAAAGGTTCGAATAGAACATATATAAATATATCAATTTTAGCTGTCGATAATAGTTTATGTATTACGGTAACCTAGAATTACATAGTAATCAGTATTATGCATACTTCTCGCGTACTTTTAACAGCTGCTTAATGTATTTACGTACAGCACAATTGAGACCTGTCGCTTTAACCAAATTTCAAACGTTTATCATATCTGATCTTTCTACAATAGACGAATTATAAATAAATGTCGTGTAAATCATGTAGTGTTAGTACTAATTATTCAAACTCTTTGAATTGCTTACAATTGAACTAAACGATGTCACGTTCGCTAATAGAGGTGGAAAGGCCCGGGAAATAGATTAACAGTAGCGTAGTTTCCACTCCGTGATTCAAATTAAGCCCTAGAGCAATAAGAGTCATATTAAAAATATATAATCTGTAAATAAAATGTAACGTATCTACCTGGGCACATTACTCTTCATAATTGCCAATTGTGATAATTGTTATGATGGGCCAAATGTAAGTAGGTGGTCGTTATCAAGACAAGAAATCGTTCGCAGTAGAAACATAATTATAACTAGCTATAGTAGATTAGTAAAGGCTAGTTTACACAGTGCGAGCTAGAGTACGAGTCAGCCTGCCGAGTCGATGAACTGCGGTCACTCGCATTCTTTGGGCGTAGCTTACCAGTATCTCTTACGTGCGAGTGGCGCATTCGAGTTACTTCAACATTTTTTGATTTCACTTGCCTGCTTGCTCGGCAGCAGCTTGGCCATGTCGTATCGTATTTCATAGATATTTTCCAATTCCTGTCATAATATTGTTGTCATAGATCTTATCATCGTTTTATAATAAATACATCTTCACTTGACATCGCGACAACTCACAGTCATTGGCAGCAGCTACTATGTATTTTGTAGACAACGGCAGGCCGAGATACTAGAGTACGAATAGTTAGCCGAGTTGCTGTCTATTGGCTAGGCAGCGGATCGCACTATCTGAACGAGACTTAATAATGAGTTTGTGAGTCGGTTGTTTACTTCAGTAAGATACTAATTAAATAATAGACCTTTCATGACCAATCGTGACTAAACTCAAACAATGAAAGCGTAATTTTAGCATAAAACATGTGAATCAAAAATTATTTAAACACCTTTTCACTATCAACATTATGTTCACAGGTACTTTCTCAAATTCAAACACGACATGTTTATTAAGGAAACCTTGCGGCCATTCTCTATGATACTACTTTACTTCTTATTCTACGAGATGAGCAGCTTGACCCCCCTTCGTCCAAACATGGTCAATATTTGCGGAGCTGTCGGAATGGCTGATGATGGTAAACATATTGTGGTATGTAGTAAAATCTACTTTTGTATTCTATGATTATGACGTCCTTCTACATTCTATCTTACACCCAGAGTGAATTAAGAAAAGATGGTTAATGAGATTTACCTCACCAGGAAACCATCCCTGGATGTTTCTACGAGTCAAGCACGGTGACGCAGAGATACCTACAGTTCAATAGCTAAAGGGATATTCTGAACCATTTCTAAAGTTATAAACTATTTAACTGCTGATGATTAAAGAACACATTCACAAACATGCACTCAGAAAACACTACTTTTCTTTAAATAATTATGCTTAATAATTATACTCTTATTCCAATAATCTGCACCATCTATGTCGCCAGATTAGGTTAAACTATTCCTTAAGTTAGGTTACCTGAAAGAGATTGCTTTAAGCGATAAGGCCGCCTATGTTTTTTATCATAACAATGTTTTAATAATTATTTATTTTTAAAAATTCAAGTATGTTTTAGTATCTGATGGTAAGCAAAAACAGTCATATTGTCAACGTCCACTGTAAGAAAAACACATCGAAGACTTATAATATGGTTATTTTTGGTTTTAATGTGCATAATATTTATAATATTCCTGAACAGATAGCGCATCGGACGCAAATACAACTTTTCATATCACTGGTAGTTCTTCAGATTAATATATACGAGCACTAATAGTTATTATTGTGAAAATAGTAAAAAAAAAACGAATATTAACAATTGCTAATAATTCTTTAAAATTACTAATAAAAGAATTAATAGAACTGCTTAGGGATGTGTGCTCTAAATGAATGAAACCCAACTGCCAGGAATAGCAACGCTCTCTGTGCTAAATTATAAATCAGCCTCTCTAATTACAAATTTGTTTATAATACATTTTATTTTTCAGTTGGTAGTAGGAATATTATCATTCATAATAGCGGTCCTCGCAGTCGGCCTTATAAAAATATGTGGGAAGAGAAAGCTGGGGTTAACTGGAATAATAGGTTCTGCAATTGCCTACACCGCCCTTAGTATTTATGCTAAAAATAATCTAGAAGATTCCGTTTTCTCCTACGATGTTGAGACATTCCCAGAAGAAACTAGTTATTGGCCGTTGATATTCTTATATGCATTGACTGTTTTCGCTGGTTTCAATGTTTCGTGGGTGCTGCTTGGCGAGATATTTCCTTTTAGGTATGTTGCTTTTCTTTAATTAACACATAGATAAGATAATAGTCTACGCAGTACAAGTTGCACTTGTCACTGCAAAATTGAGAGGAAGAAGATTAAGTTGGTATGGGCATATAATGAGGAGGGATGAAAGTCACGTGACGAAAAGAATTTTAAACTACAAGATAGATGCGTACAAATTTAAAGGTAGACCAAAAAAAAGATGGATTAGATTATGTGAATGATGATATGTGGTGTGACAGAAGATGTATGTCAGAATAGAAGAGCGTGGAAGATAAATACCGATCTCAATTAATTGGGATAACCGTCTTTCACCGGAAAGAAAAAAGATTATAAACAGATTTATGTTGTAGTCCTAAATTAATTCAATAAAGCTTTGGTTATTAGCTTATAAATATTTATAAAGTGGCGTGCTGCGGGCGCCCTGTTGGAATGTACAGAATATCGAAATTAAACAATTCTACGATTCAGACGATAGTATGCGGCGATTTTGACGAGATAGTAATAGCAGAATTGGGCCCCTGTTAAAAAGCATTGTCCCGAAAAATGTGACTAATGTGGTTACAGATGTAACTATGCATACAATAAAGGATGCCGAAAAAATTATGTTGTGAATGCTATTATTTTCACAATGTAGAGGCGGAGAAAAAGTGGGAAAGCGGAATTTACATTCCAATAAGGACTTGAACGCAGCTAGATTAAGCAACTAGATTGATAACAATGATAAAAACTAATACTGAATTGTCAATTAACACCAAAAACATATTATTCATATGGTCAATTCATGCGCATTAAGTCCTAACTTTATTTTTTCTGTTTTCAGGAGTCGAGCTTCTGCTCAAGGAATCACAACAGCCTGGGACTACATTATCAGCTTCATAGGAACAAAAATATTAATAGATTTGGAAACAAATTTCAAATTATCTGGCACTTTTGCTGTGTACGCCATATTTGGTTACGTCGGCACCGTATATCTTTACTTCTTTATGCCTGAAACTGAAGGTGTACCATTATATGAAATTGAAAAGCTGTATACAGGAAACTTTAGAACGTTCGCTGATGATCCTTTTATTAATGTATTCAAAAGAACATTTGGTGTTAAATTAAAACATGACATAGAAAATAAGGAAGAAACTGATAAAAGTGAAACTAGATTCTAAGGTATGCGGTGTCCACACCTGTATTGTTTAGTGGATCCGAACTTGGTCCAAAGGGGTTAGGGGGGTTTCACAGATCTATAATTTCAATGTGTAGGTTACCTTGTGATGTCCAATGTAGTCTACGAGTATATTATGATAGATGTAGCAAAATACGCATGAGTTAATAAAGTCTGCATTAGCTTTATGTACTCAAGATTTGAACCCACATCAGCAAGATGTGGCGATAGATATAATTTTTTTTCAGCAAAATCTATGTCGTATGAAACTGCAGACGATGAAGTAAATACATAACAGCAATATAAGCGAATGGGTGCAATTCATTCACAGAAGAAATAATATGAAATTAATATTGTTAAATTATTTAATGTAAACAATATTTTGTTATTAATTTTATTAAATAAAACATTTATAATATTATATACTTCAATATAAATCATATTGCAGCTGCATAGTGTAGACATGTTGTTTCTGTAAAACCTGAACATCTATTATCCCCGCAAATTGCTATTGCGCCTGGCCGCCATTTTGGTGACGTAACCGTAGCCGAACACTGAGTACTTAACGAAACTCGAAGCAACCAAACTCATTATGTAACTTGGTCGCTTGCAGCATACGTATACTCTTCATTTGTAGATAAAGGGAGAAACAAAGATTTATTAACTTTACCTCATTGCGGTTAAGTCCACTCACTTAAACTATTTAGAATCGTAATTTTCGGTTTGAATGTTAGTCTTTTAGTAAAACAATATTTGGTGGTCATTTATCCATTTTGATAAGCAAAAAGAATTTAAATACAAAACGTACAACTATTCTGATGAGTGTATATTTATTTTGGAACGTAAAACATTGTTTTTAGGCACCTCGGCATAGAGTGGATTAAATTTATATGAAGATGATATATTTTATTTGGTGCTTAGTCTAAGGGACAAAAAAAAATTTTTGGTGAGCATTTAAATTGTACTCTATTAAAAATATACAAACACTTATAACACAGTTGTTATTCAATAAAACGCGCAAAGTCTGTCACTATTAGATTCCCGAATGTACACACGTCACGCCCGTATCGTAGTTGCAGCTTGACTGCCCCCTCTCCATCAGGCCAACGTTTTATACTTCACAAATGCAAAATACTCCCTAACACTTGGCTAATGATGATAATGAGCGAGTACAATAGGATAATAGGCTATTCTCCACAATAATTAGAAAAGTATGCCAATAAAACAGGTGAACAAAAGAAGACGACCATAAAATGATTACAATAAGTTCAAATACCGACATGTAATAAAATGTGCTTCTACAGATACTTTGTCGGCGTCTAGGCTGTAACAATACTATAACAGCTGAAATAAGTTGTTTTGTAATTATAAAGTAAAAATTATTTTTTTCTTATACGTAACAATAAATGTATTAAACAGTGCACCCTAATTTGTTGCACGAGTAAACATAATATAATGATAGTGAGTGAGGTATGACTTATAATTAATGTTCCTAGGGCGTCCTTGTAGTTTAGATTCAGGAGCTACACGATTAACATCCAATAAGTTTGTCGTTTACTGAGATGTTAACACTGCGGCCTTAGCGATATTAAGTCGCACAATAGTTATGTCTTTTCCATATTACATTAAATTTGCTATCGGTCGGTAATAAAATCATATAGGAATTCGATTTTTTTATTTGGCCGGTTAAAGTCATTCCCAAAAAAAAAAATTCGCGGCGTTTCCAGGATAAAAAGTAACGCAGATTTTAATTCTAAGAATTTGCTATAGATAAGCGAAAATCATATCGACATTGAAAAGTTTTTACGTGAATTCCGAACAAACAAACAAGAAATCTAATAATTGCATGTCCATTGTTTACTTGCATAGTTTTTTTTAAATGTACAAACACAGCATGTTTAGACGTTTATAATATTATAATATAGATTAAGAGCAAATTTGATATTTTTATCTTCACCTTTTATATTTTATTTTATCTTTACAGGTTGTTGCAATGTATTAGCAAAGTAAATAAACATAAGCACGTTCGTTATAATATTAACATTCGAGAACGGCACGTATACATAATCTACATATGTACCTAAACATAGATTGTAATTGATCTACATAAAGTTAACTCAGCAAGTGTATTAATAACTACTTGTGCTCGCCTATGGATTACTTTCACTCAGAATGTACTTCATTGTCATGTAGGAAACATGGAAAAATGGGTAGACGATGTCTCGCCACTGCCTGCATGGGTCCCAAAAAATGCCGTACAAGAATGACGAGTAGCAACATGGGTGCGAGTATCTAAGGGATTTGGAGAGGTGGGCTGCAGCTTCACCGAAGATACTTGTGACGTTAGGCCATTTATCACTTCCACCCCTGGAGCTTGAATCTTAGCTCTAGCGATCCCCACTCCATGCCGGCTGGTTGAGGCAAGCACAGAGGCGGGGGCTTTCCATGACCCCCCGGTGTCGGGTACGAGGTGCCGCTACTCACCTAGTCCTCCTGTGAATTTATGTATTAACATAATATAACATAAATGGTTCATGGTTAACTATGGCACCCACAGTAGAAAATAAAATTCTTTGTCGCAACCGCAACATAACGCTCGATCTTATGTCGGGACATCAACAATTCAGAGAATGTCGGTTATAACGACGATAAAGGGACCATTATAATTCCGTCGCTATACCCGGAAGCTACTATATACAATGGTAGAAAGAAAACAATACGTTTATTACTAAACACTACTTCCAGCCGCAATATGCGTATGTATGCATATCGCCCAATGTCTACTTAATAGTTCTGATTTTTAGATTTAAACTTATCTATCTGAGGATTAATACAAAAGTGTATTATTACAAGTGCTAAATTAAAACAATTATAAAATTACATACTATTGAATACAATGTAAGAAAACTTAACTTATTTGTATTGTATTCTACCCATAGTCCCTCAAGACTATAAGTAGAATACTGAGCCCAGATCACCGTCTTCTATGGGTAAGGTGCCCAGAAGGCTGGCTACGTTTCCTCGCTGGATCGCCATACTGATCCGTTGGCCGAGGTAGGCACCAGCCTTCTGATCACCTGAAGAGTCAATGAGTCGTTTCGATAAATTTTGGTAGAGACTCATGGCTTCAGGAAGCGTCTCGACAGCAAGCGGCACAAACATATAACTCTCACTGAGGGTTGCATATTTGCGCATGTGCTAAACATCTGTGGATATAAACTTAAAATAAGAAAACTTTATAATACCAAAAATGAAGCTGTGTGTTTGTTTGTTGTCTCTGTATTTGTGTGTAGACTCAGTCGCAATATCTGCAAGGAATTTCTACTATTTATACCCGAAATCGGCGTTACATTCTAAGTGGCTATATCGAAATCATTTTTACTATAAGTTCCTGGGCTGAAGTGTTACCTCGTTATAACCAAAAAGTTGTTACAACCAAGCTTTTTTTGACAATAATCTGATCCTGACAACAGAAGCGGAGGTAACAAAGCCAATTTACATAACAATGGAACAATCAGCAAGTTATATTAAAACAATTGCCTTTTCCGGCGAAAAATGTTTTTTATACAAAAATTCAGGGTAATTCAATTGATTGCAGAATTACATTAATACATACAATTTTAAAAAGTTACACATACATATTTACATTATCGTTATTTGTTATTTATCTATTATTACTCGTTACCAGTTATTTATGATACTAGTGCGGTAAGTAAGTTTTTACAAACGAGTAGATGAGTAGTTTTTCAACTCATAAATACAAGAAAACAATACAAAAAATAATGTAAGGTAATGAAACAAATATAAATATCAGTCGGAAAGTCGCAACAATATTTGACATTTCTATTATGACAATGGAGCAAGTTTGCAAATAGCATCACATGCGCATTATGAAAAATAGAACTTCATCTTTCGTCTTATTTTCTTTATAATAAATATTAAAGTGAGAAAAATGTATAGAAAGGCGCTTCCAAGGAGGTATAATTGTTTAACTTATCCTCGTGGTGTGAAATTCCTAGTTGGAATTCTTAAATTGTCTTTCACCTATTTTAGCGCACATTCCATTGTATGGTGCGTAATTTAGTAGGGGAGGCCAAACGGGGATTTTAGGATATACTTGTGCGTAGCAGAATAACATAAGGGGGCGAAACCTTGCACCCCATTATGTAGCCCCACCATATATTACCCTTCATACAGGGTGGGAGTATTTTTTTATTTTTAGGTTTTTTTTATAATTCATAGTTTGAGGTACTGGTACCCTGCTTATGAAATATAGTGGATGTAGTATATTAGGGTTCTATTATACTATTTCTATCTTCCATCCATTCAGGCGGTTTAGAATCGCTTAGCTTTCGGAGAGTCTTGGGGACTTTGGGCAATGTTTCTGTGAACTGTTTGATCTGGAGCCAAAGCTCCATTTTTACAACTGCACTGCTTGCCATCGGCCAAACATTCACCCCCATTTCCTGGAGCTCCCACGTTCAATTTCGTGGTTCTCTTTTTCCTCTGCGCTACGACATGGAAAGGCGTTATAAAGTTTCTTACAGTTTGGCAAAGCGTTAGCAACGCCTCGATGTTTCAAACATGCATAGACGACTGTTTGCCTACTTCAGGTAATAAAAAAAATCAACTAGGTCAGAATATAAACAGAAATGCAAAATAAGCAAAACTGTCACTGTTAAAGAATACAGTCATACAAATGAAGGTGACTTATTTATTGTGCTAAAGAAGAAAAGTGAAGCCACTGTGTACAAAACAACTCATAACTAAAACAAACATGCAGTAAATAGTCGTGTTCTAAGTAAACAAAACATCATATTGTAGTTATTCCAACTAACTGAAAAAGGTGCTAAAAGTCGCAGACTAAAATTTAAACATTGACTTAATATTATACGGACAACATAAATACGAGCACTAAATTTATTTTATCTACTACCATTTATCAATGTTCTTTTAAACACAACACGCGTCTTTGTCTAAGCCCGTAGTTAAATAAATATAACAAATTAAGGCATTTTTAATAGTAGCTGATTGTGTGTTATTTTAAATAATTGTGAATTTAAAGCAATATTATTGGGACATTTTAAATCATGGTTCATAAAATTCATATTGATTCAAGTACTCAAGTTTCTGTTTCTAGGCTTAGATGTATAACATCACAGGTAAGTGTGCTGAAATATATCTTTTTTTAATTTACAATTATTTGCATAAAAAATAATCAACACATACTTCAAAGTTAAAAATAAATTACGTTCCCCACTAACAATGACCTGAAATCCACTTTTTATTTGTAAATATGTATAGTACTTTCATTTTTTATTTATAGATTTTTATAAGTTTTATTAAACACTTGTAAATGATACCATTGAAACACAGTGTTACTGTTCTGGTAATTTTCTCATCGAGATCGTCACCCCGCAATCCGCTTTAGATTAGCTCGATAGCTACGATATACCGTTTACTCTCTTGAAATCTGGTACTCCAGACCCAACAGTGGAACGTGTATATACTACTATTATTAACCCGATCACTATTTATAGTCGTAAACATAGCAAAAAATTTATTAATGACTAATCGAATATTTCTCTAACAAGTTCGGTATAATGAGCTATTAAGACAGAGCGTTCATAGAACTGGTTGTGGTGAATGCACTCATTACCAATAGCCTCAACCTACACCTTGACTAGTTCGCAAAAGACAAAAGAATGAAGGTCTCTAAACTAATGATTATTTTTTAGAGAGGGATTTACCACTTAGCGGCCACGCCACTCATAGTAAATTGAAATAAATGTAATTATTTCAAAATAAAATCAAAATGGAATATTACAAATTACTTTTTGAAAGTCATGAGTCTACCATCGCTTCCAAAGCAATTTTAGTTGCTGTTAAAGGAAAAGAAGCTGAAAAAGGAATTGTACTTTATAATTAAAACGAACTTAATTTCTCTGAATCTTAGTTAAAGAGCTTGGTAGTTATAGCTCTATTCCCATTCGGTCATCTAGAAAATCCAAAAGGTCATACGAGACCTCAATTAGACGCGTTGAGAGGTCTCAATAGAGGTAATGAGCTCCAGCTCCATTAATTTTTTGATCTTTAGTTTGTATCTGATTTTTTTATCGTTTAAATAAATCTGTATGTTATTGCATACGTTTCAGTTGGTGGCATGCATGTCACCGAACCTCCTTCTACTGGACTTGGGGATGGCAATCAGCTTTGCCACAATAGCGATGCCAGAGCTCTTGAATGCTTCGGAAGGACTGTCACTAACCAACACAGAGGCTTCATGGTTTGGTAATTATATCACTATTGTATTTATTATAAATTTATGAAGCCATGGTATTAATTAAAGGCGTATTAGGTGCATGTCACGCTGTAAGGTTCAAAATCTAAATAGGGATGTATCGTTAAGCAATCTTTCGAACCTAATGCATATATTTTGCAGGTGGTAGGGCGTTTGCCCGACTGGATGGCTACCACCCCTGGTCTAAAGTATGTCGCCATAACAACGTTGAGTTGTGTTCCGGCATTAGTGACCAGGTTCCAGTCTCCCTTGAGAGAGCAGCAGCGCATTTGTAGCACCTTCGGTGTTGCAAATGTCCATAGGCGATGGTAACCGCTTTCTATCCAGTGGGCCGTCTGCCTGTCTGCTGAACTTCGGCAATAAAAATAAATAAAAAGGATCAACACGTGCAAATAAGCGATGAAGAAAACATTGTGAATTCGTTTCCACATCTAGATGACTAATGTGTAAACTCCGCTAAACTATCTTATTTCCCTGAAACTAGAGGGGACCCCAACCCGACAGTGAGAGGTTTATAAGCTGATATTATTAGGAAAATGGAATACAACATCCTCTCCGCTCTTTCAATGCGGATACTATACTATTGAAGAATAATTAATTGTCGAAAAATTATTTAAATAGCAGCTCGCTCCAGCCTCTTATACTACGAGTATCTTCTGTATAAAGTTTTTTATCTTGCCAAACATGTAAGGAATTTATGGAGATATGTTGCAGTATAAATGTTTAATACGTCTTCATCATATCATTATTATAACGATTTTTATCCGTGCAGGAACGGAGAAAGAATACAATTTCCTGCGGCCCGGCGGCCTGTCGTAAGAGGCGACAAAACAACCCACAGCCAGGTGGTAGGGCATTTGCCCGACTGGATGGCTGCCACCCCTGGTCTAGAGTATGTCGCCATAACAACCTTGAGTTGTGTTCCGGCATTAGTGACCAGGTTCCAGGCTCCCTGAAGAGAGCAGCAGCGCATTCGTAGCACCTTTGGTGTTGCAAATGTCCATAGGTGATGGTAACCGCTGTCCATCAAGTGGGCCGTCTGCCTGTCTGCTGATCTCCTGCAATAAAAAAAACGATATTTTTTTTACTTTATCGTATCATTGTCTTAGTTAGCATGCTCTCTTTGCTACAAATCCATTAATTCTTCGAAAAGTAATTGTGTAACATACTTCGATATAAAATTTATTTAAAAAATAGGAGTTTAAGTTGGTTAAATAAGAAGAAAAACCATTTTAGCCAGACGTGTTACTGGGGAGTTTCTTGCCGCTTCTTCTCTTCAGCAATAACACGTTGCGCAGTGTTGTATATAGAATAGAATGTAAAATTACATTTTAGCATATATGTATGACCTTCAAAGTGATCTCCAGTGTAACTTATTTTAATGAAAACTTTTTAATTTCAATATAATACGAGGGATCTCGTCCTCGAAAAGGACGTAAACAGCTTGTAGTTACCTAAAAATAAGCAATTGGCGGCGGAAATCACTTAACACTAGAAGGACTGTCAGTGCCTCATGTCACAGTTGAACAATCTGCCAATCGAGAATCGCCTTTGATGTGTGACGGCACCGTCGTCCTTGTAAGTACTTACGCTATCAGTCGCGAATGTGTAAGGGTTGTCCAAAAAGAAAAATAAGATAAATGTGATTAGTATGTAATCATTTACAAGTACGTATGTACCAAATTTCATGATGGATGGATGAAGGATGAAAGTACTATTTTCATCCCTATGATTAGGCAATTCCATGCGTACTTTTAGAACATGAGATATCTAAATACATTTTTAACTGCAAATAAAGTGAGTAGTGCAGAAAACGCAAAATAAAGACCTAGTATTAATTTATTTGTCTCTTTTTTTGTAAATAACGTAATCCAACTTAACCACACATCATTAGAACTATAATATATCTAACAAAATAGATAATACAAATGAGTAGTTAATTGTGTCCATTAACACCTTTTTTATTATCTCTATTAAGAGCAAGAAGAGTCATGAATTAAAATTTGTTTTAATATGTAACTCATACAATAAAATTATATGGAATTTAGTCACAACTTAACGATCTAGAACCGAAATATCATTCGTTTATTGATACGCAACATTTAATATATTTAAATACATTAAAATAAAGTCATCACACCAAGTCAAAGTCAGTAAAAAAGAATAGATAGTACGTACATACATAATTATGCAGATGCTCAATCCTCAGATAGTTTGTGTTTCCTTAATGTCAGTGTATAACCTTCATCCATACCAGATCTTGAATACGTCCAATTATTTTAATTTCAACTTTTCTATATTAAAATATAGCACGAAGCGTTTAGGGCTTTTTAAACGGGTAATGAGCCAAAGTTTTATTTTTATTTATAAGTTTCTATTTGCAAAATTTTAATTAAAACCATGTTTAATAAACTAGAGCGAGGATGGTATTGGCATATAATACTTCGGGTGATCACCGAGGGGGCAAAGGCATAAAAAATAAGTCAAGTATGATAGGGACGTTCCCTTAGATCTTAGATATTGTTTACTAGACGGAAATAATCTCAAAGATTATTCAAACTACTATCAGTTTATCCGCTGCGTAAGTTATACGATAAAGATATTAGAAATATTCCAAATATATACGACTAGCTTTTCCCGCGACTTCTTGGGCGCAACGACCCATTCTCTACTCCGTGGAGGACCGGCCTTTGGTAGTCCCAGATACGCCGTCCTTAGAAATCACAAACTTAATATTTGTAATGCTATGTAGCAAAGGCAGAACTTACAATCAGAAGAACTAATTTACTCATTATTGTTGCCATGTATTTGAACAGTGACGTTAATAAAATGCGATCGGAACACATCGTTTCGGATACATTCGTCTATCCCTCGGGAATAGTACTTTTTTCTGAATGAAAGGTCTTTTCTATACCCTTGACAACATGTATTCAAAATTGTGTATCATTATCTAAATGTCTAGCCGATAAGTAATTTTCATTCATATGACATATTTATTTCTTTGCAAGAGGTACCGGCAGACATTGTCCTGCCCTGAAAAAATAAAAATCTAGGTACCGATTCCCGCACCACCTACCATTTTCAATTATGAATCAATCTGAACCATCCGGGGACCTATACAAACACACAAAAAAGTCGTCAAAATCTATGCAGGAGATTAGGAGGGTTCAAAACCCCAATCTCAGCCCGACCTACTGGTTCCAATTGTGAATCTAAAGTTCTAAAGCATCCGGGATCCACTTGAATTCACAAAAAAAATCATACTCGTTCTCAAGGTACGCGCGTACATTACATATATTTCTACGATTCATTTTTATTTATATAAATATATCGCTTCTCAACCTTTTGACTGCGAGCAAAACGTACCGTAGTTAAGTCTAGTATAGCTCTTCTACGAGGCCTATAAAATTGAAAAATAAACTAATTTCGACTGATAACAAAGATAAAAATGATATATAAGTATATTAAATTACTAGGCCTCATTTAGGCAGATTATGTGTTATAATACTTAAGACCAGAGTGTTCCTTATATTAAAACAAATATGGGTTATCCAATAACCAAATAAAATTATGAATACGACAATAGTCGCGAAACTTTGGTTGGCTTGAGCTGTATTATTGTACAAGTAATTTGTTTTGCACGGCCACAGTTGATGATCTTCAATGATATAAATCAGCCGTCACCGGACTTGAAACTGTCAAAAGGTTACGCAGAGTTTTTGCATCTATTCATCTTATCAATGCCATGGAAAACAATATTAATCAATGAGACGGGCTGAAAATCAGCTCAAACTCTTACACAACTCAAATGATACCTTTTTTTATAGCGAAAGAGGAATGTCTTTGGATGCATCCTCGGCTCTTCGGAGACCGTGATCTGAAGGCCGTGTAGATCTCTTAAAGGCCGGTTCTTCAGGCTCAGTTTGTCGAAGCAGAAGAAGTCGCGAAAAATCGTCAATCTACCAACCAAACCTAAACCTCCGCCCCTTTTTCCACTCTTTTGACGAAACGCTACTAGATCTAGAAGAGAGTTACTTCAAAGTGACGTTCCTACGCACGGCTACTTATGATAACCCAAAATTTCATAGTCAAAGGTCGATGCAGTCTCTTCCTGGATGACTAATTTATCCTAGGTTTGACCAAGGTCTTTCGACAAAACGCAAAATAAATTGCAATTTCGCCCTTTAACTAAAGTATTAATCAAACTACTACTTCTATACTAACTTTTTAGTCAAACGTTGAATAATATTTCGGACTTTGCCTAGTTGATCAAAGAAGCGATCAAGGCAAACTCAGTCAATTGTCAATTCATACTGCAATCGTATTACATATTTAATGACTGTATAAATTAGTCTCTCTTAGCTTAGACTAAAAATCGTTAGTCAAATGCAGAAAAACGTCATTTATTTGGACTTTGACTAAGACTTCGCCATAACAACCTTGAGTTGTGCTCCGGCATTAGTGACCAGGTTCTAGTCTTCCTTAAGAGAACAGCAGCTCATTTGTAGCACCTTTGGTGTTGCAAATGTCCATAGGCGATGGTAGCCGCTTTCCATCAAGTGGTCCGTCTGCCTGTGTACTGAACCCCTGCAATAAAAATAAAAAAGACATTATGTCAGACCTGAGGTTTGACAAGTTAAACCTAGGAGCACCAGAGCTTCTTTGTTTGACTATAACATATATATAAACAATCATTTAAAGCGCAATACGTATCTTACAATTTTGGATTTGTATTCTATGAAAGTTGAAGTTGTCTTTTACTTGTTAGTTGCAAGTAATCTGTGTGTTTATTTATAGAACAAAACAAGTTTTGTGCTAGAAAAAATACCTAATTTGGGTCTATGTTATTATTTCAGGTAGTATTTCATACCTAACGCAGCCTCTCGGAGCAATCCTCTCGGGACCTTTAGTCGACTATTTTGGAAGAAAAAAAGCTAATTTCCTAGTCAACATTCCCCATTTAATAGCATGGATTCTCATGCATTTTGCATGGAATGTACCAACATTGTTCATAGCGAACGGTTTGTTAGGACTCGGGACAGGTGTCATGGAAGCACCTATCAACTCGTATGTTGGAGAAATCAGGTGAGATATTTTCATTCATTTTCACTGATTAAACCTGTTATTTAACAGTTTTAATAGCGGAATTTTATTTTATTCCAACGTTTCAGCCACTTTTAAAGTGCGCCCTTATTAATCTTAAGCTCAGATCAATTAATATTATCATAGATGTAACATTAAAATTCGTACGCAATGTACGCTACACTCACACTTACATAGGTATCATGGGATAGAAAAAGATAGGTTATTTTTGTTACTTCGTCTTAACGTGGCCTTTATTTGCACATTTTGCATTAAACTCCAAACCTGAAAAGCTTAATATTGGCTGCTGATCGGCTTCAGGTGACGCGATGACGCCACCCGAAAACCCTAAGCCGGGTCGAAATATGTCAGTTGCTCGATCTGATCGCTTTATCCGTATCATCGTATCATTCGTTGAACCGTATCTAGTTATCATGTCATACCTATCGTATTCTTGGTAAAAGAGAAATTAAACGGTTTGAGAAAGGAGATATGGATCTCCTTTCATGATCAGACAAAATCCAACTCGAATTGGAACGCCCATATCGCGTATCGTATCTGAGCGGCGTATCAAGACTGCGTGTAATGATCGCTTATCGGCACCCGTCCGGATAGATGATCATGATACGCGTCGGCGATACGCATGTGGTGATCGGATCGGGCAAATTATCACATGTGGACCCACCCGCCTTTATATGCTCTCTCTATTTAATAATTCCTCTAAGATTCAGAACTTATCAATGAAATGAAGAGAGTCGCTGTGTTGCAGATCTTTAAAATGTGAAAAATAAATGAAAAATATTTTTGTATTAAATAAAAAACCTTTCATTATTTATTTACTTGCCTTTAGTCACTTGATGATACAACAAAAACATTTACACATACTATGTAAATATATTTTGTATATGTAGCAGTTCTGTCTGTACACTCATAAACATTCAGGGTCATTGACACTTCACATCTTGTGATAACAAGGTCTTACAATACAGACGAAGATGGATATGTGAAATTTTGTTATTTTATCTGATAACTACATACAAATAAACAAATTTAGGTCAGTGTCAAGTATAAGACGTTATACTTTCCTGTACGATTGATGAGCGGTTACCTTGGCATACACGCAAGTGTAATTTGTTTTTTTTCCTAAAAATGAGGTTTTGTTCCTACGAGGAAATAGCCAAAAACGTTATGTTATCCATAATTATGTATTTAAAATAATTTTGAATTTTTATCTTGATATATATATATAACTATTATATTGATGTATGTATGCAATTTATATTTATTAGTGTAAGTATTGTTATATGCCGACAAAGACGCACATCATGTTGTAAAAACGAATTATTTTATTTACTTCGTGTTTAAACTTTAAAAACATCTATTGTTATCGTGCTTATTTTATATCAATCCGCCTTGCCAAAAGGTATACTAGCTGTTCTCAACATAATGGGAAGCGCGAGCCCAGCGTAGAAAATATATGGGCTGATATTATTATAGTTAAGTAAATTACATAGTAATTATTCGAACTGAATTTAATGTTTTCAGTGAGCCATCGATTAGAGGCGCACTATGCACAGTGACGCAGATGTTTGCAGCAATAGGCGTTTTAGTTATGTACTTCCTTGGAACTGTAGTGAAGTGGCGAGTCGCAGCACTTATATGCCTTGCCGCACCACTGGGTTCCATGCTGCTTATTTTACTTGTAAGTGTCCTTTTCATAACCATATCATTATGTGTAATATAAAACATTATAGCATTTCTTGATGTTATGATGATTTAGATAATGTCCGTTTCACGCAGATGTAGCGATGGATTTCATCCGTTGTTTATGAAGCGATATTATTATAGTTTTCCTTTTCATCCTAAAGCAAAATAGCAGAATATAAAAAGAGGCAATGTTCGTTTTTACGAAATAGATGCGAATTTATGTGAAAATTTTGATATAAATGCGAATATAAAATATTTGAGTATATTCCGCGAAATAATCAATAATAATAACTGAAGATGATTTTGATATGAGAGCATTACACTACATCACTTGAACCGCGGAGTTTATTTTGATGAACGAAATATCACCTTCACTCAATGAGTACGAAGTATTTGATGCAACACTATAAGGAATGCTAATAAAAGCAAACGACAATAAGTTTGGTTTCCACATGACATTAATCGAGACAGACGAGGCTTTCTTTCACCTAAGAACAGTTCTCAAGGAGTCGAATGTGGAAATTTTAACTACTTATGTTAGCATTTAACTAACATTAATATAGTATTTCTTTGAAAATTATATGAAATATTTTGATATTACGATAGCTACTTAAAAATGCGAAATTTATCTTTTTTGTTTCCGAAAATTACGTATATCTAAATATAAGTAATATCCACGCCAACATAGGGTGTTCCCTACGTATTATAAAAGCAACCTGACAGATGTTAAATATTTTATTATTCCTAATCTCGTTCTAGGTTCCAGATACTCCAGTATGGCTTTTGTCTCAAGGAAGGGAAAAAGATGCTCTCAAATCGCTATGCTATCTCCGCGGCTGGGCAGCCACGGATGCGGTTAGAGATGAATTTAACAAATTAGTTGTAAATACGAAGAATTTGAACCAGTGCCTGTTTTGTGAAATGGAAGGGATGAAAATGGAGAATTGTGAGCACTATAAAATAAATATAGTAAAGAGGTAAGCCGTTTACCGTTTAGCCGTAAACGAACTCTGGCCGTTACTGGGTTTATATATAGGACTATTTTGGATTTAACATTCATATCCTCTTACACTTTCACGAAAATATAAGATCAATTTTTAGTTTTCATATCTACATTCATTGAAATTCTTCAATGAAAATCAAATCGATAAAGAAGGCTTGGTCATCGATCATTTATACCTAAAAATATAAAAAGCAGTTTTTACGTCAATTTGGATAAAATGACGAAAATAATAACAAACGGTGATGAAATAAACAATAGCGCCCTTATACGTAGGTACTATAATATTTACGGCAGCATAAACAATAGCTAACGAGACAAAGAATATTACTATTTGTTATATATATTAATATTATGCATAGCATAGCAGACTGACATCGGAGTAGGTAATAGATCGACTATCCTATATCTTAATATTCATGAACTTGACTTACCATGGGTTGAATTTTGACATTAGTTGTATAAAGCTCATGTCAAATATAAACGGATAAAAAGCCAATGGTTGATAAGAAGTAGTAACGGGCCGTACAGAATTTCTTTTATTGCAGATACATTATTATTATTTATTTATTTCAGATACATACTCAAGTTTAGATACGTTATGTTATGTAAAGAAACTTTACGGCCCTTGATTCTAGTGATGATGTTCTTTATGTTTGTTGCCATGAGTGGTTTTATTCCAATCCGACCTAATATGGTAAACGTTTGTGGTGCTTTTGGCATGGCAGACGATGGAAAAAATATAGCGGTAAGAAAGAACTGTTACAATAATAAACAGAATATAAATTTTTATCTATTTTCTAACATTAATGGTTTCTTTGTTTTACAGTTAATAGTGGGAGTCATAACATTTGTTGCAAGTGTATTGGCTATTGGTATAATAAAAGTAGCTGGTAAAAGAAAACTGGCCATCGTAGCAACTCTTGGTGCTGCATTGTCTTGTGCAGCTTTGAGTGTTTATGCTAAAACTAATTTGGACCCAAGTGTATTTTCTTATGATAAAGAAACTTTTCCTGTACAGAAAAGTGTAGTTCCTTTAATTTTGTTTTATATTTTGATTCTTTTCGTTGGTATTAATATTCCTTGGGTGCTGCTAGGAGAAGTATTTCCTTTTAGGTAAGTTTTTCTTCGAAATGTTTTGCTACTGATTTTTAATTTAATCTCGGCTGACTCCGTGTGTCTATTTAATTTTATGAAAGCCAGTGGATAAAGATTCTGTGCATTCTGTGAAAAAGTCATATTTCTAAGATTGGTTTATAGTGTGCTTCATGAAAGACAATTCGTTTAGCTATTAAAGTATCGTCTCATTTATCACTTGAATGTTATGTATAAGTTTTATCTATGATTTGAAATCTGTAAACTGACTGTACTTTTTTAATGATGGCTGCAATGCCATTTATGCATTCATTTTGCCAATATTGTGTAAATAGAAAAGTCCACCCATCGATTTATTTTCTATTTGCCGGTTTTTTTTATGGCTTGGTTTCTAGACCGTTAAGCCAAGTATATTTTGGACATACGGCACTTCACAGACTATTTGACAGGTCGAGCATTAATCAATTAGCGAAGCCCTACAGCATTAAAACGATTGATTACGCATAAATTTAGGTATGATGACGATAGTTTATATAGTCTATGTATTAGATAACTCACATACAGAGCGTTTCTTTATATTAGTAGCTCACAACGTCCAAAATGCTCGGCTTCCCATTCCAATTTATTCAAGGTGACCGCGGTCGTTACGGTCGTGGCGCAAACGTCACAAGTGACGTAATGATTTTCGCTTATGCAGCGCTCATTACCCATATCAAGAGGTGGGTCGAATAACCGTTCCACTTGAGTTTACTATTGTGACACCGGCAAGTGGAACGGGAAAAATCGCGATCGTGAACGTGGTCGTTGTGAGTGAATAGAACGTGGAAGTAGGTAAAGTTAAAAACTGAAGGTTGAAACTGAACCTAATGAAAAATATAATCAAGTTTTTTATTTCACGCCAATATGAGGTGTTTTTTTTTTAATTTCGTAGCCATTTTAGTTAAAAAAAATTCTTATAAAATCTTCATGTCCGTCTTTCTATTCAGTTAAAGCCATCGAGTGTCTCTAAATGCGTGAAATACAAAAAAATATCGTTATCAGTATACCGCTAGTAAAATTGTAAAAAAAACTAAAAATAATTAGGAGTTTATTTCAAGATAGACACTTTATACTATAAATTACTAGCTTCTGCCCGTGACTTCGTCCACGTGGATTTTTTTTTTCATAAAAAGTATCCTATGTTACTTCTAATACCTCCAAGAATATGCATACAAAGTTGGTCATCGGTTGAGTAGTTTTTGCGTGAAAGCGTAACAAACAAACTTACATTCACATTTATAATATTAATGTAGGGATAATAGGTATATACTGCTAGAGGGGCGTTGAATAATCAGAACGATATTCTTATTTTTTTTGTATTTAAGACTACTAGTGGAAAGATAATTTAGAATAAATTAGAGTAGGACACTTGATTAAAGAAGGAAAGCAAGACTTCCTCTTTGTCACCGCGCATGCGTTTTTCAACCCAGCACACTTCACTTCGTTTATAACCGCTAAATTCATATCATTTCCTTTTTCTACACTAGAGCTATTTTGACGAGTTTTTGAACCATAGTTTGCTGTTTACAGGTGGACACTTATTCAACTGATCCCCCATACTAGATGGTCCTCTTTACCCTACATAGCATAAACCAAAAACAAGTCATTTATTTTTTTACAGGAGTCGAGCATCAGCTCAAGGTTTTGCAGCTGCTTGGAACTATGTCGTCACTTTTATCGGTTCCAAAACATTCATTAATCTCGAAACATACGTCCGTTTGTGGGGAGCGTTTGCAGTGTATGCCGGATTCGCGTTTATCGGAACCATTTATCTATATTTCTTTCTACCAGAAACAGAAGGAAAAACTTTACATGAGATTGAATGTTATTACAAAGGAAAGCTCCGAATATTTGCTGACGACCCTGTTGTAAACACCTTTAAGAAGTGTAGAAGATAAGGAAACTACTTAGTGTTAGTATTTGTTGTAATGATTTAGAAAAAAATAATGTTATTAAAGTATTATTATAAACTAACTTTGATTATACAGAGTCTGTTATATAAGAACATCGTAAGCGATATATAGAAATTTACGAGATAACTAATTTACAAATTATTTTCATAATACATTACTCATAGATGTATATTTTTTTGTATATTTATAACTTTTCCATTATCACAGATATGGGTTTAAAGATATGTATTAAATTCTAAATTATTTTATCTTTAGGAAAAAAAGATATTAAAATACCTTAATTTTGTTACTTACGATGTTTCTCCATACCAAGCTCGACATGTTACTTTCTTTTAAAGTTTATAAATGTTTTTTAATTCAGATATTATTTTAAAGTACAAACGGTCTTCTTTATATTGAGTTCGAATAAATTTCTTTGCTTGTTTGAGGTTATAAATTAATATGAATAAAACCGTAAGTGTCCAAATACTTTCCAGTGACGTCTTTTTAACTATTATACCCCGGAGTAAAAACATAAATATATTTGTAAAAAAGTACAAAAAAATGTAGGTATAGGCACAATACAAGTAATTACATTAATAGAAACCTAAGAGTATATTCAAACCGAATTTTCGGATGGTTCTAAAATTTTTCCCATAAATAATGGTGTCGCCAATTGATTGTCCCATAATATCACTAAGAATGGCTTGTCTGCTTTAAATTTCGGTGGACTATCATAAGATAAAGCTATAACTCCGAACGATGTAGCAGCTGCTGCAGAACCTCCTTGTTCGTCTATAGATAATACAGCTGAATGTTGTGCAGATGATACTGATAATGGTGAAGTGTCAAGCTTGTTAGCACCGAGCTTTGACAGGTCTGCATATGGACCAAATAGGTCCGATATTCCCATCTGTAAAATATTAAATTATTTATCAGATTCAATACAATTACTGTTAACTTCAAACTACTGCCAAAACTGTTAATATAATTAAAGCCTAACAGTCCATTTAAATGACTACCAATCATTATATCAAATTCCAGTCAATGATAGGGAAAATTTATTAATAGTAAAGCATCAATCATCACCAGTTTTACTCTCTCTTACACTCTTCTTTAGCCATCTTCTTACATCTATTGATTCCGCTATTTTAGCGGTTGAGAAGATTCCCTCGACTGAAGACAAAAACGGATGTCGTACAATTTTCTCGTGTTCCTATCTCTATCTATGCGCCTTTCTTGGGGAACAATTGAAACAGTAGCGGTGCAATTTGGATGTAAGGTATGTGCTATATTATGTCGCTTTTCTATAACGCAGCTGAGGTAGGGCTGATAACCATACACTTAAATCCGTGCGACTTTTGTAAGTTCGTGGAATATACGTTTCTGAATGAATCATAAGCGCTAAATCTAACTTTTGAACTATAAGATAAGTTTAAGAAAAATCCTTCAATAAAATCGGAATAATATTAACTCTTGCAGTTGCAGATCTATACTTATAATAAAATTGTAGAGGTCGAATTTCTGTACAATTAAAAAAAATGCTAAAAACCGAGTCAGGGGGATGTAAGAAGTGAAATAGAACTAATTTGGATTTTTTTAGAATTAATTTAGAAACAAAAATTCTCTGTTTGTCTGTCTGTTTGTACCGGCTAATCTCCGAAACGACTGGACCGATTTACATGAAATTTTGTATGGTAATAGCTTATATCCCTGGTCAACATATAGGATACTTTTGATCCCGAAAAATTAAATAGTTCCCGTGGGATAGTTAAAAAGCTCTAATGATGGGATACTTAAACAGCTTATAACAGACTAAAAGTAATCTCTCTACAACGTAAAATAATAGAAGCGGATAATTTGACAGGGTGTGGTGTCAGTGAGAGAGTTTTATCTTATATATATAAAGCAGATAAGTTTGTTTCTTTGTTTGTTTGCTTGAACGCGTCAATCTCAGGAACTACTGATCTGAATTGAAATTTTTTTTAGTGTTAGATAGCCCATTTAATGAAGAAGGTTACAGGCTATAAACCATCACGCTAAGAGCAATAGAAGCGGAGCACCAATGAAGAATATTTTAAAATCGCGGGTGTTTTTTACCTTCCTTTCTATGCGAACGAAGTCGCGGGCAGAAGCTAATCTTATATATAAAAACGAATCGCAAAATATGTTGGTAAGCGCATAACTTTTATTTTTATAGCTGAAGTACAGCAAACAGGCTGATGGCCCACCTGGTGGAAAGCGGTTACCGTCGCCTATGGACGTTTGCAACATCAGAGATGTCACCAACTCGCTGTCGGCCTCGAAGAAATTTTATGACACCCTTTTTGAAAAACTCCATATCGTAGATCTGTGGGAAAACCTCGGCCGGGAGCTCATTCCAAATCCCGACGGTACGTAAGAGAAACGTTCTACGGAACCGTTGCGTACATGAGTGAAGTGGCTCGAGGATTTGGGGGTGAACTCCCATGGCGAGCGGTGCGATGGTAGAGAGAGGACGAAGGCACCATTCTAAACAGTTCTTCGGAACACTCCCCTTTATACAGTCGGTAGAATACGCAGAGAGAAGCAAAGTCTCTCCTGAGGCCAAGCGTATCTAAGGCGACTGTGAGTATGGGATCAACAACAACGCGAACGGCTCGACGTTGAATACAGTCCAGGGGATTAAGTTGGTAGGCAGGTGCTCCAGCCCAAAGGTGTGAGCAGTACTCCATATGCGGCCTCACCTGGGCTTTATAAAGCACAAGGTGTTGCCGCGGTGTGAAGTACTGCTTGGACCGGTTTAGCACTCCCAACTTCTTGGAGGCAAATTTTGCCTTGCCTTCAAGATGGCCCCTGAACTGTACATCGTTCGCGATGTTAACACCGAGAATCCCAATACTTTGGAGGTGGTAAGGAGAGTTCCTTGGAACTGAAGCGCTTGCTCGAATGCAGTTTTTTTTGGCAGAGATTACGCAGACCTGTGTCTTCTTGAGGTTGAAATGGACAAGGTTCTGTCTCCCCCATTCTGAGACTCTCTCCAAAGAATGCTCAACTTCAGACACAAGTCTAACCCGACTTTCCTCCACAAATGATAAAGGGATGTTTGCACGATCAGAGTACTGCGCATCGCCACTGCTGTCATCCGCATAGCAATGAATGTTGCGAATAGACAACATATCATTGATATGCAAGATGAACGACGTTAGCGATAGCACACAACCCTGGGACACACCAGCGTTGATGGGCTTGATACTAGAGCAGCAACCGTCGACAACGACTTGAATGCTGCGCCCATCAAGAAAGCTGGATAGCCACGTGCAAAGTCCTTCAGGTATCCCATACGACGACAGTTTCGATAGAAGAGCTCTGTGACAGACCCGATCGAAGGCCTTAGAAATATGTAGGCTGACTGCCAGTGCTTCCCCTTTGCTGTCAATGGCTTCAGCCCAACGGTGGGTTAGGTAAATCAAGAGATCCGATCATTTAGCAGCTGGGAATCTTCCAGGTAACCCAGAAGCTGCGTGTTGATAATACGCTCCATCACCTTTGAGAGCAAAGAGGTTATTGCTATAGGCCTATAATTCGATTTTGTTTTTGTGTCATGAAACAAAGTCCTTTAGGAATTCAGAAAATATGGCGGTACGAAGTTCGCCGGGTCAGCTAGTCTATCATAAAAATATTATATTATACACATTTTAAAAAAATAGACGGTATAACAAATTTTTACTAATTAGAAAATTATTGTATTCCTAACGCCATCTGTTCGAAAACTGTAACTGTTTAGTTAAAAGTATGTCGGATTTTTTTGGTTCAGCACAAATAAATAAATAAATAATTAGTAGCCAGAAAACTCCCCGAGCCCTCCTAAAGTATCGCTTTAGTATAAAGTATTAGTATTATTAGTATAAAGAATAAGTTAACATTGAACTTACATTCCTCAGGACTGGAATTAGGTTACTGTCCGTTTTAATTGTGAACCTGGGTACTTCAACATCGAATTCCATCGAAGGCAATTCTCTAAATGCTAGAAGCTGTCTAACTGTCAGAGTTTTAATGAGATCGTTAAGATTTGATTGTTTCGATGGTAAAATCCACATCAAAGAATATTCATCACCCTGAAACAACAAGCGAATTTCGTATGCCACTTATAAACATTTCAAAAATTGGATTAAAGGGATAATGAAGATTATCCTAGTCATTATGTATGTTGTCTCTCCTCCGCGGCGTAAGCATTACGTGCTACGCGGCCGACACGTTGGTCCCCAGCGCGGGGGAGGACGTACCCCGAGGCAGCTATTCTGCCGACAGCTGGGGTTACAGAGGTGGTCCACCGAATCCGGCGGCTGGGTAGAGGTAGCCTTGCACAAATCCGAGGCCGTGGTCTTCCATGGGCCTCGGAGAAAGCCACCTGCGCAAATTGGCATCACAGTGGGCGGCGTCCAGCCAACCGTGTAATATCTGGGCTTGGTTTTGGACAGCCGATGAGACTTTTCGGCACACTTCCAGCAATTGGCCCCCAGACACAAAAGGGCGCCTGGCGTACTATCGCGCTTACTACCCAACATTAGAGGGCCAAACGCAACGTGCCGAAAGCTCTTCGAGGGAGTCGTGCGATCTATATGGCCTTTTACGGGGCCCTAGTGTGGTCGGGCGCCCTGGCGGCTCGCAACGTCGCAGCGGAGCGACAAACACAGCGTGTGCTGGCCGTCAGAGCCATCCGAGGGTATCACACGATATGCTTCGAAGCGGGTTAATAGGGATAACCGGTGCTCTGCCGTGAGACCTGGAGGCCAGAATACTGGCCTCCTTATACGCGTGGCGTAAGGAAAAGGAGGCCAGTGATGACCGACCCGCACCCCAAGATAGGAAGGCCGCAGAGACGAGTTGCGCCAGGTCCATGCGGCGGAGTGGGTGGACCGCCAACAAAACCCCAGCGTCGGCCTTGCCGTTATCGAAGCGGTGAGGCCGATCATGCCAGAACGGCTGCAGAGGCGTCACAGCATCCTGACGTTCCGCCTGACGCAGGTCCTCTCGGGGCACGGAAGCTTCGTTTGAAACAGGTACCCCCCTGTTTCAAACAAGGCGTGAACAAACGTCGAGGTACCACAACTACCTCAGTGGCTAGGAAGATACGGCGCTGCACATCAAAAGTATTGTGATATCTTGGGACAAGTAATTTTCCATACAATCCAATTTCCAGTATATTGCTTTTATTATTTCTTAATAAAATTTAGTTACTTTTTAGGTGTTTCTATAATTTTTATCGATAATTTGATAACTTGTGAAGTCATTAAAACCAAATATCGACTTGTATGATTAATGGGATATTATTTATTATTTCTCAAAATGTGGGAAACCGCCAAATTACATTAATCTAAAATTTTGAAAAACGCACCGTACATTTTTTTAGGCCTAGGAAAAAAAAAGTTTCCAAAAATGTTGTTGCAAGGTCCTGCACTGACTCCGAAGATATAATAATAACAGCCCATGAAAGTCCCACCACCCCGTGGGCTTCAGTCTCTCTATAGTTTAGTGAGAAGAGACAATATGCCTGCCACGCTTAACCAAATTGGCCGGGCAGGTTTGTCATATCTTGAATAAACTAGTATATAAATTCTTACTTTGAATGGAATATTGATTATAGTAGCGTTGCTTTCTCTATCTCTACCTCCTCGGAGATAACGTCGTGAACGCATGAATGGTACCGTCTTATTTTGACCATTACTTAAATGGAATTCACGCATCTTTGTCTTCGCTTCATTGAATGTGATGTCCCACATTCCTTTAAAATATACTGCATTGACTACATTCATTTGAGTGTTAGGTCCAACATGTTCTGAAAAAGAACACCTATGCTGATAAACAAAATTGAAGTGTCTGTATGATTTTAAAACAAATGCCAAATTTGGTATTTGCTATTTGTATAACAGAAAACCATAAAATAAATGATCATTTTAGGAATATAGTTTATGCTACTTTAGAACTTTGAGCTATCATTGTACTGATTGTTTTGTGATGACTGATTTTGGACACCTACACCTAACTAAATAACAGAAAGTTTGCCTACAACATTTACTTTATCGGGATTGAGCCCGAAATCTCTACGTTCTAGTGAACATCGGGCATTAAACTTTTGACTGTTAACTCCATAGAGGGTGTCAATTAAGTGAGCCTCTATGTACACCACACTTTGCAATTTATTGTTGATGTTTGAAAGAGATGAAACTTTTCAGCAACAGGACTAGTTTACATTTTTGATGATCTGACCTTTCTGCTTTTCTATTATAAAACTGTCCTTATAGATTAATAAGCATTTTGAGATCACAAAGAATAACAGTTACCTCACGCTATTTGGTCCAAGTTGCTGAGATACAATCTTTCGCAAATGAAATGCAAGCCTAAAGCGTTCGCCTAGGGAGAATCGTTTAGTTAAATTGATACATATCTAAATACAGTAGAATCCGTTTAGAATAACATAGCATAAATGTTCCACTTTATGTTGATACTTATCACATTCGTCATAATGAATTTGTGGAAACGACCTCTTTAGGCCCTCAGATTCCAATATCAGTTCAAAATCTAATCGACCGCTATCTATTTATCTGTTTGGTCCCTCTACTCGTTTATTGAGGAAGTATAGCTATTTATTCTCAAGATTTACTTACCTGGCGATACTAGCTTTGTGATTTTGTGGTTCGTCTGAGCGTCCACCCATTTATTAATCTCATCGGCTGCTTGTGTTGGTTGACTGAAGTCAAGAGTAGAAACTACGCTTCCAAATTCTGTTTGAGCAATTCTGCTAAAGTCACCATTGAGTTCGAAATTCTTTGCCACGAATATATTATTCGCTATCCTTAATATATTGTTAAAATTGCGTCGCTGTCAAATTACAATATTTATGACAAATTGGAAACACCTGTTTATTTCCAAGTAGTATATTCATGAGGAGGCCGTTTAAAATATTTAATAGATTAAGGCTGGTGTGCATCGACTTTTAACCAGTGATTAAAATAAATTAATCTTTAAAAATGTATGCATAAACAGTGATTATTTTATTTTAACCGCCGGTTAAATGACGGTGCACACCAGCATAAGTCAGACAAGTAAATGCATTACATACACTCAATACATACAGGTTAAACTATCTGGCATTTTTATAATTTCAAGAGGATTTTGGGCATAATTTATTAGTGTCATAACATGTAACAAAATAGGTCCTAGAGAATAGTGTAAGAAGGAAACTAATGGTTTATTAAGTAAATTACTAACGTAGAGATCTAATATAATTATTATAATGTGATAGGTGCCAAATAAAACGTAAGATTGTAACAGTGATAATAATAATTTAATATTGTTATAAAACCTGCTACTTAATTTTTTCATAATGATTGAATAATTATGTAATTAAGATTTAACAATGAATTTATTCTACCTCGAAAACTGAAGTAGGTAAAGGTATTTGGTATACTCGTACATATTATTTTTGATTAAAACGATGAACACGGGACGATATCCTTGAAAACATTTTATGATAGTTCCTCGACATGCTGATCTAAAATATATGCGAATGAAAGATTTATTTTAATATTTCCATTTAAGCCTTCTAGCCCGTCAGCTTCTCTCTATAGCACATATCGTTAAAGGCTCCGTAGACTTAACTAATACCTAAAGTCCTTGTTATTTGCCTACAACACCTGAACACCCTGACCACGGACATGTCGTGAAACATGCCACTACTTGTCCTGCTCAGCGGTAAATCTAGATAGTGGTGTCTGTCGAATCGCAACAGTGACGAGCGTGATACGAGGTAGGGGAAACAAATGTATTCGAATACCGGAAAACTAGAGAGAGGTCACAAATTCCATCAACACAGACAGCGGTTTGAATACGTCCACCTAATTTGCTGTTGTTGTCGGTACTGGGAAGTACGTGACTGTAAGTAGAATAGTCGTATAAATATTGAATCAAACTACCCTACATCAAGTGTTGAACAGAAACGTTGAATCTTAACGAGTGGAGCTCCTTAGTTTCTACCTAAAATGGTACCGCCACTGGTTTAGGAGTACCTACTCCTATGGGAAACTGGCGTGAGAATACGTATGCTACGTGCGAATACTCAATATAATAAATGACTATACCTTGATGTCATCTGATAGTGATCTGTATGCGATTCTTGAAGATTCGGGGCTCAATTGTAGTGTGTTACTTATCTGGGATTCAGTCGTACCACGAGCTCCTTGTTGTAATAAAGCCAAACATGTTGATATTGAAAGTGGTGAAATTACGGTATTCCCTTCGTTGAAATCACCAAGAACCTGTAATAATGATATTAATGAAGTTTAGGGAATAAACAGGTCCGACCCATAAGACACTCTTAATATTTTCTCTTTTTTAAATTGCTTTTACAACCTCCACATCCCTACAGATTTATTATAATCACACAATATAGTAATAATAATAGACTGCGGCGATTGCAGGAGACCGGATGGGAGGAAGTCGGTGCCTTGACAGATGTTACTGGCGTTGACACTGGCGGCGTCTCATCTTTCAAGTACGTGCGATTGTGCTGTAGTCAAACAGGAGGTCCTCAAACGTCGCAAATATGTTTGGGGAAGCTCTGGGTCCGTGGGGTACTAAAACTCTTAACCAAGGATTCCCAAAGATTCCCAATATCGACCCCTGGGAGCGAAATCGATTTCCTAAATGAAAACTGATTTTGGGGGTCGACGAGGTCTAAAAATCGACCCCCATTAATTAACATAAGTTCCTATTTAAAACTTTCAAGATACTGTATAACTTGTATTACGTGTATCAACTTATTATAAGAATGACTAATATTTTAGTAGGAAGTGTTATTTTTGTACTTTTAAAACAATTTACCAAGTCAATTAACGTGCACAATATCGCGCAAGATAATGAGTTCAAGCGTGCAAGTCTTTCAGGCGCGTTTTGACTTGTTCTGTATTTGATGCATATACTTTGATATGGGGCTTTGCTTTATTTGCATTTAATTTGACTATGGGGGTCTGAGGTATCTGTTAATTTTGGAAAAGAGGTCTCTTGCCCAAAATAGTTTGGGAATCCCTGCTCTAAAGCTTTATCGAGACATCGCCAAACGTTTAGTAGACGTTTCAAGCGACCAAAAGGTTGGCGTAAATTTTGCTCAAAGATTAAACATTACTATACTCGGATATAGAACGTGGTAACGCCGCCAGTCTTTTGGGAACATTTCCAATAAGTGACAGTGGTTGGGGCCAATATTTTATCTATAATTATATAGTTTTGTTATATAGTTCTAGTTTTTTAAACATCTTACTTTAAAATTTATTTTAAAGTTTATATTGTAGCTTAATTATGTTTATTTTTAGTATTTAATTTAATTTCTTCCAATTAATTTCTCATTTGAATGTAGACCATTTATTTAAATAACGAAAAGGTCTAATTTGTTAGTAATAAATACATCGTAAGACTAAATTATATATTAATTAAATAAAATTGAAGTCATCATCATCATCCTAGCGTTAAATCCCGGTTGCGTTCGGAGCGTTCATTCCGACGCCCAGGGTCCGCTTTCCTACTTTTTCTACTCCACTTCGCACGGTCTTCGGCATCCCCCGTTTTGAGACCATAATAATAAATTAAATAATTAACAACCTAGTAGCCAGGATCATCCACCAGCAACTTGCTCTTAAATACGGACTTGTCTCGTCGGAGGTACCTTATTACCAATACAAGCCCGAGCCAGTTCTTGACAATGGTCAATATCTGCTCTACTGGGACCGATCAATTATCACAGACAGGACTATTGTTGCCAATAAGCCTGACATTGTCATAGTTGATCGGTCTGTGAGACGTGCTATAATTGTAGATGTCGCGATCCCCCATGGTGGTATCCTCGTGAATGCCGAGAAAGATAAACAAATAAAGTATATTGATCTTGCTCACGAGGTTACCGCCATGTGGAACCTAAATTCTACAATCATAGTACCGATAGTGGTGTCAGTGAATGGATTAATAGCGAAGAGCCTTGATCGCTACCTTGAAAGGCTCTCGCTAGGTATCTGGTTGAAGGGTCGGATGCAGAAGGCAGCCCTGCTGGACACGGCCCGTATTGTGAGGAGATTCCTGTGTCTGGAGCCTTAACCACCGGTAATCTGGACCCTAAGTCCCACTGCCGGCGAAGATCAGTTTTTTATATTTTTTTTATAAATAATTGTATATATATATATATATATATATATATATATATATATATATATATATATATATATATATATATATATATAAAAATGTAAAAGATTTGATTTTGATTAAATATATATATGAATTAAATAAAATTGAAGTGTCTGTTTGTAAAGTTATAATAAAAACATGAAAAAATCAGGATGGACAATTCGAACCAGGAGATTCCGAAAATGCAATTTTTAGAATATTTGTCTGTTTGTCTAGATGTTCCGGCTAATCTCTGAAGCAGCTGGGCCATTTCTGATGGGACTTTCACTGGTAGATATACCTAACGTTATAAGGAGTAACTTAGACCGAGTTACACTATTTAGTCATGTTTAAATATCTTAACAACTTAAGCCACACCTAAAGTTAAATATTACAGTGGGAAGTTTATATATTAAGCATCTAAAAACACAAATTAACTAAAATTAATAATAAAAAATATGTTTTAAGGAAAAATAAGATACAGATAATCATACTTTGAGACACTTTGGCTAGTAACCAGTTTATAGGTAAATAACTGACCTTCACTTTATATTTTTTTTCAAAAAGAATTGAGTTTTTCCATTGAATAATGTGGCGAATGATGGTAGAACCATCTAGTTAGTTTTAAAACTTTCAGAAACAACCAGAACAATCTAGAAGTAAAAGACAAGGACAGATATATTTAGAAAGAGATAGACGATAAACGAAAGAAAGAGATAGATAGATGTTAGAAAAGGATAGATGTATAAACGAAAGTTCCCGAACAGAAGGTTCGGGAAGGAAGAGACAGAGATGTATATTTATTATTCTAGAAAATTCTGCCGGGTATATAAGCAGCGTAAGGCGCGCCTATCGGGCAGTTTAAAGTTGAGTTCAGTCCAAGACGGTGAAGCGATAAGTGCGATACTAAAGAGTTGGAAGAGAAGGTTAATAGAAGACAGAGACGAATTAAGCGGTGAATTTAGTGACAAGTTCGGCAAACGGATACATGAAGTAGGTGTGTAGCGTAGTTCGAGAGAGGAACCAGAGGCGAGCTACACGCGATAATATCGGAGGTGGTCTACGCAATATCGGCGACGGTATTGAGGGTGTGTTACTTATCGTCGGGACTGTGAATCGTTGGTCGTACGTATTGGGGCGTCTCGGCTGAGAGGTACTAAGCGCGGCTGTGTAAGTCAATAAAAGTTTTTAAATTAAAAACTGGTGTTTTCTTCCAATCCATAAGTGCGTAACCCCGCTCGCACGTAACAATATCAATGACTTTTTCACATATTATGAATAAATAACTAGAATATTGGATGCATCTAAATTTTTATAAATGGGGGTTTTTGTCATTCACCGTATAAGAAAAGACATCTTGCATATGAAATAGCAAAGTACGTTTGGATAAATGAACAGGTAATTATGTTTACGACCACAAAGATTATGTATGTATAAATATGTACGACTATACAGTCGTAATCAAAAAATATTCTTTGCGTGATAAATAGACACAAACATATTTACTTACTTTTAACAAATTTATTCCAAAATGTGTCACGGATGGTCCAATATCATCAATTTTGGGATTAACAAAAGTAATAGTGGCTTCATTTTGTGGTGGTCCAACTAATCCTTTTACATTAACAGGAACTTGGGCTTGATTTTCTATTTTACCAGCAGGGGTTTGATCTGACTTTTTATTCAAAGCACTTATATCTGAATCTCCATTAGGTAAATTTTCATATTGGGTATTAGATGGATTTTGATTTAAATTACCAATATTTGAAGCAGTTTGATTTTGACTCAAAGAAGCTTGATTTACAACAGCTTGCTCTTGAATCCTGTTTTGATCAGGATTACTTTTGTTAACTACATTTTTACCAAAATTGTCAGGTTCCTTATACCATAAATTAAAATTTGCTGGATTTGGAGAAACAGGTGCACTAGCTGCTCTCTGAACAGATGGTTGTGCTTCAAATGATTGTTGCTGTACTGCTTGCCTGTTTTTTGTATTGCCATTCTGCGTTGGCACTACTTGCGCAGCTAAACCGGATGGGTCTCTCCCATATTGATCTTGGAAATATATCTTGTCGGTATTTATAGACAATGGTACATAATCATAATTTGGATAGTTATATTCTAGACCGGACTGAGATCTGACTTTTAGTATGAAGTAACATAGCGATAAACCTGTAATGCAAATTAGAAGGAAAATTGGCATATTCTTAATAAAGTTATATAGTACAGACAAAAATACACACGTTGTCATTTTTCTAAAATATTAAGGTATTAAAGGAGTTTTGTGATTACTGTAGCAAATTATCAGTAAAGGATGTATTATAATTCATGGTTACATGATATTATCAATTAATCGTAGATTTCAAACGTCCCGTAGGTAATTATAAAAAATCATGAGTGAACTATTCGTGTTTTGATTCAACATTAATGTAAATTACTTACATAATATCTTCATTTTGTACCTCCTAATCCTCTTTCATATAACGTTTGATACTTTTTATTACACTACTACATAAAATTGTTGTTTATAAAATCCGTTTATCACGGCGACAAACATGCATTTGTGAGTCTGCCGATCGAATGACCGTAAAGAGCAGTACAATCATAAAGTCAGAGGTGATTTAAAAATAAAAATTTATTCTAATTTAAACTCACTATGCATTATCATAAGGTCTATAACTTATATAAACCGGATCTTCGTCGCAAACAAAACCCCAGCCTTGCTTACGTGTTGGTTTTCCCGGGTGTGTTCGCAACTGGTTTGGTGTCTCAAGTTTTATAACAAATTATTTTGATGTCCTTCCTTGTCTATATTATTAAATTTTAGATCTGTTACTTAGAACTGTCTTACAGATATCATATGGTTTCCTTCGCTTCTTAGAAAAGCAACAATACTTCATGGACTCGTCATAATAGTACATGAATTATTGTTGCTCGTAGAAAAAATAAGGCAATACTTTTGATACTCGAAAATACCCGCTCGAATACGCACACAGACATTGATAAAACCCTTCGTTTTGCTAATTAAAAGTATACATTGTCAAACAGATGGGCTGTTGGTTGGCCTCTCTTCTGCAGTGCAGCATTAAAAAAGTAGTCAAACTTCAAAATGCATAAATCTTTACTAAAACTATAAAGTATTCCTAAGGGCCTGTGAACATTATGGCCAAAACGACATTCTTAATCTTAAAAACCGTCTTCTGTAATATCACTCATCTTTTCGAAAATTAAATGAATACGTGTACATGAATTAAATTTAATTATTTAAAATTAAATTTTAGAGATATAGGGTATGTTTTTCTGTTTGTCTGGCCCGTGTCCCGCCGAAGCTATTCTAGTTTTAAGATATCATAATATTTTGAGAGCAAATATTTACACACGCTACATGTCATTAAATTTTTATCCAGGCGCAAGTCACCCCAGATAAAATCCAATCTGTCCCGTTTTTCTGGATTAAAGTATCCTATAAACATTCTCGGTGTGAAAATTACAGACATACCAAATTTTGGCAAAATTAGTACGGCGGTTCTTCCGTAAAAGTCTAACCATGACATTGAAAGAAATTTTGAAAATAATTTTCGTCTTTTTTTCAGTCGTCCAACCTGAGACGCATTGCAGACAGTGTTTGTATCATAGGGGCTTTTCCTCAGAACTCTTTTTTCATTGCCTGAAACTATTAAACTGGTACACCGCCCATCTAATTAATAGTGGATAGTTTGGCCTATAACGTTTACAATATCACTAGTGATGCTAATGTGTATCCAGCCTTAAGGATGGGATAGAGAGCAGTGGGCTATGTTGACGCGGGCGGAACAGGGGATAAGAGGGAGGGAAAGGACTTATAGGATAGGTCACCGCAGCAGACACGCTACGAACAGTGTGAGCTTCACAGCGGCAGGCACGTTTTCTTCGTTATACTTTCTTCACGTCTTGCGGTTCCTTCGACGAGTAGGCCAGCTGGGTACGGCACAGCGGGTATCTTCTATTAAAGTAAAACTAATAGAGGCATAAGTTTATAATATGAGTTTTATTTGTAGCTTAGATGTTTTACATGGAATACAATTTTTAAAGAAGTGACACCTTCAGTTTGGGTTTATTCTAAAGATGTCAAAGCATACTCCTTTTATCTAAGGAGATTCAGTAGCTTCACTATAAAGAGTATATACAAACTCTAACATCTTCCAGCACACGGGTGGTTGGTGGTTGATATAAGCGGGAGTAAAATGCGACACAGCACAGAAAACACGGCGAAGTTTGCGCGGAAGCAGCGGCACGAACAGCGATCAGACCTAGACTATGTCACATTACATAGTGACAGATGCGGCGTAAGAAAAAAGGAAACAAAGAGGCAGTGACCAAATAGATCGGCGTTAACAGATAGTAAGACAAATCTAATAGAAAGATGTTGTGAGGGATCATTCCGTCACCATATTCTCATGGATATGGGCTATTGGTACTTTCACTACCGTACGAAACACAAATCAAGGCCAACCATATGACACCAATGTTCTGTGAGAGCTTGGAGTCACACCGATCGATCCGGCTCAAATTTTTTTTTTTATTGTAGGAGTTCAGCAGACAGGCAGACGGCCCAGTTGATGGTAAGCGTTTACCATCGCCTATGGACATTTGCAACACCAAAGGTGCTACAAATGCGCTGCTGCTCTCTGAAACTTGAACCTGGTCACTAATGCCGGAACACAACTCAAGGTTGTTATGGCGACATACTTTAGACCAGGGGTGGTAGCCATCCAGTCGGGCAAATGCCTGTGGATTATTTTGTCGCCTCTTACGACAGAGGCGACAAAATGAGACAAATCGAGATATGTCGGAATAGTATTTGTTATTATAAAGTAACCATATGACGGTAGTAGTCAAATGTAGTAATCGGAAGTCGTATAACCGGATGTCAACGTAGAAGCATTTATTATCAAGCTAACGGATATCGGAAATGGGGTAACCGGAAGTTGGAAATTATACGGATGGCGGAAGTTGGTTACAAGATGGTGTCACTGGATGTCACAAGTGCATCCGCGCACTACGAGGACTTTAAATACGCGGTGTTCGGGCAGAGGAGGGGCAGTCTTAAACGGACAGTCTACAACCGACGGTCTACAGCCGTCTTTCTACGTTCGTCGGTTTAACAGAGCGGAAGCTCTGTTGGACAAGAGACACATAGTATATTGTGGTCGATAATTAGTGCTCGATAATCGCAGTATTCTTTGAGGGCATACTGCTGCTCGACACCTGACAAGCGTGGAGGCAACTCTTGGAGTTGTCCCAATATTTCTGTGTATTATGCTGTATTTAATACTGTAATTGTAATAATTCTTGTGTAATAAACTTCGATTATCACATTTCAGATTATTATTGCATTATACTCAGAGTGTCATTCGCTCCCGGCGGGAGTGAATCCGACATTATATATATATATTTCAAAACAATGATACTATCATTGCTCTTACACTTTTAAAAACTGTCAGCTAGCAACACTTTAATTTTTCACTGTCATTTATTCGCGCTGTAACAGTGAATCGCAGGTAAAATATATATGTATAATACTTCAGATGACAGAGAGTACTATTCACTGCCGTGTGAACATGAACCGATTTATTTTCAAACTGTAACCCGTGTATCTAAATTTTAATATTATTTCACGATGTGTGAGCGGGCCGGATGACGTGCGAGCAAGATAGAGCAACTATTTACATAGGTGGTCTCATATTGTGATAACGAGTTGCCCTATAGATAATAATACACTATATGTAAAAGTTGTCAGTTGTCCGCCGCGATGACAGAAGTATTCAGCTCCTATAGCGCTAATTTTCTAAGTAACCATCTATCAATAGCTAATCCCCCACTTTGTTTATGGCGGGCCTTCAAATAAGAATCATAAATCGTTCTTATTGTTCGAATTTTGCTATAAGTTCTGTAAGCCGTATTATTTCGGATTAAGCTTATAAGTTTTTAAATTTCAATTACTGCATGTTTATTGAAGGTTCATGTTCAATATGTGTATATATTAAGAGTTAGTTGAGTTTCAACTGCGATCAAGACGTTACTAAGTATACATAAAATGTTTATAGTAAATCTGATTATCCTGGCAGGACATGAGTAAAAGGTTATGATATTATTGTTTTGACATCGGTCCGTAACACGTGTGCAAATTTTCAAGTTGATCGGATGTTTCGAAACTGCTGAAAATTACGTTTTAAAATCTGTTACATATCTATCGACACATATACAGATCAAGCTAATAAAACTGCGATAAAAATAAATATTTATTTTTATGATAATAAAAATAAACTAAAAAATTGTTCCTCCATATTTTAAATACACAATCGAGATGTTTTCAAAATTGAGAAGATTTGCTTCTTTACTTTTACTTGCTGTATGCTGATTTTTTCGATGCTAAGAGCTTGAATAAGGCTCTTATCAATTTCATGAACTATTAATATAACTGAAAGGAAGCTCATTAGAAATTTCGATGTTGACTGAATTAAGTTTTAAAAAATTGTTTTAAATAATAACACTAGAACGAAAGTTTATGTTAATTTTTCCAGAGAAACAAGAACCATCCTTGGTTGGATGGAAGGAAGGACATTATCGCAGATTCATATAATGAACATGAAAAGTGTCAACACAAAGTGAAATTTTATGCTATCTTTAGAACAACCAGCATATTCACGTGTCAGTTTCACTAAACGATTCTCCAAAGGCTACTTTACGCTCTCTGGCTGCTGTCGCTAACTCTATTACGAGTACGGTTTATTACTGGCCGATTCTCGATTGTTATTTAATAAGGTTCCTCTTCCATCCCAAAAGAGGTGTACTTATAAAGACGCATAAAATGAGTATAACAAAAATTCTGTGCAAAATGTTGTTTCTATGTTGTAGTAACATATTTCTATTATATTTACCTATGTTTTTATAGATTATATTGCACAAATGTTTTTCCCTATATTTTAATTTATTTTTAGATTTATCAACAATATACTAACATAAGTTAACTTCTAACAATATTGGTCTTTCATTCACAAGTAGGTAATCTATGTATACACAATCACTTTGAAAATTAAAGGTTTTATTTTTATATACAAATTATGCAAAAACTATTTCCCAGCCTATATTACAAGAGGCATAATAAAACTATAAATACTTTAAACTTAGAGAAAGTTCACTAATCATGTTCAGAAGGGTCAAAAATTTTTGCCATATATAACGGTGCTCCTGAAGCATGATCCCATAATATCACTAGGAATGGGTTATTTGCTTTAAATTTCAGTGGCGTAGAATTAACCAAAGCTACAGCTCCGAAAGCAGTAGAAGCTGCCGCTGAACCACCTTTTTCATCTATAGATAATGAAGCTGAATGTAGCGCAGATGTCACTGATAATGGTGAATTGTAAAGCTTGTTACCACCGACCCCTGAGAGATCTGCATATGAGCCAAATATCTCCGATATTCCCATCTGTAAAATATTATGTTCTATATTAGATTACATTTACTGTTAAATTAAGACTAGCACTAAATACTAATACCAGAAACAAGAATATTGTTTATAAAACACTAACTGATTTCAATAGAATCTAATGCATACCTAAATAAAAAATTAGTTTCCTTCAAAGTGCTCTGGGTATTTGCGATTTTTAACTATTAAACATAAAAAATATGAACATATTCATTAAATCTACCCATTCTGAGCTCGGAGGATAATAAAACGCGATCGTCATCGTAGCTAACTCTCTTACAGTTTATCTGCTTTCAGGTCTAATGACGGATTTATGAAACTGTCCTTTTTTAAATTAACCAGCATTTTGAGGTCGCGAGTAATGGTGTTAATACGAGTCTTAACGTCATGGTCGATATCCCCGAACGCGTTATATACAGACCTTAAGTATTTAAACTGGTCCGTACGTTCGACAGTGTCTTCGCCGCCATATACACGTATATAGAGTAAGTGGATATAGGGTAAGTGGACATAATTGTATTGTACTGTACTGTACTGTATGACCGTAAGTACATACTGTATGACCGTCAAAAAATGTTGTCTAGTGGAACGTAATTTAAATAATAACTTTTAAATTCCTAAATTAACGTCCTAAATAAAAGAAGAGATACGTATCTCTTCTTTTATTTAGGACATAAATCATATTGAACTTACATTTCTTAGGACTGGAATTAAATTGTTGTCTGTTTTCATTGTGAACTTAGGCACTTCAACATCGAATCTCAGGGACGGAAATTTTCTGAATTCTAGAAGCTCATCAGCTGAGAGCGTCTTAATGTACTCGTTAAGATTTGATCCTTGTGGAGGTAAAATCCACATTAAAGAATATTCGTCACTCTGAAACAACAATTAAAATTACACTTGATCCTTACAAATATTTCAAGATTAAAGAGAAAATGAAGGTTCTAGTAATTATTCGTTTTCTAAAAGTTCTTATGAATATTAATATCTAGGTATACCTCCAAGTTTTCGCCATAATTCATATGTTTATGTTAGACGTTGTTTATATTCATTCATTTGACAAACCCGTAAGTGACTTTGTCACACACATTATCAAGCTATGAAAATTATATTTCTTTTATGAATACCGTAGAAAAGATAATTCTAAAGTTGTTCTCAGTAGCTAAGCTGGTTCTATGGCAAAATTCAACCAACCGGTAATCAAACCCTCTCAATGCAGCGAGACAAGCAGTCGACCAAGAATAATAAATACACCATAGAGGTAAGGTATGCACGACTATGTACGTCACAGCGTTTTACAAATTATGCCAATTGTCAAGAAATTGCTTCAGGGATCGAAGACATATATTTTTGGTCTGACGTCACAGAGTACATTAATATAACAGGTCTACCAGGTCTGGAAAGTGCAACGTGGCTAGACTTAAGTATTATGTTCACTCCTTGACTTGCCGGTTTCCTTATAAAGTTCGAATAAAAGACAAGGTGACCGTCTGACAGTTATCTGGGATATTACGGTACAATAATTGCCGCAGTTGCATCCCCTAAAACTTTGTTAGAGTCCTTTTCTTTTGTATATGCTGTCTTCATAATAGGCAGAATGAAAACTTTAATCTATTATATTATATTATGTGAAATTCGAAGAATGACGTGTACATGGAAGTTGTTTAAAAAACAACTGGAATAGACTATGGAAAACACGATTCAATTTTTTTTAGATTTCTTGTCTGTCTGTTCGGAATTGACGTAAAAACTACTGAACTGATTTCAATGCGAATTTTTCAATAATATATAGCAAAAATTTGATATAAAATCTGTGATACTTTTTATGTCGAGAATCCCACGGGAATTTTCCAAGGAGCGGTTTCAAGTTGCTGAAGCGTATAAAAATTAGATTATTCAGACACAATTTTAGTTAATTAATTTTAGTTTATATTCTTAGTTATGTGCTACGATTCTTTTAGTCCTGAACATCCCGCGAGAATTTTCTGGGAGTAGTTTGAAATGGTTAGCATGAATAACAATTAGCGGATTTGAATACAGCTTATACTAAGGAAATTAAATAGTTTGTAGTCTGTTACAAATGCTACAGTACTTTATATCCAGAAAGCCCGCGGGATTTTTTGTATGAAGGATAAAAATCATTTAAGTAAAATAAAAATTAGCTGATTCGGATACGATTTCAATAAATTGATAGCTAAAGTTTTGCCTAAAATGATGTTCCGGGAGTCATGCATGGATTTTCCCGGGAGTATTTCGCCTGTCCCTATTAACAATGTAGGATATGCAATTTTCGACATTTTGGTTTTATTTCACTAATCACCCTAAAAAAGCACTGTTTTTCAATAGCAGCAACAAAAAGTTAATTTTTCCTCATAGTTTTTAAAATAGCCACATTACCAATGTCATATATGCCACCCTCTCCCACTAACAATGACGAATGTGAACTCTCGACATTATTAGCGGGGCGCGAGGGGGGTATGCGCACGCGGATGTGCCACTATGGCCACTACGGACTATGTTTGAGGAACATCCACTTGTCACGAGCTAGTTTGGCGCAAATATTATTGCGTAAAGGTTTTTTGTTATTATTATAATATTACTTAATTGATAAAATATTTTACATTTTCCGATTGATATTGTCGGATGTACCATGTCCAACATTATTTACGGTCTTGTAGAATGTAAACTATGTCGGTAATACCACATCCGACTTTCTTGTTGGTTGGAATATTTATTAATTTAAAATTTATTAAAAGTTGTGTTTAATTTATAATATCAATTTAAATTCGACATAAACTTAAATAGGATTTACTAATAACAATGTTATATGTGGCACTTCTTACAAAGAATAAATATTTTTGTCCATGTAACTTTGTTGGATGTGATAGATCCGACAAATCATGATGACCCATGTACGGATAACAAAGCCATTACTAGCTTTTCAAATATTTAGGTAAGTAAAAATGTTATTTAATTGCATTGCAAATAAGCTCTTGAACATATATTAACATATAATATTTTTTTTTAAATGTAATTCTTGTAGTAAAAAAAATGTAAGCAACTCAAAGTTCAGAGCGCTCTCCTTTAAAGTTGCTGATTTTCAGATCTGTTAATAGGGACAGGCGATTTATTAGTAATTATTAGCAGATCCGGATACGATTGCTACTAAAACAATGATTTACGCTCTTTTTCAAATGCTTCGGTACCTTAGGTCCCGGTAATCCCGCGGAAGTTTTCCCGGTAACGGTTCAATATGGTTAGGGTTCATAACAATAAGCTAATTTCGATACCATTTCACTAAAACGATTGCTTAGATTATTTTTCAAATGCTGTTATAATTGATATTCCGGGGATCAGACAGGAATTGTCCTGGAAGTGTTTTAAAGTGGTTAGGATGCGTAAAAATAAGAATCGTGGTTTTTTTCAGACAATCAATAACTCGGCTAAAAATAGTATGAAAATCGGGCTTGTTATTCTTACTACAGCAGAGCTAACAATTTGCATATCTGACAAATCCGGGACTTTTTATTTTTCCCGGAATTTCCTAAATTCGAAATCACATGATTTTACGACTTGCTTAGTGTGTTAGTTGCCATATTTATTTCACATTTTTAGTAAAACAGATGTAGTTGTGTGTATACTTATCCCTGATTTTAAAGGGAGTTTCAGGCGTTCATTTTGCATTTAAAAAAAGTCCTTTGCTCTGCAACAATAAACTTTGATTTTAAATATTGACAAAATGACTGGAATTTTTGCCGTCTGTCCAACATGGACGAAGTCGCTGGCAAGAGCTAGTATACCTATAATATCTTACACTGAATGGCATAATCATTATCATCGCATTGCTTGCAGGCTCTATGCCTCCACGTAGATAGCGTTTCGTATGCATGTATGATACTATCTTCTTTTGACCATTACTTAATTGGAATTCACCCTTCGTTGTCTTTGATTCACTGATCGGTGTATCCCACAGTCCTTTGAAGTATACCACGTTTACTAGATTCATTTGAGTAGTAGGTCCCACATGGTCTAGAAAAGAAAATCATAAATATTTTAAGAACTTTACTAAAAGATTGTAACAACATTGATCATCGAATTACAAATTCTTGCATAGATATCTACTATTTTTTTATGTTATAACTGTATATTTTGCTGGCTCAGTGACTCAAATTTTTTCTTGGCTTTCGAAATGAGAGATCGACATTATTCTGTGTATCAATTACAAACCCAGGTCAATTTTTAGTCTAGCCATCCAGCGATATTTGAGACAGCCACCAACCAACTGGTTGTCCTGAAAATGCTTTCCTCAAACTCTGTTTCTCTTCAAATACATGCGACTAAAGAAGAGTTAGGTTTGGGTAAGATATTGTCTATTTCCCAATTGGTTCATACCTTGCAACTATATCAGTTCTCGTAAACCTTGGACGAATATAAAATACATATTTTATTTAAGATTACGTTACCAAATTGTAACAACGGAACCTCATAGTTTCGTCATGTCGTCCGTCTTTCGGTCTGTTGTTTCTCTATACTCGTAAAGTCAGTGTTACATTCTTCGTAAACATTATTGTTTTTTATAAACCACATCAAAACAGAACACACTAGTTGTGATAAAATTCCATAACCCGAATTATAAGTACAAATACATCTAGTGAGCTGCTGCAAATGTTCATAGGCGACAGAAGTCAATTTCCATGGAATAATCCATTAGACATTTTGAGCTTCATTTTCATATAGGGATTTGTTCTAAGCAAGCTTGTTGGTGATTGCAGAGCCAACTATTTGCACTGGGAGTGGTGCTTCCTGCTTACAGTCTGTTTTTTTTTTAGTTGGTTGTCTTAGCTGGCTATATCGCGGTCAGTCGGTCGTCAATGCCTAGTCTATAAATTGTAGGGCGCACCACTGAATGAGAAGGTTGGCTGTTGGGATAGCTAGAAAGTAGAGGACCGAGATAAGTGAAGCAAAGTCGCTTAGACCCTTGTCCAACAAGGGGTATTAGTTGGCTGACAATGATGCCGTTAGATTATTTGCTGATCTCCCTAAAGAAAACCTTCAGATATTTTAAGGATTGACTTACGTGGAGATACAGTATGTGTAATTTTATCCCTTGTCTCCAGTGCTATCCATTTGTTAATCATTTCAGCAGCTTTTATTGGTTGACTGTAGTCAACGGTAGAAATTGTACTTCTAAAATCGTCTCGAACAATTTTGCTAAAATTTGCATTAATTTCGAAATTCTTCGTCATAAATATGTTGTTCGATGCTCTTAAAGTATTAATGGTCGAACTACGTTTCTGTAAAATTACAACATTATAAATGGGACAGTAATTACCTATATCTGTTACGCTTATATTGCAAAACTAATAACCTTGTTTTGAGAAAATTAGATAGGCAGGTAATATAGATAACGAAGAGAAATATAGATTATATCCTATCAAATTACTCTGCACCACATACATCGCCAGATTAGCTTAAAATATTTTTTTACTTGCCTGGAAGCAATTGCTTTAAACGATAAGGCCCGGTCGCCTATTACTTTAATCATGACATTATTTTTTTTATAATCGACAGACAAATACAGACTTTGTATATCCCCAAACTAAGCAACGCTTGCGCTAAGAATAATATACAACGGACCACTCTGGGGCCGATCCCAGACACCCAGACCATAGTAAATAACAGAAATTTTGATTCAGAAATTTACTTTACCAGGAATCGAGCCCGGAGCCTTTGCATTGCAGCGAGTTTGGCGGGCTAAAACTAAGCCCGCTGAACCACATAGGTTGTCGTTAATTATTTATTACGTGAGCAATTTTATCTATCTGTCTGTCTATCTATTATATTTTATTTTGAAAAAAATAAATTCATACCATACGAGTTCCAAGGGGTACAATAATTTTATTTCTATATTTTTATTCTTGACGTAAAAAGGAGTAGTAGATGCTTTTACCTTAATATCATTTGCTATTGCTTTGTATGCGACTCTTGAAGATTCGGGACTCAATCGCAGGGCATTACTTATCTGAGATTCAGTCGTACCACGAGCTCCTTGTTGCAATAAAGCCAAACATGTTGATATCGAAAGTGGCGAAATAACGATATTCCCATCGCGGAAATCACCTAAAGTCTGTAATTATGATAATTATTAAATTGACAACGTGTATTAACTTTATACGATCATCTTCGTAAAATAATTACGACGAAATATGACTTATACAGTTTTAAGGTCACTAAAATTGTACAATCTGTCACAAGAACCTTGTTGTTCTTTATTGGAAATTATAAATAAATAATATCTTTTCATTACAAAAGAAGGAACATACATTTTTTTTCGTCAAATAAATTTTCTAGACTACGATAATAATGAAAACGACCTTAATTAAACCCGATTTATTCATATTATTTTTTTCGTATTTTACCATCCATGAAGACTTACTAAACCTTACTATCTATCTATCAATATTAATCAATAATTATTTACTTTTAACGATTTACAATCATTCTTTTATGATAACTGGGATTTTACAATGTCTCAAATGCACAAATTGTTCCCGGTTGCTACTCATATGAAGTTATGCATAGGATGCGTACATAAATAAACTTATTTCGGTGTTGTCTCTTTGCTTGAATAATGCGTTATGGTGAAAACTAAACTTTTGGAAAAAAAATATTTTAATCTTCAAAAAATAAGTGTTTTTTAGAAACAATTATTAATATATAATAATAATTGTTTTGAAATGAAACATTTTTTACTGTTAATCTACATGTTGTAAGAGATACCACGTTTCTTAAACTAAAAAAATCTAAACGGAATATACTTATCAAATTTAGAAAAAAAAAGGACGGACTTATCAAGTGATTGAAGCAGAGAGGCGAATATATATTAATGACTATGAATTAAGAAAAAATAAGTAAAATCTAATTTATTGACCTTCAGATCGTATATATAAATTAGGAAATTAAATAAAATCAACGATAAATAGCTAAGCAACTAGTCAATTTATAACTCATTCTTACTTTATAAATATTTATTAATTAATATAATAATAACAGCCCATAGCTGACCCACTGCTGGGCTGCTGCTGGGTCGATTTTTCTAAACTAATAACGTGATTTTACATACAAAAATCGGTTTCATTAGTAGCTAAGTAAGAACGGGGTTTTTGTCATAAGGAAAAACGTGTTTGATTTTAAATTGTAAAAAAATGCTTGAATATACAGGTTATTTAGCCACTACAAAGACTGAGGATGTATGTATATTGATAAACAAAATTAATAAATACTTTGCGAGAAAAATATATTTAATTACTTACTTTCAACAAATTGATGCCGAAATCTGTCACGGATGGTCCAATATCATCAATTTTGGGCTTTACAAAAATAGGTGTGCCTTCGCTTGATCCTAGATTGAAGATTCCATTTATTTCGTCTTTAGCAGTAACTTCGGCCTGACTTTGTATTGATTCAGTAGAGGTTTGGATAGCATTTTCAATAAGAGCACTCAAATCATAATCTTCATTATTTTCAATTTGAGCATTTGTATTTGAAACATCTTGATTTTGATGCAATAAGGCTTGGTTCTCGTTTGTAACAGCTTGTTCTTGAACTCTGTTTAAATCGGCTCCATTCCGATTAACTACGTTTGGGCGAGAGTTGTCTAATTGATTATACCATGAATTTAAATTGGCTGGACTAGATGCACTGGGTGATGTAACTCTCTGGTCAACTGATTGTGTTTCAACTGCTTGATGGTTTTGTATATAGCGATTTTGGGTTTTCGAATCCCTTGCAAGTTGATCTGCGATATAATCATTTTCTGTCTTTGCAGACAATGGAACATAACTTGGATAGTTGTATTGTTGAAAATTAAACTGAGATCTTACTTGTAATATAAAACAGCATGTTGTAAAACCTGTAATGCAAATTAGAAGGAAAATAAGAACATCATTTTAACAAAAATGATACAAGTGTTTCTCGACTTACAATATTACCATTTAAGTGAGTAGGTATTTAATTTTAATTAATCCTAATTGTATTCCATCTTAATCCCTATAGATAGCCGGGCAACCTGTCATAGGAGATCTGTCTGGTTGGCTACCAAGTCTATTCTATGCAGCAACCTTGAGACGAGTTCCCGTATTACCTTTGGTATTGCAAATGTCCATAAGTAACGGTCACTACTACTATTACGTAGGTCGTCAGTTTGTCTGCTTTCTCCATGTATAAAGACAACTTAAATAACAGCCATTTTCTGATGAGACACTTCACTTTATACATTATAAAATCACCACGCATTTAAAGGACTTGTAATAACTCATTTAAAGTCATAATTATAAATTAGTACAGTGAAGGAAATTTAGTTAATGTTGTGTTCTACCTACAATCTCTTAAGACTATAAGTAGAATACTGAGCCTGGGTCATCGAAGTTCATGGGTAAGGTTCCTTCCTAGAAGGCTGGCTATGCTATCTAGCTGGATTGCCGTTGTTCGAGGCAAGAACCAGCTCTCTAATCTCCCGAAGAGTCAATAAGTTTTAAAATATCTTTGTAGAGGGTCATGCCCTTAGGACCTTACGATACAAGCATTTCACTCATTTCATTGGCACAAACATAAGTCTCACCGAGTGTTTTAATAATGGTATATAATTATAATTTAAAAAATGACTCAATTATTAATGTTATTACTAAATGGCATAATGTTAAGGTGGTTTGGGCATGTAGAAAGGATGGATGAAAATAGAATCACAAAACAAGTATATGACAGTATTGTCAATGGTAGAGCTGTTGACGGTAGAACGAGACGAACATACCATGAACAAATATCAGAACTGTTAAAAAAAGGTCAGGTAAAAAGCATTTCAAATAAACGCGCATGTATGAAGAGGTTAATGAAAGTACGTGAAGCGAAAGTTGTTTGTCAGGATCGTCGCAAGTGGAGATCCATAGTCTCTGCCTACCCCCATGGGAAACAGGCGTAATTTTATGCATGTATGTATGTATTATTAAATATCAAAGTACTTACTTAATAGCTTCATCCTGATCTTCGTGAACCCTTTTTATATAACTTTTAACACGTTTTAGTATATACTATTTTGTATATTTGTTGTTTACAAAACACGTTTATCATAGCGACAAACACACGTTTGCGAGTCTACCGGTCGAATGACCGCATACAGCAGTACATTTGTAGCATTCAAGGGTAATAATAAATAAAAATTCATTTTAATTCAAACTATCTTTGCTATATCGTAAGGTTTATAGTTGTTTACAAAAGGAGCTTCGTGGTTCATAAAGCGCTTTGCTTGCGTGTTGGTTTTCCCGGGTATGTGAATTCGCAACCGGTTTCTCGGTTTTTCAAGTTTAGACACATATGTTTGTGATGCACTATGTTCGTCTATACTAAAGATTATTGAGTTTTTGATCAATAATTTCCTTGGCTAATCTTATATACACGTGCAAGTAAAAAGAGTTATTACAGTGAAACCTGGTTAAGTGGCCCATCAAGGGACCTGCAATATGGTTTCATTTAAAGAGGTATACCACTTACCCAATGTCTCAGATATCCAGGTATAAATATATATCTGTCTCATTTACAGAGGGATCCATTAATAGAGGTCAGAATACAGGTTATTTCAGTTATAGAGGTGGGATTATTAAATAAAATATCGTGTTAAGTAAACATTATAAATGGGTTTTAATAAAAAAATAAAATAAAGGTAATCATACAAATGTAATAAACAGAAATATTCCAGCACGTTTACACACATCTTCATTTTCCAATGAAGAAGCCGAGAAGGCATGGACAAAGTCACTTTCGGTAAGTTAAGTGCGGAATTTGCGGGTAGAATAAGAATAAGTGAGTAAACAAACAAAACGATGTTATCTCAGTAACAGAGGTCTATCTATGCATATAAAATTCATTTGCTGTCTCAGTTATAGAGGTAACTATGATGATCAATCGAATCCCAGATATAGGGATTTGCTTCGTCCCACTAACAGGGGTAATTCAGTGCCAAAGTGTTGTGTGTGCCAGTTATGGAGGTTTCTCTCTTAACCAGGTCCCACTTAATCAAGTTTCACTGTATTAACAATCTTACGATCAACAAATTTTAGTTTTGATAAAAGCTAAATGACATTAAATTATTTTATTGTTAAAACAAATCTGAAAGATGTATTGGAATCCGCTAATGAGTTATAATGAGATTGTTGACTTTCCAGTCAAAATTAAATTATTTTGTATACCTCAAAATTATTATTTTCTTAAGTTACCGCGACTTGTATGCATAATAAAACTACGTTTTAACGCTTTTAAGTGCGGTAATTTATTTGATTTTGGTTTATCCGACGTTTCGGCCGCTTTTCAGTGGCCATGGTCACGGACGACAAAGATGACATTTGTCTAACGTGTATTGTTAAAGTTTTATTTAGCTTACCGCCAACTTGTTCATTTTAATTATTTAGTTTTAATTTTGTTTATGGATATTATTTAATCTATAGGAGCCTAATGTAATTTACCACCGCTTCACAACATGTTGTGGCTTGAAGAAAGAAAATCAAATAAATAACCGCGCTTAAAACCGTACCGTAGTTTTGTTACCTCAAAATTTTCAAAAATAGGTTAGGTTAACATTTGAATTCTGTATTTTTCTTTTGTATAACTCCTATTAACTTGAACGCGTTAAAACAGTCTAAAAAGCCTAAGCTTATCTAAAAATCACTGACCAGTATTTGACTAAGGAGCGGACAGTATACCCACGACGCTTGTGCAATGGTAGTGTTGGCGACAGAGAAACTCCTTAAAAATTATGCTATTTCTTTATTTTGACATAGTGACATTGCCTGTTGAAATATTGGAAAAATTCTAATATACGTTTGCTATCGAAAACTGTTTTAAGTTCATTCCACCTCGTCCACTTTACGTAAGTTGCTATATCTTACTATTCATACAATAACCCTAACATCGCGTCAGTCGTATTTTGACATTACTTGTCCATACAAGTAATTATGGAGCTTATGTCAATTTTTAACCGACATTAAGGCAGATGAACGATCTATAGGATATAAGACCGGTCATAGGGCAGATTAGCAAGGCAGGTTTAACATATTGGTTATCTCGATGTGCAGATTTTATCACGATGTTACCCTCAACTTTCGCATATGCTTTTTGTAACATAATGCACTTTAGGTCAGAAAACTCCTTGAGTGTTGTGAGTTAGTGAAAGCTTGTTTTCCGACCAGAACTGGAATCAGCATCCTTTTGATTTTGGGAAGCGTGTGAGGTAGCCGCTAAGCTATCACAGTTTTGGTTTATAGCATACTACATAGTAATTACTTTGAAAATAGAATTTATAACAGTTTTTAAATAAATTAAAGGAAATACGGACAGCACTTTGTGATCGCTCCCCACCGACAGTGACCTGGAATACATTTTTTTATTTGTAAATATGTCTATATGAATCCTTGAAATGTAAGTACGCGCAAACTTGAGAACGACGTTACCGATTTTGATGATGTTTTTTTTTGTGTATTTGAGGGGGTTCCCTGGATGGTTTAGAATCACAATTGAAACCGTTAGGGGCGCTGGTATCGGATCGTAGATTTTTATTTTTTCAAAGCAGTACAACGTCTGTCGGGACCTCTAGAATAGTATATAATAGTAAGTTTCATTTTTATGTTCCTTTCAAATATTGTATGGTGTAAATACTTGTAAAAATGTCTTGTAAATAAATTAAGATTACAGCATAATTTATAAAAAGAAAGAGTTTTATTTACAATACAATCCTTATTGGTTTTTTATATTTTCAGTGAGTAATTTTCTGAGCTACTTTTGATACTATTATTAACAACTCAAATTTTCGTTGAAAGTATTTATTAGCTGTAATCTTGTTTTGTTTTTTTTTTAAATTTCCACTTTGTAGTTTAGAAGTTAGAGGGAGGACGTAATTTCACGACTTTGGAAGCGAATATATTGCGCTTCATTAAGAAAATCATCGAGGCACATAGTTTTTTCATGATCAGAAAAAACCTTAATTACAGGTACCTCTAAGACCTCATTGCTTTTTTTAAATTTAACTTTATTTTATGCAAAATATTCTACTATATATGCCTTTTTGTAAGATTTAATCTATGTCAACCGAATTGTTGCGGAAAAAAATATTGGGACATACACAAACACACAAATAATATTTTAAGTTTCCGCGACTTGTATACATAATAAAACTACGTTTTAACGGTTTTCCGTTCCGTTTTACGTTATTCCGACGTTTCGGCCGCTTTTCAGTGGCCGTGGTCAAGGACGACAAAGATGACAATTGTTCAACGGGTATTGTGAAAGTTTTTTTAGCCTACCGCCAACTTATTCTACACAAATACAGGATGGCGCAATAGAACGTGCATATTGCATCATCTTTTTTCGCGGGGTAGAAAGTGCGCGGACGGGGGAGCCTGCATCGTTGGGTAGGCGGGCTCATGGAGTTTTAGTCACTATGAGTCACTTCGACGGGAAGCGTCGTGCATTTTGCGTGCGCGCGTTTTACGAGAACTCTCGTTCATACATCGTTACTAGGCATTTATATTGTTCTGAATATGGACTACGGCAAATTAGTGAAGCTCCGAGTGCTAATTTAATTAAAATATGGGTACAGCCTTTTGAAGAGACTGGTTCAACGTTTAAACCACAAGCAAAAGGTCGTCCAAGAACATCTAGGACCGACGACAATATTGAGAGAGTTATGCAGTCTGTACGAGGAGATCCACAAATGTCTACTGGCAAGAGATCGTCTGTCTTACACTTATCGCGACGAAGTTTGCAACGAATTTTAAACTTGGATCTTAAACTGCATCCTTACAAGCTGCAGTTAACACAAGAATTGAAAGAGTCTGACTTCGGAGCAAGGCTCGCATTTGCTAATGAAATGCTTAATCGATTTTCCAATTTTGACAATATCCTTTTCTCAGATGAGGCCCACTTCCATATCAATGGGTTCGTAAACCGTCAACCGTTTCTGGAACAGTGAGAATCCCAAACTCAAGCACCAGAAACCACTGCATAGTCCTAAAGTGACAGTATGGGCAGCAATCTCTGGTAGAGGAATAATTGGACCGTTTTTCTTTGAAAATGCGCGGGGGCAAAACGTCACTGTTAATACCGAACGCTATGTTGCGATGTTGGGAGGTTTTTTGGCTCCAGAGCTTGAAAATTCAAGGATAGTGAATTCTAGGACTTGGTTTCAACAAGACGGAGCTACCTGTCACACATTAAATTACTCCATGGCGGTTGTGAAACAGATGTTCCCTGGCAGACTGATTTCGAAAAGAGGTGATATCCCATGGCCCCCACGTAGTCCAGACGTGACGCCGCCTGACTTTTTTTTGTGGGGATACCTCAAGAACAAAGTCTACAGCAATAATCCGAAAATCATCGATCAGCTCAAGGAGAATATCCGTGGTGAAATGGCAGCAATTGCACCAGCATTACTGAAGAAAGTTTTCAATAACTTCCGTTTGCGATTAGAGGAGTGTCGTCGTAGAGAGGGTCATCATTTAGACGATATTATTTTTAAAAAATAAACTTCAGTTATTTTTTAATAATACCTCAGTTTTATTTTAACTATACCTTTTGTATTTATTTTTTAATCAATATTTTAAATATGCACGTTCTATTGCGCCACCCTGTAGATGAACAGACAGAAGGATGTAACAATTAGATACGGGTTCCTTTTTTGTCAAAATGGCTACTGGACCCTAAAAAGTAGTTGAAATCGTACCATAGTGTATCTGGACGTATGATTCTCTAAGATTGGTCCTCACTTCCTTAACTTCCGCTTTATACACCCCTTTAGCCACTACCAGCATCCTTGTACTCGTCAACGGTCCACTAGGCCGGATAGCTTTGGTTAATTGGGATTGTTCACTTTTTTCAATCTAGCTTTTTGAAAAACCAATTCGAGGAATAGCGTCCCTAATCATTTCTGTCTAGTTAAAATTCCAAAAAACGTACGATCTTCTTGTATTTTGTAAGAAATGCGTTTGGTCTTTATTTGACCTTACTAAATCCAATCAGGTGGGTCGTCTGCCTGTTTGCCTGCTTCAGGTGTAAAAAAAATCTAGCGACAAAAAACACTAAAATGATCACGATACGTAATGAGTAATGACAGTGTCATTTAAATAGTAGCACAGATTACTATGATTATATATAGATAAAATTCACTTTTATTATTTTTGTTTTCTAGGCAAAGAAATCAATGTAAACTTGTCCCTTATGACGTCATCGGAGAAATAATTTTAAAATCGAATTATAAAAAAACTAACGCTTAAAATACAAAATATTCAAATTAGTATCTTAAAATACCCTATTTTACGTAATAAAAATATAAAATCAGAGGGTAATTTTTTATGAACAATCCCCATTGTATGTTTTAATACGTTCACAGTGGCACTCATGTATTATCCCCGCAAATTGTTAATGCGCTGGAACCTTGTCAAATTAACATTCAAGTGACGTCATCCGCAACTCGATATGTACGCGTAGTCGCCGGCCAGTGATGCTAACTGAGTGTTCGGCTACGGTTACGTCACCAAAATGGCGACCAGGTGCAATAGCAATTTGCGGGGATATCTGTATTCTCCATACTTACGATACGGGGGTTTAAGGCCTTGTACTAAAAGTGTCATTGTATTAGTACGAGACCTATTGAACCCCGTAACGTTTTAAATACTAAAATCCTTATTTGGCTTATATTAGGTATATTAAATAGTTATTTCTTTTGTGTTGTACGGTACTAGGTTAGGTTAGTACTACGTACCTCAATACGGAGGTATCTACAAGTAGTACGGAACTCTGCTTTAACACCACATCCGTGCAGGAACGGGAATAGAATGCTAATACCTGCGGCCTAGCAGCCTCTCCTAGGTGGCGACAAATTAAACCACATTAAACCAATTTGAAGTTTCGCCCTCCGTACCATAGACAAGTGTTTTTTTTTAGCCGCACCACAAATGAGATTCGTTCGGGGCGACTTAATCCCCGTTTCGCAGTGAACATGTAAAAGAAGTCTTGATAAATATTACCTTATTAAAGCTGTCATCAAACAGTGGTCTCCGTCCGTAATCGAAGTATATGCAAGTGAGCCCACAGCCTAGACGCGTGGCCTATAGAGAAACGACTAGGGTTTTAGTGGTATTGCCATTAAGGATAACGATACCACTTCTGTGAGGTGCCACTACCACCACTACTACGTGGCGAATCACCCCCCCCCCCACCGCGATTCCCCTGCGATTCCCCCGCGGTGGTATGTCCTTAAGCAGATTTTCCGTGATAAAAAAAAATGCCATCAACGGAGAAAAAGAACAATTTCCTGCGGCCGGGCGGCCTGTCGTAATTAAACAACCCACAGCCAGGTAGTAGGGTTGCTTATTTGCTGGTTTGGATGCCTACCACCTGCCTGTCTGAAATTATTTAATTTAAAAAAAAACCATCAGAGGCCCAATTCTGCTATTTCAATATATTGGCATTGCGAAAATATCCAAAGTACATTTCCATTGCTATATTGTCAAAAATTCGTATTTGACTATATCCACAATATCTTTTCGATATCGTTGCGGTGGAATAATAATGGGAAAAAATTGGTACTACCATCAGCAGAAATGGCGTTAGCCGAAATGAATATGGAAAAGGTACCAAAATTTTATACATTTATTTCGCTTATACAGTCATATTGTTTCGAGTTGCAGGACTCGAATTAAAATGCCGTTGGAATTATTATAGAGTTAATTAGAACTATACAAACATGTATAAGACATGTATACAAATATAACTGAACACAACCAGTCGAAACTTAATACACGATTCAATAACCCGCGCAAAGTCCGTCACTAAATAGATTACCGAATGTACTCAAATCTTGCTCCGCTTGTGGATATCGCTCGACTACCCCGTCCATCAATCGAGGCATTGCGTTATACTGCACGGATGCAATATGTCTGCTCGGCCACGTGACCGAATTTCCTAGATTCACACCTGGCTAATGACTACCATAAAATATTACAATACACAATGGCTTGTTTTACTAGTCCCAAATTTAAAACTCAAAGTAAACAAAATAAGTCAAAATGAAGAAAAAGCAATAAAATGTATTTCTACAGGGCTGCAGGTGTGAATTCGCCTTTGTCGGCGCGTCGGTCATAATAATATTTATATATATAGTGTAGCTTGCCATGGGCAAGATATTGGAGTTGGCACAATACCAAAATCAGATAAACCTACTATTGAGACAATAGTGTCGGGTGACTTTGTTGAGATTGGGATTGGGGGTCGCAGGTGGCCCATCTGGAGCCCAATTCTACCTATCGGCTGTACTTTCATAACAAAAAAAACATTCAACAGATCTTGTTCATTATAATTAATAATTTGAATTATTTTAAATTCTACCACAATGAGTTTTTTCACATATTTCTATATTTTATGTTTGAAAAGTTAGAGGGGTATTTATCTGCGGGCCCAAAGCGGCCGCTTTTGCAAATTCGAATTACGAAAATGACAACAACATTAATTTTATTCTACGTCTTGCAGCTACCAGTATATCTAGACACGTGTCAATTGATATCGTTTAGTGTAATTACACTAGACGATTCTCCATAAGGGGACGCTGTAGTCGGTCCTCGAAGTGACATCATGTTCCTGGATAAAATTACTTTCTTATATTCAACTCCGGTGTCTATCAAAAAAGGAAACCTATTCATACTCAAGATAATGAAAAGGCATACAAGCTTGTAGTAGTAAAAGAAAAAAAGATAATAAATAACAATACAAATAAATATCAAATTAATTTTCACTTAAATTCAAATAACCAGATCTACAGTTATATTAAAAACAAACAAGGCACTTAATTACTTATCATTTTTCATTTGGCATTTTTGAAATTATAATATGCGTCCGGCACAAAAGGATATCCTCTTCATCTAATATGTATATATTATCCTTAAAATTACGTGTTTTGTTATACTATAAATTTTTAATTTCCAAAATCAAGTACATTATTTCTTTTCAGGATTATTAATGTTGAATTTTGCACGAATTCTTTGATAATTCATCACAATTAGAAATAGTTTTGAATAACCATTTCTAAGAATCTGTGAAAGCAGTTGTTGAGTTTTTCTTAAATTCGTCGTAAATGCTTAAGTTTAAGTTCCAAGGATAGGAAGTCGTAGTTGTAACATTATTTGGGTCGTCACTAACAAAAACACTAAGATCTAAATCTTCGAAACTACTATTATTGTCAGTATCTTGATTTTCAACAAATGGTTTTTTCGAGCTTTCATCAAAAACACTTAAGTCAATATCTTTGAAGGAATCAGAAACATCAAATACACTAAGATCAATGTTTGGTGTTACTGGAGTATCCAAAACACTCAGGTCTAAATCCTTAGGAACAGATATTTCATTATTTGTTAAGTTATTCAAAACACTAAGGTTAACTGTATCATTATTAACATTATTTGGTTTTGGTTTGACTAAATCGGGTGAATTTTCGTATGAATCTGAGTTTTTAATAGTATTATCTCCTGCAGTGGAATATGTGTTGTATGTGTCAGTGAAACCTGTTTGCAAATTTGTATCAGACAGCTCTAGACTCAAATTATTGGGATATACACCAGCTGTATTTTGCTTAAAGCTGTTAAAATTTTGAATGATATTAGGGACGAAGTCGATATTTTCCTTGAATTCATTTTTATTCGATAAATTATTTATATTATCAGTGCTTATGGGCGGCTTAGATCTAAGATCAATATATTTCCTAGTATTATCAGTTTCATCATCATCTCTAAAAACAATTCGGTCCCAATTATTAGTATCTTTCTTTGAATTCTGTATATGTGGCTGTGGCATATATATTATATATGCTCTGTCTCGATTTTTTCCTGATTGTCGGTTTCTCGTATTAATCGAAGCCAAGTTTGAGTAATCCAATTCAAGTCCAGTTAATATACGGAATTTCTTTATAATTGGTATATTGTCTTCAAAATATAAACGATCTGGATCTATAACATTTCGCCGATTTTCTGCATGGACTTGCATCAGAAAGCAGCATATTGTCCATCCTGAAAAATACACTGTCTATGTATTTAATAGTATTTAAACATAAAATGAGTTTACATGGTTTTTGAATTGTAAGAAAATGGCAAGAATTGATTTAATATTTATATAAACTAACTTATAATAATAAAAAATATACATTTAATAATTGGAATTACCAGTAATAAAATAATTTATTTTTGTGTTAGATACCCTTTTATTGTAAGTAGGTAAGTAACATATTATTCAACATATATCCAATTTAACATCGCGTCATGACAAAAAGCAGAGAAGTAGAGTGAGATCCCATTTACCCCAGACTTACGTGATTTTAAGAAAGATGTAATTTTTAGGATCGGTAGTTTAACATAAACTTGGAAATAAATGGATACTCGCCAAGCTGAAAACGGGGGCGTTTTACAGACAACAGGTATCAAGGTGGAAAAAAACAATACTAATTTACTAACGTAAATGTAGTAAGGCTAGTTTTTACGCATGTTATACTCGTATATGATATTGTTCGTAACAAACATATACAGTTGCCAGACACTTCCTGAGGGCCATAAATTATGACAGATACTTTTAAAAAAATGTGGGTACTTACGTTATTTTAGGAAGGCTGAATTTTAAATGTATCATCAAGTATAATGTTTTAAAATATTTTCCAATAAGCCAGAGAAATCTGACAGGCCAAATAACTTTCCAGACTCGTTAAGAGTTCCGCTGTATGAGGAAGCGCGAGATGGTCTATTCCTTTCTAAGTTTATGTTAAACTGCCGATCCTAAAAATTTCATTTTTCCTAAAATCACTTAAGTCTCGGGTGACTGGGATCTTGGACCAAAGGAACAGTTACTCAAAAATACTGGTCTGTGTCGTTCTGTAGTGTACATGAGTAACCCTTTCGACAGCCAACACTGAGGTGTTTTCTTATCTTATAATTTGATGGAATAAAAGCGAGCTAACATTTTGTGAAAATATTTTAATCTGACTCTTTTATACTGCGTCCGTATTGTCCAAAGGCATCTTATTTATAGAGTTAAAAATAATACACTGCCGTAGCTAGGGGGGGGGGCATTGTGGGGCAATGCCCTACCTTAAAAATACCAAAAACTAAGATAATTTATTATTATTAAATTATTTGTTCATAGTTTGAGAAAAAGAAATTGGAGCGATAGGTATCTAAGCTTTTCCGAACATACCACAGTTTGTGACATTCATTTCATATTATAATAATTCTTTGTTCTGTGTATAGATGGCATTTGAAGCCCCAGTACGTGAAGCGATGGGTCTATTTAATTAAAATATCTGTGATGCAGAGGGGATTCCCCGTACCATAGATTGCAATATGGGCTATATATTGGTAGTTTTCCAATTACAGAGCATAATGCGACTCAGTGGCGCACAATGCCGAATTATGCTGATGCTTAATTGGAACGCGAATTAGTTTTCAAATGCACCAGCAGAGTGCGACTCAGTTACAAAAGTATATTCCTGTAAACAAATTTGTTTTCACAAATTGTATTCACATTTTAAATGTGAAATATAAAAACAAGTCAATGTTTGTACTTCATCCATACTTATATTTATTTTTTAACACAATTTGAATTAACTTTGATTATTTCGAAAAAACTACAATGAAACGAAAGCTTTAAAATTTTTCCAACAATTAATAATATTACTAACGATAATATATAAACAAAACATTTCGATCAATGCAACTTAAAGGGAAACACTTGTTAATTTTCTGTCACTGAGTTGCATCGATTGCACGCATCACTTTTAAGAGTGCTCGATTGTGCGAAGCGTTGCTGTAGTTGAAACATTCAACGTTAAGCATTATGCCGCATAATGCGCTCTAGTGCTGTAATTGGAAAACTACCTATTACTACTATACCCCGTACAGCCAATAATATAGTATATTATGGGCTATACGGGGAATTCCCTTTTAAACTAAAACACACATAAACTAGATTGATTATGATTGTTTCTAGTGTGGTTAAGTGAAGTGTATGTTTAAGAGTGTTTTAGTCAAAAATCGACTCAATTGTTTTTTAACTTTCACCCTACTCGTAACAAATGCTGCCCTATCTTAAATTCGACTCCAGCTACAGCCCTGCGCTAATGTATAGTTATTTTAGTGTATTTACATACGTTATCTGTCAATATTTAACGTCATAAACAATATCACATCACAAATAACCCCTTACACTCATTACCACATCAGCTTGAAACGGTCTCTAACTATAATATTGTACCAGATGAAGACCTTCAGAAGTTCGATTTCACGCAATGACCTTGTTACTTGTGATTCTGTCAACGTCGAAGAAATCACATATACTTGCAAACAACATTTAAATAATTTTGTGTCCTATATAAACCCATATTCAACAGCAGTAGCAATATTTACTCACAAAAAGCATATACAAAGCCAATATGGACAAAATCACATTTTACTGTAATTAACATTACTAAGCATATAATTATTATGAGTCAGCTTAGTAGTAGTAACTTCTATGGGAATTAAGATTTTGTTCAAAAAATCATAAGCAAAACATAGCTTCTAATGCATTCGCAATTCATATGTAATACGATAAGTAACTATTATATTAATAACAATTATACTTACCTAAATATAACATTATCTTCACACAGAATTATAACCTAAACAGTTCGTCACGTTTTTGAAAACAACAAATTGACACATAAGTGTTTGTTTGATGAAAACTAGTTTATTGTCTTAAAACGAACGGCACGGCTGGAATCTGCACACAATTTACAAGAGGCTATATGTATGTAATTGGTGAGGTAAGTATATACATGTACACATATTGTTGTCTCTCCATCAATATATGACGGCATGCGGTTAAAATTCGAGTTTCTTTACTCACAGGAAGAATCTAATATTTTTTCCTTCTATTTCGAGTTTCTTGTAACCAGTTTAGTATTTTAATCGTCGATGATGTCGATATCGATAATTTCATTAAATAATAACTTTAGGATGACTCGCAATTCCAGTTTTGTCTGCCACGCATTTTCTAACAAAATAATACACTTTTTTTTACTTCGGCTTGCTTAGTTCACTCTCAGAAATTCCGGATTCGATACCCGTCAATGAATTTTACTAAAAGGAACTTTCCGTTATTTGTTCTGCTTTGGGTGTCTCAAGTATTAATGCTGATAGAAATAATGTTTGAATTACATTATGTTATCCACAAGGCCAGTTTGTTGATGATGACAGCAACACGTTGACGCAACCGTTTAAAATTTTAACATGAATAACGTGGCTTCAATTATTCATATGTTAGTAAAATTATCTAAATTAGTTTTAGAACTTTTAGAAAAATCTTGAATATTCCAGAAGGAAAAGATAAGGACGGATATATTTAGAAAGGGATAGACGATGCACGTAAGGCAGAGATAGATAGATGTTAGAATGAGATAGACGATGCACGAAAGAAAGATATAGATAGATGTTAGACAGGGATAGACGTATTAACGAAAATTCCCGAATGGAAGGTTCGGGAAAGAAAAGACAGAGATAGATAGATGGGTTCTAGAAAATTCTTCCGGGTATATAAACAGCATAAGGTGCGCCTACCGGGCAGTTTAAAAGTTGAGTTCAGTCCAAGACGGTGAAGCGACAAGTGCGATACTAAAGAGTTGGAAGAGAAGGTAGAGAAGAAGACAGAGACGAACTAAGTGGTGAATTTAGTGACAAGTTTAGTGGACAAATACGTGAAGGAGGTGTATAGCGTAGTTCGAGAGAGGAACCAGAAGCGAGAATATCGGAGGTGGTCTACGCAATATCGGCGACGGTATTGAGGGTGTCACAACTTATCGTCGGGACTGTGCATCGTTGGTCGTCCGTATAGGGGCAACCCTGCAGAGAGGTACTACGTGCAGCTGTATAAGTCAATAAAAGCTCTTAGTCAAAAACTGGTGTTTTCTTCCAATCCATAAGTGCGTACCCCCGCTCGCACGTAACAATATATTCAGTTCATTCTGATGAAGAAAGAAGATGAAATACTAACGTTTATAAACTATTCCTTATTTACAAAGCCTTAAAAGTTAAAACTTAAAATAAAAGTTGAAATCTTGAATGTAGTTGTCGTCAAGTGTACACATACATGACTTTAATTACTATCAGTGTTTAAATAAAACTTAATTTCAAACTTTAAAAATATAATCTATGTTTTGTGTCAATGTACCATGAAAATCACTTAGTTTATTCGAACGCTATGTACTTCAAATAGAACTATAGAATTACATGAAAAAATTGCATCGTGTTCGCCGGCTTGCAGTCTATTCCAGTTGTTTTTTTTAATAGCTTTAACAACCAGTCACAGCTTGTTTAAAATTTTATAATATTGTTACGACCTAGACGCCGACAAAAACAAATTCACACCTTCATACCTGTAAAAACACATTTTATTACCTTTCGGCATGTTGGACTTCTTTTGTTTACTTATTTATTGGCATGCGTTTACTAATTATTCTAGAGAACAGTCTATTGTTTTGTTGAGGTCGACTCATTAGCCAGGTGTTTTGGATTTAAAGTACGAACTGATTCTAGGAAATTCAGTCCACGCGGCCGGGCATACATATTGCATTTGCGCAGTATAAAACAATGCCACGATTGAGGGATGAGGCCGTCGAGCAATAACCACGAGCGAAGCAAGACTTGTGTACATTCGGTAAAATATTTGCTGACCGACTTTGCGCGTGTTATCGAATTACGCACCTGTGTTATACGTGTTTGTATAGTTCTAATAAACTCTATAATAATTCTCGTACTCGTAACAATATTCTAGATAAGATACAATGATAAAAATATCATTTAAAATAAACCTCACTTATTTATTAATTAATTATATGGTATTCTATCTATAATATTTTCATCCCTGCAGGAACGGAGAAGGCAGAAAATTTCCTGCGGCCGGGTGGCCTGTCATAAGCGACAAAACAACCCACAGCCAGGTGGTAGGGTACTTGCCCGACTGGATGGCTACCATCCCTGGCTAGATTATGACACCATAACAGCCTTGAGTTGTGTTCCGACATTAGTGACCAGGTTCCAGTCTCCCTTAAGAGAGCAGCAACGTATTTGTAGCACCTTTGGTGTTGCAAATGTCCATTGGCGATGGTAACCGCTTTCCATCAAGAGGGTCGTCTGCCTGCCTGCCAAGCTCCTGCAATAAAAAATCCCTTATGAGTGAATCGCCTAGAAGGCTGGCTCCATTAACCATGGCTTATAGCCATACTGATTCTTTTCCGAGGTAGGTACTCTGATCATTGAAAGAGTTAGTGAAGGGTTTTGATAGCTCCTTGTAGAGGTTCATTGCAGGAGTCAGCAGACAGGAGGCCACTTGATGAAGGCGGTTACATTTGACATCAAAGATGGACATGCCTGCTGCCTCTTAGAGAGGTGTTAATCGAACACCAAGGTTATGCATACTTAGACAGGTAGCATCAGTCGGCAAATGCTACACTGCAATATGTTTACTTAACCAAAACATAAAATCGGAAAGTGTCTTTTATCAGACAATGCCAACTTAAGCACATAAACGGCACCGGGACATCTACATAGTTTTTGGTAGATATTTTCCTTAAACAAACTCGTTTTCAAAAACAAATCAAGAGTTCTACATTGGGAAACCACTGTTTTAAAGACGCCTTTATTTTTTTATGTATACAGCATACATACATAACTTCACGCCAGGTCCCTTGCGGGGTAGGCACGAATAACAGAGCGCCATTTAGGCTTATTCTAACACACCTCACTTGCTTCTTTGACATTCATAGTTCGTGTCATGCACGCTCGTCTGTTCTTAAGGCTCCTGACATCACCTTCTGCTAGTACACGATCAATTTGATCATGGAAGGTGTGTCGTGGCCTTCCGCGACTTCTGCATCCATCCACTTTTGCATTGTATATCTGTTTAGTCATTCTTTCATCATACATTCTTTCCACATGCCCGAACCACCGGAGCATTCCTTTCCTTACCTTCACCCCGACACTGTAATGTATACAGCGTTTGAAAAATAAATATGTATATGTATTTTATATTTCTAATATATAAAATTCTCGTGTCACAGTTTTCGTTGCCATACTCCTCCGAAACGGCTTGACCGATTCTCATGAAATTTTGTATGCATATTGGGTAGGTCTGAGAATCGGCCAACATCTATTTTTCATCTCCCTAAATGTAAGGGGTAGTCCACCCCTAATTTTTTTTTTTTTAGACAAAATTTTTAATTTCTATTTTTTTATGATACAACATATAAAAGTACATACAATCCTCAATTTTCACCCTTCTACGATAAACCCCTATTTTTTACCGGGCAGGACGACGTCTGCCGAGACAGCTAGTTATTATATATATTTTATTTGTATTTTATAGAATATATATCATGAGGCTAGTAAGTAATAGCAGAAACAGTCCACCAATCGTATTATTATAAATGCTATTTACATAATTATTTAGGTTACGCTATGCGCCACGATTTTACTATCGAGTCTGATCAATGCCCTATATTGATTAGGAGAGTGGTATTATTATAACTGATACCTAGACTTGCGTAGGAACTAGGTATTTTTTAGATTTTAGTACATTATCAACATCATTTCTATCTTTGTTTTCAATGAAACCGTTTAACTTAGAACAAATACCTGTTTTACTTTCAAATTTTTAGTTTTTATTTCGTTAGTTATAATATTTCTCATTCTATTTAGTTTATTTAGTGCCTAATCGTTACAAGGTTATTTTCTGGCAATTTATCTCTTGTAAAGCCCTCTGTTTGATACTCCATTGAAAGAGATAAGAGATCCACCATTTTGTGCCGGCAGCCATCTTGAATTTACAATCATACTGAATAAAATCACTTGTATTGTCATCAAAACCACAATTGCCTACCGCAGCCTACTAAATATCAGATCAAGCTGCTAACAGGAGGCGGGGGTAAAATGTCAATTACTAATTTTGAGCAAAAAACCAACAACAGAGGGCAAGCTAAACCGTTTAAAAATGAATGAACTCGTAGCACCATCTCTTTATTTCAAACTTGTTACGAATTCCTTTATTAATTGGGTGACTTATCTTTACTAGTATGTCTTTTTTTACAATCACACAAAAAACTGACTAAAAATTCTTTTTATCACTTTCGTACAATTTGATAGCCGCATTGATGACCTTCTGTGCAATGTTTGATGGGGGAAACCCGAATTGTTCATAAGTCGCCTTGTATTCATAATCTTGAGAGGCCACGGTGCGCACCGCTCGCCTTAAGATCGAGCAAGTGCGTCCGAAATAGGCTGCCTTTGATTCCGCTGATTGGTAACTGAAACATATATAGAAAACTAGATAACACTAATTGCTTGAAACAATTACAGTAAAAAATCTTCCTAAAAAGAGTAACTAAAAAGCAAAACAAATATTATCTACATTTTTCAAATTCTTTGTTATTTTTATTATGTCTTCTTAAAATCTTTAGAAAATATTTTTCTTTTTAGTTACACTTGAAATCGGCTTCATTTCTAGTAAAAATACTAGAACTGTTACGGCGTAGCCACACAGTGCATTGGAGTCCGGCACGGGATGTACACGCATTATAATATTAAAGGTGATATAAAATAAATCGTCTTTCCTTTTGGTGCGTAACAAGCGTCCAGTCTTAACAAATGTTTTAGTTCCACTCTTAAATTACGTAAATGATATTCAATAAAAGTCTTATATTAAATCATCCTGAGATTAACAATTATGAAAATTGGGTAAGGAACAAAAAAAAATATAGCTGAATATAGATGAAAAATATTTACACGACGAATCGAGAACCTCCTTTTTTTGAAGTCGATTAAAAATACACAGTAAAAATGAAGGCAGTCAACGTTCGCCGTCTCATAGATTTGTACGAATGTACGAAATAGAGATGTGGACACGTGTTAGAATAAACTAGTGGTGGCCCAGTGGTCGAAATTCGACCATAATTCCTTTAAATTATAAGTTTTAACATTATTAAGGTTCTGTTCTTCTATAATCACAGATTTCACCAAGATTCACCAGATTTCACAAATTATCCTGTTAATTTGACTTTAACAATAACAAAAGAGTATAATATATGCGTGTGTGTGTCAAATACATGTGTGTAATGTTTTTTATTGATTTAATGTATTTTAATGCATAATTTAAAAAAGTATAATCATTCTGCACACCTTCTCTATAAAAAATATAAGTGTGCGAAATTTCATACTCCTCCGTATGCGCAATTTTTGCAAAAAAGATACAAAGCTTTTGCTTCACGCATTAATATAATTATTACCTTCCGTTAAAAATAAACAAGGTTTTAAAAAATTATTCACCGCTTATTCGTCGCTACCTCATATAACTTACTCACACAATCCTACACCAAAAACCCCACTCAAACATTAAAAAGCGAACAGACCAGCACATAAAATGGCCATTGTATAATAATTCCATTCTTCCTAAAAGAGTTAGGGAACCCAAAGATACACAGCGAAACCAACTAAAAGAATAGGTATTGTTTTGTTCACTCTTCACGGTCACGGTTCTGTCACATGTGCCAATTTTAAATCAAAGTTCAAATGGGCATGAAAACCGTACTATATAGGTTTGAAAATTAGATATTTTAATATTTTATCACAAGACTTGGAGTCGTAGATTACGTAGCCGACACTGCAGGGAAAACGGCTATTAAAATAATTACCTTACTACTATGGGACCTTGAAGCCATCAGTCTCTTTAAAAATCTTTCAAAACTGCTAATTGTGAGTCCTCACATTTTAGGCACTTTTAAACTAAAGTGAATTCCTTATTAGAAACTGAAAATCATCAAATACTTGAATGCCAGTCCCCATAATTTATTTTTCCTTACATTATTCTTTGTTTTGGTGCATATATATTACACCTTTCTACCCTATTTACTTAAGACAATGTATTTTTTGACAAAATAACTGAAATACATTTTAAAAAAATGTGTGCAGTCCACACGCAGTAGAAGTGAAACAGCGTGACAAGAGCTGGGAGTGATTGTAAATTTCGTGACATGACATTTCATATACTATAATCTTTATATTAAGCTTTAAAACATGAAACTTGCTGGGTAGTTGTTTTTATTTTATTTTACTTTATGGACTTAGTTTTTTGTTATTATTGTTATATGTAAAAAACCGAATTAAGTTTTTGTGTAAATAAAATAAAGCTACAATAGTAACAAAAAAAATAAAAATCTTACATAATATAAACGGTGTGTTGATTTAAGAACTGTTCTTTTTTACTAAAATGATTCGCCCTTTAAAAATTATTAACAAAATAATTTGCTTACAGCGGACACGTCGTGAGTTGTTTCATCAAATGTTTTCCTTTATACAACAGCAAAGCATTCCTGACTGAAGCAGCGGCGATGACAGATGGATAGTCCAGGCAAAGACTCTTATCTACCATCAGACCTGACATGCACAAAAAGGTCGCCGCCATTCTATATCGCCTGGATGTTCATTGTCACACCACCAGGCTAGATAGTTGATGAAGTCTTGAGGTATCACAGGTTGAGGAGGAAAATTCTGTTGACATTATAAGAAATATGTTTGTGTCTGCAAAAGTCAATATATTTACTTCTTATTTAATATGAAGCACTATGTGGGGGGTATTTTAAGTATTTTATATTATTTAATACCTTTTAAAATATAAAAGTATTAGAGATGCACGACGCAAATATGCAACCCTAAGTGAGAGTTATCAAAATGACTCATTGACTCTTCAGGTGATCAGAGGGCTGGGCCTAACTCGGATAACGGATCACTATGGCGATCCAGTGACGCATCTAGACAGCCTTCTGCGCATTTTACCCATAGAAGACGGTGATCTAGGCACAATAATCTACTTATAGCCTTAAGAAACTATGGACAGAATACAATACAAATAAGTTTATATCTTATATTGGAATAGTTTATAAAATCATTGTATGATTTATTTATTTTTTATTGCAGAATTCATCAGAAGCAGACGGCCCACTTGATAGACACGGTTACCATCGCCTATGGACATTTGCAACACCAAAGGTGCTACAAATGTGTTGCTGCTATCTTAAGAGAGACTGGAACCTGGTCACTAATGCCAGAACACAATTCAGGTTGTTATGGCGACATACTTTAGACTAGGGGTGGTAGCCATCCAGTCATGAATGCTTTAAGTAATTTTAAAAGTTAGAGAGACATATATATAAACAATAATAATTTATAAAAACAAGATATATCAAGCAAGTCAGCGTCAGTATGTCTACATAATGATTCCGTAAAGGTGATAAAGATCCATTGCTTTCGTCGTTTCGCTACGGAACCATAACTATCTAATATTAGCATTTTAAGGAGTATAAACTTCTATATACCTGACAACTATAGCCGCCGTAGACAACACAAGTTGTATGTAGTACCGGCCAGTAGGACTAGGGTTCTAACTTTAAGTAATGATAATAATCATACTTTTTTGTAATAAAAGTATTTGAATAAAATAATAAGAGTTGAAAAAGAGTTATTAAAGTATGAAACGTGCGGCGGTGGAAACACTCGCGAGCCATGAATGCCTTTAACGTAAGAATTGTAAAAGTGGCGCGCGAAATTTAAAATACATGACCTTATTAGGGCGCTTTCAAAACACAGGACGCTGCTTAAAACTATCCAGGACATTCCAGGAGGACTATAGGAGCTGAAACTATAACATAACGAAACATAAAACTGGCTAAAGTGGCCGCTTTCGCAGATCCGCATTTCGAATATGATGACTATGAGAATAAAGTGGAGCTTTGCAAATCTTGAGCCTGCCAGTACATTTAGACTCGTCAGTTTCATTAAGCAATTCCCTAAAAGCGGCCGCTTTAGGTGCCTTGATTTCCTTACCAATCTCACAAGAACAGCTCTTTCAGCAGCCAGAAGTTTTGAGCACGTGAACGCTCGGTCAGAACATTTCACTAGATTGGAGGCGATCATGAAAGGCCCATGGAGTTTCTGAGCTATCCAATAACAAGCAGCAGCTACCACTTGCAGATTATGCACTTCGACAAGTCGGGTGCCGAGAATCGAGTCGAGGTACCAACAAGCTGTTTGAACTGTATCTGGTTGACCGTTAATACCCTAGATATAAATACAGTTTTAATAAAATATATTGTTAACACTTCATTGCCCACCAAAATATACTCATACAATTACAAAAAAAGCAATGAGGTGTTTATGGGAAACTGCTTAGAATGAACTTTTTACGTGGTAAAGCCATGCTGGAATCATTCTCATGACTACAGCCCGCTGGGCCGGCTCGGTCGGTGTGATACCACGCTCTCGCAAGATATCGGCGTGAAACAGTTGTCTAACAGTGTTTCGTACGATAAGTGAGAGTTCCGATGGCCCACTCTCCCCTCCCACCTATCCCATCCCTTATCCTTCCCTTGAATGTTGTTGGCTTCGAAAACTGCTGGTCCATATGCGTTTCTTTGCCCATGGAGTTTTCGAGCCAACAATATTCACTCTGTTTAAAGTCTCAACGAGGTAGGCAACGCATCGGCTTCCTTAGTGTTGCAGATGTCCATAGGCGACGGTAGCTACTTGCCATCAAGTGGACCCGTCTCCGGTTGCCTATACGCAAACATAAAAAAAAACTTCTCGAAGACTATCTAAGGCCAACGGAGGAGGTCACTGAAAACCATTGAAAAGTATCAAAAAGTCTTAAAAGTCCAAAAAGTTATCCTCGGAACCAAAAAGACATTATACAGAGTTTAACCCAAATCGGTCCAGTAGTCTTTCGTGAAAGTGTAACAAACAGACAGGTACTCTCGCAATTATAATATATATAGAGATAACATACAACCAACATCAAAGTACAGTAGTATCGCAAATAATCCACAGATGGGTAAAGAGGCATACATTGGTCAGCATTTTAAGCGGCGATAACACTTTTCCAACTAGCTCCCATACGCCGAGAAACGTACAATAAGGAACTTTATTCCAAATCTATATTTGCAATACTTTCTAGGCATTACAAATGGCGGCCTAATCGCTTAAACAATCTCTTCCAGGCAACCTAAATTACTTTTCGAAGAATGAACGTAGTTGTAAAAACAGTGCATATTCAACATCTTTTTTTATTTCTAAAGCACAGCAGACAGGCTGACGGTTGAACTGTGATGGAAAGTGGATACCTATGGATATTAGCAAAACCAGAGGTCCTGCCAATGTGCTGCCAACCTTGAAGGAGAGACTGGAACTTGGCCATTGATACCGGAACACAACTCAAAGTTGTTATGGCGACATACTCTAGACCAGGGGTAGTAGCCATCCAGTCGGGCAAATGCCCTACCACCTGGTTGACATGATCTATCAATCTGGAGTACAGCAGACAAGATGACGGCCTTCCTGGTGGAAAGCGTTATCGTCGTCATAGACGTTTGCGACACTAAAGATGTCACCAACGCCGGTGGCCTGGCGTTTTTGAAAAGCCCCATATTGTAGCGCTGTGCAAAATCTCAACTGGGGGCTCGGTCCAAATCTCCAAGGAGTGCTCGCAAACGTTCTTGGGAAACGTTACGTAGAAGAAGTGGCACAAGGAATTGAGGATGGACGCCCAGTCGGTGGCGAAAGCTGCGGTGGTAAATCTTTCTATCCTAAAATTTTATCTAAAATTTAAATCTGTTTGATAAAGTATAAAATACTTACATTCACTTTCACCAGCCAATTTATGAGGCAAGAACGTGTAACATTTTTAAGGTTAGGAGAATCGAGTGGCTTTCTTTCCACTTCTAATAGATACTTAAAGAGGTCTGACACATAATTCTCAGCAAGACATGTCATGTAGGATCTGTTAACTGGTTAAAAAACAATAATTTGGTTAAATATCATTATTTACACTCTTTATTCTATCAGCGTTAAAATGTAGATTACTAGCGGTCTCGCAGACGTTGTCCTGTCTTGAAAAACTATAAAAATGTATAATGCGATTCCAGCGCCACCTACCGGGTCTAATTGTGTATCTAAACCACCCTAACTCAAACACACATAAAATTTCATCAAAATCGTAGAACCCAATTCCAGCGCAAAGTATTTTGTGGAGATTTATTGGTTACACTGTTAAGATTAGTAGGGATCCCTAATTTTTAGGCCTTTATAATAGATCCTAAATTAATCAGGTATAATGTAGCCTTCGAACGGTGAAAGAATTCTTGAAATCGGTCCAGAAGTTTTTGAGTTTATTGGTTACAAAAATACAAATCGTTCCTCTTTAAAATATTAGTTCTTCTATAAAAGCCCGCATTCTGCAATAATAATAACAATGTGGTGCTTCTTCCTTTTTAGCATAAATATGCTTGCTGACAAATTAAGTATTGTTTCCGGGTTCCGCTTAGTGCGGTATTCCTTCGGTGTTACAGAGGTCCATGAGCCAGGTACCACTTATTATGAGTTAAACCGTCTGCCTCTATGCCTACAAGAAAACCTATAAAATACTTAAGGTCTGGTCAATCAGCGGACGGGACGGGACGGCCACGCAACGCTGGCGGGACGTGAAGAGTTGTAATATATTAGTTAATGTAGAATATGTCACATAGATGGACGTGACGCGACCGCTAGTCGAGCGCCGAGCGCGACGGCTCTTGTGACATTTTCTACATTACTAATATATTACAAGAACTCTTTACGTCCCGCCAGCGTCGCGTCGCCGTCCCGCTGTTCGACCAGACTACCTATGCACAACGAGACACTTGATATGTATAACAATCCCTCCCAATTAAAGTTCAAAATTCCGATATTATTATCAAATTTTTGAAATATATGTTTTAATTTTTGAGAATAATCTATCAATGTATAGTACAATATTAATACACTAACCACTTATTCACACATGCACACGTTAATTAATTATAACTAATATAAAAATATTAAATTCATAGATCATTTTCAGATTATCTTAGGTAATAGATATTTGTATAATATTAATATATAAAATTCTCGTGCACAGTTTTCGTTGCATACTCTGAAACGCTAGACCGATTTTGATGAAATTTTTGTGCTATGTATTATAGATACATTATTTATTATTTATATATATTTTTATTTTTTTTTTTTTTTTTTTTTTTTTTTTTTTTTTTTTTTTTTTTTTTTTAATATTATAATAATATTTGAATTTTTAATATATATTGTTAGTGCGGAAAAAATATATGTATAGTTTGTAGTTTATTTTTAGTTTATATTTATTGTATTTGGTTATTCAATATTCAAGTAAAAAATAGAGATATTTGTTGAGAAATTAAAAATGTTTGTTCGAATTTAAAATGTTACGTGAACTTTATATACGAACTAGGATATGCCGTGACTTCTACGCTTCACTTGAAATTCCCGAGTTTCCTGGGATACGAAAACCACAGCATTAAAAAAAATGTAAGCTGTCGTTTTTGTGAAAATTGTCGGAATAAGCTCATTTTTATGCACCGGAACTACTACAAACCACTCCCGCGAAATTCCCACGGGATTGCCGGGATAAAAAATATCACAGATTTTAAGTTTAAGAATTTACTGTCGATCAATGGCAATTGGCATCGAAAACCGACCGATAGTTTTTACGTGAATCTCGAACAAACAGATAAAAAATATAAAAAACGCATCGTCTTCTTCGTCGTTTATATAGCGTCTTCGAGTTGTTTTTATAAATAACTTCAACGTACAGACAGAGCATTTTTAGAATTTTATAATTTAAAAACATAGTGTAAAAAACTTACTAAAGTCTGGCGATTCCAATCTATCTTTAAGCATTTCCTTATACCGCATTTGAATTTTTTCATCGTGGTTTTTATCTTGCTTGCCTTGATGCGAGATACCCTGGAGTTCCCGGCTATGCGGTCTCTTTAAGCTTTTTTTAATATTTTTAACACGTAAGTTCTCCCCAACAGGCCCTAGAATCGTTGGAGTAGCTGCTGTATCATCTTTACAAAGTCGATCACAGTGGTTATCTTTGGCAATATTCCATTCTATAGCATTTACTTCTGAAACTCTCTCGTCACTTGTTGTCATTATATTAATTGTCTGTTCAATTGGAGGTACTCCACGGTCTTTCTGTCTAAAAGTTACATATTTCGTATCAATATGCCATTGAAATTGATTTAATTTACTAGCCTTGGTACAGCTTGGACCAGCGGCGTGGATATTATGATGATCAATTGTCTTCAACGGCTCCCTTTGAGTTTTACTATCACTTCGAATCAAATTTCTGTTTGGTCTAATTTCAAGTCTTCTTTTCGGCTTTGTAGATGGAGGGCGGACAAGCACAGGTATGCGTGACTTTGGAGGTGATCTATTGATATTTTCTTTGTCATTCTCCATTTCGTAACCTCATTAAATTTGCAAATATCATCAGTCTAAGTCAATACTACAATAATTCACTTACAACAAACACAAAATAATATTTTACTCGTATTAGACTTCTATTTATTATTAAGTCACTTTAACACGACGATCACGACCAGCGCGACCGTGAACATGAATAAAATTTTAAATTATTTGAATCTACCCTCAATTTTCGTTATTTTTATTTTAACCATTTCTTATTATGTTATCAAATAAGCACTTCGACGTTCCATTACACATGATAAGGTGTAATAAAAAATGTAATGTAAAATAAGTTATTTATTTATAAACGTTATCACATAATTAAGAGAACAATAAATAATAACTTACATCTATCTTAGAACTATGCTGTGTACTTTTTATTTATCAAATGCGTCTGGGTTTTGAGATTTTATATGAAAATAGTATGTCACAGCAAAGAAAAGGTTAATGCAAATATATTTTGCAATATAAATAACACTTTATAAATAAAACGGGTGGGATAACGACATCCAGAAATAACAGATTACAATGAATTAATACACGAAACATGAACAGATAAGAAATATCAAGTACTTAACAAATTAGTAAATAAGGCACCTGGTGAAGTATTGACGTCGAGAACATAAGATAGACATGATTTGCCTTTTTAAAGCTACCTGAAACTATTTTCTTGATTAATGAAAGACTGATTTTACGAAGACATGTCAATGATTACTTGAACGTTAAAGCCAATTTACATAATTGAAGTTAGAAAACAAAACATTCAAAATTATGGTGCGGTTTCATCGGTGATAATGTTACAGCTATAGACCGTTTCAAATGCGACATTGCTAATGACGTTTTAACAGATAAAGGCGTTATTTTTTAAAGCTTTAAACAAGACGCATTCGGCCTCAGCCTAATCTTTAACAATATCACTGATGTGATGGGCATTATTAATACATATTATATAATTTTTCGATGATGCATTCATTTTAACACTGAATTTAGTCTAAAACAAATATTTGTTTGTTTTAATATTAAAAGTAAGTAGGATAAGTATAAGAATCGGCATTAACAATTTACTTTATTTTAATTTAAAATATATATAATTTCTTAGATTTCAAATGGAGTTGGTTGTTCAGGGTCTAATAATTTTCCAGCAACCACAACCAAATCGTCCAAACAGTCAATGATATAGAAAATGAAGGGACGGTCAACATTAAATCGTCTTATTGTTTTCACTTCTGACGTCGGCATGTTTTAGTAGAACTGATTTCGTCTGCAACCGGATTGCCAGCTGTAAATTAAATAAAAATATCTGATCGATGAGCTTCAAGTTCTTAAAACTGCACATACATATAAAATGTATGACTACTAAATGTATTACAACAGTAGGAATAAATCAATGAATACATATATTTGCATGTAGAATATAAATTAAATTAATTCATACTGATTATTATTATTAATGTTTAATTTAATTGTATTGATTTATTGACTGTATTTTTTTTGTTCATAATTTAATATTGTAATCATTGATATATAAAATCATGTAATCTTAATTTTGCATGCCCAATGATGGGCCGAATGCATTGATACCATAAAACTGTAACATCTTTGTACATGCATTTCACAATAAATATATATTCTATTCTTGATCGAATGTAGTTCTTACCTGATATATTATGTATGAATATAACAGGTTTCACAGTGGCCAAATCAGAATTCTATTTTGCATTAGAATAAAATTAATTCAATTCGACTTGAATTTATTTGTTAATGTTATATACATACTGTTATGGATTGTATGAATTTAGTAAGGATATTCAGAAATAATACGCTGGTCAACGATGGTGAAAAATACATTTATAATTGGTAACTAAGTAAACAATAACGTCACTTTCCTAACTAACAGAACATATTTAAAAATAAATACGAAAGAGTTCGTAACACATACACTAACAAATAAATATTCTAATAATAGCTTATCAATGATGTGAATTAATGTCAACAACAAAGGTAAAGAGTCGTTTTGAACAAAATATTGTATTTTTCATACATTAATTAAACTCCAATTGCGTCCGTTATTTGATCTCACCTCATTTTAACGCAATCAAAGTTTACCCATTGACTAATTTGATTGATTAGGTTAAAATTACGTGCTTTTCGAACATTTATTTACGGATACATATTACTAAATAGAATAATTTTCAATATTTAGTATTAAATACAATTAGTGTAGCCTTAGCGAAATCTGTGATTATAAAAGCATACCACTAGTTAAAATAAAAGTATAACACAATTATTTCACACTTTAATTAGTGTTCAGCTTTTTAAAACTGTTCATGATTTATTAATACTTAAAACTATGAACGTCACTTCAAAAATTTATCCCATTTATTGTGAGTGTAAAACTATATCATATTAAAATTAATATAATATTGGGTATCAGATTTAAATATGTAATCTAGGATAGCTAAAAAAGATTTCTATTATCTATTTAACCGCTCTTGGTAGAGAGAAAAATGCTTTCAACGAAAATTAGTTTGAATAGGATCAATTAAGTAGTAATAATTTGAGTTATGAAGTACTTTTGATTCAGTATTAGTCACTCTTCCTTCATTAAGTTTCAAAATTTGAAAAGGATTTTTTTGCAGGTTTAGTAATTTTTGAAAATTACTCTAATTTTTGCAAAATAGATGGCAGTTTAAACTTGATACTGAAAGACATCATGCTCATGATTTATTGTGGGAAAAGACATTAATTTACCTGTTAATTCTATTGCAGAAGAATCTGCATTGTCAACTCGCACAGCCACATGTTGGACCAGTTCTTGGACAAAGAGACCTTCATCAGAAGACACGCCAGATAATTCAGCATCACGACTGAATATACTGCTTACACCAAACTGTAATTAAAATTAACTAAAATATAAAAAACCAAATAGCAAATATCTATAACTAGAGGGCCCGGCGGACTTTATACTGCTCTAAAAAAATAAAAATCTAGAACCTGTTTTCAGCAACACCTAGCTGTTTCAATTTTGAATCTAAACTATCCCGTGACGCACTCAAACACACACAAAATTTCATCAAAATCAGTCAAGCCGTTTTGGAGTTTTCGCCAGACCCAGTTTTATGGGTAATACACAACAGACAACTCTGGAGCTGACTTGACACTAGACACCCATATCATAAATAGTTCATTCATGTGCCTTACCAACGGTAGAAAATTATATTAGGTACTTGTATGGAGCATCTATGTAAAATTTTGACCGATAGAAAGGCAAATGAACGTATAGTAAGATATAGAACCGGCCATTCGTGAATTAAATCACAATTCTACCACCGTAGTAGCTCTCAGTGGCTAACGCTTCTATAAATGTGCTTTCAAACCCAAGCCGACACGTTTCTCCGGCTCATGGCTCGTTTCTTTATTTGAAAGCGTTAAAATTTGACAAAGCTCCATACAAGTGATATGAAAATTCAACCAATGGTAAGTGGATGAATGGTAATATGCAGGAACTTGTTACATTTACCATGTGCTAGTGGTGTAGGGACATCGTCATGAAACCTGCACATCGAGATTACTGAGGTGTGTAATCCCCTTACACAAGCAGGGCGAGTTTATTTAAATCCCTTAAAAAATGCAATCAGCAATAATATGTAGTTAATGATGCATTACCTTCGCAAGAGCAGAGATGGGCTTAGTAGTTGTTTCAACGTAATAAATGGGGACACTAAGCTGAATTTCTTCTTCTCTCAAACTTTCTTTGATATCCGAAATCGGGACAGATGGGAGATCAGCTATAAGTCTTGTCAAACCATCGCGAGTACGTGGGACAACCAGGAGAAGAGCGTAGCGACCACCCTGAAATTGAAATAGAAGCTGACTGAAATAGAAGCTTGATACAACTGGGATGAAAGGTAACATCTTTGTTTTGATTTATATTATAAAGTTATTTAATTTTTTTAAAGATATGAAAACTAAGACAGTTTAATGGTTGTTATTCCATACTAAATTATAATTCAAAATAAAACAAACGATTATAGCTATTTTTAATTCATTACGCCTGTAAGATTTGATTGCGAAAACCTCTAGTATATGTCAGTTAGTACCGCACACTGCTATGAAAGCATGTGTAATATTGACAATCATAGTGCGGTCTTAGAATCTTACCCGAGCATAAATTAGAGGTTTAAGGCCTTCTATAATTTGTTAATTTTAGTAAAATCAGCCTTCATAAATTTACTTTTAATACACTATTAAGTACAGATATACAAAATTGTTGAAAATTCATTCAAAATTATTTTAAACTTTTAAAAAATAGTGCACTAAAGTTATCTTGCATATTAAGATTTTTTACTATTCACTTCTCCTTTTGGAGATCTCAAATAAAATTCTAAACTAAAAATAACTTACGTTATACGGAATTGTAACAGCCTCGCTGTCTAATTCTGGCAAGAATGCAGTCTTAAAAACTCCTCTAGTCTTCATCATCGGGACTTGCTTCTTCTCTGAACTCGACTTATAGAAGAGTCCAGGTTCTACAACGTCGAAAGGATGTTTCCAAGAACCACGGAAGTACATTCCATTGAAAATTATCATCAGGGAGTTTGATACAGACTCTGAAACAAAGCGCGTATAAATATGTCAATGAGAAAACCATTTTAAACAAGGGGTCTCAGGATTGTTATTAAAATAGTGTCACGATAGTCGTTCATTGCTGCTATGTTTTGTGGCGTGGTATTTAAATACAAAACAATGCAGAATAATACCATTAATACACTAGTTAGCTATTGAATGACTATTCTGACACTAATCTTATATCTGACTTGATGCCCAATTTTATATGAATATAATATGTAAATTATAAATACTATGAACTAATTATAAAAATGAAAATTATTAAGATTTCCATTGCAACCTTGTTCTTTTAATTGCTATCTAATTTCCCAGGATAAAATATTTCCTTCTTTTTATTTCGAACTCATTCCATATTCATTTCATACCCGCGAAGAAGAATCAAACACACTCAATTTCACATGTATAGTATATGTAAGAATAGTAATTTCTAGAAAGAAAGCAGAAACTTGTACTTATTGTTTCTTACTCTCGGATCGTTTAAAAAAGGTTGGTTTTTTGAACTAGTATTGCGATAAAGTATTAAATGTCGTAAAATCTACTCACTGGTGTTAGTTTTCTTTCCAACGCTGTTAACTGAAATACTAGAAGTAATATCATGTTTATTATAAAGAGCTTTTGAAGTCCTAGCATGATTCCTAGCTTCAACGGCCACCATAGTTTCTTCTTCATCATCAAACTCTTCCTTTTTAGGGTACGTTTTAATTAATTTAATTTTCTCTTTTATATTCTTTGCTGGTTTGTATACAATTTCGGAAACGTCTACTTTCTCTGGAGTATCTTCTACTGCGAAAGAAATCAGTTTCTCGTTGGTTTCTTTTGGAGGCATAAGTTCAGGTATATCGTCGACTTTATCATCAGGATTCTTTTCCGGGATTTCAACTGTAAATTCACCTTTATCATTGTCGTGTTCATCATCGTCATCTAAATGATTATCAGGGTTATATTTTTCAACAGATCTGACTTCAGTCATATAGTAGTCTTCCAAAATCTTTTTGTACTCCTCATTTATGCTGTAGTTTTTGTAGATGTAAAAATAGTTCTTGAGTTCAGGTTGGTTATATTTGTATTCGTTTACATTTTTTAAGCGTTCCATAATATAACGATATGTTTTTCTTGTAAGGTTAGCATCTGAAGGTAGATGTAGTGCATTTACTAGTTGTTCTCTTGTTTCGCCTTTAGCTCCCTCTGCTAAAATAGCTAGGATAGCTGAATAACCAAGCGGCGAGAACGCAATGTTCTTGTCGTCATCGATGTAGCCCTGAAAAAATACACATACACACGTTTATACGTATTCGAAGACAAAGATGACAAGTGTCAAAGAGTATTTTGTTAAAGTTTTATTTGGCTTCCACCAACTTTTCATTTTAATTTTGATTACGGTTAGGTATTATTTCCTCTATGGGAGCCTAATCTAATTTACCACCGCTTCGCAACATATTGTGGCTTTAAAAGAAGAATCGGAGCAATAATCTCTTCAGCAAACATGCCTAGCTCTAATAATTTTATATCGAGAAATCGAGTTACAAACATACAAAAAAAAACATACAGACGAATTGAGAACCTCCTCGGTTTTTAAGTCGGTTAAAAAGAGACACGCTATGCAAAAGTGGCCTGTGCGATAGAGCTTAAGTTTAATATGAGCTATTCGACAAATACAACACTTATGTGAACAAGGCTTTATTCGATTTAAGCTTGAAAGTGTATAGAAAAGTTAACAAAATAATAATTATTGCTCAACTTTTGAAATTGCTTTTTTTATTTTTGATCCCTATTCTTACATATATTGCCGGCAAATTGTTTAAAAAAAGATTTCATAAATAATAAGAAAGAATAGGATAGTTTAGTTTTTGGTTTTTAATTCAGTTTGAATTATTCAAAGAACATAAACATCTCTAGCTAAAATAATTATATTATCTCCTCTGGTATTTATGTAAAACTATTATAATAGATTAGATATTTTAAAAGCTTTATTTTGCTTGTACAATCCAAGAAGTTGTATCAACAACTTTGGTGTCATTTACCTTTAAAGATATGTATTTTTGTTGAAAGGATTTTGTTCTCAGTATTTTTCTAAACTTTTAATCAAATACAACATTATCTACTATTAATGTTTGTAAAATATTGACTAATAGTATTATTTGATCTAAGCTGGTTATAAAAATCTTTCACTCCGGTCAACTGTAAATAAGCTTTTTATTTAAATTTTATATGTTTCTAGTTGTTGGAAACGAAAAATGTAGTTGTTTTATGTTTTGCGAAAGTAGCCAATGTTAACGACGACCTCCTTGATATTTATATTTGTAATGATTTTAAATCTAAACATTGTTGGTTGCTAAGTTCCAAAGATCAACAGAGTAAGAAAAAATAGCCTCGAGTAAAGTGCATTTCGCAATCACAGAACGTTTGCTTTTTGGTACCTATTCATGTATATACCTATAACTATAGTCTGTAGAGCCTTTTTCAGATAATATGGATTTAGGTGAAATTATTTTTATATGTGTTTTTAAGTGGGACCCGGGATGGTTTAGATTCACAATTGGAGATAGATAGTAGATGCCCAGTAGATGCTGCCGTTAAACTTCTCTTGAACGTTGGGCCAGATTATGATGAATTATTGTTTGTTCAAGTGGATTCGAGAACAGCTTAAACTAACATTTGGTCCCGGCAGATGACGCTGCAAACAGGTTCTGAATTTTTATTTTTTGTAGACAGGACAACGTCTGCCGGGTACAGCTAGTAGGTATATAATTGCCATTTTCGTCTGTGTTGCATCTGCCATAACCAGTTGTCGCAATAACTATCGACTCTTTTTGGAGGAAATTTTTACTGGCATAAAGCGCAAATTTGTGAGGGCTCACAAGATGTTTTTACCTTGTATAAAATGGAAGTCAAATGACAACCTGTGTAATTTCAGTCTGATCAAAAAATGACCAGCGATTATTATCTTAACCCCATGGCAAAAATGCTGTCTCATAATTAGACCTGGTACCAGCTTTAGGGTCCAAAGTGAAATGACTGAATTATAACGTTTAATCGTATATATACCCAAGAGTATATACCCATTTCATACAAATACTATATAAACAGAGTGAGATAACAACCATAAATCGTTTCATTTTAAATTCAACCAAAATTTTTGCCAAACACGTAAACATTTTATACACATCGATAATTTGCTAACAGATGGCGTTAGTAGTAACAATTTAGTTTAGTTTATTATTTATCATTATACGTTGCTGAATAGATTTAAACATTTGTTTACAAAATGATATTTTATCGATACATAATATCTACAGATGAATTAAAATTATTTGGTGAAATTCCAAATCTAGGGGTCTAATAAGTTTTTTTCGCAAAGTATACCACAAACGTGCAAAGATTGTGAGATAGCTGTGTAAAGGTATGGGTAGAGCCATGCAGGAATCATTATCTAAATAACAGCTCTTAGTACCGTGGCCGCGTCGATCGGTATCATACCACGCTGTCACAGAATAAAGGCGTGAAATTTCGAAAATTCCTTTGGACCCTTTCCCCTCCGTCTATCTTACCTCCATATTCCAATGCAATACCCTGTATCCTCTTTCTCCTGTCTGATCCCTCTGTATCCCATTGTGAAAAGTTGACAATACGTTTGCTTCACACCTAGTGTTGCTAATCTATAGGCAACTGCGTCCACTTTCCATCAGCTGAGACTACCTGTTTGTCAGCTTCGCAATAAAAAACACTCGTAAAATACAAGACAATACAGCTGCTTATTTTCTACATACAAATAGAGTAATCACCTGGAATATAGCGGTGGACAGTTCATTAGTAGCTTCCCCCACGAAGCTGGTTTCCTTCGGTTGGCTTGTTCGTCCGTTTCGCATCCATCTGGCATTCGCCAGACCTATGGCCAGGCACAGCACTAAAAATGACAAAAAAGACAAATCAGTCTTGTAATTACGACAGTCGCTTCAAGAATTTAATAATATTAAAATACAATCTGAAAATATTATATTTATTATATCAATTGGGAAGTGGAGCATTGGCCTCACAAGCGCAGATCTAAATCAGAACCACAGAACAGAATACTAGTTTAATTCTGTACCTTAGTTTTTAAGAATATACTTATTAGTCCCTAATATAATAAAATAAAATTCAGCTCATTATTATTTAATCAGACCAAAAATTACACAACTTTTAAATTACAAAAAAATGTCACACTACTTTAATTCAAAGATATTGAAAGAATATTTGTATAAAATAACATAAAAAAATCCAACTAATTATTCAAAGTAATATTTTCATAAAAGGCATTATTTTGCTTTTCCTATATGTTTATTAGTAGATTTTCAAGCTTTATTGCAAAACATTAAATTAAATTGCTTTTACAAACGACGTTAATTTCCTTTCAATAAACCGTTACGAGTTAATTACCATGTTTATTGATATGCTATAATTTTATCTGTTGATGCATAGACGACTTAACACTTTCCCAGCAGCACTGATTTGTGCTTTCTATTCCTGCGTACGGGGCGTTTAGGACCCTGTACAAAACTGTGACGGCACGAACCCGTAACTTTTTAAACATTGAAATCCTTTTTAGGCTATATAGAAAAAATATATACAAAAAAAACTAACTGGCCCGACAAATTTCGTACCGCCTCAGAATCAATAAATAAAAAACGTTAGTTTGTAAACAACGGGACGAACATCAAACGTTTGACATTAAAAACCTAAAAAATAAAAAATAATCTTCACTTTCAAATTTAATTTGATTGCTGAACGAATTTTAAATTTGATTGCTTTCTAAAGAACGGGACGAACATCACTGTTTGTCAGGTAAGAATGGGGATTGTTCACTTTTTTTCAATCTGGCTATTTGAAAAACCATTTCGAGGAATAATGTCCCTAATCATTTCTGTCTAGTTAAAATTCCAAAAAACGTACGATCTTCTTGTATTTTGGAAGAAATGCGTTTGACCTTTATTTGACCTTACTAAATCCAATCAGGTGGCCGTCTGCCTGTTTGCCTGCTTCAGGTGTAAAAAAAATTCTAGCTGTACATTATTTGATTTAAGTTATGTAACATGGATTTTCCCTAAAGACCACTTTAAAAAAATTAACGATAACTATAGAAAATAATAATGGTTGAACACGAAAAATTATAAGCCTAGCGACAAAATACACTAAAATGATCACGATACGTAATGAGTAATGACAGTGATATTTAAATAAGTAGCACAGATTACTATGATTAGATATAAAAAAAACTTGCTTTTATTATTTTTGTTTTCTAGGCAAATAAATCAATGTAAACTTGTTGCCTTATGACATCATCGGAGAAATAACTTTAAAATCGTATTATAAAAAACAAACGCCTAAAATACAAAAATATTCAAACTAGTATCTTAAAATACCCTATTTTACGTAATAAAAATATAAAATCAGACGGTAATTTTTTGTAAACAATCCCCATTGTTTCTAAGGGAAAGCGAAATTGTTGTTTTTACTAAATTCCAAAATCCAACCGCTCTCGAGTTTTAGCGAGACTAACGAACAGCAATTTTTATATATATACATAGTTTATAGATTTTTGTTTCGTGATATGTGGTATATATATATATATATACACACTATGAAATAATTTAAAACGCCCTCCACACCATAGACAAATCTAGGTTTTTCTAAGCCACACCACAATTGAGACGTTCGGGGCGACTTAGACCCAGTTTCGCAGTGAACGCGTTAAACATCATATCGATATAACTTTATCGATTAACAGGTTCTCATCTCGATTACTGGAAAGTAGGTCGAACGCGAAACTAGCGGTTCAATGTATGTTTGCATATAACTGTTTACTGCAGGATGCTCTTTGTGATTTGCATAAAAAGAAAGTGCAATGAAATGTTGCTTATTGGCTATTAATAAACAACTTTGCAAAGACTTTCTCTTGCCTGCGATGTTTTGTGAGTATCAATTTACAGGTTTGAGAGTGAAAATATATTATAGATTCAATAAAAGTGACATAGCTTTAAATAATCTCGAGAAATTTATTTAACATATGCAAACCCGTCCAAATCAGCATCATAAATAATTCACAAACGAATATAAGAAAAGATGACTTACAAAATAAATTAAATCCTAAAATTAAAGTAGGTGTATATACAAATAGATCTAATATAATAGCGTAATATATTTCTATAGTCCGTTGCTGAAAATACTACATAAAGCATGTTCTAGGAGAAGAGAGATTTATTTAGAACTATAACAACACAAATATACACGTTAATACATGATATCATAATAGATAAATAGTTGAATTAACTAAAACTCATCTTGCGTTAGGGCCATTAAGTCGTTGTTTTCGTAAAATGCAAATTATTTAAAAAGTAGGTATGATATTTGATTGTGCTAAAGACGTAGGTACGATATTTAGATAGGTATACCATTTTGCAACTTGGTATTGTTCTAAGGAGAAGAAGCGGTAAAAAACTCCCCAGCAACATATTATAGTTAGGTACGAAATTTACTCTTCCTCTAATTTCTACACTAAAATATTAGCTTATTAACTTATGGAAGTTTTTTGAAAAAAGTTGACCTACACGATTTATTTATCTCTTTCAATTTGAGTAAAACAACCAAGTTATTCATGTAAACAGAAAATTGAATCAATTGGTTGAACCCTGTAATGATTCAGAACACAAAAATCCAGTAATAAAGACAGAAACTAAAAACTAAGCATAATAGGTCCCTTTATATTCAGTAATACTTTCAGTTCTGTCTTAGAAACGTGCCTACGTCATTTACATTCATGTTGCATTCTAGTACAGCTCGGACTAAAAGCTTTGTACGCCGTTCCCTTAAAGTAAATCACGGTGCAGTACGGTGAATGCACTTATCTGACCTTACGCTATTGTACTTCTTGTACCGATATAGTGTAGATAGCTCCAAGATGTTGAAATCAACTAAATAGATCTTATATAACCTATGTTATACACACAATGTCCCGGAAATCTTATGCTAATTTATTATTTAAAAAAATAAAAAATATTACTGATTTATATGTGTATGTATGTCTATATTGTTATATGTATATATACGTATGTGTGTGTATATATGTATTGTTTTTGTACATATATGCATTGTGTATACTTATCATTATTTATATACTGCATCACTGTCAGTATTAAAAATCTATTAATCCTTTCCAAAGGTTGTCTGGAAAAGTCTGCTTGTTAGCGAAAAAGCCGCCCTTTGTACAATGTCTAGTATTTTTCTATTATGGTTATCTATGCTTTGGTGTACAATAAACTGTTGTCTATCTTATTATAATATTTATTATTATATTATATAGTTATGACAACGTTCAATACTTCAATTAATTATAACTAAAAAAAAAAAAAAAAAAAATCCTATTTAAATATATATATATATATATTATTCAAAATATAATAAATTAAAAAGATTCTTATTCGAATAATATTGTTCTACGGTTTTGATTAATAGTATATCATTAAAAAATAATTTCAATATATAATATTACATAAAAGAAATGCAATTATATATAAAGATATAACAATGTTATATAGAAGAAATACATTTTGTAAGTAATAAAACCACGAACACAAAATACTAAGGCTAGTGTGCATAGACAGGGTTAAAACAAAATAATCGCTGTTTAGATATATATTTCTAGCAATTATTTTAACCATTGGTTTAATATCTATGCACTGGCCTAAGAATATCAATTACTCAGTAAAAATAATTACTCTCAAAAACTCCTACACCTAGATGGCGCTACAGGTTATTCTTCTATTCGTTACTTTTCACAATATAATCTCTGTAATGATAATAGTGAAATTTGGTAATACATATCTTTAAAGACCGCATATGAATTCTAGTTTGAGTAAGATTGTTCTAAGCTAATTTTTAATGTTATTCGAATTCAATTTCTAGATTTCTAGGACATTGTTTATAGACGTAAATAACGAACTTTTACTGATCATAGTTGCTCAACTCTCTAAATGTCTGGGAAAGCAATCAAGCCTTACACAAAGTAATACTCTCACCACGATGCAATTTATGGACTGACATGCGAGTATTTTCATCGAGGTGAAATTTTCTTACGAGAACCACTCAATGGTTGTGCTCGTATTTGTGCTTTAACTCACTATTAATATGTATATGCCTAAATACTGTTACATACCGACAAAGGTAAACGCACACCTACCTGTCGTAAAGCGCAGTTTATTACCTCCCCGCATTTAGGAATTCTTTGTTTACTTTGTGTTTAGAAATTGTAATTATGACATTATATATTATATTGTTAATTGTACTTGTTTTATGGCCGTCATTAGTGTCGAACTAATCCTTGTTGTTATTGTATTACGTCGAAGCTTGCCAGGTATGGATCGGTGCATTATAAAGCAATGGCCCAAGGCGGAGAGGGGCAGTCAAGTGACAATTAAGATACGAGTAAGCCGTAGATTCGATAAGCGATATAGTGACGGAGTTTGCGCGTGTTATAGAATCGTGTAGTGTGTACTGGCTGTGTCCAGTTATATTTGTACCTGTTATATACGTGTTTGTATAGTTCTAATAAACTCTATAGTAATTATAACGGCATTTTAATTCGAGTCCCGCACTCGTAACAATACATTAACTGAAAGTAGTAAACTTCATGAGCAGGTTTTGTTCGGACTCAACTTGGGGTTCAAATTTTTTTCAATAAAATAATTTCATTATCTGTAAGTTGACATCACTTCTACTGACTGTCTTTTATGGGAACCATTTCCTTTCGTGGGGGAAGATCATTTAAATTCAACAACAAAAATAAGACATCCTGTCAATAAAAAAACATTATTTCTTTGGCCTGGTAGTCACCTTATTATTCTGTACCAGTATAGCTTATGACGATATTTAAAAATAAAACTTTGAGTTTATACTCAATCCAAAGAATGCAACCTAACAAAGCAGAACGGCATTTTAATAAGCCACTCACGTTTCCACGATGGCTTGCATTTGCAGAATAAACATCGGTGTACATTCAATGACATAACCGCAGCGACAAAAGTAAGATTTAGTTACAAAATTTCGTCTGCTACAATGTAGCGATTTGCGATAATAAGTTTTGATTCCTGTGATAAAAATATAAAATAATAACAGCTCAGCATTATAGAGAAACTGACGATCTATCATCGCGCTTGTCCAAGTTAGATTCACTGGTTACACACATAGTTATTTTTCTCACGATGTTTTATTACAGCGTATACTTATGAAGTTATGACAATAATTACGCCATGATTATACAATGCAAATAGTTATAACATGTAAAAAAATAGAAAGCTTCTGTTATATCTATTGAAATTATAAGGTATTTTAATGCTCGCTCTTTTATACATAACTAGCTGATACCCGCCCGCTTCGCATGCTGTAAAATCCGTTCTTAGCTGACCTCTACTTGGCGAAAGGAAGGTCCATGCCAAATTTCAAGTTTATAGATACTATAATTAATAATACATCGTAAAGAGTCACTATATACGTGGATTGCAATTATATATAGATTATATTAATTTTGTAAGTATATGTAAAATATGTCATATTGACAATTAAAGATGACATCATCTCGGTCTCGGATACATTTAGTCGTTGCAAAATAAAGAGAAAAAGACTTTACGGACAAGGTTTACTTAAATATTATAAGTAAGAACTACATGTCAATCGCAGCGGCAGTGTCTGAGAATGCACATTCCGGCTAACAGCGTACTTCGTTTACTTTTCACATCAAACGGATATAGATACGTCTTTAAAATATTAAATCAATACGTGTAGCATGTTTGAAACAATATATATAATATAACTATAATTGGGATTGTTCACTTTTTTCAATCTAGCTATTTGACAAACCATTTCGAGGAATAGTGTCCCTAATCATTTCTGTCTAGTTAAAATTCCAAAAAACATACGATCTTCTTGTATTTTGTAAGAAATGCGTTTGACCTTTATTTGACCTTACTAAATCCAATCAGGTGGGCCGTCTACCTGTTTGCTTGCTTTATAAACATTCATGACTTTAACTTTTAATAATAAAAATTAAAAATGAACCAGTTGACGGTAGGGTAAATAAAACTTTAACAATACTCATTGACACTTGATATTTTTGTCTTCGTAATCACGGGTACTGAAAAGTGATCGAAACGTCGGAAATAAAATATCATGTAATTACCGCGCTTAAAACCGTTAAAACGTAGTTTTATTATGTATACTAGTCACAAAAACTTAATTAAAAAGTGTGACAAGTACTTTCAAAAGGAATCAGCGTCAGCGGCCGCTTTAGGCTTCTTGTGTTTACTCTCCGAATTCCTAATTTAAAAATCGAATCAATTGTAACGAGTCAAGGACAAAACAAGACGAAGAATCCAAAATGGCGGCGTGTTTTCGCCATCGCGGAACCCTGAACGACGAGAAAACCTGATTACTGGCGCCAGTAATAAAATTCGCATAAGTTAACTATGTGACCGGGTGACATACAATAATCGTCCCTTGCGTCCGATTCAGGTCTTGTTATTATACAAATTGGTATTCTTATAGCGTAAAGGCCTTCGACAAAATAATTTACAAATAAAATAAAATATTGAGATGAAACTCGGTCTACGGACAAATTACGTCTTTAATGAAAACCAGTATTGTGCGAGCAAGTTAGTAAACTTCGTTTAGGTATCTCATTAAACTTACATGACTAGATGGCGCCAGAAATTATTAATTTGTAGCTATTTTACGTCTTGTAATTAATGTTATTATTATTAATAATCAATCGTTAACTATCAGTCTATTCATAATAATAATTAGATAACATTCAATTGCTCACCTAATAAATAATTATAAAAAAATGCACGATTACAGTGTTGTCATGGTAAAAACAATAGGCGGCCTTATCGCTTCCAAACGCCATCTCTTCCAAACATCCTACCCTAAGAATATCTATAATATTATAACATTTTTAAAATGCTATGTCTATACATTGATACTTTAACAAAAACAACTGGTATACATTATACTCGTATAAACGATGGAGAACATGATGCCTTTTTTTTAGATATCTTGTGGTTCGTTTGTTCGGGATTCACGTAAAAACTACTGAGCCCATTTCGATGCAGTTTTCTGATAAACTAAAAATTATTAGACTTCAAATCTGCGCGAGTTTTTATCCCGGGAATTAGGTGAGATTTTTTCTAGAAATAAAGAAAAAATCGATTCCCATGTAATTTTTCACTGATCGATTGCAAATTTTAAGTAATAAAATGTGTAATGTTATTGGGGTTATCTGGAAGAGATCGCTATTTAGCGAAAAGCCTGCCCTTTGTGCATAATGAGATATAGTTTTAGTCTGTAAATTTTTTTGTATTGGTGTACAATAAAGAGTTATTGATTGATTGATTTATATTTTTTATCCCAGGAATCCCGCAGAAATTCCCCCGGAACGGTTTGTACTAACTCACATTCCTTTTTAAATGCTGCGGTACTTTGTGTCCCGGAAAGCCCGCGGGAATGTCAAGTCGCGGGCAAATCCTAATATAAAATATATTTTTAGACTAAGTCAATCAAGAACTGGCTGGTCGAGGTCACTGGCGCCCGGAAAGCTGGACCTTACCTCGCTTAAAGAATTAGCCTTCTATCCAGCGAGGTAACGCTACCAGCCTTCTAGGTACTACTTTGCCAATTTTAGTTTTTATTTTAGAATTATTTAATCAATATTTCTATTTATTACGTAATTTAATTCAAGAATTAAATAGCAAATATTGATAATAATTCTTTACTTTAAAACATTTTAAAATGTTGTTGTTTTGTATATTATTTTCTTAAGTTTTCCCGACTATTTGATTTGCTCTTCATTCCCACGTTTCGGCCACTTTTCAGTACCCGTGATCACGGAAGACAAAGATGTCAAGCGTCAATGAGTAATATTAAAGTTTTTATTTAGCCTACCACCAACTTGTCATTTAAAGTATTTAAACAAAAATGTTCTAATTATTGTTTATGGTTATTATTTACTCTATGGGAAACTAATCTTGCCGGAACCGTTAAAACGTAGTTTTATTATTTGTTGGTTTCTCTAAAAAATATACAAACTGTATCTAAAAAATAAAGAAAACCTCATGTTAGCTAGTATAACTTATAAGTATGACTTTTAAAAAATGCTCTTCACCTAAATTGCATCTGGTTATGAACTTTGATGACTTATGAATTTGAGTTTGTAGTACCTATAGATACATATAAAGACAAGAATTAAATTTCAATAATTACTTACAATATATGGATAGGTAACGTAGCCAATATTCTGGACGCTACACTCAGATGTTCACGAACTAGGTTCGGTATACTAAATATAGTTTAAAGAATATTAGGAAATTTAATACTTAAGATTCAGTAAAATGACGTTTCCTTTTTTGTATTATATTTAATACAGCGGATACGTGTTCATTTTATTGAAATACTACTGTATAAGTAACCAGGCAATATAATTAACACGTGAAGAATACAGCGTAATTGTCATACTTGAATAATAATTTAACATTAATTTTCCTTGTACTTAGGCCAAATAATTATATAGTATTTCAAGGAAATCATAGCAAGTGGATTCTAAAAAAAATATTATCGTTTCCTAGTTTGTAAACATAATTAAGGACATATTTCTGTATTTCGTCCCATGTTGCATGTTCCTTAGTTAAAAATAAATGACTTCGTAGTAGACGCCGTTTCAAACAAAAATGAATTTTCTCAGCACTCACGAAAACATAACAAAAGTCTAGCTAAAAATGACGCTAGGAAGACTACCAAGACCATATAGAGCGCGTTCCACAAAATACTCCGAACAACCACGCTCATGACCGCGATTTTCCCCGTTCCATTTGTTTACAAGCGGTACAATCATAAACTCCAATGGAATGCATTATAGAGCGTTGATATCATTAATAAAAACGCAAATTTCATTAGTTTAAATATAAAAACCGAGCCTTAAAGTCTCGATAGAGATTATTAATGTTCTTTGATCAACGTCTACTTCCACCCACCTCTTCCGATGGGCTGTCTATCTGAGCGTTGCGTGAGCGAAAATTATAACGTCATTAGTGGCATTCTTCACTGCGGCCATAACGACTGTAGTCGTCAGGTGGAACGGCTGAAAGAGCATTTTGAGCGTCCTGAGCACCAAGTGGAACTCACTAATGGTATAAAGAAATCTCCGTTATTTGAAAAAACAAATGTAACAAATTGTGGATTATTATCACCGCTACACGCAGGCGTCTGACAGCGAGAAAACATGCAATGCATGCGCATTTGCTAGTAGTTACAATATTATAAATATTTAATATGATAGTTAGACATGTGGCAGGCCCGGATCTAGGAGGAGTACTGCCTTTCAAAGGACAACACTGATATGTGATCAGTTAGCACTCACACGTATGACAAAAACTCTCATGGTTTCGAAACATAGATAGATTAACAACACTATTGTACACCAAAGCATAGATGAACAGGAATAGAAAAATACAAGAGATAGAATAGAATAGAAAACACTTGATTGATCACCACATACACATAAAATAAACAATGTACAGTAGTCACATTAAACAGTAAAAGTAGGAGCAACGGGCGGTCTCGGAAATTTCTTCCAGACAAACCGGGCTATGGATTTTATGAACGGGAGATTTGCAAGTGTATGACGGTGGTGCGCAAATTAAAAATGTTTTAAAAGTACAGAATAAACAATAACAACAATATATACATCATTAATATGTGTATAGCAACAGTAATAGCTATACAATATTAATAAAAGTATTAATACAGGATATATTAATATTATAAATGTATGTAATTAGGTATTAAATATTACATACCTACAGACAGATATATAGAGAGAGTACAACGGGTGGCTTCATACTTAAAAAGCGATCTCTTCCAGGCAACGCTTATACACAATAAGGTATATATATCATACCATATACACCTTATACACACAAATATTCAGGTTTATATTTATTAATATGTTTCAAGGTATTGTAAGTACCATTGATTTATAAAAAATCTAGGGAGATTGTAAACAGCTGTCGATTGTGAGCAGAGAAAATTTTAATCTAATGCGTTAATTTTCGTGAGCTTGTAAACTAACCACGTCATGCTGTCAATTTACAATCTAATGAATTTCAGGCAGTCAGACTGTGAAACAGAAAAAATAATTTTGATTCAGACAGGTTATAAACAAAAATCAATTCTTGTAAAAAAAATATCTATAACATATTTTTACTTGTATATCTTTAATATAATTTTTATTCCAAAGCTGGCAAACAGGATATATCCGTGCAGGAACGGAGAAAGAATAGAATTTGCTGCAGCCGGGCGGCATACCGTAACAGGCGACTAAATAACCCACAGCTGGTAGTTGCATTTGCCCATCTGGATGGCTACCACTCCTGGTCACTAGACCATACTCTTATGGCGGCCTACATTAGTATGCCTCCATAACAACCTTAAGTTGTGTTCCGGCATCATTTGCTAGGTCCCAGTCTCCCTTAAGAAAACAGCAGCGCATTTCTAGCGGTTTTGATGTTGCAAATGTCTGCCTGTCTGCTGAGCTCATGCAATTAAAATAAATAAAAAAGCAGGTGGCGGAGCTCAGGAAAGTGGTTACCACCACCTATAGGCATTTGCAACACCAACGGCGGAGCTAACGCGTTGCCAGCTTTTAGGATGTGATAATGACAATAAATTCGGCGGACGAGATAGGGATGGGATAGAGGGGAAGTGGTCAATCCAAACTCTCACTCATCGCACGAAACGCACTCACCTCAAGGCTAAGCGTTTTACGCCAAATATTCTGTGAGAGCGTGGTATAGCACCGGACGAGCTGGCCCTAAGAGCTGCAATGGAAACAATGATTCCAGCAGGGCTCTACAACGTATTTAAATAATTTGTAAGAAATATCCAACTTACCCAATAAGGACTGCCGCATTTTTCACGCAGTTACTACGTTCTTGATCTGTGAACAGAATATAACTGGTATAATACCTATAAACTATACTTTAATAGATTTACATACACGATTTGGTTTTTACCATTATAGTTTGGTTATGTATGTCTGTCCAGTCCGAGTTAGTATGTCTCTGACATTTTACTCGTGTAGATGAGGGTTGATTTTTGTCCACAGAATTACAGAATGCAATCGAGTTCCTATTAAAATAATTACTTCTTTGACACCTGTCACTTTAGTCTGTACTGCGTAATTGGAAAAAACCAAGCCTTTATATGTTGGCGCCATTCCGACTAAAAATAGATTAGTGTTTAATTTGGTTTTAAACATTTTCAAAGGTATCCCATCTGAGATAATGTTAAAGATTTGGGCCGTTTCACGTAGATATGATGTTTAATGTATTATTTAAGATGCATTGTTAATAACGTTCGTCAGCCAATCTCCGTCCACTGCTAGACGTAGGCCTCCCCAAACACGTGTCCCATATCCCGGTTTCCCGTCTTTCTCATCCAACCCCTGCCGACGATCTTGCGCAGGTCGTCAGTCCACCGGGCTAGCGGGCGTCCTACGCTACGTTTGCCGAGACGTGGTCCACTCCAGGACTTGTCTGCTGCATGGGCCATTTAATAACGTTAAATATTGAAAAATAACTTGTGTTGTGTATGGACCAAACTGACCCTAGATTCAGCGCACCAAAATACATAAGAATAGACGGGTCTGGCCAAAAGTACAGACTACTTATTATATTTTGTGGGCTGGTGTTATTAGGTAAAGTTATGAACAATTGAAAACACTTAATTGTTCATTAAAAATTAAAACTTCGCTCTTAAACTAGGTGAAGTAAATATTGGAGAAAGGGTCTTATCGCTTAAAGCGATGTCTTCTAGGCAACTCCCTAAACTAAGGAAAATATTAAGACAACAGTGGCGGTGAAGATATTAAATAATATGAAACACCCCAAGAAGTAAAAACAAATAATAATATACTTTATATACTATACAAAAATAAGAACTATCATACTATATATAGCATCAGCAGCATGTTCTAGACTTGCGAATACCAAAGATATTTAATAACATCAGTTTAAAAGACAATATGAATTAAGCTTGTCTGATGTTGAGTGGTAGTGAGTTCCATAAACGGCCAGCCTATGCCAAGAAAGAGTTATCAATGAAGGAAGAAGTGTGTACAGGTGTAATTAAGAGAGATTCCATTTTCGGACAAGAAAGCGCTTTGGTCTACGCCATCGTATCACAGTTGAAACGCTACCAGTGCGTACTAAACGTTTCGCCTCCACGTTCCTTCTACGTACGGCAAAGTTGTGGAATGCACTACCAGAGTCCTTGTTTGCCAAAACGTACAATCCGGGTATCTTCAAGTCTCGTGTGAATAGGTACTACCTAGGTAAGCGTGCTCCATCTTCGACCGCATCATCATCCGGCATTGGACGTGATCGCGGTCAAAAGCAAACCTATTTAATATTAAAAAAAAGATGTAGGAGATCAAAACGTTCCTTTAAACATGTTATGTTACTGGGGAGTTTGTTGCGCCGCTTCTTCTATTAACAGTAACTAAAATTGCTTTGGAAGCGGTGGCAGACTCATGACCTTCAATAAATAATCTGTAATATTCCATTTTAATATAAATACTTTCATTTTTAACAAGCTTTTATTTAACTTGCAATGGATGTATGTAAGTTCGGGTGGAATCTTGCAAGTTAAATTTGACAATTTCCCGGTTTCCGAAATTTTGTACACATGCGTATAGCGCTTGAAAATGCAATAATATGATCATGGAGCTGATCTGATGTTGGAGTCGGGAGGTGGCCATAGGAATCCTGTACTAAACAAGATAAACGCGTCGTGTTTGGGCACGATTTACTTGTCTTGGCTAGCACTTTGCTGCTACATGATATCCAGAATCTCAAAGCTTGTCTTTAAAAGCCTTTTTAAAAAACTTTTTTAAATGCGTTTTAGGGTGAATTTAACAAAGCATATTCTGAATATTACCTACCATAATTTGAAGTTTTACAATTGTTACTTTACTATAAATTAAATAGTAAATTTTGTTCCGTAACTTAATCGCCATTTAAGGTCTTTAAATGGGGTCCAGTGGTAATTAAATAGATTATTAAGAACATTATAATTATGGTAATCATATTGATTGTATATATCCATGCCGTGCGTAACTATGAAGTCACAATAATCAGAACTCAAATATAAATGTTAAAATATTGACATGACAATTGCGACTTGCCTTGAACTTTCATATTTATTTTTTCTACGGAGCGTCTGAATTTAATATGCTAAGTTCAGTATGAGCATGTCAACAGATATTATTATTTCAAAGTCTTATTCATGTTGAGTTAAAGTAAGTTTGTAGGCTTCTTTAAGTTTTTAAATCCCTATTGTCTATTCGTATACGATTATTACCTCGAAATAAAATGTAGTTACTACTGAAACAATTATAATGTGAGTCATGTCAAATTGGTTGTATTTTTTATGCCCCCTGCTTCACTTGCGTTAGTGAATGTGTCTAAATGAAACATTGATATCGTTATAAATAACGCGTTCACATTAGCTACCTACAGTGTATATGCAAGATTCTCTACCTATATGTAAATTTTTCACGTCTACATCCACGTGACACAGTCACTAACACTAACATTATCCCAGGTGCAGCAGGGGCATAAGATAGCAGCTATATTAATACGGGTCAGGCCACGACGTTGGGTTTAACGACGGGCGGCACGTCGAAAGGTGATGCTGAGCATGACGACTCGAGGCATGCTTTATACATCTTAATACTTTTATTTTGTCGCGTATTATTGTAATTAACTGCCGTTATAAGCGAAGCGTCTCTTTAACTCCATTTAATGTTTATTCAATTAATATGCTAAGTTTAGTATATGCGTGACAACAGATACTTTTATTGTATAATTATAGACAATGACCTCAGAATAAAATTTGTTTATTATTCTGAAACAATTACAACATTAGTCACGTCAAATAAATCACGTTCTTTTTTCATAAAACATCACTTATTATATTACGGCCCGGCCACAATCTTGTGGTCAGCGATAGACGACGCGACAAGCGACAATAAATATCTACTTCTATAACATAATAAAAATAACAGCTGTGCAGTTTCTAAACTTATTACTGACATTGTTTTATATGTGAAGGTTTTTACAATCATTCTCTTCCTGTCCATTTGCGATGTATTGTTCTTGTCAAAAAAATGTATTCAAATATGGTATCGCTCCTTATAAGCTTAATAACTAGAAACTCGCATGCAGTTGAAATTCATATAATTTTTAGTGATATAAAATTTCTTGGATAGCAGTTCCTAGATTTTAAAATTGTATAGCTGATATATCCTCATACCTATTAAAGAAACAAATTTAAGTTTTACTATATATTTAAACTCTAATAGGTATATTCAAAATAAGTTGTCTAAACAAACCGGTAATCCTAGAACACTAATATTCAAATTACAAAATTAATCGTAAATTATAAACATTTAAACATTGCAAACAACAGGCTTTGATCATTAATAGAAAGACGGAGTCTTGGACTCTCAAAGTGAAGCCGGGTAAAGGATGCTAATCTTAGAATAGGATGCTGATAGCGCCGCAGTGCGTTACGAGAACTCAGTATTAAATCGAATTTGTATAAGAAAGGTGGAATGATTTCCAGTAGATACATTACTATTAACATCACGTGTACCTACACATAGGGACTACTCTCAAAAGTATTTCATCGTTCGTTATAGAACTGAGATTTAGAACTTTTTGTCTGTTATTTTACATTTAAATGCATTTGCCATCTTATGTTCCATTCATTTCTTGTTATATGATATGTATATCTATATTATTGTCGCTTTAAAGAAACCGTTGTTCTTTCTTTCTTTAATCTAAAATTTCATGAACTCTTTCGGGCTGATCGGACGAAAACGAACGACGTCCAAGCGTTTCAGACTAAGACATCAGGGCTGTATTAAGCGCCGTGGTGTGAAAATCATTTTTGATGCAATTAACAATCATAAATAGCATTTAATTTATGTATTTCATTATTAAGGATGCTTATGCATCTGTCTACCCACCTGCATGCCACAATCATTTTTCTGAGATTATTTGGTTGATATGGATGAAATGTGACAAAAAGAATGACATAGTCTAATACATAGCGCTACATATTGGTTATTTGTCGTAAATAAAATCTTGACTAAATCATGATGTTCCGTAATTATTTTAATTTTAATAAATTTTAATTTTAAATTGAAGTCAATCCATTCCCTGGTAACAACTGCTTTGGACGTAAACTACGTGTAAATTACATAAGTTTATGCACACAAGTTAATAAAAATGCTTCGCTTTATTTACTAATAATCCTTTTGTTCACGTAGGCGCCGTCTATACCTTTATTTCATCTGTGGCAACAGGATATTAAGTTTAACATCGCAATTCATTGGAATGCAAATAAAGTTTAAAGTAATTTTCCTTAAATCCAAGTTGAAACAAAATCACTAAGGATATTTCTAAAACGGTATAAAGCACCTCGTGTTGCTTTAGGCATGTAATGTGTTTAACATGACTTAATTTGTGTTGTTTTGGAATAGGACTTAAGGCCCACGGACAAATAAACCAATACTTCAGATGCTATTGCTTTGAATTAGATATATTTTCGAATGAAGGAGGCATCTTAGGGATGGCCCTACGATGTATGAACTATTACCATTATCTTTCTGTATTTGCATAATTATGTTTCAATAGTTTTTCTCTTCCGAGAGCCGGTGAGTAACTATCCAAAACACTGAATAAATATAGCAAAGTAAATTAGCCAGCCTTCAGAGCACCATACCCATAGAAGATGATGACCTAGGTTCAATATTTTTATACTTTTAAGTGATTATATGCAGTATACAATCTAATTAGCATTAATGAATATAATTAAGCCTATTGTTTCACCATGACAATATTATAATCGCACTTTTTTTATTGTCTATTTGGTGAGCATGAAAGTATTTCACCTATCTATCTAGACTATAGTTAAAATTAAATATTCTTTGTTGTATTAGTTTATAGTATATTAAGTGTTTCCTGATAGCTGTCAATTTAAAATAGTACAGTAAGAATAAACTTGAAATTAGACAGATCAACCAATTGAATAAGTTGGTTGAAAATCACAGATTTGAAAGCAGACATCGGTATAATGACATTGAAACATGTAACTGATGTTTATACAAGTTTATATAAGATAGAAATAATTTCTCTACTATCGGCACAGAGGAAAGCCTAGTCCGTTAATTTGCTTGCATCAATGCAGCACTGACCTACATTTCCAATAATGTCAACGACCTGCATTCAATACTCACATATTACTGGCCGGTTACACTGAATAGCACTAATTAAAAACTTAAACACACGGAAACTTTTTTTACCAGATTATAAATTGAAATGTCAAAAAAGCGCGGGAAGCGAGCGGTTGCGCATGCGTCGTGGACGATAGTGACGTGCGCGGAAGCTGCAGCGCTACGTTTATATCTAGCCATCAAACAGTTATATTTGAAGAAGCCATAGCAAATATTGGAACGGACTTTTGGTTCTGTACACAATTTCAAAAATCGTTTTTGTTAAAACGTGTGTTCATAATTCATTAGTACTAATAAAATCTACATTCGTCTATCTATACGTATAAAAATGAATCATAGAAATGTATGTACGCGCATAACTTGAGAACGACTTTACCGATTTTGATTATTTTGTTTTCATGTGATTAATTGGGTTTCCAGATGGCTTAGATTCGCTGAGGTCGGGTTCTAGAATCTACCTAATCTCCTGGACCGATTTTGGTGATTTTATTAATTCATGTGTCATGAAATAAAATATTTTATGAAATCAGAAAATACGGCTGTACGATGTTCACCGGGTCAGCTAGTATTGTATAATAGCAGTATCAACGACTATTGGCCGGGTGCTACATCTTACTTACTACTCATTCATGGCCGGTTCCTATCTATATGTCATTACAAGCTTTTATATAACTTGCAATGGATGTATGTACGTAAGTGAGTTCGGGTGGAATCTTGCAAATTACATTTGACCAACTTCCCAATTTTGCATGCATATGTATATCGCGTGACAATGCAATAATATGGTACCATGGAACTGATCTAATGATGGAGTCGGAAGGTGACCATAGAACTCCTGTACTAAACAAGATAGACCCGTCGAGTTTGAGCTCGTTTTACTTGTCTTGGCTAGCACTCTGCTGCTGCATAGTATCCAGGATCTAAAAAGCTTGTATTTAAAAACCTTTTTTATTTATTCACTTGGCTTACCATCGATTGAAATGTGACATTACTCGTATAGAGCTTATGTCAAATTGAACCGATAGCTTAGCAAATTAAAGCTTAATAAGGTATAGGATCGGGCCATATTTGTGCATAAAGTTTAAATTATGTAGGTCTTGGTCAATGATAATATAGTGTATGGAACTAATAAACTTTGCTAATTACTAATAATGTTACATACATACATAACTTCACGCCAGGTCCCTTGCGGGGTAGGCACGAACAACAGAGCGCCATTTAGGCTTATTCTTACACACCTCACTTGCTTCTTTGGCATTCATAGCTCTTGTCATGCACGCTGTCTGTTCTTAAGGCTCCTGACATCACCTTCTGCTAGTACACGATCAATTTGCCTTCCGCGACTTCTGCATCCATCCACTTTTGCATTGTATATCTATTTATTCATAATAATGTTGTTTAATTAAAACTACTATGTACTGAATTATTTATTGACTATAATATGCTCACCGCTGCGTTAGGGTCTTTTCAGTTTAAGGCACATACAAGAAAGGATTGTCTTCCTTAGCTCGTAACCTATATAATATAAACTATTTATATTACTCTTGATAAAAATTCAATTAGTTTAGGAGCATTTAAATAATTAATATATAAGGAAATAATTACAAAGCTAATTGCGCTCTGAAGCACATATTTAAATTAATAATTTTATATTTAAAAAAATAAGTAAATAGGTATATAATGATTACTTAATAATAGTACTTAACTGTATTTTGACAACAGTATTGTATGTATGTAATGAAATAGTTTATTTGGCTAAAACCCAAGTTATGTACATTACGAACAAAACTGATTAAAATATCTGATTCAGATATCTTATCGTATAGTAATATACAAAACTGATCAGTTTGTTTGTTTGTTTGATTGAACGCGCTAATCTCAAGAACTACTGCTTTGATTTGAAAAATTCTTTCAGTGTTAGATAGCCATTTATAGAGGAGGGCTATAAACTATATATCATCACGCTAAGACCAATAGGGGCGGAACACCAATGAATAATGTTTCAAAATCGGGGTCGCTTTTTTAACTTATTTTTTTTATAACTATTCCGAAGAAGGCAGAAGCTAGTCTTCTAATATATAAAAACTTCTTGTCACTGTGTTTGTGGGCACACTCCTCCGAAACGGCTTAACCGACTTTGATTATTTTTTTGTATATTTGGCAGGTATGAGAATAGGTAGTATAGTATTTTAGACCCTCCTGTCTTTTTATTTAACGTTTTCCGGGTCAGCTAGTTAAAATATATAACAGCAGAGTATGAGCAAGACAATATGTTTAGGTATAAATTGGTAGTGGTCAGCTTACGTCTGTATCAAACACAAGAAGAAACATATTTAATTTGAATGTTATAAACATTCTAAAGGAAGCCAGATATTCTCAGCCTATAGTATGTAAGTCGAACATTTAGTATTCTTTCTTCTTTATCTTCACATTACCTTGAATGTATGTCAATGTGTCATTTGTATCAATTTACTATATACAGTAGCAGTGAGAGCTTTCTCAAGAAAAATCTTGAATTACTGTTTTGATACTCGTTGTAGTTAAACAGCATGTTAGTTGCAATTCATAATATTTACTAATACATATATATGTATTTAAATGTAATACTGCATTTAATTAGATGTTTGTTTGTTTTGCTTCGCAACCTTGGAAAGATCATAATAATATTAAATCTGGTAGTATCCGTGCGAGCAAATTGATTCATTTGCAACACCAAACCTCAAATATTAAAAACTAGCTGCGCCCAGCGGTTTATTTTCTCTTTTGCGTGAAAGAGTAACAAACATACATACATCCATACATTCTTACAAATTTCCGCGTTTATAATATTAATAGGATAGGATTTATTGAAAGATACTTTAAACTGCAATTTAATTCGTTGCAGATTTTGTTTAATTTCATTTCATTTTTTTTCCTTTTTCATTATTATATCATTCTTAACATTATATAACATAATTGGTTCGGTTAACCATGGCATCCACACTAGAGAATAAAATTCTGTGTTGTGGATGCTAAGATGCGTTTGACAGCGACTTAAACCCTTGCCCTCGGTTTGTATATAAGCCACCTGCATGTTTGTAAAATACATAAGTGCATATACATAATAAGGATAGAATAAATTAATAATATATAATATTCATTCAAATACATGACATAAGGATATTCATTACAACATAACATTTCTAGCATGTATATAAAGTGGATATAATAATATGTATATATACATTACACATATACACACAGTGTTATTCACTTTACCATGATTTAATTTTACTATGATTTACTTTACCATTGTACAGATCAGAAAACATTACCGGTCGCTGGAATATGATTATATCCCAGTTATTTGTATATTCATCTATTAGCATTCATATATTTTCATACATATGTATTTGTATGGTATGTATATAAAGTATATATCTATTTAACATATAAAACTTCAGCATAAATATCATTTGTTATTAAAGTATAATTAAGTATATATAGTATACTTTACGTTACGTTACGAAAGATAGTGGGTAGTTGTACTGCCACAGTACTGTCTTTTGGTGTAAATTTCTGTGAATTTGCCTGAGTAAAACACATAAACAGTACTTCAAGATAACAATGGTTTCTGTTAAACAACCTCTAATAGAAATCACGGATATGTTTCATAAAAAGATAGCAGTGTTTGAAGAAGAGTTACAGAAAGTTTCCTGCATGCCGTTTAGTTCTGGTACCTTGGCTACTGAGTTTGCTGCAGCAATACGAACTCCTAGTCATAGTCAAGATAAACTGGATATGTACAACCGAAGGAAAATACTGCTACTAATGGTATACCAGAAGTAAAGAATGAGGACTCCGCAAAAGTGGTTGTTGATATAGACAAGAAGCACATCAAGTTCTTAAAGTTTTCCAGTGATTGTATCCGCAGATGTCATCGATTAGAAAAAAATTGTAACTCAAAAATACCTGTACTTGTCAAACTGAAAGAGTTAAGAATTCGCAATGAAAGGGGTTTCAAAAACTAATCTCAAAGGATCTGAGATTATTATGGCTGAATTTTATCTGTGCAGGAACGGAGAAAGAATACAATTTTCTGCGGCCGGGCGGCCTGTCGTAAGCGACTAAACAACCCACAGCCAGGTGGTAGGGCATTTGCCCGACTGGATGGCTACCACCCTGGTCTAGAGTATGTCGCCATAATAACCCTGAGTTGTGTTCCGGCATTAGTGACCAGGTTCCAGTCTCCCTTAAGAGAGCAACAGCGCATTTGTAGTACCTTTGGTGTTGCAAATGTCCATAGGCGATGGTAACCGTTTTCCATAAAGTGGGCCGTCTGCCTGTGTGCTCAACTCCTGCAATAAAAAAAAATCTTAACAAAAGCATCATGATATATTCTTGGCTGCACGCCTAAAATTTGGCGTCTCCAATTGCTGGACCAGAGAAGGTCATGTCATTGTTCTGGGATCTGATAATCTAGGTCACAAGATTTCTACTCTTAGCGATTTTATTAAGATATATCAGATTGATACAGAAGTAAAGTCTACCACGGCTTCTAAGGGTGCTGTAAACAACGCAACCAGTAAAACTAAGTGTGCAGCTACTACAAAGAAGTAACCAATTGTGCATAACTAAGTTTATTTATAATTATCTTGAGTGGTTTATCCGGGTAATTACGTAATTAGCTTCTTCTATGTCGGTGGTTTAAAATGTAGGATAAAATTTACAAAGTAACGGTAAAATCTTTTGACTTTAATTATAAAGCCTTTACATACAGGAAAATGATTACAATAATGTGCAATATTGGAGTGGTAATAATTAAGCAACTATTGTATATAATACTAACTTTTTTATATCACTTTGAAACGATTATGTTTAGCAGTCTCTAGCGATAAATCTCTTCTTCCCGCAAAGAAGTAATGATATACCAAATTTTAAAACAACGGTTAATTCTTAAGGCCGTAAATAGAGAAGAAACACACCTGCAAACAAATTCATATTCACTTTAACGGCTTGTATATAATTTTATCGAGTCTTACACCCACAAAGACTACATCTAGCATCTATAAATGATGCTCGCATAAAGGAATTTACTTAATCTCAGCAGGAGGCAAAGAGTAATAAAATAAATCGCGATTGTAAGATATGCGCTAGTATTTATGAAGTTGTTTTCACATGACTACACAATGCAGAAGAAATAAAAACATATTTTCATGAAATACCACTAGCTCAGTATATAACTTTATCTGTACCTACTTTATCATTGTCTTAGAAGATTACAAGAAAGGACAGTTCTACAATTCTATCATTAATAATTAATAATCGGTAATAATCGGCAGACAAACACACATATTGTATATCCCCAAATTAAGCAAGTTGCACTTGTGTTATGGGTAATATAGAATGGACTACTCTGGGCCGGACTACTCCCAGACACCCAGCCCATAGTAAATAACTGATAAAACACGTTTCTGAAATGTACTATACCAGGAATAGTACCCGGAGCCTCTGCGTTGAAGTGAGGTAGACGGCAAAGGCTTAGCCCGCTCAACCACAGAGTGCCGTCAATTCACCATTCAATAATTACACCTTCAACTTATCTGCTGTACTCCAACAATAAAAAAATAGATTCATGGAATCTAGGGAAAACACTAACTTAAAATTTGCAATCCTATAAATATTATAAACCCGAAAGTTTGTAAGAATGTATGGATGTATGTTTGTTACTCTTTCACGCAAAAACTACTGAATGGATTTTGATGAAACTTTGCAGTAATATAGCTTACACATCGGAATAACACATAGGCTATTTATAAAGAATTCGTGTGAATTATCCAGTATAACTATTTTCCATCACCACGCGGGTGAAACCACGGGAGCAGCTAGTCTTTTATATTATCACGAAAGTAGATTTCATTAATCTAAGAAATCAATCAAATGGATTGGATTCAATACACTTAATTGACTTTAAGTTGTATAGCTAATCGATTTCATTTATCTCTGACTACCGCACATTCACTGAACCACTTTCTTTCAAAGATGCTAATGATTTTATTCTGAAAATGATATTCAATCCAACACTCAGTTAAATTATGTCCTCTTATTCTACTTTTTAGAAAAAGTATTACTGTCTTATTGATAGAGTTGGAATAAGTTTGAACACTTCTTTATGGTTCTTAAAGAAGCATTTAAACTTAATCTAACTGACTATGAATAAGACCGTTAGTGACTACTTTCAATCTACTACATTAGAAATTATATCTATTCTATTTTCTCCTCATTGCCCGAAATGATAATCGGATATTTTTTTATTGCAGGAGTTCAGCAGACAGGTAGACGGTCCACTTGGAAAGCGGTTACCACCACCTATGGACATTTGCAACACCAAGGGTGATACAATTGCGCTGCTGCTCTCTTAAGGGAGACTGAAACCTGCTCACTAATTCGGAACACAACTCAAGGTTGTTATGGCGACATACTTTAGACCAGGGGTGGTAGCCATCCAGTGGGGCAAATGCCCTACCACCTGACTAAAATAAAAGCTAAGCAAGTTACGCTTATGTTATGAGTAATATACAAAAGACCACTCTGGATCCCGAACACCCAGACCACAGTAAATAACGGAATGTTCGTTTATGAAATTTACCATTCCAGGAATCAAACCCGGAGCCTTTGCGTTGTAGTGAGGTCGGCCAATAAAGGCTTAGTTCACTTAACCACAGAGGCCGTCAAACTCAAAATTAAAATCGTCAAAATTTATTTATTCACTCACGTTTAACTATACTTCTACTAGATATTCTAATTACGACAGTGTATAATATTAACGTTAATTAATTAAATTATTAGTATATTAACGACATTTGAATTGTAAATGCTGTGCACTCCTTTAATAGCTCCACATATCAGAACTTTTATATTAAACTAGCGGCCCCGGCAGAAGTTATCCTGCTCTAAAAAAATAAAACTTTAGGACCCGATCCCAGCGCCACCTACCGGTTCCAACGGGATAAAAATATCCTATTTCCGTCTCCTGGTTCTAATCTACCTCCCCACCAATTTTCAGCCAAATCGGTACAGTCGTTCTTGACTTATAAATAGTGTAACTAACACGACTTTTTATATATATAGTTTATCTGTACGCAACATAACAATGTGCGTGCTGTTGTTATGCCTTAAATAAACAACTTGGAGTTGTGTTCCGGCAACAGTGGTCAGATTCCAGTATCCCTAATGAAGCCGGCAGCACATAGGCAGCTGGTATTGCTCAATGTATGTCCATACGCGAAGGCAACCGCTTTCCACCAGGTAGGCAATCTGCATGTCTACTGAATTCATGCAATAAAAAATAGAATAAAAGAAATCTAATATTTGTGAATCAATTTTATTTCAGACAAATATTTTTAAAGAAGGCAAATAATAGTACGACCGGACCAAAGTAATATATTTCTCTAACAAAGATTATTATAAAATTTAAATAAGCGAGGTATCGTAGCCAGCCTTTACACCTTACCCACTGATTTAGTTCAATATTCTATTTATAGTCTTTAGAATTATAGGTAGATTACAATATAAATAATATGTTAATTAAATTTCCTTCATTGTACCAATTTATAATAATTTAATGTAATTCAGTATATTTCCATAACATAAGTATTCTGTAAAATAATTTAAATTTTACAGTAATTTATTAATAATATTTATTAATATCCTCTTTAGATACACTTTAGAACCTAGTGAAGCGGATAGGAAAAGGGTGCAACGCCCGACTGTTATGGGTTCGGGCTTCTGTCAGCATCCCCGGCAGTGAGCAGGCAGACGAACTGGCTAGGCAAGCGGCGACACAACTCGATGCGGTCTCTCTCTACGATAATGGTTTTAATAAATTCTTAAAATGTCCGGTTTCCTACCAGAAGCGGTTCATTAGGACGGAGTTGGTGCAGCAATGTAATTAAAATTACGTGGACGGTCAGACGGCGAACGTCACGAAGCTCTTCTTCCCCATCGTTTATGCTGCACGTCGCATCTTGAAGTACATGAATCTCACACCGCATAGAACCTAGACATTAACTGAAAACGGAGGGTTCAAAGTATACCTGCATATATTTATGTTAAGGGATAGTCCGGCTGGTTCTGCGATTCTGGAGGTAACAAGACTATCCATCACGTACCCACATGCTAGAGTGCGCAACATAGGACAGGTCCAGATGCGACCTCGAGTGTGTTACAAAAACTAAGATCACTGAGGATGCCATTTCTGATTTGATTCTGGATAAAGATTCGATCGCGGACCTGGAGCGGTTTTGCACTCTGTTAGTAAGGGAGGCGCTAAATCGCAACAGTGTTCATATATATGTATGTATATATTAACAATAGTCTATAATATTAGCTTAAAGGTCTGACTTGAAGTAAGTATAAATATGTAAATAAGAAATAAATATGCAATTTAGATGAGAACACCGAGCTCTAAAAGAGCTGCTCACTAATGTCCCTGACATGTTATAGGTGACATGAATTAAAAAAAACTTAACTAAGACCTAAAATAAGATTATTGATCAAACTTTAAATGATTTAATACTCCAAAAAATATTTCTTTTTTTACTGCAGGAGTTCATCAGACAGGCAGACAGCCCACTTGATGGAAAGCGGTTACCATCCCCTATAGACATTTGCAACACAAATGCGCTGCTGCTCTCTTAAGCGAGACTGGAACCTGGTCACTAATGCCGGAACACAACTCAACTACTTTTGACCAGGAGTGGTAGCCATCCAGTCGTGCAAATGCCCTACCTCCTGGCTTTGGGTTGTTTTGTCGCCTCTTCCGGCAGGCCGCCCGGCCGCAGGAAAAAGTATTCTTTCTTCGTTCCTGCACGGATAAGTAGGATAGATAATAAAAATGTCGCAATAAATTTGACATTTTTATTAAGTAAGATTAAGTACAATGCATAAAATCGTCTGTTAAAACATAACCTGAATAATTTGAGCGCATGAGTACACATTAACACACAATACAGTGCGACAAAACAGTGTCAACTTTCTAAAAGCATTTCCACGTACCTAGTTATTTATTATATAATTTTAATTATTCATTGTTTACTATTATTTATTATTTTCTTCCACGGTTTATCTCATCATGACTTGATGCCCAACTTCCTTTAAAACTTTGTGGTAAGTTTACACAACAAGTATTACTATTTAAAGTAATATTATATTATAGTAAAATGAGATAATATCTAGACATTTTTATTTACAGTAAGTAATTTATCCATTTCCTCTTTAGATATAATGTAGAATTTACAACTAGCAACACCATTGAGTTAGAGGCTGGTGCCTGAATTGCACTTTGAAGACATTTTCTTTATAGTTATTACTAAATACAGTTGCTCTAAAACATCTAGTCCAGCCATCCAGGTAATATATATATTGTATGTAGTATATTTATTACGTCGAGTCCAGCTCGTTGAATATTTCGATGGCACCAAATTAGTAATAATGTAAAAGATGTACATTTTTGCGAAAATGCTTTCTTGTACAAAAATTAGCTTATGTCAATCCTATCTACAAGTCTGTATTAAAATTATTTCAAAATAATGAAGAAAATCTGACACGTAAATGAAGACATCTACACTGGGTTTTTAAAAAACACCGCAGTAAAAACGGCTATTTGAATGTGTTAAATGCATAGTAAATAAAGACATCTACAAAATTAAGTCAAAAAAAGTAGAATACTGTATGCATGTTGCTTAGATGTTCTTTAAATATCCTTAAAAGTATTACTGGAGATTATTATCTTACTTTATTAGATATTTTAAATGAAATGAGCACTTTTTTATTACAACGTATAAACGAATATCAGGCAGATGTCTTCTTCTATGTCAGTTTTTTGAGAGTAAAAAAGACATTTCAGTAAAACAACGATATAGCGATTATACCTGTAACACAATTCCTAAAGGTTTTTTTAAAGCATCATAGAAAATTTCAGGTTAATCGGTCCATAACTCTCAAAATAACCACTATTTTCACTAAATCTTCTCTGCTGTAAAGTTGCGATTTGTAGATGTCCGTTTCTACTTTACTGCCATCGATTTAATCTTTAAAAAATTGATGATAATTTATATTTTTTTTTATCCCGATTCGTAACCAACAAGTCCATGAGAAATCACAGACTTCGTTTCAAATATTACCGGTAGTTTTTCATGAAAGTAACTTATCTTGTTCAGACACCCAATATGAATACTTCCCTCCGAAACTATAGACTCCCGTTTATCACAGTCCAGACCCCCAAGACAAGTGGCATTAGCGCTAAATGATAAGAATGATATTGTATAAAAATGACACAATAGTTAGCGTAACGATATGTACTTCCCATACATTTTCGATTCTATTCGTTTAGCGCTAATACCACGGGCTAAGGCAGCGGAACTACTCGTCAATAAGAACATACATGATTGTTTATTACTTAAGCGAGATTTTAAGCATGGTTGCCAGCCTTACACTTTCATATACCTACATAGTATATTCTTCTCTCTCTACTATAGTAATGTGTATATATGTCTATCCCCCTCCCCCCAACACCGATTACGCGCGAAATGCAGTGGCTACGGTGCAGCTGCAACACTTCTCTTCGAACCCTGGTACACTAAACTTCGCAACTTACTTATAATACAAAAACAATATCAAAGGCCGGCCCAGTGAACTTTCGACTTGTTTTTTTCTGTGATTGTGTAAAGTGCGGCGTCCACATACTTGATAATCTAATATTACTCCTTACATTCCTCCCTTATTAATATAGAAATTATTAGTTTTGGAATTTACTCCGCGAACTATAGCGATGTTGCAATCTTAAGCCGCTTCTAACCGAAGAAAGTCTTCACAAATTTGCTCCAACCTGATTGCGGGGCTGAAAAATAAAAAAACACTGGCGATCCTTTAGGTTTCAGTTATAGGGCGATAGAAAGTTACGTCTTCCTTGTACTGGAAGTATGCAAGCGAGGTGGTATTTCACTTGATGATAAACAGGTATCAACGCATATGGAAATGTGGAACACCAAGCATTAGCTTAAATAGACACCTACCTACATACACTTTATATTTTTTATTATTTACAACATACGGCCTACCAAGGCCTTATGTTATAAATAATCTGAGGGCGAGGGATTAGATTACCCCAAATAATCTTAAAACGAATGACTCTGGAATTAAAGTTAGTATAAATAAATACCTTTTCAGTTTTTTGCTAAAATGTTCAAAATAAAGACAATCTTATTCTTCTAGGTTTGTATCTCTATGGAAATTCATTTTGGATCTCTCTTAACAATTCAAACTTGAGGCTGTGGTAACCTTTTACTTACAAATATTGATTTTTCTGTTATTAATGTACTAAAATATTTATATCAAATAATAAAGTCATTGATACATGGACAGCTACACGCCAGATACCAGTATATTACAGTTTTACATAACTAATAATTCATCTCGATGTACCTGCGCAATAAACCAATTTGGTATACGTGACAGTGTAAGAATTGAGTAAGCGGGTCAGAGCTAAGAATGTATTGAAAGCAACATTCTGCCTTATACACTTGCGAATAAAGTGCAATATAGATATACATATATACACGTAAATTATATATTATTTACGTGTCGGAAACCGATCTACCTAATTTTTTTATTTTTTTTTATTGCAGGAGATCAGCAGACAGGCAGACGGCCCACTTGATGGAAAGCGGTTACCATCGCCTATGGACATTTGCGACACCAAAGGTGCTACAAATGCGCTGCTGCTCTCTTAAGAGGGACTGGATCCTGGTCACTAATGCCGGAACACAACACACGGTTGTTATGACGTCATACTCTAGACCAGGGGTGGTCGCCATCCAGTCGAGCATATATATAATACACTCCCACCTGGCTGTAGGTAGTTTTGTCGCCTCTTACGACAGGCCGCCCGGCCGCAGGAAATTGTATTCTTTCTCCGTTCCTGCACGGATAAATATCTGCGCAAACAAAAACTACGAATCGAATTATAATTTGTGTAAAGCTGCTACTTTTAGTGTATCAGGCTTAGGCATGTTGCCGACCCATCAAATGTTTAGAGGACAGGCTTTGAGCAACCTAAATGGAGAAGGATTAACAGACCTAAAGTGCTTCATTCGCTTTACAGAGCACGATAAACTAGAGACTGAATTTCACGTCCATCTTTCTATAATATAACTAAATTCTTGTAGAAGTAGTATCGTTTCAATGCAACAAGCATTTCGTATATACCCTAACATATTATTTAACCTTAATACCATTACATATCTCTTTAATTCTTGCATAAATTGTCGCGGTCTCGCTCGCGAAGATAAATTGGGAGTGAGTCGGAGACAAATTTACACGCGAGTGAAATATATAACAATCGGTTCAACTACAATTACTACCTGAAGTATATAATTAGATTATTAAAATCGATACAAAATGCATACATCCGATCTTCCTTTACCACCAAGTTGCAAAATTAAGCAGAAAAGAATATGTATAAAGACATACGAGTACATAGGCTTGTTACACGGTTGTCACTTAATTTAAAGCAATACATTAATACATCACTGTCTTGCATAAACAATGTCAACTATACTAAATTGATCTTACTTTACAAACAAAATGTCTAAGACGCTGTGTACTTTTTATTTAGTATAATAATTAGGACAATATTTTTGAGTTAGATTATATCAGCTTAATACACTTGTGACTCAAACGAAACAATAGAAAAATTGATTCAATCACACTCATATATGCTGTATATTACTTTATGTGATTAAAAAGATGTTCATTTGAGCACGATTTCTATAGCTTTAGTTATTGATCTGAGTCGCAAGGATCCTATTTACATTATTATATACTTTTGTATAGAATATTGTTTTTTAACAAATTAACCCATTGATATCAAGGCAAAACTGAGACAAATAAAATGATCATAAAAAGCGTTATTGATTGAAGCCTTTCTTTGATATCTTTCTTTGAAATTGTCAGTATAACATTCTGTTAGTAATAGAATAAAGAATAAGGAAAATAATACTAGGATAGGAAAGGATGACTGATGATGAGGATCCTGGATCTGAATCGCCAGAAATTTTACAAATTAATTTTGACTTTTAAATGTTAGATTTCTATAAGCTCCACCCAGAGATCGCAAATAACGATAACATAAGTAACGATTATTTACGAAATGTCCTATGATTGAGAAGCTATAAGGTTATTTAAAACAAACTAGCTTCTTGCTAATTTTCCAATGTCTCCCTTACGAATATTGTAATTTTACATTTTAACCCTATAATGTGTGGTGTGCCTAAGACAATGGTAATGTAAAATATACATTTCCCACATTGCTTAAATATAATACGTTTGTGTGCTGAAAAAAATAACTACTCCTGAAATTGAATACAATTGAAGATATAAAGCAAAATAAAAAAATTAAAAAATATTATTAGTTATTATTATTTTGGTGCAACATATAACATCTGCATCGCATTTTGTATACACTCCGTAGGCCTAATCCTGATGCCTGTGCTAGACCTGGGATAATGTTAGTGCTAGTGAGACTATCTCGCAGATGTAGGTTTTAATGCGTTATTTGCAATGCGATATTGTTAAAGACGATAAGCATTGATAGTCACCTCATATACACTAATATAGCTTATCTTTAACGCGTTATTTTTAAAGCTATACGTTGCCTTTGGTCACAGTGAGTAACACTAACACAGGTGGCGCAGAAGCACGAGAGTATCATTGTCTGCATTTTTTTTCTTAAGCCATTTTTGAAGAATTACTTCAATCCAAGTGCCTTTTGGATAACAATAATGAGATGATTAACGAGTGATATTGTAACCAAAAAGGAATTATCTAACACCACTACTTTTAAAAAACGCGATTGCGGACAATGGGCACTCTGGGCATCTATCTGCGTACACTTATGTACGCCTCCAGTAAGTTCGTCAGTGACACTTCGATGTCCACGAGCGACAGGGGGACATAAAGACAGTGAGGGGGAAAGAAGTGTGAGGGTGATAATGCTAGAATTATTATCACAACAAAATTCAGGTACCAGGTACTCGGTGCTGGAAAGGTGTGGGGCGTATGTTAAGGTTCCAACTCTCTTTTTCGTTATTAGAGAACATTTCCTTAAAAGAGGGTGGTGGTGGTTATATAAGAAGGACTCTAATTGATCTAAGGTTATATATAATTCATTAGAATCACTCGGCATCCGAGCAGATTCGGATTGTATCGCTTGCAAGTTGTGTCTACGCGCGGATGGTGACTTACCCAATAATGTTCAGTTTCTATGTCACTCCCTTGCCTTACCATTGGTTGAATTTTGACATCACTGGCGACTGAGCTTGTGTCAAATTTTAACTGATAGTAAAGCAAATGTTCGGTCGATAAAGCACAAGAACAGGCCAACGATGACAACCCGCTGCAGGAAATCGTTCACGTACAGATCTAGTACGAATCGGTGCCTAACTACTTGGCTATTCCTGGATCATTCGAAGCTCACTCGTTGACCATGTGGCGTCTAATAAAACTATGTTTAAACTGTTTTAAGTATGATATTTATAATGTATACTAGTCGCGAAAACTTAAAAAAATGCCATGTGATGTCTACCCATGGAAGGCGGTACTTGTCGGGTGCCGGGTGGCACTAAAGAGCTATGAACCTTAACTAATCTATTTCATCCTTGACACCGGGTCCCTGAACCACACTTTATCGCACTTCTTTTCACTTGCTTAGCCTATGAATACGTATTTTGTAAGTTAATAAAAATAAAAACTTTTTGTCTTTATTAATTATAATTAGAAGTTAAAGAATTATTTAAGCTCTTATTTTTGTCAATACTTTGAGTAGGTTGTGCGTTTAAAATAAGTTATAATACATTTAATTTATTAAATATACTTAATGTATGTAGTGTGCACCAGTACAAAGCGTAACCAGGGGGGTTAAAAGAGCCACTTTCGAAGATTTGTATTGCGAATATGACAAGTGTTAAATTAATACGGAGCCTTACGCCATATTCTGCACCTACTAGTTTTACTAGACATATGTCAATTCCACAATGCAATTCTCCAGAAGTTTCCCTTTCAAGATCTTTGAACAATAATCATGCACAAACAAACGCTTAAGATGATAAACCGTGCAGTTCAAAACAGGTTTAATAGCAGGAATAATTTAATGATAGACTAATTATAATGCAGATTTTGTGTCCGCCTCTAGATTCAGACAACTTCAAAAAATTTCTAGGTGTGATTAGATGATGGTTGGACACTATTAACACTTAGCATAACGGCGTACAAATGACCTTTAGCAATTAATATTTGTACATCAATAACTAATAATTATTGATAATTAAAACTCATTAATATTAAGAATATCGACCAGTTCAGCTGGAAACGTACCTGCAACAAAACACCAACTTGTTCATGCCCATTTTAGTAATTAGTATTTGCAAGAAATACATATCTAACATTTTTTTATAAAACCTCATTAATATTACGCAAAGCCGGTTAAACCCAATCATGCTTCTATGTGGGTTAGTTGGATATTAAATTTATTATTAAGGAAGTACACAAAATAAATGTGTTTGAACATCTGGGTAAAATGTTGTCTCATATTTATATAAAACCAGTCTTCAAAACTTCCTTCCTTAAAACCACTCTCAAATAGTGTTAATCCTCGCATATAAGCGATTGTAACACCAACGGCAAAACCAAGCTATTACAATGGGAGAATGAGGATGGTATAAAGAGAATGAGATAGAGATTGATAGAACACAGGTAGAATGGGATAAAAATGTGGATAGGTGAATGGGAAGCAGGCCATCGGAACTCTCTACTCATAGCACGAAATACAATTAGCTCAACGTTAACTATTTCTAATTTTCTGTGATAAATTTCAATATGCAATATTGATCCGTCTTATAATTTGATAAGTAAATTTTCTTATATCCGTATGAATTCGCTTTTGACCGCTGTTTTAACTAATTTTAAATCAGAATGCGGTCTAAGATAGACTACGCTTACCTAGAAGATTCCTATTTATTCGTGACTTGAAAACTCTTAGATTATATTTGTCATGAAAAAGGGTAAGGTCCATATTGATAGAAAAGAATTATATTTAATTAATTAGAAGCACATACAAAATCAACTATACAAAGACACATGGACAATCATGAAAAAATACGCCTTTCGTTTTTCTCAAAATAGCTACCTACAGTATAAAACCTATATTTTTTTAAATCTGGTACAACGAAGACGTACTTGGCTTGTCACCTAATATATGGTTAAGACGGTCCTACATAAAGAAGTTCTAAAATTCGAAGTCATGCATTATAATGCAAGTGAGCGAAATGCGTGATAGCTCCACTCTTTGTAAATTTCCAAAATATCCAAACTCTTCCAAATCCAATAATTTTGACATACATCTTTTTATTAACGTTTATTATGTCATCATAAATACTGAACAAACGTTTTTCATTATTTGTTCATGTGTAATGTTCAAAAATAAATTTACCTTCTGGTTCAAGAGGTGGATGGTTAGCTTCAGGTGCTTTAGGATATTCAACAGGTTCCTCAATCTTTCCTTCAAAGAGTACGAAGCCTGATTTATTATCTCTGATAAAGAATAGAAATGGTCTATCCACTCTTAACTCCACTCCGCTGTTTATCAAAGGTACCACATTAGCCACTGTTGCTGCTGCAGCTACTGTGCCGTTTCATCAACAGACATATAGACTTTGTGGTATATTGTTGTGACGTGCGGTGTTGTACCTTCAAATATACCACTCAGATTCGCTTTAGGATCAAATAGAGTCTTCACTAGCATCTGGAAGTTTAAAACCAAATTTATTTACCTATCCAATTGGCAAGCTTTTTCCTAGTATAGCAAATTTTGTGAACAAACTTTCCATTACTTAAAATAGTTCGGGTGTTTAAAATCAATTTAAGAGTAGATCATTGTATATTACCTATGACACAACTTGTAACTTGCTTTCTTTGGAATGTACAATATCTTATTTATTTGTACGACGTTTAAAAATGAGTGTTTTCATAATCGGATTTTGAATTTTAAGCAGCTTGCCCTACCCCTTTATATTGTACTTACTTACTTACACTATTACAAATTGTGGATGTTTGTCTGCCGATTAATTAAAAATAATAAATTTTACCAGTAAACGCGGCTAAGCTGGTTTTCGAAAATTTGTTGTCTGATAAAAGTAAGATAAGTAATTGGCTATTGAATTTGAGTTGACTTAATAGTTTTTTTGGTTATATTTTATCTGATAAAATTATGTCTAAAATTATAAAACATCCAATGACCAGAGAAATTTTACATATAACATCATCTAGACATTTGAAAGGGATTGTGAAGTCTTCAGAGTTTGGTTATGCCCCTGCTTCACCTGCGTTAGTGTTAATGTTAGTAACTGTATTCCAATGTGTATTATTTATAGAGTTAAAAAATAATGCGTTAACAATTAGCTACCTTAATGTATATATATGAGTCCTTGATTAGTATTTAACGTCATTAACAATGTCCCATCTCAAGTAACGCATTAAACCTTTGGCGGTATATTCATTATTTCATTATTAGTACGTTAGTTAAAGCATTAACTATTTTACTAATTAAGAAATTAAATAAAAAATATTCATAAGTTTTGGTAATTGGTACTTACATTTTTCAAAGTCGCCACCATATCTTCACCGTAATTAACGGTAAACTTGGGCATAGAAATCCTTACATCTATAGGTTCCATTAACTCCGCAATCTGAGTTAAGCTCATGAAGGGCAAGTCTCTCACCAAGGACGTTGCACCGTCACGGTCTCGAGGAATCAACAGTATCATGGAGTAGAGATCCCCCTAAAATAAATTTAAACTCTTTACATACTAGAAAACAAAGTCGCTTTGCGCATTTGTCTGTCTGTATATTCGTTGACTCCTTTTAAAACGCGCAACGGAGTTTTAAGCGGTTTTTATGATAATAAAACTTAGTCAGTTTTTTACTGAAGCTTTTATTTTATGAAGATATGAAGATATGAAGATTATATTTTATTCTGATTAGCATTTCTTTTCGCCGGACCGTAAAACAAGCCTAAGTTACTCCTTACAACATCAGCTGTCTATAAGTGAAAGTCCCGTCAAAATCGGTCCGGGCGTTTCAGAGATTAACCGGAAAATCCAAACAGACAGACAAAAATATTGATTTCTGTTATAATTACCGTATGTACTTTCATATACATTTAGTAAAAAGCTGTTACTTTGACATTACGAACAGACACCTCAATTTTATTTATTGGTATAGATATGGTATAGATAACGATACAAATATTAACCGCTTTCCATCAGACGGGCCGTTTACGTCTGCTGAACTCATTAAAAAAAATAAGAAGATTTATTATTTTTTTATGTAAGTTGCGAGAAAAACTCAAATAATTTATAAATTTCTATCATCTCTATGCAGACGATTTGCAGATTTACGCTCAAGCTAGAGTAGAAAATATCAAAGACGCTATAAACACAATTAATGATGACTTGGGTCGCATACTTGAGTGGAGTCGAACACACGGACTAAAAGTGAATCCTAGTAAAACCCAAGCCATCATAATTGGAAGCTCACGCATGATTTCAAAGATAGACTGGTCTTTAGTGCCGGACTTGTTATTTGATGGAACGCGTCTTCATATTAGCGATAAAGTTAAAAATCTGGGCGTAATCATCGATAGGGAACTGACTTGGTGGCCTCACATCACAGAACTCAGTCGTAGGGTCTTTGCTTCGTCTGCATCGCTTAGGAGGTTAAAATACTTTCTACCGACCGCTACCAAGGTTACACTTGCTCAATCGCTTTTACTGTCTATTCTTGACTATGCGGACGCCTGTTATCTTGACCTTACCGTAGAACAACTCAATAAACTAGAGCGACTTCAAAATGTTTGCATCAGGTTTATATTTGGTTTAAAGAAATATGACCATGTCTCTGAATATCGCAAAAAGCTCAAGTGGTTGTCAATCTCACTTCGCCGGAATGCTCATCTTCTCAACCTGCTGTATAGCATATTATTTATTCCTTCTACCCCTTCCTATGTTAAGGAGCGTTTTGATTTCCTCCATACATCTCACACCCTTAATTTGCGCTCTTCTTATAATCTTGCCTTAAAAACACCTGCACACGTTTCTACTTTCGACACCAAATCCTTTGCTGTGCAGGCTGTTCGGCTATGGAATTCATTGCCCGAAAATGTGAGACAGGCAAAGTCACTCGCCGTTTTTAAAAAACTGGTACGGGAATATTATTTCACTTTATAATAAATATTCAATACTATATTACATGTATGTTTATTTATTAGTGTATTTGATTATTAATATTATGTATATTAGTAGGTATATATAATATTAATATATTATGTGTTAATACTATTATAATTATTATATAGATATTGCTGTTGCTATACACATATTAATGATGTATATATTAGTATATATATAATATTAATATGTGTTATTGTTTATTCTCTTTTTTTTCATTTTAGGTATATGTATTATGTGATATTTATATATCCTATTTATATGTATTGTGTATTAAATTAGCACACCACCGTCATACATTTGAAATTCCATTTCATAAAATCCAGAGCCCGGGTTGTCTGGAAGAGATCGCTCTAAAGCGATAAGGCCGCCCATTGCTCCTACTTTTACTCTTTAATGTAAATACTGTAAATTGTTTATTTTATGTGTATGTGGTGAACAATAGAGTGTTTACTATTCTATTCTAATTAGCTATTGTACCCAAAAATAGGTGCTCGCAGCGAGACTAAAATCAGTTTTTATCACACGAAATTAAATTTTATAAATAAATAATTTTTTATTGAACTAAAAAAATATGTTACAAATTATACTTGCAGTTACAATGATACTTAAATTAAACTAAACCTTAGAAACATTAATAGCTACATTATAATGACAATATCAAAATTATAAGTAAGTATTTAAATCGACATTAATAATTTTGAACCTGTTCTTTATATTGCCCGAGTTGTTGAAAGTAGCGCTGTCTTCCTAGCTAGGTTATAAAATAACCTGTGTTAAGGTACACACATTACATACAAATTGTACACACATTACATACAGTTTCTTCTGTCATAATTATTAGAATTTTATAAATGACTACAATGGGCATCGTCTGTTTCAAGACAGTTGTAATACTACTATGAATGTCAAAGAACAAGTGAGGTGTGTAAGAATAAGCCTAAATGGCGCTCTGTTGTTCGTGCCTACCCCGCAAGGGACCTGGCGTGAAGTTATGTATGTATGTATGTAATGTTACTTAATCATTTCAATTACATATTGAAAGTAAGTTAAAGCTAAGTTCTATTTACATAAAACAGGTTTTGGAACGGTTTCTCAATAAGTCCACTTAACATTATAATAAGTTGACTGGTTATACGGTGATTGCTTTTGCCCATAACCTTGAAGGAAGGGGCAGCAGTAATATCAGGGTTTCCCAGTGACGTCAACGGGTTACTTGTAGGATATTGTTCATAAATTCATAAGTGCATCCGTATTAGTTTTTGGAGTCTAGGCAGGAAGCAGCCATCACAAAAAGATCGTAGACTGGCGGATCTAACAAAATTTTCTGTTGTTGTAGTATAGCAGGCAGGCTAAAAGCCCACCTGATGAAAAGCGCCTACCGTCGCTTGTGGGCATTAGAAGTGTAACCAAAATTACTACCGGCCTCGCACAAATTTAATGACATCTTTTTTTAATTACCCATATTATTTAGAGTGTTCGAGGAAAATCTCAACAGGAGGTTCATTGCATAGAATTAAGGTGCGCAAAATAAAGGTTCTAGAAAACCGTTCCTTACAAGAGAAAAATAGCTAAAGAAAGAGATAATAAACACCTAGACGATGACATACAATGCGGTTCTAGAAAGAAGTCGAAGGCGCCATTCTATGTAAGTGGTTGTTCCTTGCGCATTTACGTCCCATGGAAGTGATAAGTTTATCCATCAGAGGCGTTGATGTTCAGTCAAGTTCAGAGGCTGGCCCACTTGAGTCTGAATATGCACATATCTATACAGAACTGGCTTGGAATATTACCAAAAAAACCGATTAAAACCTACATGATAACTATCCTTTTAAGTTTTGTTCTATTTGTAGCTTCAATTAAAAGGTTTTAGCAACAAAAAATTGTTAAATAGCTATTAAATCGGTTTTGGAATAGTTTTCCTGTCACAACGTTAGTTTCGCGCTCGCTGCTTGCTCATACCAAATCCTTCTGAACTATAATATTGTAACATGAGAGAGTGTGTGTGATTAAAAGTGTACGTCGCAAACAATATCTTTCATTGACCCGTACACCGTTCAACGGCCACAACGCAACCACCATCTCACACATCATCATCAGCCACCCTCCTCACTGTCAATCTTTAATGCACAGCCTTGTGCAATCAGCGCTACACATACATACATACTTGCGAGAAACGAGTATGTGAAACCGGTACTCGCAAGAACTTTTGTAGTGTTATGGAGCTCCAATAACAATAACGATTCTGTCGTATACCAATGCAATTAGAAACTTTTCAGAAACGCTTGTTAGGGAGGAAAAGAGAACCTCATATGGAGTAAACTGATTAAACGAGGTTCATAAAGCACTCTTTTATCGTTCAAACTCAGAATAATATAACTAAAATACTACAGTAGCGTTTAAAAACCCGTGCTACGGCATACACACCTGGTACCCTAGCTTAGGTTATTATAGGAAAAAGGTCCCGTGCAACTTTTTTTATCATCAGAACCTTGTGTGTAGCATTGACCATCGGAAGTCCCAAATACTCCTCGGTGATGTCCCCCGGGGCCCCAGCGTATACACAAATGTATTTCCCCAGTGTTAACAAAAAAAAGCCCAGTAATCGCCGTAAGTAGTATTAAATTTTGAAAGAAACGCATCTTTGCTAAATATAGCTGAGTAAATACTCTTCAATGCCCTTGCTGAAAATTGCTACATAAGACGCGTCAAAATGTCTAGGTCTAGATTCTCTTCGCAAACCTGGTTCGATATTAGAAGAGCCCTAGTCAAAGGTACTCGCATTGCTTCTACGGGCTGGCATTGCAGACAAAGACATATGTCTATAGGCGACGGTAAGAATTTATAGAACCATTGTAAGTAGGTCATCCTATCCACTGTTTTTTGGCATAAAAAGTCGGTACTTACTTGATAAGGTAATTCGACAGCATGTGCCCTTAGATTCGGAACGTACCGATAGTTGAGTACGGCATCTAACTCCATCATAGGAACTTTAAAGCAAGGCCCGTAAAAGCTATAGAAACAGGCACCACGGCTACGTATTTTGAAAGCATATTTCCACAGGCTTTTGAAGTACACAGCATTTGCTACAACCACTTCTGCAGTCGGGTCGATTTGGTCTGAAAAAATTATAAAGCGTATAAATAAATTCTAAATTGCCTATTTGCTTCAATAACCTGTTATAAGAGATAAATTTACAACTTTCAAAAATAATTATGTTGAATCAAATAACTGTTTTACTACCTACTAATCTTTAATTTATTATTTAAAAAAATAACATTTTTTTGAAAAATTGAGTCGGATACGGCGGTTTTAATTATCAAATAAAAATATGAGTTGTCTGACTTATCACGATATGAAGTGAAGAGGCGAAATATGCCTAATCGGACTCGATTAGGCATATTTCGCCGTCATAATTTCTGCAACAAGTATTTTAGGAAATAACTTGAGTAGGTGGCCCTCGCAATGGTGTAGTCCATAATAATATACTAATACTAATGTAATTCGCGATCGTTTATAGTGGAAGATGTAATCATCGGCAAACCTAGATTTACGGATATGAAAGTACTATTTGATTCCATTTTATAACCAGCTATGGTACCCAAAAATTCACATTTTAATTAATGATTTATACCGTCTCCTTCATGTTAAAATTTAAACAGTCTTTTTACATTTGATCATGAAGGTGGCGGTATAAATCATTAGGTACTTACAATGACTTGTGAAATTGTTTTTATGGTAAGACACTTGTCAAAGCTACTATTATGATTTATCTTTTAGTCTATTTAACATTTAATTTACAAATCTTGGATACTATAATAAATGTATGGAGAAATTAGTTACAAAATACAAAATATAACACAGCGCTCATTTCATAATATATTATATAAAGATCTAGAATTTTATTTGCCAATCCAAGACACAACATAGCATCTTTCTGACATTACTTAATTTAATAATGACAAGGACGATATATCAAAAATAAAGCTAATACGTCATCAGTTAATTTATTATTTTCCTCGTCCAGCATTTTCCGACGACCTTCTACAAGACGTTGGTCCACAGAGGTAGAAGGTGTCCAACACTAAATTCAAATGGTTTTATTAGTAATTCTAATCATAGAAAGTTGATGATGTATTATCTCAAAATCCTCTGGAAGAGGCATTTGTATGCGATAAGGTAAACCCAACAAAAACCAACTTCCAGAATTCAAGACACTGTGAGCTCTTTCCGCGTTTTTATTTAACCTCCCATCCATTTTAATATTATATAAAACTATTAGACCTAGGCATCTTTGCTGAAGAGTTCCTTGCGCTGCTTCTTCTCCCTTGAGCCACAACATCTTGCGAGTGGTAAATTAGATTAAGCTCCCATAGCGTAAATAATAATCATAAACAAAATTAAAACCGTTAAAACGTAGTTTTATTATGTAGTGAGTTTAGTTATTTTGAGTAGTTAATAGTGAGTTTAATTAATCGTGTGGTGCATGAGTTTACATATTATTAATTGTTGAAATTCATGCACAGAAATCGGTTACGGTAATCGATGACTTATTTTATTTGTGACCTTATTTTTAAGATTTATCATCTTCCAAGTAGGATTTAATGTCTTACATTTTGTAATAGAATAATATATTTTCTTTTAATCATATCTCTACTCATTACATTTCTTTGGCCCAAGGATCCCCGTTTACATTGATGCAAACGATATATATTAACAGTTTAGTTACTAACCAGGTTGAATTATAGCTGGAATATGTCCCTTGGTTTTCTTATTTACCCATCCATTGAGAAGATTTGCCGCCGCTGTCGGATTTTTGAAATCAACTTTCAAAACTTCAGAGTTGTAAATTTTCGTTACAGTATTTTCATATTCTTCTTTAAGTTTTAGATTTTTATTTGTAAACAATGCATTAGCATTTTCTAGTATAACGTTATCTGAGGCGGTCTGAAATAATCACATATTAAAAGTTATAAATATTGATTCTTATTTAAGTGTTTTATTTTACATACATTTTTTAAATTTTATATTTGGGTATAGGCAAACTGTGAGACGGGTCCACTTGATGGCAAGTGGCTACCGTCGCCCATGGAAATCTGCAACACTAAGGGAGCCGATGAGTTGCCTACCTCGTTGAGACTTTAAAAATCTATTTATGCCCTTTTTGAAGAGCCATATTCTACAATAGCGCTACCGCTCTGGGAAAACCGGTCATTCCACATCTTGCTCACATATGGCATAAAAGAGCAAGCGCCACGTAGAGTGGATAACTCCAGATGTCGAGGAAGTGTGGATGAACTCCCAGTCGCCGGTGAGCAGTGCGGTGGTAAAATAGCGATGTAGGTACCAAACCAAACAGCACCTCAAAACACTTCTCATTGTACAACAATAAGGATAATAAATTATATCTTGCTATAAAAAATGTCTTTTTTGCTCATATCATATAGACTAACATAGTTCTGAACAAAACTACACTATGAAATATTAAATATTCAGGAAAAATAGTTTCCCCTGTTTTGTTTCAAAATATCACATAAAATTTAATGTTATTATTAAGACTTCATCAAAACCACATTAAACTCCAGTTTATAGGATACTATTTCAATGCCTGGTCCTTTTACTTAATAGTTTTTATCAAAACTTTTCCAAAAATGCAAAATTCCTAAATTTCCAAAAATCAAAACCTCAAATTTCCAAATTTCATTCCAAAATATTGGCTAAGATTCTTAACATTTTATCGGCCATTCGGTACATGATATTAACTGAAACATCACTTTAAAATGATATAACTAAAACAAATGCAGCTGATGTAGTTGGGAAGTTAGTTATTTATCTTTTACTGTTTTTTTCCAAAAGTTAGAAAAAGTGGTATTGTGAAATTTTGTTCTTCACCACCTCTTTCATAATATTGATTAGGATTAATAAATGAATGAATATCACATCTCACTTACCTGGATACTATTAACATATGTCTTAATTTCTTTATTTTGTTCTTCAATTACAGGAGATAATCTTAGAGCTTTTGCAATTTCTGCTGCAGTAGTATCAAATGCCCCTTTTAGAAGCATAGTTAAGGTATTCCTAATGCTTAATGGCGAAACCATAACATTCCCTTTTTTATCTTCTGCGCTATATCTTAGAAGATCTATATCGAAGAAGTTCAGTCTTGAATTAAGCATACTTCTTGGATCTCCCGTCACTTGACATTCAAGAGTTTGGAGACACATAAATGTGATTGCTGAAACAAATATATTAAATCATCAACTTTGAATTGTATTGACGATGTATAGAGGCATTATAGTGGAACAGATTATTATGCATTAACCGACCAAGGGCATATGAACACATCTACATTGGAAGGGGTTTTTTTACCTGAAGCATGCATTCCATACATAGTACATTCTGTTTTCGTGGTGGTTATATTTATTCTCTATATATATCATAATTTATTAAACTAAGACATTGTAAACTACTTTTAAATTTTAATTTTCTTTTATTGTATTAAAAGAAAATTTTACTTATTTATATTGTGTTCTACCTGTAATATCTCAATACTAGGTATAAGTAGAATAGTGACTCTAGGTCACCGTCTTTTATGAGTAAAGTGCCCAGAAGACTGGCTACGTTTCCTCATTTGATTGCCTTATTTAAACGTTTATTATAAAAAAAACCTTGCTTTTTACAATGGGTGTGGTTTGAGAGGTGGGCAATGAAAATTAGTGCTGTGAGGACCAAATTTCGGCACAGAAAAATATTTAGCGCCAACCTCAATTTGCGGCATATAGTTTACATAAAGGTGACTTTTTATGTGGACTTCCATGATAAAATTAAAACTGTAAGACACTAACTTTTGTGCCGATTTTAATTAAAACTAAAGCGGAGTCATTAGATTTTTTTCATGTCAATTACCCTACTCGGGTCGAGTCGACTAATTTTGAAAAAACAATACAAACAACGACACAAAAACAAACTCTACATTATTATATAAATATATTATTACGAGCTACAGGACTCGAATTAAAATTCCGTTGGAATTACTACAGAATTTATTAGAACTATACAAACACGCATAACACAGGTACAAATATCACTGGACGCAACCAGTACAAACTGCACGATCCGATAACACGCGCAAAGTTGCTCGTATCGTAATCGTCGCTTGACTGCCTCACCACCCCCGTTCGGGCATCGTTTTATCCTAACAATACAACAATCGATCGTGTGGACTGAAGTTTCCGAAAAACCGTAATCTGCACACGTACGGCCCTAAACAAGTACAATAACAATAGGCTATTCTCTCATTGTAAATTTAAAACGCAAAGTAAACAAAAGAAGTCCAAACGCGGGAAAGGTAATAAATCAGGGCATTCACTTTGTCGGCATGTAACAATATAGTGTAAGTTGAAAGGATCAATTTCCAATTGTTAAACTCCACTAAAGGGTTGATGATATTTAAATAAACCAATACATATTATTTGAAGCAATGCAGCTTGTAGTTTTATTTTTCAACATCAGCCTTTTTAGTGCCTGACTAGGATATTTGACTTTTGCAAAATCTAATGATACCGCTTTAGTTTTCATCAAAATAAGCGCCGAGACTCATTTAAGTATTTTTTGCTATATAGTTTCGGCTTTGGCCATAGAGACCCACTTGAAAAATGTACCTGCCATAAAGTTTATCCGTGCAGGAACGGAGAAAGAATACGATCTCCTGCGGCCGGGCGGCTTGTCGTAAGAGACGACAAAGACACCCCATAGCCAGGTGGCAGGGTATTTACCCATGTGGATGGTTATCACTCCTGGTCTAGAGTTTGCCGCCATAACAACTTTGAGTTGAGTTCTGGCATTAATGCATCATTGGTGTTATCAATGTACATGTCCATAGGCGAAGGTAATTGCCTACTATATATATAGTAAATATTTACAACAAAACACAATTTAATCTAGAAGTTGCGTTTATATAATTACTGCAATCATATCGTAATTTAGCTTAGCCATAATAGAAACTTCCATGCCAAGTTAGTCTTCATATATCTGTAAACTTACACAAAAACTACACCAACCGGTATGTGTAATAGATTTTTTTGAAATTTTTTAAACGAGTTTACGAACTGCAGTCAATTTTAAAATGTTTTCCTTAAAAAAATAACGTTTTAAAAGGCATAATTATGTTCAGTTTATTATTTTATTGACTAGAGTTTTTCATGAGGCTTTGCTCGCGTGATCTTGGTTTCACATCTTATGAGATATGGTTCTTGAAATATGGCCTTTCATCTTTCGTTTCGTCCGTTTAACCCGAGAGAGTTCCTGCAATTTTAAATAGAAGAAAGAAAAAACAAATATGTCTTTAAAACTACAATAATATACAGTCTATATTACACAAAAATAAATGAAACATACAAACTCGGCTGTTGCTTTTCGACTTACGAACCCAATCCCTGAAATTACGGATTTAGAAAACTTTGACCAAACTCGGATGTTGCTTTTCGACTTACGAACCCAATCCCTGAAATTACGGATCTAGAAAACTCTGACCAAACTCGGATGTTGCTTTTCGACTTACGAACCAATCCTGAAATTAGGATCTAGAAAACTCTGACCAAACTCGGATGTTGCTTTTCGACTTACGAACCCAATCCCTGAAATTACGGATTTAGAAAACTCTGACCAAACTTGGATGTTGCTTTTCGACTTACGAACCCAATCCCTGAAATTACGGATTTAGAAAACTCTGACCAAACTTGGATGTTGCTTTTCGACTTACGAACCCAATCCCTGAAATTACGGATTTAGAAAACTCTGACCAAACTTGGATGTTGCTTTTCGACTTACGAACCCAATCCTGAAATTACGGATTTAGAAAACTTGACCAAACTCGGATGTTGCTTTTCGACTTACGAACCCAATCCCTGAAATTACGGATCTAGAAAACTCTGACCAAACTCGGATGTTGCTTTTCGACTTACGAACCCAATCCTGAAATTAGGATCTAGAAAACTCTGACCAACTCGGATGTTGCTTTTCGACTTACGAACCCAATCCCTGAAATTACGGATTTAGAAAACTCTGACCAAACTTGGATGTTGCTTTTCGACTTACGAACCCAATCCTGAAATTACGGATTTAGAAAACTCTGACCAAACTTGGATGTTGCTTTTCGACTTACGAACCCAATCCCTGAAATTACGGATTTAGAAAACTCTGACCAAACTTGGATGTTGCTTTTCGACTTACGAACCCAATCCCTGAAATTACGGATTTAGAAAACTCTGACCAAACTTGGATGTTGCTTTTCGACTTACGAACCCAATCCTGAAATTACGGATTTAGAAAACTCTGACCAAACTTGGATGTTGCTTTTCGACTTACGAACCCAATCCCTGAAATTACGGATTTAGAAAACTCTGACCAAACTTGAATGTTGCTTTTCGACTTACGAACCCAATCCCTGAAATTACGGATCTAGAAAACTCTGACCAAACTCGGATGTTGCTTTTCGACTTACGAACCCAATCCCTGAAATTACGGATTTAGAAAACTTTGACCAAACTCGGATGTTGCTTTTCGACTTACGAACCCAATCCCTGAAATTACGGATCTAGAAAACTCTGACCAAACTCGGATGTTGCTTTTCGACTTACGAACCCAATCCCTGAAATTAGGGATCTAGAAAACTCTGACCAAACTCGGATGTTGCTTTTCGACTTACGAACCCAATCCCTGAAATTACGGATCTAGAAAACTCTGACCAGACTTGGATGTTCCTTTTCGACTTACGAACCTAATCCCTGAAATTACGGATTTAGAAAACTCTGACCAAACTCCGATGTTGCTTTTCAACTTACGAACCCTATCAATGAAAATACCGTTCTGAAAGACTAACTGAATTCGGATAGAGCTTACGCACTAGTCCGACCTGTGATCCAAATCTAAATCATTCAAGAGCCACCTTATAATTATTATACGCCATTTATGCGTCAGTCAATAATCATCTCCGAAATAGAGCTCATGGATAGCGGCGAAAAATAGGATCTAGTGCGTAAACTACCATACCGATAATTCTACAACTACTTCAGAACATATTTTCACATAGGTATTCATTAAAAAAGATTCACGAATTTCAACTTTTTTTTGTCTTTTAGCCATAGAAACTAAAAAACCATTTTATTGAAAATACTTTATCTCAAAAAACGCTCAAAAAATTTGTTTTAAAATCATCTAGAATTTTTCCATAGTATTCTACTCATAGTCCAAAAGTCTAATGCGCGGGACACGTTTACAACTTTGGAAGCGGATATCTTCACGCCTATTGTTTATAGCGAGAAATTAAATTCAAATATTCATACGTGGACAAGTGGAAATGTTGGCCGCATCGCATTCACCAAACACATCTAGATTGCCCGGTTCGGCGGCGAAAACAGCTGAATCACTCGAGTGACGCAAACATGCAACCCTCGGTGAGAGTTATATGTTTGTGCTGTTTTCTATTGAAACGCTTGGACTGAGGGTTCCCGAGGCCTTATTGACTCTTCTGGAGATCAGAGGGCTAGATCCTACCTCGGACAACGGATCAGTATGGCGATCCAGCGAGGTAGCGTAGCCAGCCTTCTAGGAACCTTACCCATTGACTTCGATGACCTAGACTCAGTATTCTACTTATAGTCTTAAGGGATTATAGGTATAATACAATATAAGATAAGTTTTCCTTCGCAGTATTGTATTAAAATTAAATTAATCTTTTAATAATAATCTCTGAAATTTTCAAGTCTGTATTAAAGACAAATTTTAGATAGACAAATAAGGTCATTAATCGTTAGGCATCGCATAAATAGCGATTTCCGTTTACAATTCCAAGTTTATTTTGAAATCTCACATCACGGAAACTCTATTTTTCCTAACTTCATTTATTATTATTCGAATCGTGACCAAACAACGAATGATCCGCCTGAGGTCATCTTCTATATAATTACAACGGACCGGTTTCCACCATATTTAACAAGTGCACATGAATGTAGAAATCTTATATTCTAGTGCGGTATTTTTATTCATATAATGAAACACGTAGACCTTTGAGCACTGTTTTATTTGAATTCAGAATACCCGATTCACAGCATATTTGCATTATTTATGCAGAGTTAACAGATGAATATCAAAATACCTACCCTCAATATTTAAAATATAAAACATTGCTACAAAATATTCTGATTAGTTGTTAAACAAATCATCAAATTTTTATAAAGCAAATACTAGTCTAAATCTTTAACAATAGATGAAGCCACTAATACCAAACTAATTAAGTGGCGCTACTAGTAACAAATACTTGAACAATAGCAAAAACTATAAAGTTTTGATACCTAAAAGTTAAAAGGTAACCTTTTTGGTCTTAATCCTTTTTCTATCTGTGTGTCATTACTGATAACCTCAAGAACACCATTTATTGGTAAGGTAATCATCCCTTTGCCGACCACCTCACTGCTCTAGGATATGATAGTGTGCAACTCGGTTACTGCTTGGCTAGAATTCCTACACCCTAGTGCCCGTCCCGTCATCATATGCCAGAGCCACGGGAACAAGCCGTGGCTGAAGCCGCAGCCCTGGGTAACGTGAGCTCATTCCCTTCAACGGGCAAGCATGTCCTTAGGTAGGGAGATATAGGGGTATAGCGCCCCCCACCTTGAACATGACTTCAATGCTGGATTAAGAGACCAAGGCTAATACAAATACCTTTATTGCCCTGGCAATATCAATAGCTCCCACGGGATGTAGATATACCGACCCTGTATACCTATAATAATAGAAGTTTAAACGAGCAGAGCTACGGGAAACGGCCTTGTCTATATAATACAAATTACTAAATTAAGGCTAATTTGGAATTCCCCGCATTATTTTTCCTGTATCGCAAGAACCTCTTCAAAACCAGTTACTAAAGAATTATCCAAAAAAAAGAAACACTCACCCAATAGAAATACAACACGCATTTTGGCGTCTTATCCTTTCCAATTGTTTGAAATATTTATCGAAAATACCTTGATTTTGTACCATTTACAAAGTCACTTAATTATTTTAATGATAAAAATAAAAACTGATTTAATTAATTAATAAAAGACTGAGTAACCTTACTAAACGTGAGTTGTAAACAAACTGACGTTGAACGAATTCACCGAAGGCAGCTGGAGGTAAAATAATTACTATTTAAGGCTCAGATTGCCGAGTATCCTCTATCTCTTTTTTTCTTGCAGAATTTAATGACCCATGAACGCGGTTATTTCTAAAAGCAAACAGATACGAATGAATAAAGTGTATAACGACTATTTTTATATAAATAATAATTTTTTAATGAGAAAAATGTTACTACATTTACAGAATCTACACATTAATCTAGCTTCCAAATTGTTTTTATGCTGTATTGTTTTGGCCATAAGTCCGCTATTCCTATCATGACCGAATGATGAATCGTTAGTATCATTTTTTTGCATAGTAGTTGCTCATCTACACGAAAGTAACCATTATGGTTCCATTTTGACACCAGTGACCGACCTTTGGCAAGACTGTAATAGGAGATTTTGACTTAGGAAGTTGCATATAATTATAATAAATAACACGGAGCTTGTGCTTGTATGCATTTGTTCATGGTGCAGGCATAATCGCTAATCATTGTCACGTGTGTCGAAAGATGTGTGCCTTCAAAATTTCAGGGCATATTTATGGTCTCTGACCTTAAGCTTTTGTGATTGGCTGAAGATGATAGGAACGTTCCAAAACGTTTGCTGCATTGCAACACTGGATAGCAACGGTGAATGTGTCCCAAACACAGATCACCAACACCCAACCCTTTGGTCACATGTTAATCTCTATTCAAAATTTATGATTTTTTATTATGAGAATGCGCCGCCTTAACAGATGAAGTCAGCCAATAAACAGGTTTTACATTAGCTTTAAAATATAAAACGTATATATGTGATTCCGTTGTATGACGCAAAAGATGACTAATTCGAAATGTCATACAACTAGCAAATTTTACAACTGTTTAAGGAAAACCCAAAGCTATTCTCAACGATAACTTTTTGCAAACATTGCCACTAACAGCTCGGCCACAACTTTGTGGCTATGAGCGACAGAGAAACATGACGTGACGCGACGAGCGACTTTTGGATCGTCATGATTATTTTGAACAATAAATTATGCCGATTATTTATGATTACTTTATTTAATTTTATATGAACAAGATACATTTCACACACAGAACAGTTACAGGGAGGAGAGAGACAAGCTATGGTAGATGTAAATATTCACAGGGCGCTGTCATCATATGATGTTTTGAGTTTCTGACAGTTACGTTTATGATGTCGGCGCAACGGTTCTGAGGCCTTACTATCAAACGCTTTTTGTCGTTCATTTTTGTCTGATCAGCCCGAACGAGAACAAATTTTCGATAGAAAAAGAGAAAATAAAAAAATCTTTAATACTACAATAACACAGTCTATACTGTAATATGATAAAAAGTAGCGCAAATTTTTAGTCTAAGAATGTGCTGTCATACAGAAAAGACTGCATCGAAATCGGATCAGTAGATTTTCATGAATCTCGAACAAATAGACAAGAAGTCAAAAAAAAATTAGATCGTATTTTCCATCGTTTATATAGTGTATTACAGTTGTTTTTTTTATATCTTCAATGGGCAGACATGGCATTTTTAGAATTTTATAATATTATAGATAACACAAAAATAAATAGCACATACTGGAAAATGTATTTAATTAAAGAGAATAACAATAAAAAAATATTATAAACCGAAAACTAAAACCTTTTCAGAGTAAGTCCTCTGATACTTAGGCCACTCGTATAGCGACAAAAACAAATTTATTAAGATGTATGCGTTATGTCGCCCGTCATGACCAAGGTCGTGGCTGGGCCATAAAGTTTTCCATACATTGTGACAACGCGTAGGTATATTTATCGCGATATTTGTACTTTGCCCAAGCCCCAAACCATGCGATATAACACGAACGCAATATCAGTTCTGTAGCCATTGTTTTTGTACGTCACAGCTATTTTTTTTCGTAACAAATAGAAGCAACAAATCTACATGGATAAAACATCGTAGAGATACATATTCTTTTTGGGGCAAACAGGCAGACGACCGAAAACCGAAAGTGGTTACTTTGCAACAACGTTTTCATCCGTGCAGGAACGGAGAAAGAATACAATTTCCTGCGGCCGGGCGGCCTGTCGTAAGAGGCGACAAAACAACAACCCACAGCCAGGTGGTGGGGTATTGGCTCGTCTGGATGGCCACCTTTGGTCTAGACTCCAGAGTACGCCGCCATAACAATCTTCAGTTGTGTTCCAGCTAATGGCTAGGTTCCAGGCTCCGTTTAGAGAGCGGCAGCACATAGGTAGCTCCTTTGGTGTTACAAATGTCCGTCTATCAGTCTGCTGAATTTATGCAATAAGAAAAAATCACCTGGTGTGAAGCAAACGTGTTACGAAACTTAAGGATGCGATAGGAGAGATCAGACTGGAGGAATGGGACAGAGGGGATGAAATAGGAATTTGAGATAGGGAAGATGGAATAAAGAGAGTGAGCCATCGGGACTTCACACTTCTTACAAGACACGATTAGCTCAAACTTTGTATGCCGATATTCTGTGAGAGCGTGATATCATACCGATCGAGCCAGCCCTAAGAGCTGAGATCAAGAAAATGATTCCAAGATGGCTCTACTAGGTACATCTGAGTATATATGCTGCTATAAATTTCTTTAGTAAAATTCGATAAAAAGTAAGGATTTGGGATGGCCACACTAAATTGAGGGTTATAAAGATTTTTATTTATTATATTCAAAGGAAACAGTCAATTGTTCCATAGAGGTGACGTTAGTTTTCGCCATTTGACTTTGAAACCTAAAATAGCATTTAATCCAAAGTATCTCACTTTTAAAAAACTATTCAGCGGATCTTGTTTAGACCAATTTCCGTTAAAAGCATGTGGTAACTTCTGCAGCCTCAATTTTGTGTATAATATTCCAAATCATAGTTCAAAAGTTAGAAGACAAGGCAAAGAACAATCCAACTCAACTGGGATACTTCTTACAAACTTACAGACCTCATAGAGGTTGCGTCGGTCTTTTATGAGAGTACCTACTTATGAGGTCATGTTTAAATAGGTACAAGTAAAAGGAGTCAGATAAGTACTGCATATTACACCGACTGTATAACGGGGAGTGTTCCGAGGAACTGTTTAGAATGCTGCCTTCGTCTTCTTTCTACCCATCTGCCACTGCTCACCATCGGCTGGGCGTTCATCCTCACTTCCTCGAGCCGTTTCGCTCATGTACGCAATGGTTCTACAAAACGTTTCTCTTGCGTACTGTATGATATGGAATGAGCTCCCATCTGAGGTTTTCCCACGGCGCTACGATATGGATTTTTTCAAAATGGGTGTCATAAAATTTCTTCGAGGCCGGTAGCACGTATGTTGCACCTCTGGTTTTGCAAACGTCCATAGGCGACGGTAACCGCTTTCCACCGTGGCCGTTAGCCTGTCTGCTGTACTCCAACTAATTTTTTACAAGTTTTTATTTAACTTGCAATGGTTGTACCATTTATGTTCGGGTGGAATCTTGCAAGTTAAATTTAACCAACTTCCCGGGTTTTCGATTGAGCTAAAATTTTTCATGCATATGTATATCACGTGACAATGCAATAAAATCGAAGAGTCGGAAGGTGGCCATAGGAAATCCTGTACTAAACAAGATAGACCCGTCGTGTTTGGGCTCGTTTTACTTGTCTTAGCTAGCACTTTGCTGCTACATGATATCCAGGATCTCAAAAGCTTGTATTTAAAAACCTTTATAAAAAGCAAGTTTTAAATAACGCATTAATTAATTAGAGCATTTTTTTCAATTATTTCTATCATGCAATTTTAAAAGTTATATGATAAGACGCTATTTTAACGCCTATTTTATGAAAAAATGTTGAATTGTAACATGTGTCTGCATCCGATTGTTACGATATTGAAAGCTAACATCTCTCCATTTTTGACTTAAATAAAAAGTCATTAAGTCTCCTACTGCCGCAAAAGATCGAAAGTGGGGTGTAAACGAAACAACTTTTCGTCGGTAATTTATTCAATAATTTACCAAAAAAATCATAAATCTTCAAGATATGAAACGTAACGTGATTTTTATTTTTATCAAAAAAGGGTAACAGAATATGTACATCTTTATAAAAGAAAGATAATATTTAGTTTCATCATTGAAGTGAAACTTCTTTAGATTCGTTGTGATTTGAAATACGATGAAGCGAAAAGTTACTCTAAAAATAGGTAAACCCATAAATTTATAGGATTAAGCCTGCGGGTAAATGAGATACGAGTTTTACACCGAGAGTCAATAAGACCATGATTAAACATAGGTCCAATTTGGACCTAAATAAAAATGACAACATTGTTTTTAGACTAAAATGAATAATCGAAGGTGATACTTAAGAAGTTTATTTCGAATTTTAATATGTTGACGGGTGTATGCCAATGGAATTGTATTTTTAATAATAAATATAAAAGTTAGGGAAGAATTATCGGTGAGTATCTTCTCTGAAGTATCACTTCTACTGCGTGTGAAGTGCACACGCACACACACATTTTTTTTAAATACTACTTTATTTTATTCACAATAAACTAATGCATCTGAAAAACGACCGTCTATGGAATCACCCGAAAAATCTACAATAGCATTACTACAAACTTAAGGAACCCGACACCAATAAACTAAACTAAATATAATTAAACATTTAAAAAAAAAATTACTAATATAACTACGTTTCAACGGTTTTAAGCGCGGTAATTTATTTGATATTTGTTATTCCGACGTTTCGGCCACTTTTCACTTTAATCACCGTTAAAACGTAGTTTTATTATGTATACTAGTTGCGAAAATTTTAAATATAATATTTTACTACTTTTTCAAACGCTCGTTTACATGCATGATGGCCACTCCTTTTAAAGTTTTCCTACATCATTGCGACATAAATATATGTAACTCGTTTATAACAAAAACTAACTCTCAATTACAGAATATATACGACGAATTCATCGAAATAAAATAAATCAAATGATAATAAATGTATTTAATTTAATTAATAAAAACCAGAGACACCGGCATGTGCCGCCGATATATTCGTATGTTGGATGTTCCATACGAACGATGAACTTTGCGTTTAACAAAGCGTGGTATTCATTCCGGAGTCTGTCTTCCCCAATTTACAACCTCGGTGTCTCCAAGACCCATTTGAATAGACCTTCTAGGTCGGCACGCTCTATCTTAGCCAGTCCACTTTATTACATCCGGTCTACTTCGGACGAGATCATGGCTAAACGCAAACCTATAAGACTACTATAAATTAAAAACAATTTTCAGCGACAATATCTCGTTGGTGAATGGTGCTATCTTCAATATACCTCACATACGTTGATAATAATTGTAAACAGCAAATATAATAATTTTAATGTATACATTTTAAAACAGGGCTTCTAAACATTGCATTTTCAAAAAAACATTGTATTTACTTTAAAGTACAATTTTGGTTCCTAAAAAAAGGAAAGGAAAAATAATTTCTTTGTTAGTAAAATGACAGTACAAGTCAAACACAATTTTTAAAATAATATCCAAATATTTTAAATTCCTGGAACGGCAACAAATTATTACTTATACATGCAATAATGTTCTAGTTTCGAAAAAAATAACGCATGATTAATTGATTCAAAAGCTGAACTAAAATCCAGAAACTATCCAGCTATTTGTGCTTTCAATATCTTAATTAATTTACTAACGACATCGTCAATCTAAGTTTTCATTGAGTCCACTGTAACATCCTTTTTAATATAGAATTATTAAAATATGAGAAATATAGGGTACACAAACAAACTTTAGCATCAATGGATTTGGCATCAGAGTTTCAAACAATTTATCAGATGCGACTGCGCAAAGGCTAGAAACGACTGATCAATGTGCACGGCAGAACCGTAAAATACTCACCATAGGCCTAATTCTGCTATCAAATTCTCTCCAAAATCGCCTTACACTATCGTCTCAATCATGGCGTGCCAGGGGCAGGCCACCTATCTTTACAAATATTTATAAATAAATACTCGCGTAATAAATGTTTATAATGTTGATAGCTTTTCAATAACCATTTCGGCTATGGCAATTTTTCCTAATAGCAATACCATTTTTTTCTATTATTATTCCAATGTAACGATATCGGGAAGGTGTTGTGGATTGAATAGAATACGATTTTTATACTACCACCATGGAATCATACTTTGAATATCTTCACAACACCAAGATATTGAAATAGCAGAATTGGACCCCTATGGAATTGGATTGCTATGAAACATCCGTACGCTCAAGGTTACGTCCACGGCCTATATCATATTGCACACTTCAATGGACATTCATTATTCAGATTTAAGCTACGCCCTTCAGCTGCGGCTGACGGACGCGTCCCGTAATGTGTTCGCAGTTTTAAAGTAAAAAAAAAAAGATTTGATGTATTATATCATTATGCGTTTCCGTGTACCTATGTGATTTCTTTCATATATTTAAAGTTCCAAAATGCCTTCCTGTAGTAATGGGTCATAAACTCTGCCTGTAAAGAGCACTTCTTTTATGGCTTCATCTATGATCAAGAAGATGAAGGGTCTGTTGGCAATAAATTTGTGTGGTGTGTCAGATTCTTCACGGTGTTTGTCCCCGACATCTACCTTCTGTACTCGATCTGTAATAAAATATTGATCATTTAATAACTAGCGTATTTTTTACGTAGCCCTGTAAGGTCGCCCGCATATCGACGCAATATACATCCACGCCTTATTTCAATATCCTAAATTACTAAATAAATTCAGGCAACTTACTCTGAAATTCTCGTCATAAAAATATTCAAGGTTTCAATACCTAAAGCTAAAAAAATACCATTATGATCTTACTCTGATAACCGTTAGTCTGTGTCACTGTTTATTACTAAATATGTGAAATTAGACACAATTGTAATGAAAACTTTATTTGAATACTGAAAAGCCTCCCATAATTATGACTCATAATTATTATTATTCATAATGAAAATCAACCTGTTAACTAAATTACCTTATAAATATTGTATAATGTAATACTAGCTAACACTACAATTAACTATAAAAAGGGAGAAAGTTCTAGGTAAAACAATGGATTTCCAAACCTGTCCCGAAACCCGAAAGGCTGGCGGCGTTATCGCGTTGGCTAACAACGCTTATGCTTCGGCCACAATAAAGGACAGCCTTTTGACCACCTAAGACGGCTACCAGGCATTTGGCGAAGTTTAGTCTCGAATTTAACTAAATTAAATTAAACTTTTATCCGTGCAGGAACGGAGAAAGAATACAATTTCCTGCGGCCCGGCGGCCTGTCGTAAGAGGCGACAAAACAACCCACAGCCAGGTGGTAGGGCATTTGCCCGACTGGATGGCTACCACCCCTGGTCTAGAGTATGTCGCCATAACAACCTTGTGTTGTGTTCCGGCATTAGTGACCAGGTTCCAGGCTCCCTAAAGAGAGCAGCAGCGCATTCGTAGCACCTTTGGTGTTGCAAATGTCCATAGGCGATGGTAACCGCTGTCCATCAAGTGGGCCGTCTGCCTGTCTGCTGATCTACTGCAAAAAAAAAAAAAAAAAAAAAAAAACAATATTATCTAATGAGGAGGCCTCAGATGAATAAGTTCAATAGCAAACGAAGAGATGTATCGTCATAAAGTATACTGAAGTCAACAAGTATTGATCGTAGCACCTATTGATCTACTATTATTATTATATTAGACTCTGAGTGTCACTTTAAGGTTTCCAGGCGAAAAACCAGTAAGTACAAAACGAAGCTTACCAGAAGAAGAAACAGTAGTTCCAAACTCATTGATTTCAATTTTGGAGATCTGCGTAATATTAAACAGTTTCGGGGTCTGTCCTGTTAGGGAATCTGGAAATAATCCCGGTAATGAAGCACTACCTTCGAACAAAGTTCTTATTGCAAGCTGAAAGAATGTTAATAACATATTTAAGCATGTCTGTCTTTGTTGCGCAACGCCACTCATCCAAGTCTACAACTATGATCATGAAAGAAAGAAATAAACAGAAAGAAAGGTTTTATTTGAAGGAATAGTGACCTTGTACAAAAATGAAAATGAAAATGAATTTATTTATTTCAAAATGGAATCTTACAGATTACTTATTGAAAGTCATGACTCTACCACCGCTTCCAAAGCAATTTTAGTTACTGTTAAAGGAGAAGAAGCGGCGCAACAAACTCCCCAGTAACACATCTTTACTTTGTAATTATCATGTTTAATCACTCGTCTTTTTATTTTTACAACAAAATATTTAAAAGAAAATAGATACAGAAGATGGATAAATGTAGAAAAATAAACATAACGTATTTTTTTCTAGTTTATTAAGTTTATGATAGTAATGTATTGGAATATGAATTCAAAAGTTTTTTCGATTGAATTTCTGAAAAATTACGAGGTACCCATAAAAATTTTCGTACGCAATTTCAAAAATTGTATTTTAGCCAAAATTAGTCTATATTTTTCCGCAGATGGCCTAAAGATATTGTTTTCGCAATTTTTTATCATGAACATGATAGTAACAAAGTGGACCATATTATGCTATGTCTTACAACTACATTTAGACACGTGTCAATTTGCTGGGTCATCTGCATTAGTGCTAGGCTGTGGCCAAAGATGTTTGGATGGATGATTTAAAGTTTAAAAAAATAATATCGCTAACCCACACACGTTATATGTCAATACTTAGTGTCATTAACAATGTCGCCATCGCCACATGTGCGTGAAACGGCCTATACTTTAACTATATATCAGACGAATCCGCACCATAAGCGATTCTCCAAAATAGACTCCTTTAGGCCCTCACACCACCAACCAACCACCAAATAGGCCGTCATAATTTACAAAAAATTATCCTGAAGTATGTCAGATTTTAAATGGTCACCCTGTAAAACCAAGTAAAATCAAATGGTTGGTTTCTATATCTTCCTATTCAATCATTTGCCATACCATCGGTAGAAAGGCATTACATGTATAGCGCTTATGTCAAATTTTAACTGATAGTAAGGATATATAGGAACGTAGAATAAAAGGAAGTAATATAGGAACTGCTTATCTATACATATAATAAAACTGTTGAAGTCGAATTTCTGTACAATGAAAAAAAATGCTAAAAACCAAGTCAGGGGGATGTAATAAATGAAATAAAACTAATTTAGATTTTTTTTCATTCTTTTTCTCTGTTTGTCTGTCTTTTTGTACCGGCTAATATTCGAAACGACTGGACCGATTTAAATGAAGTTTTGTATAGTGGTAGCTTATATCCCAAGTCAACATTAACTTTTAATCCCGAAAAATTAAAGAGTTCCCGTGAGATAGTTAAAAAACCGCACCACGCGGACGACGTCACGGGCAGAAGCTAGTAATCAATAAAATCGCGCATATTTTGGCAAGTTTTAGTTTTGTGACATCTAACAAAAAGCTTCTTTATCTTCTTTCCGATTGTCTTTGAAATTATATTTACTGTTTATCTTGAACATACTTACGTCTCTCAAAATTTCTTCCAAATGTGAAGTGTATTCAAACTCGAATTTTGGTAGAGTCACTTCAACAACGTACTCGTCAAGATAGTACAACTCATCGCGTAAGTCGCTTAATGATGTCTCAATCCTAGAAATGCCCGTTAGTGAGTTCGGTAATACTACGTACATCGCAAAGTCTCTTCCCTGGAAGTTAAAATTCACATTTGTAAAAACAATTATTTATTACCCGTGCAGCAACAGAGAAAGGATAGTACAATTTCCTCCAGTCAGGCGGCCTGTCGTAAGTGGCGACAAAACACCCCACAGACAGGTAGGGCATTTGCCGGTCTGGATGACTACCACCCCTGGTCTAGAGTACTAGAGTATGCATTCATTCAACAACCTTGAGTTACAGAAGGCATTAATGGCAAGGTTTCAGTCTCCCTTTAGAGAATGGCAGCACATCGGTAGCTAAGGTAGCACCTTTCGTGTTACAAATGTCTATAGGCGATGGTTACCGCTTTCCATCAGGTGGGCCGTCTGCCGGTCTCCTGAACTCATGCAATAAAATAATAAACAAAATGAATATAGAATAAGCGGGGTATATTTTTTAGAGTTCTACCTACATATATAATTATGATTCTAGATTTTTAAGGGCTCTATATTATAATAATATGTAGAGTCCTGAAAATTTTGAACCCGTTTTGCCTTTTTGAAGCCATTTTGGCAAAAACGGATCAGTTATGACGTCTCTTCTATTCGGCTATCCCTCTGACTTTATATGTTTCATATCCCGGAAACTTTTGGATCTAAATATAACTATATAACCAACATACCGCTACACTATATTATATAGTGAAATCAAATAAAAATTATGAGTGACCTGTGTTGATGGTTTGGGATGATGATGACGATTTATTTGTTTGAATGTTTGATGACCCCACTCCTGACACATGTAACTGTGAGTTGATATTTTTTACCTAATCAAAAGATTCGCTAATCTGTAAGTTTATAAAACAGGTAAAATGTATAAGCTAGCAAAATCACAAACAGTGAACAATCATTGCCCCATGTCCCGCCATTCTAAGGATAGAACAGCATACAGTACACAGCGCAATTTTAACATTGAATGAATGAATGAAATCTCTTTACTGTTCACTATAAACTTAAATCTAGACAATTGATATGGATACATTTGTATTAGAACGTAGTATTCTACGGAGATTTTAAACGAAATTTAAATATAAGATTTTTGGTGATGTATTGTAAAAAATAATTAAAGTACCATATACTTATATATACAGATATACATATATAATTAGATATATGATGATATTATAAATATATATACATTCAAACAATAGATACATTAATTTAATGCAACAATTTTCATTTAATGGACCAATAATGGTCAGTGACCATACGTTTAAATGTAGTAATTGATTTAGATTGTCTGATTGGTATGGGAAGGGAGTTCCACAGGCGAACAGCCTGTACGGCAAAAGAATTTCCTACGAAGGAAGAAGTGTGTGCAGGTATTTTAACAAAAGATTTTCATTTGAGCGCAAATTGCAGCAATGAGATTGATAGAGAAAACTAAAAAGTTCCTTTAATAATGGGGAGAACAGGGATTGTAAAAGATATTGTGCAAAAGTGAGAGAGTAAATGAACATTCCGGCGAAAGCAAATAGGTAACCATTTAAGCTTATCACGAAATTCGGAGACATGGTCATATGTACGCAAACCAAATATAAACCGGTTCTAAGCGTTAGAAGGCGTTCTAGCTTATTTAGTGGTTCCTGGGTTATGTCTAAATAGCAGACATCTGCATAATCAAGTAGGGGAAGAAGCAAGTATTGTGCAAGCATAACCTTAGTAGCAGTAGCTTAGCTAGGAAATTCTTCAACCTTCAGAGCGGGGCAGATGACGCGAAAAGTTTCCTACTAATTTCAGTTACATGAGGCCGCCAAGACAGTTCTCTGTCAATTACGACTCCCAAATTCTTAACAGTTTCATTGATTTCTATGTCTACATCGTCAAATACAACACGGGAAAGTGATGACCAATCAATTCTGGAAATAAGTCTACAACTACCGATTATAATAAACTTCGTTTTATTTGGGTTCACCAGAAGACCATGGGCTTTGCCCCAGTCGAGTATTTCAGTGAAATCCTTATTAGTTCTGTGGATAGCTTCACAAAGATCACTAGAATTGCATTGTGTATAGATCTGCAAATCATCTGCAGTGGTGATATGACGAAAAAAGGTTATTAGAAATTGAGTTAATGAAAATAGCAAATAAGAGAGGTGATAAAACGCCGCCCCGAGAACCACCAGCAGACAAATCACTCTATGATGAATAAACATCATCAATGTGGATGCGTTGCCGGCGTACAAACAGGTAACTACGAAAACAGTCAATAGCTATTGGAGATATGTTAAGAGAACTCAAGATTCCTATAGGACATCAAAATCAACATTATTGAAAGCACTTCTGAAGTCAAGCAGCGACAGTGTAGTCAATATACCATTTCCCATACCATGACGGATATCTTCAGTGATCTTAACCAGTTCAGTAGCGATGCTATGTCCAGGACAGAAACCAGACTGTAAAGGATTGATAAGGGAGTTGGTGTTAAGAAACACGCTGAGTTGTTTGTGTACAAGCCACTCCAGTACTTTAGAGACAAAAGGTAGGATGGAAATGGGACGATATTCGGAAAAAGGATTGGGTTTTTAGGTAATGGAATTACTTGAGCTTCCTTCCAGGAGTCAGGAAATGTACCAGAAGATATAGAAGCATTAAGAATGTGGGTGATCACATGAATTATATCGTCTAATATAGGAATGATCATATTGCGGCTAATACTGTCTGTCCAGTTTTTATCTAGATTTGTTACCTAGACTTTAGAGCATTAATGTGTCGACGACGTCACAAGTGTCAGTTTCACTTTCATATAACGAGATGGCGCCACAGGCGAATTACATCGCGGTATGGTTCGCTGATGTGGACATTATTATACTTGTTATGTTTTATGCAATAAATTGTCTACGATCTTTAGGGTGTTTTCATTTTATAACCCCTGGCTTTGAAACCTTTGGACAACTGTCGCTGCCGACTACATTAGAGTAGATAGACATTAAGCTCTTCTTAACATCACAATTAGAAAATTGACAGAAGTTAAAAGGATACATAGGAGTTAGCACGTAAAAAAGGTAATTTGAACTTGCAGCTTTAGATTACCTATCGAATTTGGCAGTAGAGGAGAAATGCTGATTCAACTGGTCGCAGTTTAGATCTTGTGGAAGTGAACTATTCGAATATTTGCCAACTCCTAGAGCTTTAAGAAATTTCCATATTTTTGCAGGATCGTCAATTTCAAGAGATTTGTGAACATAACGGCGTTGGGCGTCCCTACAACACACAATTCAACATTAAACAATACCCACCTCGTATGGCATCCTAAGTATCTTGGCATCAAATTTGGTCGAATAACTCAAGAAGAATTTGTCTTTAGCACGCATGAATGGTACATATTTAGTTACGTTAGGCGATACGTAGAATATGTCCGCTGTTGTTTCGTAAGTTGAGAACTGACGCCCCCAGGTACCCCTAAAATATGGAGCATTGACGATCAACATTAACAGGCCGTTGATATTGTCTGTAAAAAAAATTACTCCGTTAACAATAATAGATACGCAGGGCTAGGTACCAATAATAACCAGAAATATACCTAATTGTAAAGTGAGAAATACCAGAAATCCCCTTAATTAAAAGACAAAGAACAATTTACTTTTTGTAAAATATTTTTCTCTTTACAAACTAATTATTTTAATACTTTATATAATACTAGGATATGCCCGCGACTTCGTCCACGCTTGACTTGAAATAGCTGCGTAATTCCCGAGACACAAAGTACCGCCGCTATCGTTATCGTATCGTATCCACAATGACAACTGAAGAAGTTAACTTTTATGCACCCGGACAACTACAAACCGCTCCCGGAAAAATTCCCGCGAAATTTCCGGGATAAAAAACCATACATTTTACTACATAAAATTTGCTATCGAGCAATAATAAATCATCACGTTGGAGTTCATTTTCTTTTTAATCCAGCCATTTTAAATCACTCCCAGAAAAACTTTCGCTTAATTCCTACGATAAAAAGTAGCGTAGATTTTAAGCCTAGAATTTTTTTGTAGGCCAGCGAAAACCACATTAAAATCGGCCCAGTAGTTTTTGCATGTATCCCGAACAAACAGACATACCGACAAAAAGATAAACAGACAAAAATCTAAAAAAAAATATCGATCCCATTCAATTCGTCTGTTGTCTACGACAACGTGTCGCGACATGGCACAAAACCAAAAAAAGAAAACAAAAGGTTGCGCAATTTATGTTTCTTAGAGTGGTACAATGATCTTATAATAACTAGATTCGCAATTAACGGCACCGACGTGTTGCCACTTCAAAGATGCCTGCAGGCATATCTGGCCCCAGTTGTAAGTTAGACATTAAGCGAGTGTGACGTATCCGCGACGAGCGTAAAAATGTATTCAAAATTGTGGAATGTACAGTTAAAAGTGAGTATCACGGTTCAAAAATGATAATTAAGCAAGTGGAGTTAGTTTTACAAGTAAGTTTGCTTAATTTTGATCGCATTATTTAAAATAACATTAGAAAATAAAATAATATGTCGTGAATTCTTTTTGTCACCAATGCTGCCAGTAAAACGAATTAAAATTTTAACGATTTTATTTTTAACATGATGGAAGTGTGCCCCAGTAAATTTTGTGTGCTTTAAATAATAAAATTTTGGCAACGACTCTAATATGCTAATTATTTTTTTTATGATACTACTATAATTATCATAAAATTTAATAGTGTTAGGTTCAGTAGCAGTTAGAATGATCCTTATTTGTTTGTCTAAGTCAAAAGTGGCGCATTCTATTATCACAGGTCTTCCTCGCAGATTTATATGACAAACTTGACAAGTATCGACATAAAGTGGAACCTTACGCTATGTCTTACTAGTATATCTAGATACGTAGCGATTCTCCAAAGTAGACGATTTTAGGCCCTCAACTTTAATTGAACCTTTGCACATGTTTTATTAAAATGTATTGTTATAGTAAGATATGAAGCAAGTCGTGAAAACCAAATCAAAACCGGTTTACTAAAAACGTTTTTTCAAAAAAAAATTGATGTACAGACTCATAATAATTATGTACTAAGTATATATTGTAAGTTTCATATTTTATAAAAAAAAAACAAAAAAACGTTTAATCTGGGGATATTTCTGACTACTGGCAACTCTGTCCGTTTTCACGAAAGCAATGCCTTGTCTTATTTTAACGTAATTGGTTGGACTATGGAAGAATCGAGACAAATATTACTATATACTTTGGCATAATGTATCGGTTTCAAAGCTACGTCTTTTGAACTCGCAAGTGGCTACGCATTTTAAAGAATTATTTGTAAGACGTTGCTACTCTATAGTACAATTATTTTCTCCGTGCAGTTTCGGTCATAAATTAAAGCTTGGTCTCAGCCAGGCTAAGGCGGCGAGCATGTTGCGCTGGCGCAACGCCATTGTCGATAAACTCATTCTTATCAAAGAAATATTATCATTCTTATAAAAATCATTATTATCTTTTTTGCCGTTAATTTTAAACTTAGATATAAGTATTTATATTTATTTTTAATATAACTTGTTACATTCTTATAGTTTTTTATACATATATACCTAATTAATAATTTATTTTAAATTATTATTATGCTTATTTTAATAAATACGTTGTTTTATATATTTTTTCTTTCATTTATATGACTAAAACACAAAATGACAAATCTAAATACACTATCGATAACGCTTATCGACAACAATAATGCGTATCACTATGCCTGCCCGTAAGGCCCGTGAGTAGAAGAGAGAGCGAAATGCATCACCGCTCCGATTATTTATGACCCAAACTGCACGGAGAAAATAATTCTACTATAGTGTATTTTGCAGTAAGGCCGCCTTCTGATTCGTCGCTATGGAATGGATATGCTTGGCAAATGCGAGACAGAAAGCTTAACGAGCTTATATTTTTCTATAAGCATTTCTTAATATGCCCGTTATGTGCCACTCTAGCACAAATCGAGCGAATGAGGAATTAATTCTTCTATGATAAAAGAAGAGAACTATTTTAGTAAAAGAAGTTGGTTATTTATATATTTTAACATAAGTTTTAAGTTCGACCGACATGCTCTGTTTCTTTATACATACCTGGAGCGACAAGTTTAGATATCCTCCCTTGTGTAATATTGTTCACACCAGAATTAATCTGAGGCGCTGCAATTTCAGGATTGGCCCAATTCACAGGTTCAATTCTTGTACCATAGTAGAACTGCGCAATATTAGTAATTTTCGTTGTAATATTGGCTGTACTGTTATCAACGTAAACTATGTTTCCAGGACTCAGCACATTCTCCCCGAAATGTCTCTGTAATAACATAAATGTCATTTAAATTATGTCATCTAAATTAAACTTGAGCGCCTCAAAAATTATATATAATGGCATATTTGGATTACGCAAATTATGTTACCACGTCTCTAAACCTAAAAACATAAGTGGTTGCCAATTCGTTTTCGTCAGAATATTCACATTATTTCAAACATTTACAGCGTTATATTTATCCCCACTACTCTATACTATCTCAAAAAACAATTCAACTTTGTTACTTGTACCAATTCACGCCCCTCGACTAAACTTATAATAATCACAAAATAAAAAGCCCGATATAGCACTTAAGATTGTCTATGGAACGTAGATTTGAATATAATCAACAAAACTGAAACCCAATAACAATAATTAACTTATTCAGAAGATAATATATGTGGCGACCGAGGGTAGAACTTTCCGGCAGCGTAAACGTGAGATGGGAAAGCATATATCTTCTGCATTAAAGAACATTTCAACAAACCTTTTAATAAATTAATATTGTAAACGAAGATATTACGACGGCTCAGACGTGTACGGAGTCGCCCCGCGTCCCCCCGTCTCACGCCCCCATCTGGTGCGCAGCCCCGCTCCCAGGATGCGCAGCCGCAGTGCAAGTCGTCGCACTTATGACGCAATACTGACGCTCGCGCGTCCCACCCGCCCGCGCGAATACGTATCGTCGTAGAAATAGTTTCATGATTTATTATGTAACAACATCTTAATAAATGATGTTAAATACATTACAATATTTATTATTCTTTATGAAATTGTAAGTTATTAAAAAGTCAATTACAAATTGTCATTCGTATTTTATTTGCTTTAATTATTTATCTCAATGCTAATTACCCATAAAATCGAAAATAAAACAGCACAGCAAAAGATTATTCTTCAGGTTGCCGCCAAAAATTCCAAGTAAACAACCAAACGAACAAAATTTCAAATGTCAATTTGACATTGGCCAGCTAAAATCCTTTTTTACGCAAGAAATAACTAACATTCAAGCTAAATTTCGTGTTTGTTCAATAAAATATACCGCTGCGTGAAACGGAACACATCTGGCTGTTTTACCGATGGAATAAACACATTTAACTAAATAACATGGGAGACCGGCTTATGCAAGACATCTTAAATACGTTTTATGTAAAACGTATTTAAGCAGTTTAATATGATTAACTAAATTTGATTAAAGACGATCGTTATGCAAGCGGCCCATAGTCAGATTGCCTGGAAAAGATTGCTTTAAGCTATAAGGCCGGCTATTGTTTCTACCATGATTGTAATTGTGTATTTTTGAAATGGCATATTTGGTTAGCAATAAAGTCTTATCTATATATTGTGACGTTGCAAATTTGGCGTTATTAGCCTTGCAACATCTACGTATAGTACTTCTTAAATCGGTTGTATTAACACCGCATTACATCTTTAATTTAGTCATTAGAAATCACGCGATGCCATTCCGCGACATCTCCATTAGCTCCGTCCTCCCTCACTTCACACCCCTCAGGGACAACCACGCCACTTATATGTGCGTCGTTGCACCCCGCGCGGCTTTGGGAGCTTCCCGACTCCGTGGGAGCGGAGGCATTCAGCCCGGAAGCAGCACGCTCGAGGAGGCACCTCCTGTGAGGTTCGACCTCGGCTCGACCGCTGCGGGGGATTGACTCTATATTGGAAACAGGCCTCAAAGGGCTAAATGAGCTAGGCCAACAGGCTGAAGTGAAAATTTGGGGACTTGTTATCGACTCCGCCGGCGGAGCCGATCCTAGTCTATCGTTACTACCGCTTCGCAACGTGTTATAGCTGGAGGAGAAGAAGCGGCGGAAGAAACTCTCCAGCAACACGCCTAAGCTAATCTTGTATGGCTACTTGTGTCTGTAATGAGTATGGATTGGTGGGGTCTTACGATTGTGTAAGGGGATTCGAGCCGGGGGCTCTCCGGCGTCTTTTGTGTCTGCGTCTGTTATGCCAGGCTGATGTTCTGAGCCTCGGGGGGTTCATAATCGCGATTTGACGTGTGTTTTCGTCAGGCTCGTCAATTAGTATATTGCGAGGCCTGCGTTTGCTCGTGGGAGCGTTTGGGGTGGGTTTATAGTTGACCGTTTCCGTCACCAGAGGGTTCGGGTGATGGGGGGCGAGGTCAAAGAATTTGCGTGATAGTGAAGTTATATAGTCTTTGATGGAGGGAAGCTCCAGGTCGCGATGCAAGTCGGCGAGCCGCATATAGCGCGGGCCGTCGACTGCAGCGCGTAAAAAGTGATTCTGGATTCTTTGCAGTCTCCAGATGTTAACGTCGCTGGCGTGGCCAAAGACCACACTCGCATAGGTCAGGATGGGGCGGATGCAAGTTTTGTAGAGAGTCACCTTATTTCTAAGGCTCATCTTACTCCTCTTGCCTATCATCGGATAGAGTCGGCCGAGGATCCAGTATGCTCTGTTCCCGACCGCTCTGGTATGCTTGTGGAAGTACAAGCCTCTGTCTAGGATTACCCCAAGATATTTGACTTACCCCGCGCGCCTCTCGCCTCGTGCGCTTAAATACCGCTACAGCCCCCGCGCCGCTTTCTTCCGCCTCTCGACTTCGTACAAGTTAGACACAGTATTAGTTTGTGACATCTTTGGTTTAGATTCAGTGAAAGAAGACTATCAAGGTACGTAATGTTCTTATTCGGAAGTTTTCCCCTGCGTGTCTCTTCTTCTTCATATCAGTAAGGCGTATCTACCTTACAGATGAACCTCACGCCGTCGTATCATGCCAGCAGCCGACCGCCCGAAGGTCTGGCGAGGCTGGCTCATCTACATTAATTAAGCGGCAGTACCTTTCTAACCCTTTTTAGGTAAGCATATCAGGCTTCTATGTTGTCTAGACTGGTTAGGTTCAAGAATCTCCCTTTGTAATAATTCTCATTTCCCCGACCGTGATTGTATTAGTGTTATAATAGGTGTGCTCACTGGATAACCGTCTCGATTCCAGGGAGCCACGTGAGGGCATCATACCCTCCAGAGCTACATGAGGGCATCGTACCCTCCTCAGCCACGTGAGGGCATCATACCCTCCTGAGCTGCATGAGGGCATCGTACCCTCCTCAGCCACGTGAGGCCATCATCCTCACAATATCACGTGAGAGCCATCGGGCCTCGCGCTGCCACGTGTGGGCATCCTCACAGCCCACGCGTTCGGTCACCTTTGGCCGTTCAACCATCATCTTCGTTATCCACTACGTGTCACGCGGCCACCGACGCCGGCAGCCTTGCAGAGGGTCGGGGCATCTGCTCCAGGATCGCGAAGCCTGGATGGCGCCCATAATCTTCGTCTTCATTCGTTAAATAATTTATATACCATTTCTTAAAACTACTATTCGTACAAGGCGGTATATTTTAATGTTAGGAACCGACTAGGTGACCCACATCCCCTGAGCTTTCATCTCAGACATCGGTCCATTAGTCTGGAGTCAGACCAGCAGGGTGTCAACCCAATTGTCTTCCCCTGTGTCGGGTTTCGTAGTAAGTTAGTGTTAACTTCTGTAGAGTGTAATGTACTAAGGTGTACCTAGTTTATACTCATGTGACTGGCTCCCTAATGAGAGGAAAGAATAAAGTATAGTACTCATGCCTATAATCTTTTATTTTCCAACCCAAGTATATATTTAACCCCGGGAAAGATATATAACAATATCTATTACATCTATACACTGTCTACGGGTGTACAGATTGTGTAATTTAAATTTAGTGAGTATATTTAACTTGCAAGTGATCGGCCAAGAAAATAGTTAGTTAGTTATAGAAGAAAATGGTTGCTTTTGTATACCAAACCGAATAAAATATTATGACGCCAGTGTTCGACCATTCTGATCGCAATTGTGTACTTGGGGCACAAGTTGTCAGCGCTTATTTTTCCTTTGTGGTCTTGATCCATTTATTTTTGTGTCACTTTGCTCTTTTAGGATTATAGGTTTTGTTTTGGTACACTAAAAAAATGCCAACCTCAATATTTATCTATTTTTTATATATAATTTCTGAGCATAATTACTGTGACAAGCATGAATAAACGGATAGCCGGACATAGCAATTTAGAAAAAGAAGAAAGAAACGGCTACATAACCCATAAGGTTAGGTAAAAACAGCATTGTTGTTTTTACCTAATTTCATTGAATTTACCCCATTATACAGCCGTAATAGACAGACAGAATAATTATATAGATATATAGAAAACTACTGTTCACCACATAAGTGCATCTTCATACATTAACTATGGGCGGTCTTATCGCTTATAAATGATGTTTTCTAAACCACTCAGATTACAGAATATTAGTGTTAATAATTTGAGATTAACCAAATAGAAATAAATTAGTTATATCAAAACAGAACTCACCCTTAAAAACTCGATAATGTGAGAAAGTTTCGCTCTAATGGCGCTATTAGAGTTGAAACCGAGAACAGAAAATATTTCATTCACCGTCTCTTCAACAGCAGCTTCGGCGATGGCCACCAAAGCGAACTTCAATACCAAAGGTGATAAAAGGAAGTTCTCTTGAGATAACATTGCCACTCTCTGAAAATCCATTAGTTAACAAGCTTATAGATTTTTAAAATTTTGAACACCAAAACAGTAATTAAACTGACTTGTTTAATATAAAGGTCCATATACATTGATCTAGCGGTTGACTTGGGGGCAGACTGACTGCAAAATATAGAATCAGGAATATAGAAATCATCACTGACTTAGTACCGCTGCAGTGACTTCAAATTCAATTTACACGATGCCATGATATTTGTAGTCAAAAGTTGGATCAATGTAAATCGGTTTTATACAGTATGTTCAAAACTTAATTGCGCTTCGAGTGAAGTTAGTTCCGCGACTTTGCGCAGGTCTAGTTAAATGATAACGTTTATAAATTATTCCTAACGGTATGTAGTGCAATAGGCATGGCATGTCAATTCGAATTGTGGCTGAATGAGATCGCAACACTCTGCCCTCTCTTCTCTGTCGGTGTCTTATACCTAACCGCGAAATAACATGTACGAATTTCAAAGGCGCATTTTTGTTTTGTTGTGCCATGCAACCGTGATCGGAGATCGCGACTTATAATGACATATCGACGTTGTTCCAAACTTTGCCGGGCGTCATTAAAAAATACACATGCACCCACGCATAACAAAACAAAATAATAATAATCTGAAATATTATAATCAAAGTTTATTACACCAGAATTATTACAATTACAATATTCAATACAGCACAATAATACACAGAAATATTAGGACAATTTCAAGAGTTTTCTCCACGCTTGTGCGCAATTGCAATTGCACTCAAACAATACTGCGATTATCGAACAGTAATTATCGACCACAGTATACTATGCGCCTCTTGTCCAATAGAGCTTTCGCTCTGTTCAACCGATGAACGTAGAATGTGTCTAGGTGATTTCACCTCCTTTTATATTGTCGAACTAACAACACAGTGTTTACCTTTTGGCAAAAGTCAAGTGCAGGTATTTTAAGAAAAACATAAATACCCGCAATTTAATATTGACAAGTTTTTAGCTCGGCAAATACACAGCTTCCATTTATTAAATACCTTCATGTTGCCTATCATGTTCCTACCGACCTCTCATATCAGATATTTTTACTTTATGTTTTTTTACAATTATATCGTAATCTACCACACACGCATGCATATCAAGGTTTAATTAAGCTTTGTTACCTTTAATTACTTCATAAATGCAGAAAGCACTTGCAGTGCGTCGTACAAGGATGTGTGCATTGTGTGGAACATTATTGCTGTTACATATTTAACAGATGTTCCCGAACACACTTCTCCGGGGTTATTATAAAATAATATTAATGACAATCAAATATAACCTATGTCACTCGGTAATAATGTAGCTTTCCACTGGTGAAATAATTTTCAAAATCAGTTTAGTAGTACTAGAGATAACCCCGAACATCCAAACTCACAAACTTTACTTCTTTGTAATATTAGTATAAATAGCTAGGCTTTCAGGCATGTTGGCAGCACTTGGAGAAAGAAATCCAGGATATATGACACTTGCGTCTTGTATGCATGCAGTAATAGTATAATTTAATGAATGCTACCGCGCATGGATGGAGATAAGTCATGTGTCGCGGTCTTCTGTCTCGTATTGCGGTTGCCTGTTATTTATTTAAGCAGCTTAAAATACTTCAGAATTTGTGCTCACGGTGGTAAGATCCCAGTCGAATGAGTAATCATTTGAGTTGGCCGACAAAGTATCATTTGATGGGATCTCTGCAGCAACTGGGACGATATGAAGATGGGGCATTGGATTGTAGTTTTGTGCTGAAACGAACACTCCTCTTATGGTTTCAACGTCAATAGTTCAATATGCTACACATTCAAGATTATAAGACATATGATACAAAATAAGAAATTAATAAAGCTATAATTATACTTAAGTTTTGTGAAGTGCAATGAAGAAGCATATCGAAATCGTATTAAAATGTACACTCGTGCTATGAAAATGTTCGCCAGATTTCAAATTGAAACATTTAACGATCCGCGAGCACATGTTACCTCTTCAAACTAAATTACAGAAATGACTGTTCCACAGAAAATTATGTTTAACCTTTTACAATACAGTATACAATTACTTAGATCAAAGTTGTTTGACTTTCTATCTTGTCGAAGAAGATTTTTAAACATGTGAAACCTTTTATTGGTTTTAATTTTTATGTTAAGCGATTGTTTATCTCAGCGTCTGCCATTGTCAACATTGCCATTTTCTCTTTCCACGTTTTGTAAACGTAGCATTTATTAAAATATTGGCAACAATGTTTCTTCTTCTCGCGCAAGAAAAAGTCTCCTTTAAGGTGATGAATATTTTCATTCCGCGACTCTACATTACTCTGTCAAATGTTCGGAATATTTCACCAAAATTCGTAAATTTAAAAAAAGGTGGATTACATTCTTTTTTATATTATTTAAGAGCAATAAACTTTATTTTGAAAGATACTTTAATTTTCTTCAAAAATTTTACTAATTTTAAACACAAAAGCATTTCAATATGCTTTATTTAAAACTGTACAGGATTTTTGTTGATATTTTGAGCTGAAAAGCGCAGATCTTCATAAATTTCTAACAACATTTTGTTATTTCATTTTGTCCATTATTGTTAAGAAGTAAAAACTTTATGAGATATTCCAAAATAAATTTACCTTGTGGTGGTTCAACAGGTAGATGATTAGAATCAACAAGATTCTCGATCTTTCCTTCAAAGAACACTATGCCTAATTTGTTATCTCTGACAAAGAAAATAAATGGTCTGTCCACTATTAGTTTCACTCCATTATACGCCAGAGGTATCACGCTGGGCAAAGATATATATTTGCCATTTTCATCAACATCCATATATACTTGGTGGTATATTGCTGTGACGTGGGGTGTTGTACCTTTAAACATACCACTCAGATTTGCTCTAGGCTCAAAGAGAGTTTTTAATCCTATCTGAAAGTTAAAAAAAAATTACAGCCCCTGTGATTGAGTGATTTAAAGTCTTCAGCTTTTTAGCCTGCACAAACACAAAGGTCCCGGATTTGATTCTTGTCGTAGTAAATTTCGTAAGTGAATTTTTCGTTATTTACTACAATAGTCTATCTGTCTGGAATCAGATCGAAAGTTGTCTTTTATACACTATTTATTACACAAGCACTATCTTAGTCGTATGATAACCGAGATGGTGCGGCCATGTTGTACGCATGAAAGACACTAGAATGCCTCAAGCTATGTTTTACTCACAGCTGAACGATGGAAAGCTCAAATCTAGCGATTAATTTCTGTGCTATAGGGACGTCTTCAAGCGCCATTTTTCTGCATAACATCTCTGGTGACAGTTGGGAAAATCGTGAAGTGCAAAGGAGGGAGTGGCGTTAAAGCTGTTGTTGCCTTCAAAACGTAGCGCGTGGAACACTCAGACAAGCAACAACTTATCAAAAATAGATAGTGCATTGACGTGTATGTACTCAACCATAAGCTAGAATAAAGTACTGACTGCTTATATTGTTGATTTAGTTAATAAACTGTTCTGACATTGCAATTGAATATATTATAAATATTTCAACGATAGTAGCTATATGATACATTTCACCTTCATTTAATTTTCAATATGTCGTGCTGTGCCTGTGTTTGCATCACAGTGTGCGATTAGAGTATAAAACTCACTGGTTGCTTTTGAAAAAATAAATATGAAATATTTAGAAATGTTTGCGATTGGCACTTGCATTTTTTAAACTTGCAGTCATATCTGCACCATAATTAACCGTAAACTTAGGCATAGAAAGCCTAATTTCTGTAGGTTCCATTAACTCCAAAATCTGAGATAAAGGCATGAAAGGCAAATCTTTTAGTAAGGACGAGACGACATTTCCACTTTCAGGTACCAGAAGTATCATAGAATAGCGCTCATTCTGAAACAAATCCAAAGTATTGTATCAATGTATCAATATCATGGGAAGAAATGAAAAGGAATAGACAAAGGCTTAACGCACTCACGTCCTAAATTAAATGATGCGGATTTCAATCCTGGCCGAAAAAGCATGCACCTCTTTGCCATTTTTCTAACATAATGTAGATATTGTTACTGTGTATGTCGCCTTTCACAAAAATGTTGTCTTTCTTTCTTTACCACGTGTTGATGGCCAAAGTAAACATCATGATGTAACCGACGTGTCAAACGTGTCTGGCTGAGTGATAAGCGTGGCGACACTTTATAATTGGAGAATAATTCAAATAATTTCCTTTTAAATAGTTATTTTGATGATTCTCTTATTAACTTTGGAATTGAATGGATATTTATGGTTAAAAAAATATTAAAATAATTTTCGAAACTTACTTGATAAGGTAATTCAACTGCGTGTGCCCTTAGGTTTGCAACATACGCATAGTTGACTACTGCATGTAACTTCATCAGTGAAACTTTTTCGCAAGCCTCATTATAATTATAGAAACAAAAAGTGTTATTACGCAACTGGAAAGTATATTTCCATGGGCTTTTGAAGTACATAGTGTTTGCTATAACCACTTTTGCTGTAGATTTGATTTCGTCTGAGAACCGAGAGATAAATTAATTATGAAGAAATCCCCAATAGGGTTAACCCAACGGGGTCATAAATTCTTATAAAATAATAATTAACTTAAAAAATAATTTACTCAAGTCTACTGTCTATGTAAAGAAATATACATCAAAATAAAGGGTTATTCATCAATTGCGAAGGATTGCAATGTAGGAACATTGGACATTGTATTCCCAAGTTTGCGCGTCATTGCCCTCCACTTTCCTCGCCCAGTATCTACCAACGATGTTGAACAAATCATTATTCTAGCTAATCAAAAAAAGTTCTGCACGTTTAGGTACTAAAACGCAGATCCTACTTCAGGACTTGTCTGTTGCATTAGTCATATGTTCTGCGATAGATCTGACCAGACCACGACCATTTCAACCTAGTATTTTGCTAGCTGTTTAACCTAATATCTAGGTTATCAAATATCTCAATGCAAACACCATAGGTTGTCACCCTTGTATAAAGCATTGGTAAAGGATAGACGGAGTTCTCTGTCTACGTAATAAAGCTCGTTTTTCTAATCTATTATGCATTTTGTTACAAATCACAAATATCATACGTAAATAATATCAGTCAATGCACCTTAGATCAGCATAGAGGGTATCGCGTCTGTAGTCCTGAAATGGGTAGGTCTGAAGGATAAGCATGCTAGAGAAAAGATCTCGAAGACATCTGAGAATCAAAGACGGATGAGATAAAAATAAAATTTTGAACCTCAAAGTCAAATGGTTTTATTGATAATCTTAGACACAGAAGATCAGGTATTATATCAACCCAGGACCGTATTGACGAGATCACTATGAGCAATGATGCTGCCAGTTGTATGGAATCCTAACCTGTACTCATTATGTTTTGTTGATGTTATTATACAATCAATCACAATCTACGCCATTCTATATACTTATACTTCTCTATAAAAATATTCACTCACTATGTTGAATTAAAGCCGGGATGTGCCCTTTAGTTTTCTTTTGTGCCCATATATTGATATATTGCACTGCAATAGGGCTTTTAAAATCGACTTTCATAATTTCAGATTTATAACCATTCTTTACGGTAGTTTCGTATTCTTTTTAATTCTTAGATTTTTGTTTATAAATAATGCATGAAAATTTTCCAATACGTTTTCAGCTGAGCCGGTCTGCAACAGTTTTACAAGATATGAATTAAATTAATGGTTCTTATTTAAGGGCTTTATAACATTAATGAATATAGTTGACTGGTCACAAGAGTTTCTATTACATACAGCAGACAGGCTGTCAATCCGCATTTTCTATATAAAATACTACCATTCGCTTACGACTACATCGATGTTGAACACAACATGTTACCAGATTTATACTGTATGTATCTATATTATAATTGTATACTATCGATTAATTTGCTTTGACATATTATTAAATGTTACTAAATTACAAATTACGAATTGAGCACTCATAAAATTTTAAAAGCTACTAATTAATGTTAGAAATGTTATTCTTATCTTACTATTGTAGGCAACACTTATTGTACCCGACATTTCCGTTCGCACGGAAATTAGATTTTATAGATTCATTCCTTCTGTACGATTGAACCAGCGTTGCCAGACGTCCCGATTTTAAATCAAAATTAATGTCCCGCGCGGGGCAGGCTCAGTCCCGCTTTCGGGGATAACTCTCTATTTCGCAAGAACAATTTGTTTTAGTGCTTGGAAATTAGTGAGCAAGTATCGAGTTGCGTTGCGTGCTTATTTAGATTAATAACATTTAAAATATCATATTTTATTAAAAATAGGCATTGACATGCCTATTTTTATGTTGTCACGTTAGCGTAATTAGAATTCAAATAAATATTCAAAAACTTTTGATAATATACGTTTTTTTACTATGGCCCGATCCCGCTTTTTTCACTCAAAAAGTCCAAAATCCCGACATAGGAAAAAACAAATCTGGCAACGCTGGGTTGAACGTAGGTACAGTTTTGCTGACGCTAGGGCTTACTTTAGGTTACTTTAATATTATTACATATAACACTCACAAACATTTTGTGATCAAGTTACTACAAACAGCCACGAGTTTGTATCACGTTGCTATTATTCATAACATACGACTTCAACTACTATACTAAGTTATCCAACTTCAAGAATAAATCCCTGAAAGCAACAAGGTGTATTTTCTTCACTCTACTACAAGAAAGGACCAGCACTCTACCAACTAATACCAGCATCTACCACTACAAGCAAGAGCAACTTTAAAAAACTGTACACATATCGTAATGAAACATTTTAGGGCCAGCTGGATCGGCTGGCGTGAAACACGAAGCCTTCAGTTAACATGTTTCGTACGATACATGACAATTCTAATTGCTCACTTCACCCCTCCCACCATGTCTTTCCTACCAGACCTTCTATATCCCATCCTTCTATCACATACCCCCTATCCTAACACGCCTATCCGCCGTCTCCTTCCCTCTATGCCATCCTAAAGCCTGGAAATGCATTGGATTCGTCCTTGATGTTGCAAACATTTATAGGCGACTGTAAGCACTTCCCATCAGGTGGGACGTCTGACTTTTTGCCAGTTTTGTAAAATAAAAATACATATAAAATTCCTATTAAAACTCCTAAAATTTTCATTAACATTCTTAGAACCTTTTCGGATCGTATTTAGGTAAACTTTCAAACAGACTACAGAGAAAAATCTAAAATGGACAGAAAAAGATGACAGACAAGTAATATCCCTGTAAAGCCTCCACCTAATTTTTGTTTTGGCTAAAACATATTTGTCTTATTGAACTTACCAGTTCACGCAAACCGTTAATATAAAACATAAGTTCATTTTTCCGATCTTCCTTCACAGGAGACAATCTTAAAGCATTTCCAATTTCTGCTGCAGTATCGTCAACTGCCCCTTCTAGTAGCATTGCCAAAGTATTCCTAATGCTTAATGGTGACACCATAACATTCCCTCTTTTTTCTTCCACAGTATATCTAAGAAGATCATTGTCGAAGAAATCCAGCCTTGAGTTGGGAGCTTTGCTGGCGTCTCCTGTTATCTGGCTGTCAAGAGTTTGGAGGCATGTAAAAGTAATTGCTACAAAAAAGAAAGTAGTAACAGGTTAATTGTTCAATCCGCAGCATCGAATATCCACGCTCCTATTCTGTTAGCCCTCTCACTCAGTCTTTTTTTACGGGACGGGATTTGACCTATATACTAAAGAGTAGGCTATTAATTATTCAAGAATCGGATCTTAGTCCAACATTACCCAAACTGCATTAGAAAATACTATGACAAACCAAGAAAGTATGGGTAATTGACACACCTAAACACCTGGAAGTCATCCACTATACGTGGCTCACGCTTCGTTATGCAATAGGTGAACAAGTTATGGAATAAACTCCCTACCGCCGTTTTCCTTGAGCGCTAAAATATAGGGCCCTTCAAAAGGGGCGTAAACAGATATTTAAGGCCTCAAGAAGGTAGATAACGCATCGGCTTCCTGAGTGGTGGTAGCCACTTGCCATTAAACGGACACGTTTGCCTGTTTGCAGATAAACAAACATAAAAAAGTACGATAAAGGAGTCGATTCTCATCATCATCATCATCCGAGCGTTAAATCCCGGTTGCGTTCGGAGCGTTCACTCCGACGCCCAGGGTCCGCTTAGTCGATTAAGGAGTCGATTCTAAACCACACTAAATAACTGAATGCACTTTCACGAAATTTACGCTTCCAGTTATTAAACCCATCAAATGCACTCAACATTCAAGTCCAAGACTGTTAGAGTCGCCAATACTAGGATGATGGCAAGAGGAATTCCCTCGCAAATCTAAAGAGGGAGTCAACAGTAGTAGTAGATAATCTGGCGGCCGACAGCTCACAGTTTCTTCTTGATTGATTTTTGCGTTATTTGCCAGCTACTGAGAGCGTCACACACCCTGTAATATCCTCCTCGAGGCCAAAAGGGACGTTAAATGCATTACCAGCGAGAGAAAAGTACCTTAACTGTCTTCATGCAAAATATTTTTGCATAGGCAAAAGATTCAAATCCTGGACGCTTATTGACTTAGGTCAATGCAACATATAGATAACGGCGATAAATATATAACAGTTGTTATCCTGAAAATATGAAGATATACGGGCCATGTATTGCCGTATCAGTCGTTTACATCGACACGTGCATTTTAAATCAAATTAGCATCAGTACTGTATTTATTTGGTCGGCAAACAGCCACTGAACTTTAGTACAATAATTTCATCAATTAGCATAACTTTACCAATAAAACATTTATTTATATTAGCCTATTATAGCATAGTATAATTTATAATATCTTGAGTTATAAATAAATTTATTAATATATACAATTGACATTAAAACATCTATGATTAACATCCTATGTAGAAAAAAACAAAAACAAAAACAAAAGAGTCTCCGCGGAAAGCAAGTGTCGCAATTTAAGCAAGCCAAGTTGATGAGAAATACCTTGTATAAGATATACATACAACAAATCAAGACGAATTTTAAATTGTTCATGTTATTGTCCTCTTTTGCAACAACTTCTATAAAACCGGTTACTTGTCAATTATCCACAAAACACTCACCCAATAAAATTAAAATACGCATTTTAACCTCGTCTTATCCTTTTAGATTTATTTAAATACTTCTTTATAATGCCTTGATCGTGAAACATTTACATTTATCGTCTTATACTAACAATAAATTTACAAAAAACGCTATAACCTCCCTATACGTGAGTTGTAAGCAAACTAACGTTGAACAAAGTATTTGACCATCTGATCGAAGGTAACTAGAGGCAAAAGCTTAAGGTTCTTAACATGTTGCATCTCTTTTTCTCCTGTGTTGTCTTGCACCTGAATGCGATAATTTGTATAACTAGATATCTATAAGCAAATAATAGCCTATATAGATAGGCGAAGAAAAAATTTATTACTACTATTGTTTTATTAAATAGGCAGATGGCCCACGTACTGGAATGTGGCTACCGCCGATTATAAACGTTTTCAACGACAGAGGTCTAATTCTGCTATTTTATTATCTCGTCAAAATCGCTGGACATCACGTCTCAATCGTAGTTTTGCCTCACTTCGGTATTCTGTTATTCCAATAGCGTGGGCGTGGCAATGCATGAACGAATGTCTTGTTGCCAAAGGCTATCTTCTCCAGACTACCCTACACGATTATTATCAGACTACATTATTTAGTGACTTAATAATTATTATTATTAAGTCATTATTATTTTTATGGCCCGTGGTCTTGAAAGACATACAAAAAATATTATTAAATGAAGATTACACTGTATATTTATTTACATTCGTCATAGTTATATAATTAAAGTTTTCATTATTATCGTCGTCATTTACTTAATATTTTTACAACAGTAAATTATTTATATTTTATATATGTCACTCATTCTACATTACTACATTTAATTTAAATGTATCCTAAATGTTATTGTAAAAATAAAATCATCAATTGAATGAAATGTCATTTTTACAGTAGTCAAATAACTTAATCCTATAAATTTTAAATGAATTACATTTTCTAATGTCAAGGGGTAACTTATTGTAATTTTTTATTGACATTGGACATTGCAAATATGCTCCGTGAAAATAATGTCGTGTTAAATTTTTTATTAAATTTTAACGTGTCGCATCGGCTATACGGTTTTCCCTGTTAAATATTTTTATAAATATTTAACAGGGAAAACTCGCGAAATAAATGTTTAAAAGTTTGGTAGCTTTTCATAATTCATTTCGGCTAGTGCACTTTCTGCTAACACAATTCATTATAATTACATTTTTATCTTGTGTCGCGAAATCCACAAAATACAATTGCAGTGGAATTTTAAATTGAATATCTTCGCGACGCGAATTTAATTGAATTATCAGAATTGAGCTCCAGATGCGAAGCTAACATGTTGCCCTCCTTTAGCAAGATTTAGAGGGGATGGAAAGGGGGTGTGAACCATCGGAACTCTCACTTACCGCACGAAAACGATTAGTTCAAAACTATCCATTTAATGCCGATATTCTGTGAGGGCATGATATAACACCATTCGAGTTGGCCCTGAAAGCTGAAATTATTATTATGATACCAGCACGGCTCTACCACGTGTCAGTATGACTTATAATTGGATATGAATTTTGCATTTTCGTAATGTTACGAGTTTAGCGGGACTCGAATTAAAATGCAGTTAGAATTATTATAGAGTTTATTAGAACTATACAAACACGTAGGGTAGGGAGGGACCTCTATAACTCTGTCAAAATGCGACGTAGCAACACGCCATGGGGCATGAAGCGCGCGGGAAGGGGTTCTCTAATAGACAGGAATGCAAACAGGCAGTCTGCTCGCGTCATGTGACTGTGAAGTGTGTTTCTTTGTTTGCGACCGCGCTGATCTAATTTTTGGATACGTGTTTCTTGCGGGTAAGTCCAAACTTTAATGATTATTTGGCTTTTAGCTTTACTTTTCAACAGTAAAACTATTTAGTTTTGTGCTAATGCAACACATTTTCAGTAAATATGCATAGTATTTTTTTAATTTCGAATTAATTACCTAACGACCGTTTGGGGTTATGCCGCTCATCTGAACGCCATTACCCCATAGTGACTTAATTTTTTCAATGTTGTAGATATGCCAAGAAATCGTCAAAGGACGATGATAATCAAAACCAAAAAAGTTGACAAAAAAAAGAACAAACATATGAAACAAAAACCTTACAAGAGAAACATTTTACTAGAAAGTTCTTCAGAGAATGAAGATGAAGAGCACCTTTGCGACGATGATAGTGGTGACGACAAGAATGTGGACAATGAAAATTATAACAAATGTATTATTTGCGAAGAATTTGGAAAAAATAACGAGATTGCTGCACCATCTGCGGATTGTGGGCTCATGCTATATGTTCAGGTTGGGATTCGCCACACGGATACATCTGTGATTTATGCGTTCAAAAATAAAATATTTCTGTTTTTTCTTACCTCTAATAGTTATAGTCTTATATTACGTCTTATAGTCTTAATAGTTGAAGTTTTTTGACATCTATGACTTTATTATATTCATTAAATTGAAAAAGTCTAATCGTACATACAAAAGAATGAAGCTAATTTGTGACTGTAGACTCTACTTTTATTGTATAAGGTTGATCTCATTAATATTTCTTATTTAAATGTATCTTACTTGTTATATTCTAAAAAATATGTTTGAGCGGCATTGCCCCTGACATTGGGCAATGCCGCTCAAACATGTTTTTTTTGTAATGTTTTCCTACTACTAGTAAGTCATTGATATATGCCTATGTTGATAAATCGTTGATTACTTGATAATTAAAGACTTTGTTACTCTCATTAATTTTGCTTTATATTAAATAATTGAAAAAATACACCATGTTTTCCTTAAGTGAACGCCATTCCCCCTCCTTACCCTATAACACAGGTACAAATATAACCGAACACAGAAACTCCAAACGTAATGCAGAAGGTCGTAATTCAATAAAACGCGCAAAAATCCGTCACTATTAGATTCCCGAATTTCCACACGTCGCGCCCGTATCATAGTCGTAGCTTGACTGCCGTCTCTCTCCATCAGGCCGTGCTTTTATACCTCACAGTTATAAATGTGCCCGTCGACGTAATCCGCAACACCTGGCTAATGGTTCAGCCGCAAACGGCCGTAGACGAATACAATAGAACAATAAGCTATTCTCCACAATAATTAGAAACATATGCCAATAAATAAGTGAACAAAAGAAGTTGATAATAACTAGATGTAAATTTGGGCTCTAAGTCTCCTACTACAGTCGTATCAGAACGGTCGATTACTGGTGCGACATGGTATCAGGTATCATTTGCCAGGTGGTAGGGCATTTGCCCGACTGGATGGCTACCACCCCTGGTCTAGAGTATGTCGCCATAACAACCTTGTGTTGTGTTCCGGCATTAGTGACCAGGTTCCAGGCTCCCTAAAGAGAGCAGCAGCGCATTCGTAGCACCTTTGGTGTTGCAAATGTCCATAGGCGATGGTAACCGCTGTCCATCAAGTGGGCCGTCTGCCTGTCTGCTGAACTCCTGTAATAAAAATAAATCGTAATGGTATGCTTTTGTATACAATAGTATAGCTCCCGGCACGAATGTTTAGCGGTCGGCGGAACAGTAGGGATCGCTTTGCGCATTGATTGTAGAATCATAGAGTCAATGTAATGAGACTTATTGACAATACTATGTTTTCGTATCTCTTTTTTCGAGGTATGAGGTATTGTCCTTTTCGCATAAGGATTGACATTTCACTATTCGCAGAAAAAAATCAACGCTCAAGAATCGTGCTGACGAGTACGTGCTCTAGTATACCAAAATAACCATTATAATATAACTGGTGAGTGGTTATATTGGTGACCATTCCGACACGATTTTAATAGCAGATTTGGGGCTGAAGGTAGCTAGAATCCAGTCCCTGTTCCTGACGTACCTCAAGATTTTATAATTTTTTTAAATAATATTTTAGTTTCGATCATTTTTATAAAAGGATAGATAAGTGCCTGCATCCTTGCCGTTTCCCATATAGAGTCTGGGTTCTCGGCCCAGGAATCCACGGTCTTTCTTTCCGCCGCAGTGCCGGCAGATGGTCACGCCACGCCACCTTGGATAATGTCTTACGGAGGGCGCTTGCCACCGCTAATGTGCCGGCTCTATTGGAGCCGATCGGTATTGCGCGTGATAATAGTAGGCGTCCTGACGGAATGACTGTAATTCCCTGGCAGCATGACAAGCCTTTGGTGTACGATGCGACCTGCTTGGACACGTTGGCCGCATATTATTTACGAAACACGTCTAGATCAGCCAGTTCGGCGGAGGAAACAGCTGAATCACTCAAGCAGTGCAAATAAGCAATCCAAATTATATGTTTGTACCGTTTGCTGTCGAGACGTGGACTTGGACCGTGGGGTCCTGAGGCCTATCAAAAGGTTTATCAAAACGACTCATTGATTTTTCAGGAAATCAGAAGGCTGGTGCCTACCCCGAGCAACTAATCAGTATGGCGATCCAGGGAGAAAACGTAGCCAGCCTTCTGGGCACCTTACTCATAGAAGACGGTAATCTAGACTCAGTATTTTACTTATAGTCTTGAGTACAATACAAATAAGTTAATTTTTGTTGTATTCGATTGTATTTATATATTTTTAGACATTTGAATAAATACAAAATTCTATTATATTTTTGGCGATTTAGCTTCAACGCTACTGGCTCTGATTCGGCCAATGTCACAGTAACAGAGAATGTCAGGTGTGGGTTATTGGCAATAGCAGCTCGAAAAAAGAATTGTTTGGTTTTCTTTCCAATTGTAACTTCTGTGAACCTAGGGACAACACAACATAAACAGAGTACTACCTTATAAATAAATGTTTTTTAATGTTATAAGCTTACATAATATATTAACAGATTTTTTATTGGCCAGTGCTAAAAGGAAATTTATGTTGACAGGGCGAGGGAAATCTCCTGGTAAAATATCGTAGAGTGGAGTGATAATTTTTTGGCAGTGAAATAAGACGTACTCCAAAGTGCCGTCGTCTAAGCCGCACTCACAAAGGGAAAAATATATAATAAATAAATACGTATACATATTTCAATTATAGTTATTTCATTTTAATGACACGGGGCTTGTTCTTTGGTGCACTTTTATATGCAGGGCGTTTCATTAGTAGCTCACAACGCCCAAAACGCTCAGTTAGCCGTTCCACAAGGCGATCGCGGTCGTTGTGGTCGTGACGAAAACGTCACTAATGACGTCATCATGTTCCATCACTCGACGCTCTCAACGATCCATGTCAATAGGTGGGTCGAATAGCCGTTCCACTTGGGTTTACGATTCTAACGCTGGCAAGCAAGTAGAACGAGATAAATCGCGGTCGTCACGTGGTCGTTGTGAGTAATGGAACGTAGCCGTGGTGTGTTGGGATAATCGCCGATCAGTGTCATCCTACATTTAGATTAAATTGTCAAGTCAATTGAGATTACGTATGAACTGATGATATACGGTCCCGCAGTCCTCCCAAAATCCGAGTCGTTTCTTTGGCCCATGGTCACATTATAACACTGGTTCTTTATTTTTAGCAATAAATTATATCTAAATGGTTTTTTGCTGAGTTTTGTCAATCCGTTCAGATTTTTTTCCGTCAAGAATAGTACACTTTTTCTATGAACCTACCCTCTACCCTATACGATGTAAGTAAATACGTCGTCTTGGTAACTTTTGCTTTTAGTCCCAATTTATTAGGTGGGAAATATATTACACTGGTTAACAGTGGTTTTGTTACATTGTATATTATAATGGCTTCGAATAATTTTATCTCAACAATTAATGCAACTGTAAATTATTTTAGAATATTCGCTATAGTTTTTTTTTTTAATTTCCAATTTTATAGAACACTAAAAACATAACATAAATAAAACATTACAATTACATACATTAATATCAATATTTATTGAGCAATATTTCTAATCGTTTTATTTTTATTTTTATTAATATACTAGAGTTTAACCTCAAGTGCGTGTCTCTTGTTTATAGAGCAAGTGCTAAAGGTTATATTATATTACATTTTTTATGTATTTGCCCACGGAAGATTCACTTCATTTTATATCGCTAATTATACCATCCCCCGTCTATCTGTCAACAAAATAAAATACAAAACTTGACCAAAAAGGCCAAAATGGTCTAAATGACCAAAAGACCAGTGACCGATATGGCCAAAATGACGGAGTAGGTTAAAACGACCAAAATGGCCAAAATAATCAAAATGACCAGAGGCCAAAATGACCAAAAAGGCCAAAATGACCAAAAAGGCCAAAATGACCAAATAGGCCAAAATGACCAAAAAGGCCAAAATGACCAAATAGGCTAAAATGATCAAATAGGCCAAAATTACCAAACAGGCTAAAATTACCAAATAGGCCAAAATTACCAAATAGGCCAAAATGACCAAATAGGCCAAAATGACCAAAAAGGAAAAATTACCAAATAGGCCAAAATGACCAAATAGGCCAAAATGGCCAAAATGACCAAATAGGCCAAAATGACCAAATAGGCCAAAATGACCAAATAGGTCAAAATGACGAAATAGGCCAAAATGACCAAATAGGCCAAAATGACCAAATAGGCCATAATGACCAAATAGGCTAAAATGATCAAATAGGCCAAAATGACCAAACAGGCATAAATTACCAAATAAGCCAAAATTACCAAATAGGCCAAAATTACCAAATAGGCCAAAATGATCAAAAAGGCCAAAATGACCAAATAGACCAAAATGACCAAAAAGGCCAAAATGACCAAATAGGCCAATATGTGTTGGTTATGGACCGGGAAATAATATAGAAGACAGAGTTTTATTTCATCATACTCTCTTGACAAAACATACATTTGAACACTACTATATTATAATACAATTTAAATATAGAAGACCCTATTAAAAAAGGTTCTTGTTGATGTGATGGAGGTTTATTTCATCACTTCCCCTTAAACTGAAATCATTTCAACATAGTATGAACTAATCTCCAAATCAAAATATAATTAATTATACATAGTTCATTTTATAACCCTACAAAAACAATAAACACATATGTGGCATTACATAACTATATATACAAATAAAAACTAAACATAGACCTCCTAAAAATACTGTAATTCGCGTAAATAATAACTTCTCAAATTAAACTGACCTAAAAACATTGAAAACTTTACTCTCGGTAAAGGCTTTGTCAGTATATCCGCTAACATTTTATCAGTTGACATATATTTAATATTAATCAAATTTTTAGTAACAATGTCACGAATAAAATGATGCCTGACATCAATGTGTTTAGTTCGCGAATGCAACATCGAATTCTTACTCAGCTTTTGTGCAGACTGGTTATCATTAAATAAGTTAATAACACAATCTAAATTTAAACATTCTTTAAGAAAAGTACGTATAAATAAACCCTCTTTGCATGCATCGGAAAGAGCCATGTATTCGGCCTCAGTACTAGACAATGCGACGGTTTTTTGCTTACGACTTTCCCAGCTGATGACAGAATTCCCGATTTTATACACATAGCCAGTGTATGACTTCCGGTCTACTTCACATGACGCCCAGTCCGCGTCTACATAGCCACATATTTCAAAGTTACCTTTGTCGTATACCAAACAGTAATTGGTAGTACCCTTCAGATATCTTAAAACATGTTTAGCTGCCTTCCAGTGGATATCTGAATAAGAGTCATTAAATTGACTTAAGAAACCAACCGCATGCGCTATGTCGGGTCTAGTACACACAGCGACATACATTAAACAGCCAATAAGATTTCTGTACTCACAGTTTTCCAGCTTTCTTTCAGATTTGGTAAGCTTCAAACCAACCTCCATTGGAGTCGAAACAGGTTTGCAGTCAGCCATCTTAAATCTGTTTAAAATCCTAGTTATAAAGCTAGCTTGGTCGAGTGTGATTTTATTCTTCTGCCTGCAAACTCGCATTCCCAAAAATTCATGAACCTGACCTAAATCTTTTATTTCAAATTCTTCATTCAAACGCTTCTTTATTTCCTGGTTATCAGCATCTGAAGAAGTAAATAAAAGAATGTCATCAACATAAAGGGCTAAGATAGATAATCTACCCTGCTGAGTTTTAAAGTATACGCAAGGCTCCACACTAGACCTTTTAAAACCCATTTTTACTGTTAATACGGTATTAATTTTATCGTACCAACATTTTGCAGCTTGTTTCAAGCCATAAATGGATTTGTTTAACTTATAAACTTTGTGTTTATTCTCCCCCTTTAAAACAAATCCTTCTGGTTGTTCCATAATAACATTCTCTTTCAAATCTCCGTTTAAGAATGCTGTCTTGACATCCATTTGATCAATGTTAAGGTCTTTTATGGCTGCAATAGCAAACAACATCCTAATTGTCGAATGACGTACAACCGGAGCAAAGGTTTCCTGGTAATCGATACCATACTTCTGCGTGAAACCTTTCGCTACTAAACGCGCCTTATATTTTAGTATATTTCCGTTAAGACCACGTTTAATCTTAAAAACCCATTTGGATCTTACCGGTTTTTGTCCATCTTTCAGATCTGTCAACTTCCAACAATTGTTCTTTGCAAAAGAATCGTATTCTTCCTGCATTGCCTCTCGCCAACGATCAGCATCCTTACCATTCAGTGCTTGTTTCACCGTCAATGGCTCGTCATTATCACAGCATAATGCCATCACCATATTTACCAATTCAGTGGTATTATTCAAGCTCACGAAGTTTGAAAAATCCGTATCGTCTAAAGAAGACGACCCTGGAACGTATGTTTCATCCGAAGAATCATTGCAACTTACGATCGAGCTTACAGTTGCATCAGGCTCAAACGATTCATGTTCTCGCTCACCTGACCTGACGAAAACCTGATCACTCCCAGTCTCATTTTCGTTCATATTATTTACTTCCGAATTAGAAATAATGTTCATAATATTTGGTGTCAATATTTCATTACATAACGTATTTGACACATCTGTAACATTATTTTTCGAAATAAATTTATCTTCGAAAAAGTTTACATTTCTAGCCTTTATGCAAGTAGGTAGGTTTTCCGGATCCATCAACCTATATCCTTTGCTTTCCTCGCAGTATCCAACAAAAATATACCTTTTGGATTTGGGATCGAACTTTTTTGTGTTATGCACTAAAGCATAGGCCACACAACCAAACACCCGAAAATGACTTACATCAACCTTTTCGTTAGACCACTTTCCTTCTGGTGTTGATCCCATCACTGCTTTTGTCGGCGACCTATTCTTTATATAAACTGCAGTTTGGACAGCCTCCGCCCAGAAGCGGTTATCCAAACCTGCATCCTGCAGCATACACCGGGCCTTTTCAACAATTGTCCTATTAGCTCTTTCACTGACCCCATTCTGTTCAGGAGAGTATGGAATAGTAGTTACGTGCTTTATTCCATGCTCCTTCAAAAAATTCTGAAACTGTTTATTAACATATTCAGTTCCATTATCGCTCCTTAGAACCTTAATTGGTTTGCCCGTTTGGTTTTCAACCAAGGATTTAAAAGTTTTAAAATAGCTAAAAACTTCATCCTTTCCCTTTAAAAAATAACAAAAAGTCTTCCGAGAATAATCGTCTATAAAAGTTAAAAAATATCTACAACCTCCAAAAGACGCTTGTGGCATAGGCCCGCATAAGTCTGTATGCACCAAGCCTAATATTTCCTTAGATCGACGTTTTGACTTTTTAGGAAAAGGTAATCGACATTGCTTACCCAGTACACATGACTCACATGGTTGGTAGGAACCTTCGTCATAATTAATGCCCGTTACCATCCCATTTTTCATGATGTACATGCTTCTGGCATTGAGATGAGCAAGTCGTCTATGCCACGTTTCCCGCGAAGTCTTCTTACTAGGTGTATTGGCCTCAGAGTCAGCGGTCAACGATGCCAGGCTTGCATCGCTTGAGCACGCATCCGACTGCGCAACTTCAGTCACCTGCGAAGTCAAAACAGTGTCTAAAACAGAAACTTTAGGCACGACTTTTTCCGTTGCAGCATTACATGTAAAAGTACTACAAATATCAAGCTGATAAACACTATTTACATGGGTAGCCGTAGCTATAACCGTTCTACCACTAAGAATTATACAGCCTTTCTTATTAAATTTAACATTAAAGCCTTTCTTAGTTAATGCACTCACAGACAACAGACTTGCTACTAAACTAGGTACATAAAATACATGACTTATGGTCTTTTCACCAGTTTGTAATTTAACTTTTACTTTACCAACACCGATTGCCGAAAGTTTATCACCGTTTGCCACATTCACTGGCACTGGTTCAATAGGCAGGAAACTTATATATAAATCTTTGTTATTCGTCATGTGTGACGTTGCTCCCGAGTCCACATACCAAGTATTCCTGTTCAGAGCTACTGACATTGCGGTCAACATGCCTTTGTTTGTAGGATTTCCTTGGCACGCTTTCTTATTTTTATGTTGTTTGGAAACATTTTGTGGGCAATTTTTCTGTACGTGTCCACTCTTATGACATTTATAACAAACAACCGTTTTCTTAGCAACCATAGCCGTCACTGTTTCACTACTGCCTGCGCGACGTTGTTCTTCTTGCAGCAACCTCGACTTCACCAGCTCGCTTGACAACTTCATGTTACTATTTTCTAATGTCATTATTAAGGGGTCATAATCGGATTGCAACCCGCTTAATATGATGACTGCAACAAAATCATCCTCCAAAGGTGATCCGATTTCATCCAGCTGTTGCACAACATCGGTGATTTTGGACAGATATACGTCCATGCAATTGTGCTCATTCCTCTTTATACTAAAGAGACTTCTCAATAAGCTCAGCCTTCTGCACAGTCCTTTGCCTTGGAATGCTTGTTCTAAGTTATTCCAAGCTTCATGTGCGGTTTTTGCGTTGCGTACATGGCTATATACCGAGCTATGTACCGACAAGCAAATCTTAGCAAGAGCTTTTAGGTCCTTCTTCTCGTCCTTCACTTCCTTCAACTGCACGCACTCCCATAAATCCTCATGGATGAGTACCATGCGCATCGCAAACTTCCAGTTGTGGTAGTCATTGATACCACTCAGTTTTTCCACAGGAACTGACGAGACTCCACTGCCGCTAGCCATTGTTTCGTGCGTAGTGATTGCGACAAAACTTTAAATAATTATATTTTGGCTTTCCTTACGCATATTTATTGCCCGCGCGTGATCCGTGCTGGGCCCATAACCTGTTGGTTATGGACCGGGAAATAATATAGAAGACAGAGTTTTATTTCATCATACTCTCTTGACAAAACATACATTTGAACACTACTATATTATAATACAATTTAAATATAGAAGACCCTATTAAAAAAGGTTCTTGTTGATGTGATGGAGGTTTATTTCATCAATATGACCAAAAAGGAAAAATTACCAAATAGGCCAAAATGACTAAAAAGGCCAAAATGACCAAAAAGGCCAAAATGACCAAATAGGCCAAAATTACCAAAAAGGCCAAAATGAAAATTATCCCTTGTCCATCCTCAGTATTTAATTTACATACGTGCCGAATTTCAGCCAAATCGGTCCAGTAGTTTTTCCGTAAAAGCATAACAAACAAACAGACAAATATCATTTTATCCCGGAAACTATCCCACTTTTCGGGATAAAAAGTATCCTATGTTCCTCCTCGGTATCGAAAATATATATATATACCGAGTTTCAGCCAAATCGGTCCAGTAGTTTTTACGTGAAAACGGAACAGACAGACAGACAGACAGAGTTACTTTCGCATTTATAATATTAATAGGGATAATAGGGATAAAGACGTAAAAAGAGAGAAAATCTACCTTTAACTTCAGATATCTTCTATAAGATTTTCTTCTATATTACTTTTGGGGAACATTGCCGTTGTAAAGACCGGCCATAATTTAACGATCCCCACTACCCTGGCCCCTGGCACCTTTCTACCATCACTATTAGGTGTTTGTAGAAGTGTTCAACCTGTTCCATACTCAAATTCACAAGATAATGACGAAATATAAACCATGTGATTGTGGCGAAATTATAACTTTATGCTCATATTCACTCTAAAAACCTTAAGAACCAAAGCCAATTCAGTACTTCCATGAATATATTCGCAAATTGTGTATTGGAAAATATAAAAAGCTGCAGACATATGTAGGGTAACAATTATTTTTTAAAATTTGTTGCCTGTGTTATTATACATATGACTTGATATTTGATTGGATTATTTTATTCAAAAGTAATCGCAAATAAAACAGAACATCGAAAAATTATTATTTATTTCTTACGTAAAAATAATTTCTATAAAAGACGAGATATCTATTCATCTCCGTTTTAACTTATATAAGTGTTTTATACTCGTAGTGTAGGTACACTAAAAAGTTTCTGTCTTTATAAATATGTTCAAAACTGATCAAGTTTTCATTATTAATTTAAACATTAAAAAATTTCAAACTTCCTTATCGCAGTAGTTAAATAAATATTTTGCAATTATATATAGTTATATTTCACTAATCTCAAAATAAGAGAGCAAACAAGTCTTATTGAATATAATATATAATATGATACTATTGCTCGCACTTGCACTATATAAGGGACAATTAATTAGGAGACCTTTTAAGTCTTTAAACTATATTTAAAAAAATGTTATCTATGATGATTAAACTAAATTTTTAGGTACGTTCCGTGTTAGTAAACTTATTTTTTATTTTGCTGTAAACAGATTCGGAATTCAGACTCGATTAAAGAACGAAAACTTTTATCGTCGTTATATTCATAAGGTTAATATTGTACCACATAATATTGTATCTCCAGGCACATACGAAACGTTAATATAATTAGAACTACCACTGGTCAAATAATAATTATAAAAAAATAAAAAAGAGGGTACACAAAAATTAAAGTGGCTGAAACTATGGAGGGTAGGCTGAAATGCCAGACTATAAAGAAAATCTTAAAAAAATAACGCACGAAACCGTGTTAAAGTGTAGATTTTTAATTAATGGATCGTGTGTATTGCTATAGGTATGTAATCTCGTTTTTAATATGTATTTAATTTTTCAATGTGCCCTCCTTCAGTGTTGGGTCAAAAACTTTTCCAGTAAAGAGCACTTGTCTAGTGCTTTCATCTTGGATGAAGAAAATAAACTGTTTGTTGGCAATGAACTCGTGTGTTATATCAGATTCTTCGCCGAATTTGTTGATGATACCAATTTCTGTAATAAAATAATGATCATTTAAAATCTAGCGTTAAAACAATTCATAATAATATCATAAATCCTACTATTAACACTAAACAGTTATAACAACAACAATACTCTTTGTTGTACAACAACATAATAACAACATAAAAATAGTACATTATAAGGTAGTAGTAGTAGTAAAACGGCCGGCCTTATTGCTTAAAGTAATCTCTTACAGGCAACCTTTGGATGGACAAAATCTTATTGAAAATTACATTTTGTCCATACAAAGTATATAATCTCATCTAGAAACTTCCAAGTATCCAGTGTCCAGGAAAAGAAACCCCTTAGTTCTCACTGCGATAAACACCTATTTATATGACGGTGTTAATTATTTCACAAACTACATACTACGATTGATATATGAAATTTAGCACACATATATCCGGGTTCGATTCCTGGTATGGTAAATTTCGTAAACGAATTGTCTCCGTAATTTACTATGAGCTGGGTGTCTGGAATCGGCCTCAGATTAGTCCGTTGTATATTACCCATAACACAAGCGTAACTTGCTTAATTTGTGCATATACAATATGTATTTTGTCTGCCGATTATTATTATAGAAATCATTCACATCAACCAGTAAGTATCTTGTTCTTGTGAATACGTTAAATCAAGATTGAAAGGCAGTGCAAGTTTAAAATTTACCTGAATTATCTTTAGCAACATCATCTAGTGAATATCCATAAAAAATATTCTTTAGCGATTCTACTGCTGTTTCCGGGTCATTTGGAAGGCAAGATAAATATAAATTGGCCTAAAAAAAACCTGCGTGTTCTAAACCGGACCTAGTAATAAAGGTTGTCTAATAAAAAAGGTAGATATCTTCTAGTATACTCTGTAATCACATTTCGCGCTATAAGCAATTCTTGTGGATAGAAATCCTCAAAAATTTGAAAAGACGAAAACCCAGTAACACAGGTTGATAGCTTACCAGTAGCAGAATAAACAGTACTTCCAAGTTCGTTAAGTTCAATTCCGGACACTTGCGTAATTTTAGACACTTTTAGGGTCTGTCCAATTGATTGACCACGAGCAATTCCTGGTAATGACGCAGTTTCCCCAAATACAGTTCTTATTCCAAGCTAGAACAAGATTTATTACACATTTACTTTCGTCGCTCGTGGCGTCATGATCAATTAAATTATCAATATACTTTGATCACTTGAGCAAAAATAGATATAGATGATGGATAAAGCCACTGAGATAAAGATAAAATTAGCTTATTCTTCGCTTTTTTATAGTAATCTACTAATGTTTGAACAATAAATTCAAAAGTTTTTAGTCAAACCAAGTTGTGACGACATTTTTTTGAATATCATATGCTATGCTTTAGTTATTGCTAAGCTGGCAAACAGGCAGGCGGCTTACGTAATGGTAAGAGACTACCGTCGACTATAGAAATTTGCAAGACCAGGGATGCAGCCCACGCGTGCCAGCCTTTAGGATGTAACGGAGAGGATGGTATAAGGATATGGAATAAAGGAAATGGGATAAAGTCGTCAGATAGTAGAAATGGGATATGACATGCTCTATCACATTTTCATCCCCAGTTTGACTTCATCTAACTAGATTAATTTTGGGCCAAAATAATCCTAATCCCATCCCCAAAATAGAATCTATTTCTTTGTCAAATTAAGATGCATTCAGCTGTTTATTGATGAAAAAGAAACAAACAGAGTTAATTACGCATTTCAAATTTTAGTTATGATAGTAATATTTTTACAAGCTTTTTCTAACGTCTGGAACAAAATTCTTTCTCCTATTAACTTTAAAAATGTGATTAGCAGCTATTGATTCGCTGCTTGTTTGCAAAATACTTACGTCTCTCATAATCCCTTCCAGATGTGAAGTGTATTCAAATTTGAATTTGGGCATAGCTACGTCAACGAAATACTCGTCGAGAGTGTTCAACTCGTCGCGTAAATCGCTTAATGACGCCAGAATCCTGGGAATACCCAATATCGCGTTCGGTACTATCACGTACATTGCAAACTTGTTACCCTGGAAATTGAAAATAAATATTTGTCAGATCTCTAGTTTTTAGGATCACCGAACCATTTTAGCGATAACAGAACACATAAAATCGTCAAGTTTGTCCATCATTCTAACCATCTGTCCTCGATCCGTCATTATAATTATGTGACATTCATTATGGGTCTATATGGATGTAATTTAGCAAAAATATGTAATCTATATACCAACAAATGAAGCTGTAGTGACACGAAACCAAAATATATGAATCCACCATAGATGTAACTGAGAAACAATATTATATTATTATTCATCAGGAAATATTATATAGTCGTGTGCGCTATGTAACGTATTCTTAGATTCTAAAAAAATTGAGTACCTTTTAGTGACAACTTAATATTATATTAAACCCCAAAATCGTAAAAAAACTGTTTAACTGTTAAGTGGAAAAATCTGAAAAAATTATGTTCTCAAACTTTCAACAAAATCTAGCTTTAACAACATATATGCAGTAGTTTTGAAGTATCGGTTTTTTTTCAATTAAACGTTTTTGTATTGCTTTCGTTATCAAATGACAGAATCAGTGGACGTTAGTCGTGTTCGTAGTACGTATTCTATTTACTACTTGGTCGATTTAATAAAATGAATGTTAACATTAGTCAATACCCACCCTATATGGCATTCTGAGTATCTTAGCATCAAATTTAGCGGAATCTTTAAAGAAGAATTTATCTTTAACATGCATGAACTGTACAGGCTTCTGTACATCAGGCGATACGTAAAATGTGCCATCTTTTGTTTCGTTAGTTGCGAACTGACGACGCCAGGTACCCTTGAAATATAGGGCATTGAGGATCATTACAACCAGTCCGTTGACATCGTCTGTAAAAAAAGTTTAGGGTTAGTCTTTATGATAGTGAGTTTACCAGCTCGCCGTTTGCCTACCTCACCACCGGGCTTAGACCATTCAATCAAATGATCTTAGCCACCGGGCTACGGAATTGAACTTAGCGACAAGAAATGGAACGTGCTACGCAACGGAATTGATTCATACCACATAGTCCCTCTAGCGACAGCGGCAGCAACTAAGGTGAGCATATTGAGGCCGCTATCTTTGTCGCGATGAGTCATGGCCTCTTTTTAGTTTGCCTCTCCATTTTGATGGTTGTCGCAGCCACCCATTAGCCACATAGCCATCAACTAATTTTTAGCCGGCTATTGAACCACCATTAGCTGGATGGTAAAGTTTTTGAAATTTTGCTATTTTCCTCTTGCAAGGTCTCAGATATAGTGCTTGAGGGTGATATATGTCTAAAACCCACTGGACTGATTTTTATTCATACCTGCAGTGACAAGTTTAGGTATCCGGCCTTGTGTCACATTATTCACCCACTCATTAATCTCACGCGCTGCCGCATCAGGATTATGGAAATTCGCAGATTTCATTTCGGTCTTGTAGAAGCCTTGCGCAATAGCAGCATACCGCTGTCTGACGATTGCGTTGTTTCCAACGTAAACTCTACTCCCAAGATTCAGTATATACTCCGGAGATTCTTTCTGTAAAATGAATCGTACATGTCATCTAAATTATCTTGTAGAATAAATTTGTCAAAACATTTGATCAATATGCCAGTAATCTTATAGAAAAAGCCGTTTCGTTCATGTAGTAGGTGCAACGGTTTCCAATATCATCTCTCTTACATACAATAAGGATTTAGAATGGGAAGCTCATTCTAAATCCTAGTTGAGGTTTCCTTACAACATTGCGATGTAGATTTTTTTAAAGGTTTTATTAAACTTCTTCTAGGCAGGCAGAAGATTAATAAAGCCTTCAGGTATTGCAACAGTCCATATACAATAATAGCCACTTTCCATAAGATGGGCCTTCAATCTGTCTTAAAATTTCAAATTCTATGCTGGCGAAGGTTTTTTTAAAAATAAAGACCACCAATTTATGTCAAAGAAATTCACTCAGGGAGTCAAAAGTACATCCTCATTTAAACTACATTGTTAAAGGACACCCCTACCATCAAGTGCACGTTTGAGCCACTTTGTCGAGGTATCGCGGCAAAATATTGTACTGTATATGCTATGGTGCCTTCCTAACTACGCTGAGGGTAATGCTCGATTTGTACTGGATATGCTGGACAGTCTAAAGGTCCCACATACCTAATAAGGTTACCCCCGCGCTGAGATTAGATACCTAACTATATTTTTACGAGGTTAAAAAGGGCAGCTACCAGTCATTTTACTATTCTTCTCAGACATTAAGTTGTTATTTAATCACCAATTAACTAAGACATAAAAACGGTGAAGATAAGTATGGAAACCTGCTCGTCGAGATAACAGTCGTGTTAAATATTTAATCTGCCTTTAACCAGCGTGACGGATGTACAGTTTATTCCTCAAAAAAACGTTTAAGGATTGATATTATCATGAACCCATGAAATTATTAATTATTATTATGTCTATGACAGCAGAACTTACCTTTAACGACTCGATAATACGAGAAAACTTTGCTCTTGCTACGTGCCTATCTAAATCTAAACCGAGGACTGACGTTATTTCATTCTGCGTCGGCCCTGTTGCAGCTTCAGCTAGAATCGCCAGCGCAAGCTTCAATCCCAGTGGTGATAGAAGGAAGTTCCCTTCAGATGACATGGCCACTCTCTGAAAAAGGCCAATATTAGACGAATCATTATTGATCCACATACACATAAGCTTGATGGCCTCTGTAGTTGAATATCATAAGCTACCATTCTGAGATATTATTTAAGAAGTTACTCAATGATTTCCTAAAATAAACTATCGAAATAAGGTACTTTAATTGCCAGTTACTAATTCTTACCGATCGTTCATTTGCTTACTATCGGTTAAAATTTAATATAAGCTCCATATAAGTAATAACATGGTAAGGCAAGTGAGTAGTATAAGAACAGGAACCGGCCACATGTCAATACCAGTAAGGCTCGATTTACACTGCAATGTTGTTCATTATAAAACTACGTTTTAATGTTTTAAGCGCGGTAATTTATTTGATTTTGGATTATCCGACATTTCGGCCTTTTCAGTGGCCCGACATGTTTTTTTTTTTTTTTTTTTTTTTTTTTTTTTTTTTTTTTTTTTTTTTTTTCTATTTTCAGTGGCCACTTTGTCGTTGCACGGTTACGGACCGACAAATAAATTACCGCGCTTAAAACCGTTAAAACGTAGTTTATTACATATACAAGTCGCGAAAACTTAAGAAAATATTATGTTGTCCATTGTTCAATCTCGCTCTGATCTCGGACCGTTCCCGATCCGGTCAAATATTCTTAAACAAGAATAAATGGCAGAATTCTCACTATTGTATCTCTCTAGTTCCGATCCGGTATCGCGCCGATACCGGTTCGTCGAAAACAATATATGACGAGACTAGAGGTGTACATACAGCAAGATTTGATTGGATCAAGACCGGAGCAAATTAAACCATGAATCGAGTATGAATCGGGCCTGATTGGTACCATTTTAAGAGCATTTCTAACACAAACCACTTAATATTTGTTTATAGCATATCTATTGAAGACAATGATAGTGTGGCTATATTAATATTGACACTACCATTTTCTTCAATGGATATGCTATTAACGAAATCGGGTAGATTTAAAACATTTTAAAGTTATCCATTAAATTTACGTAATCGAATTTAAAATCAAATTCAATATATTCCAAGAAGTTAATTAATATTAATAAATTTTAAAATGTATTTATTTTGTGATACCAGTTAGGTCTTTTCGTGGCCATTACTAAGCCATAGCAAATATATTCAACAAAATCTTGGAGATTCCAATTCCATCATCCAATTAGAGAATTTCAAAGAAAAAATCGCTTATAACTAGACGAAATAATAAAATAATTAAACACGTTTCGTAATGCACGGACTTCCTGGAACTTTAGTATTATTAATTTTAATTAAATTGTTTATGACAAATGTATATTAAGTTTGTAAGCATAAACTATAACTAAGACGTTGTTAATGCTTATATGACTTAAAATTTGTACTTACGGTGGTGAAAATCCAGTCAAACGGGTCATAATTTAAGTCGGCTGGAGCAAACTCATCTACTGTATCCCAATAGTCTGGGTCCACCAAAGTGCCATTGGATGGAGTCACGGCAACAACTTGGGTAGATTCAGCAGGAAGTAGACCCGAAGGTTTATAGTCTTGTGCTACTCCAAACACGCTTCGTAAGGTTTTAGTGTCAATAGCACGATTTGCATTCACACTCAGGATTATAGGGACTGTGAAAGAGAACCAAATGTAAATGACTGAATAAAATTTAAGGAAAACAGCTACTTGATTTATTCGATAAATAAATGGCAAAACTTGTGTGAGAAAGCTCTCTAGGTTGATTTGGTCGACTCGATAGGTTTCGTCGAATTGGTCAATTTTGTAGATTTGGTCGATTTCATAGTCATGGTCTTTTTGCTCATTTTGATCGTTTTGGTGTACATATAAAATGTAAAGTTTTAATTCATACAAAATGCGCATAGATACTCTTCATCCGTAGATCGGATAGTTTGCGATATAAAATGAAGTGAATTATTAAAAATTAATATAATGTAACCTCTTTAAACAAACGGCACGCAGAGAAGATTGACCCGCGGCGTACCCGCGGGGTTAACTCTAGTACATAATAATAATAAAAGCCCATAAACATTCCACTGCTGCGCTCGGGCGTCCCACTATTGGGGAACGAAGAATACAGATGTTGTCCAAGGCAGCTTAGCAGGTTTGACACATCAGTTACCTCGATGTGCAGGTTTCATCGCGAAGTTTTCACCTCACCGTTGATATCCCCACATATTTCCCTTATATAGCTTTAAAGATAGGTTAAAAGAGACGAGAAGAAGAATATCTCTGTCTTGGAAAATGACAGAGGAGAAGGCGATACTATTAAAAAAAAGAAATTATGCACCACTTCCTAACATTGGAGAGACTCGAGCCCAACAGTGGAACGCTTATTTACTAATGTTGTTAAACGCTTCTTCAAATCTTAATTTGTTGTGGACTGTAAATATTTTAATTATTAAAGAACACAGCACGTGCGTAATACAATGACCAGAGAGTATATTGAATATATGGAGAACAAGGACGATTTTAATAGTAATGGAGGGAAATAACAGATAAAATAACAACAACATCTATGTTCGAAATTCAAACATTATATTTGGTGGCCAGTACTATGGCCGCACCAAATAAATAAAAACTTTTTGTTGGAAATTCCAACAAATGTTATAATAAAAATTAACGATGATCCTATGAGCTAAAAGGAAATTGTTTTTTACATATAGAATTTGTTTTTATCGGTACAAGACGATGATAACTTATTGCTTACTAGAACACTATTGGAATTACCACAGTAGGTACATAGGAAAACCCAAACATAATTTAAGGAAGTCTTGGTTTGTTAATGGAACGTTATTAATATTAGAAAAACAAACAAATACCTACACAAGATGTATATATACCCAAAGTAAAAAAGTATGTATTAAACCTAATATTTATGATATGCAATTAAATAAAGTATGTTTTAACAAATGCCATTGATTATAACGCTATTAGTTAGTGAAAATTCTTATAATTATCCCACGATAAATATAGGAATTAGATATAAGAACGTTTATAATAATTATAAGACGGTTTTTGTTTTAGACATGCTATTGTTACACTTAAATGCCTTGCTTCTACTTCTGCGAGGACATTAGTTAGTAATAAAAATAAATCTTGTGTTGCTAAAAGAAAACAAAAAAAGGCGAGTTAAAAAAACCAACAAGCAGTTCTATTAGTATGTCTACTACATACAATTTTCGTACTTTTAACGTGGCCTAAACTCGCCGGTAAATATTTACTGTTTCGACGGATTAAACGCATTGGAGTTTTCGCTTTATATCCGATTACGAGATAACTAGCTCGTAGATCCTACTGTAAATTAGGTAGAATAGTAAAAATTATATTAGTGGAGCGTATAAAATATACTGGTGTTTAGTTATTAAAGGTAAGTAATTAATCTATAGTAAGAATGGGTGAGGTCCTAATATACTCCCTTGTGGTACACCACTTCGCTTACAATTGGTACTAGATTTGCAAACGATCGCTATTCTACCTCTTTCTCCATAATTCTTTTTATTGATAGATATGGGCTATAAAGTGAAAGTAATCTTCTGGGGCAAATAGCAGTAACATAAAAAAATAATATTATCCCCGCAAATTGCTATTGCGCCTGGCCGCCATTTTGGTGACGTAAACGTAGCCGAACACTCAGTACTGTTAGCATCACTGGACGGCGAGTACGCGTACATATCGAGTTGCAGATGACGTCGCGTGAATGTTAATTTGACAAGGTTCCAGAGCGTTACCAATCTGTGGGGATGTATACTCTGTAACCTGTGTTGTAACCTCTTTAAAGAAGAGGTTGACCCGCGGTGCAGCCGCGCTGTAAGCTGTAATAGACTATATATAAAAGATGGAACTTGATGTAATTTTATTTAAATTTCTTATTTGTTTGTTCAGGATCGAGATAAAACTACTGAGTGCATTTCGATGCAGTTTACTGCTCGTTAGCAAATTCTTCGACTTAAAATCTGAGCTACTTTTTGTCCTGGGAATCCCGCGGGCATTTTTCGAGGAATGATTTAAAGTGGAGAATTCCAATGTATTTTTTCACTGGCCCGTAGCAAATTGTGTATAATAAAATGTGTGATACTTTTTATAACGGAAATCCCGCGGAAATTTCAAGTCAAGCTGGACGCAGTCGCGTGCATATCCTAGTACCTTATTTAATTATACAATTTTCTTTAGTGTAAATATACTCGCTTTATCGTGCGTCTTATCTGACCTTTTAACATAGAGCATATTATTCAAAAATTCCTTCAATCTATTGGATAAATACGCTATGATACTAAACGGTTTCTTTTGCTTGATTAACTGCAGGAAATAATATGAAGGCATGCCGTCTTGGTGTAGTGACTTAGGCACTTGTATCTCATTCCAATGACGTAGGTTCTTTTCGGAAGGCTTGCAACTCTAAGCCAGTTTTAGGGATTCATAGTCATTTTACAAAAAGTGAAAGCCTTATGAAATTGTCACGTTTGTCCGTTTGATTGGACTGTTCATCCGACGTTATGTTCCAATTATTCACCTAGCAAACTACCAATAATTATAAAGATCCAGATCTATATGAATCTTTACATAGTATACTCGTAAAACAAAGTCGCTTTCTGTGTCTGTATATCCGCTAATTCCTCTTAAACAATTCTACGCATTATAATATATGTACTATTTTGTAACATAGTGATTTTCATCATCAGTTAGATTCAATTCTTATGGAAGTTTTATACTTAATCTAATAAAGTTCTCGTAAGCATAGAGCTACTTCATGAGGAAATATCTAGTGTTTAATGCTTACTAAACATTGGAGTTTTCCTTATGAAGCTGGCGCTACATAACACTGTTTATAGTGTATTCTTTAAAATAGGGATGGCCGCCATGTATGTTACAGATGTTTCAAAAACTGTTTAGTGTATCTAGTGGGATACTATAAGTAATATTTTGAAGAATTATAATGATGATTATTATGATGATCATCATACTTACCTTTTTGTGTTAATAATTGGGGAAAAATAGTTTCTAAAATTGTGAATAACTGTGACCTCTCAAACTTTTAATCTTTTGTATTTAAAAAATAGAATCAAAAGTAAGATAGGCAAAAATAGGAATATAAAGAACTAGGTTCCCCATCGAATCTATAAATATTTTTATTGTTCAAAGAAGGTGTAGTTATTATTGTTTTTAGTAAAAAAAACGTTAAACTCTTCTCTTGACACATTTTTAAAATGTCGCTTAAACAAACAAAATAACGTAGCCTTTCCTCAATGTAGAGTATGGGAGCTTTTAAAAGTAACGTGCCTGCCTCTTCCCCTGGTGGGGATAGGTTACCGTTGCCGGAATACCCACTAAAACTGTGACCAGGGTTGATTCACTTTAAGCCAAGGCCGAGGAAGATGGGTATCACCTACTCCTCGTACGCCCTTTCAGGCGCTGGCTGTCGTCCGTTGTGAGATAGACAGAATAGGCAGTACGAAACTTCTCCACTCCCTCGCCCGACCTTCGCCTGCGTCTTTAGCTAATTAAAGACTTGAACTTTACGACTTACTTGCAAACGAATAAAGCTTTTATATCTAAAGAAGTAACAGCTATTTTAATTCACATACGAATCTATGTAAATTGATTAATAAAATAAACCCGTTTTTGGGAAAACCATAATGATCTTTTTATCAGCGCCATTGATATTTTATATACATCACGACTGGATTTCAAAAGCATAATATAAACATCATTATACTCACCAACAATAAAAAGGTATATAATCAAAGCCATCGCGTCACTTCATACAAGGAAAAGCCACAAAAGAATTAAAAAAACAAAAGTTCAAGGCAAATTCGAAGCGGGTTAAAAACTAACACTATTGTAGTTTAACTTAGTGATTTAAATATAAATAACTAGATGTTTTTCTATAAATATATAATTTCTTATTTATATTCATTTTTTATCGAACGTGCGGCCGGTGCAGAGTGCCATTGCTAACTGTAGAATAAGAGGTGTATAATTGTTTATACATAATTTGTCGGACAGCCAGTTCGCGGACATTGCGACCGGTTTATCAACTAAAATATAAACGTATATCGTTATGTATAAACATTTATTTAAGTATGTTTGATTTCTCAGCTTCACTGGGGATATTATTTTTATTTTTGGGACTTTCGTTAATCATTTAATTCCGCTTAGGTATAAACTCTGTATATTCCGTTCCGTCTTTTTCTAATATAATATTATAGGCCAAATATGAACCTAATTCAAAAATTCTGAAGGCGCTCAAGTTTATTTAGCTGTTCTACGGTTAAGTCAAGATAACACTTGAGTCTTACGAGGATTCACTGCAAGACCAAACATTGTACTCCAATGAAGTATATGGTTTAAGTCTATATTAATTTGTCGTCACGGCACTCAATGACATTGTATAAAAAGAATATATAATGTCATTGACGGCACTACCTACTTAAATCATCTGGAGCAGCTTGAGTGTAAATCGTCCGCATAGAGGTGATAGGATGTAGTTAATTTATCGGAAATTGAATTAATGAAAACCGCAAATAAGAGAGGAGATAAAACACCGCCCTGTGGAACACCAACAGTAAGGTCAGACCATGATGAGCAATGGCATCAACATTACAAATAAGCTGCCTACAAGTCATGTCACACTCCAACCGATGGTTAGCCACGTCCATGAATAGTGTTGGCAATCTAAATTTATGACAGCTAATATATGTTTATAGGAGATATTATGAATCTACAAGTGTAGACGTTCCTTGTATAAGGGTAAAATTTAAATGCTCACCAAAAATATTTTTTGTCCTTAGACTAAGTACCAAATAAAATATATAAATTTAATCCACTCTATACCGAGGTGCCTAAAAAACAACGTTTTACGTTCCATAATAAATATTCACTCATCAGAATAATTGTACGTTTTGTATTTAAATTCTTTTTGCTTATCAAAATGGATAAATGCTCACCAAATATTGTTTTACTAAAACACTAACATTCGAACCAAACATTACAGTTCTAAATAGTTTAAGTGTAATCAAATTATCCAACCTGAATCCAAAATATATTATTGTTAAACTAAGATTACCACCGGCTTGTGATGCACAGACCGCAGGACGCAATCCCGTCACACATTGTCAGACTGAAGTACGTGGAATCACCTCTTGAAGCTAGGAATATCCCTATTGGTGAGAAAAGAATGAGAGCGCGCCCAGCTAAATCTAAAAAACCCCTGTTGATTCAATAATTATTTTCTTTCTTAGTTTTTTAAAAAGTTTATTGATTGACTGCTTTTAGCTATTGTGTTCCTTAAAGTGCCATTGATAAATCTTAAGTACAATTAATCTTATAAGTACCTATAAATATAATGAAACATAACTTCGTTTTACTTTTTTTTCTACTAGCGATTCATTTTTTACCTACTTCAATCATTTGTTTTGCAGTAATATTGAGAGTGAAGTATTTATTTGGCTATATTATCATGTTTTAATCAAATTCATAAAACAATAAACAAGCAACATGTGTTTGGAATACGCAATATTATATTTGGTATTAAAAATAATTGTACGTTCGAACGTTTGCTTTTTTGCCTCAGCAAAAATTACTAAATTGGAAGTGGAGAATCAAAATATTGGTAATATCTATTTAGCGATAATGTAAAATATTTGGTCTGAAATTAGATTTAAAGGCGTTTATATATTTTTATGGCATAGCATAAAAAGGAAAATAGCTTCATTTCTACAATACTTCATGAAACACAATTTGGTGAGAATTTATCCATTCTGGGAGGTATTTCGAATTTATTGGTAGTAAAATAGGTGCATTTCTGGTAGGCGTTTAAACACAAGCCCTTGTATAATAATATTTTAATGTATATTTGTAGAAAACTCCTTGTATGATTTGATAAATATTTAAATGTGTAGAATTGAGATGATAAAAACTCTAATTGTGAGGCTTGGGGTGACTATAAGGGGAGGTTGGAGGTCACTGGGCCAGGTTGGACACATTCTTTATGTTATCTTGGTAATAATATCGAAATATGTCGCTAATAAATGTTTGAATAGAGGTATTCTTTCTATTTTTTTGTGATTACGATATATCTGTTTACCGACTTATTATGCGAAGTTTCGATGATGCTTGCAATAGGAAAATTAAAGAACGGGCTGGGTGAATATTTGAATATGTGCATATTCGGCCATTTCAAAGAACACTACAAATATGTGGTTAAAAACTGTTCTTTATGGATTTTTAAGGTAGTTTCTTATGTTGTATTTCCATATATTTTAATTGGACAGCGATAAAGCTGTTAATGTAAACATTGTAGGAAAATATATTTTTTGGCAAAATGGTAATGATATTCCCTTAAATGGTAATTAGAAATAAAAGAAAATTTAATATTTCCTTGAGTTTTCGCGACTTGTATACATAATAAACTGTGTTTTAACGGTTTCAAGCGCGGTAATTTATTTGATTTTATTTATTCCGACGTTTCGGCCACTTTTCAGTGGTCGTGATCACGAAACACAAAGATGACAATACTCGTTGACAATTGTCATTAACAGAATTTAATTGGAACAAATCTTGTGGATCAATTACATTTGTCTTCCGATAATCGAACTTACAAACATTTGATCAGGTAGTCTGAGTTGCATACCCTCATGAACAATATATAATAGTAATGAATATAATAATTTCTTATTACCATTCAAATGAACTCATTACCATTTTATTAATACGAACGGTGAAAATGGTAATTTCGTTTAGTAAGATTATGCAATTTGTAAAATATATTGAAAAATAGTCCTTTAAACGGAATATACTGACCTACATTTTATAAAAAAAAAACATGTTACCTACATCAAAAGCTCACAGTAGTGAGAAATATTTTGAACCAAAACGCTCGCGACGAAGGATAATCTTCAATTTCGCCAGAGTGCAACACTCTTCGAAGAAGTCGTACGGTCAACGAGTGAGCGACGACTGACTGTACATTTATTATCTCTGATCGCGCTGTTATAATATTTAAAATCACAGAAATCATTGTGGCCATGTTCACGAACGGTAAGTAGGGAAAAGCATAAGGACATTTTTCAAAATACCCTAACTTAATTAAATTATGTTCTTTGTGTTTTGAATTTAAAACAATCTTAAAATATCCTATTTTACGAATATATAACCATAACTTCGTTCTTCAATTGCATTCTGATTACTGGACTAATAACTTGTTGAAATCTGGGAAAAGCGACACTGGTGGTAATTAGATTTTGATAAGTTATCATTTAATTTTCAGCATTTCAGTTTAATATACGTATATAATATATTTTGCACTTTGTAGACAACATTTAGATTATTATTAAAAAGCATAAGTTCAGCAGTAGTGGTAATTAAGTATGTTATTTGTTAAGGGCCGTGCGATTTGCACATTTTCAAAGAATCACCCGGCTATTCATCAAAATAGGTAGGTACGGATCTAACGAATCTTAATAACTAATTCTTAACCGCAAGACGTGAGGCCACGTTCGTACTTGCTAATTTATAATACTGATATACGAATAAATGGTTTTTATAATATTCACTAAAACCGCAATTCGGAAAGACCCAGTGTTGTGATTATTTTTGTAAATCTGCACACCTGTATGCATGATGAATGATGATGAGTTTACGTCAAATCGTGCAGATTTCCTCGTATTTAAATTTATAGACCGTGATCATAATATTACTTCTAATGCATTCTCAGACAAGTGCACTAAACTAAACTTAGGATAAAAATCTAGTCTAGGATAGAAATAACTGTACACTATGGGTTCCGTAAACAAAACGAACTTTCTTTATTTTCGTCATTTACCTATACAAAACTCCAAAAGAACGTTTGATCCGAATGCACGTGTGTTAAAGTTATTTAGTAGCATAGTTGTTCTTGACAAGTTTCCGTTTAAAGTTGATAATTAATTTTTTTATGTACCCTTTTATTTCTAAACGATACAAACGGCCGTTTCCTTTGATAATATTTTTGTTTTTTTAATAATAAATATATAACAATGATATACTGGGGCAATTGTGTAAGTATGTATTCAAGGTTAGACTGTAGTCATCACATTTCATTTTTATATTTGCAGACGCGATAAATTTGTACCTACTGTGTTCGGTTTATTTTATTACATATAAAACTTTTAATACAATGTTTAACATAATATCTGGAATTTCCAAACAGTAATGTATTCAATTCTTTTCATTCATAACGCTTTAATTAAAATAGTTATCAATGACTTCAATCCGGCTTCGAAGCAAACTTTGACGGCCTCTGTGGTTAAGCGGGCTAAGCCTTTGACGGCCTACCTCACTGCAACCCAGAGGTTCCGGGTTCGATTCCTGGTATAGTAAATTTCGGAAACGTATTTTCTCCCTTATTTACCATGGTCTGGGTGTCTGGAATCGGCCCCAGAGTGGTCCGTTGTATATTACATAACACAAGCGCAACTTGCTTAATTTAGGGATTACAATGTGTGTGTTTGTCTACCGATTATTATTATTATTAAATTCCGCTATCGGTTGTGCCAATTGCTAAGTTTCATGGATTGTTAAATTGTTGGAGGGATGGCGAGGTGTTCTAAAAAGGCTTTTCGAGTATAAAGTGTTAATGTAAAAATGTGTGTTAAAACCGTAAGGTTTTTTGATTATTAAGTATTGTGATCAGTTACTGCTCTTTTACTACTATAAACCCTTCTGAGTTGTTGCAAGTATTACACGTGTTCAGGAGACAAGCTCACCTGGCGGAAAGCGGTTACTATTGCCTATGCACACTTGTAATACCAAGGGTGCTACAAATGCGCTACTGCTCACTAAAGAAAGACTGGAACCTAGCCCCTACTGGAACACACCTCAACGTTGTTATGGCGGCATACTTTAGACCAGAGGTGGTAGCCATCCAGAGGGAAAAATACCCTGCCATCTGGCTGTAGGTTCTTTTTTGTCGCCTCTTACGACAGCGCGCGAAATTGGTTTCTTTCTCCGTTCCTGCAGAGATAAAAATATAAAAATGAATAACTCAACTGATTTTATTTATATAAAATAAACAATTTATTTACTAGGAAAGCAACACTACATGGATGTAGAAATCATTTATACATATATTTTTATGATTAAATTCGATATGTTGTACACCTCATTTCGTACAAATGAACTTGATAAATCAGCATAAAGCTGTGTTGTGTTATATCAGTTTTTGTTAGACGTAATTGTTATACTGATAACTGATAAGTATTACACCCTCTGTCTTACAAAGATAAAGCAACCAAAGTGATCCAGTAAGCATAAAATTGAGTCAATCAATATCTTTGAATATCGCCGTCTCCTTTCAGATCTGTGTCTTTCAACTAGATTGATTTTGTTTAATTGAACCGTACTGGCGACTACAGAAATTTTAAACGGTATGTGCGACGGGCTTTATACAATAGAAAGGAAAATATTTACAGTCGCAAAGTGCTGCACAATAAAAAAACGTGTTCGTCTCGGGACGCCCGACAGAAGTGATAACTTGCATGAGAGAAAGGACAGAAAGACAGATTGGCGCCGTAACGCGTTACGTAACGAAGCGGTTTACCCTCCCATAAGAAGATATCTTCAAAAATGTAAATACACTTTTTTGTTACACAAAGACACAAAATATAAGAATATACAAAGAAAGAATCGGGCCCAGCCTAGGTTGTCTAGCGTCTAGCCCTAATATAAAATGAATAATTCTACGGAACAGTGATTTTTCCCTTTTTATTTTTTATAATTTAGCTAATTTAAAAAAAAGTCCGACTGTAGGTGAAAAACTGTCGTCCAAACAGTGGCGAAGGCTTAACTTAAAACTCTCTTCTAATTAATACGCATACGGTCTTTTACGCAGTTTTACTACACTATATTTATAATAACAATCATTTCTTTCATTCAGCATGTATGACATCTACTGTATCACAATTTCTAGAAATAACAAGTACGGGAAATTGACATCCTATTCTTGCCATGTATTATACCAACAGGTTTAGTGTTATTTTTAATGAATAAATTCGATTTCAAATAAATAACAGACGAAATAAATACATAAATGACTACATAATTACTCATATACTCATACTTATGTGTGTGTTTGTTTGTTTCTATTTATATGTATTGTTTACGGTAAATAAAAATAAACCGCTTTTTACAGTACAATACAAGTCGAAAAGATGATATCCATAGGGCTATTAAATGCCTTGTAATTTTTAACCGACTTTAAAAAAGGAGGAGGTTCTCAATTCGTCGGAATAAAAAAAAATTGTATGTTCACCGATTACTACGAGATTTATGATCCGATCTACGTGATTCTTTTGATTTTGATTTATTTTGTTCGACGCGGAGTAGTAGTAGTTAATAATAATAGCTTTAGAAATAAGTTATTTTATACTTTTTAGCTTTTGAAGTCGGTTTTTTTTAACGTAGTTTTTTAATATTTTAAATAGGTAACATTTTTAGTAAACTTAGATTTTGATGTTTATAGGGTAGGTTTATTATATAAATATATATTTGTATAAGTTTATATAGATAGCTAACCTGTGCCCTCTTCGCTGGGCATCAGAGAAAAATTAATCACAATCAAATATACCCTATGCCACTGAAAAATAATGCAGCTTTCCACTGGTGTAACAATTTTCAAAATCGAGTTAGTAGATCCAGAGATTACCCCCTACAACGACACAAACTTCAAACTTTACCTCTTTATAATATTAGTATAGATTATAATGCCCGCGACTTCGCTTGACTTTAAATTCCGCGAGATTCCCGGGACACAGAGTACCGTAGTATTTTAAAAAGAATTTAAGTTATCGTTTTAGCGAAAATTGTGTTGCACCCGTACCACTACAAACCGGTCCCGGGATAAAAAGTAGCGCAGATTAGACCTAACTAAGAATTAGCTGTCGATCAGCCAAAACCGTATCGAAATCGGCCTAATCGTTTTAACGTGAATCGTGAACGAACAGACAAGAAATCTAAAAAAATGCATCATATTCTCCATCGTTTATAATTTACCGATACGGTATGTTTAGAATTTTATCTTATATATAAAATTCTCGTGTCACAATGTTCGTTCCCATATTCCTCCGAAACGGCTTGACCGATTCTGATGAAATTTTTTATGCATATTCAGTAAGTCTGAGAATCGGCTACTATCTATTTTCAAACCCCTAAGTGATAAGGGGTGTCCACCCCAAAAAAAAAAAAAAATATGATAAAGCATTAAAAAATACATTCAACCCTAACCCTCTACGATCAAACCCTATTTTCTAATAGCGATATAAGTACTTAAATAATTTTCTACTCTGTTTGTTCCAGTTAATTCAAGTTCAGATTAACATTTGGTCCCGGTAGATGACGCTGAAATCGGGATCTAGATTTTTATTTTTTAAAGGCAGGACAACGTCTGCCGGGTACAGCTAGTAATACTATAGATTTCGTAAATTGCGTATACTCAGACAAACGTTGCATAGCGGCATATAGATTACACTTTTGTGTAAGATTTTGTCCATTTAGACCTAGTACTTTAGAGAAAAGATAAATATATCGATGACCGGACTTGACGATATTATAAATGTTTCGTTTTAGTCAAAGTAGCCGAAATTGTGCGCATCTTCCTCAATTCTCCTTCCTTCTTCTTATTCCTCATTATGTACAAATGACACGAACTTTGCCGATTTGTAATGGTGCGGGCTTCAGTTGCTATAATATTAATTAAGGCCATTTCACGTAGATATTATCATAAAGTAACTTAAAACATATAATTCAATACAATTTATATATTTCAAGTCTTAGAGTAATCAGAAACCCATAATATAAAGAAGTTAAAAACTAATTATAAATAAATATTAACTAAAATTAAACTAGAATATAATTTAAAAAAAAAAATACCAACTATAAGTAAAAAATAGACTCCAGGTCGCTCTCGGCGGGGAGAGTGCCCAAAATGCTGGCCGCATTTCCGCGTTGGATGGCAACGCTGATGCGTTGCCCTAAGTGCAAGCCAGCCTTTTGGTCACGCGAGACCTCAATTAGTCGCTTTGAGAGGTCTCGATAGAGGTGATGAGCTCCAGGCCCCCACGGCCCCAGGGTTTCAACCATATTTGCGGCGTTTCAGGGCCTCCTGGTTGGCGGCGGCGGCCCCGGCAGTCACGGCTGTTACTGGGAGATGGGAAACCGCCAAAGTATCAACACAAGTTGCGTCCCATACTAAGGGGCGTCCCATCTTCCATGGCACCAATGACATCCCATCTGGTCTCTTGCCATCGTCGCGGCATAGCCCATTCGGTTCGAGAACAGCAGGTGCACCGGCGGTGACAAGAGACCGACGGATAATGTCATTAAGTGTCGCGTGCCGTGATATTCTGCCGGCGCTTCTCATGCATGACAAGCCATGGTGGCCTAACTTATCAACTCTATCTCCACACCGACAGCGATGTGGTACTACCACACTTGCCCCCAGACGAATGCAGACAGCTATCCTGAATGTTGTGTCATCCAAGAGAGTTCCTAAATTCGCCGAGGGCAAGGCCTGGAGCCACAAACCCGACTCCCATTTAGAGACAGCTAAGAGACGGGCGCGCTCAGTTTCGCCAATGCAGGAAGTCAACAGGTTTTCATGTACTAGCTTACTGAGCGGCCCGTCCCATAACTTTTGTGACTTCGGTTCCACTGGTAAATTTTGTATTGGGCAAGCCATAGACCAAGCGTTTCTGGCCTCAGTCAGGTATGGGACCTCAAAGCCACTAAGTGACGGGATTAATATTTTTCCAATGAGGTCCACAGTACTATAAACTGAGGACAGAAAGGCAGGTAGTGCTGTGTCGGAAATTTTGCGTATACCCAAGCCTCCTAACCGTATTGGTAAGGATGCTTGGGTCCATGAACGATCTTCCAATGGTATGTTTATAATAGATGTTAAAGTTTGTCGAATAATGTTGTCAAGATTGTATAAAATAGTTGGGTGTCTCCAAAGAGGAGAGCTCCGCAAAACGTACGTAAAATTTGGTGTAAACAGGCAATACCGAATGAGAAAGTAAGCACTATGTGCGCTTATTTCTTTTAAATTTACTATTTTTGAATGAAAATTTTGGATTTTGTCATCAACGAAAGAAGGAAAAGATTCATCGAAGATAGGAGACCCCAGGAGGCTTAAGGTATCTTTCGTTACTAATTTCAAATTAGATGCCAAATCTTGAAAGTCAGAAATAATATTGCTGTCATTTCCGGTAGTATTGGCTATAAAAAGTTCGCATTTTGAATAATTTAGAACAAGACCTATTTTGTTAAACTCACTTATTAAATAATTTAGGTCATTTTTTAATGTGTCTATGTCACCACCTAAAGTCCCATCATCAAGATACCATACGTTAAATTTTGAATTTAGCTTCTGTATGATCGGGTGAATAGCAAGTGAAAAGATGGCTGGCCCAAGAGGGTCACCCTGCTGGCAGCCAGTTGCCGAATGTATAAGATTAAGATATTTGAGTCGTGACATTGTTAATGTCAATATTTTTGAACGCTTTAAATAAGACGCATTCGGTCACAGTATAAATCTTTAACATTATCGCAGGTGTGACCGTACTTTATGAAAATATTATCACAAAGCTAATATCCAATAACAAAACAATTTAATACGGGTTCATTGACTGGTCACAGCCAGTTTGTCGGAGAAAGTTGCCACTGGTAACTGTGTCCTGGAAAGCTAAGCTGCTACTTTGTATTGTGAAAGTAAGGATAATGATGAGCTTTCGACGATTAAAGTGAGAGTTAAGGAGAATGTCCATGAAAGATGAAGAATTTTGTTGAGGCGAAAAATATATACTGTGTTTTTTATTTCGTAACATATTGTTACAACTTAGGCAATGACAAAAATAAATTCTACGTACAGATCTGTAAAAGCACATTTTATTAGCTGTCGGCATTTGAACGAATTGTTTTCCTTTTATGATCGTCTTCTTTTGTTGATTGGCATACGTTTCTAGTTATTGTGGAGAACTGCCTATTGTACTCGCTCAGGAGCATCATTAGCCATATGTTGAGGATTATAAGTACAAGCTAATTCTAGGAAATTATGTCGACGTTGCCGGGCGAGCACATTTACATTTGTGAAGTATAAAGCGACGACCTGATTGAGAGAGAGGAGAGGGTCAGTGGAGCTACAACGGGCGTGACGTGTGTACATTTGGGAATCTAATAGTGACGGACTTTGCGCGTTTTGTTGAATTACAACCTTCTGCATTACGTTTGGATTTGTTGCGTTCGGTATATTTGTACCTGTGTTATACGTGTTTGTATAGTTCTAATAAACTCTATCCACAATCCATGCATGTTTGTGATACACTTTACTGAGAAACTATAACACTCAGATTTGGGCTTTAACATCAGTCATTTCAGTTTATTTCTAGATGTTGCAGATCTATCATAAAAATATTATTTTATACACATTTAAAAAGTAAAAGATATAATAATTTTTATTAATTAGAATTTGATTGTATGAAGAATTTTGTTTGGATAAAATAAACAATTGATGTAAAATAATTATGTCATGTGGATTATTTACAGAAGCCCCTATTAATAAACCATACAACAAAAGATTTTTTTTAAGCTATCTTAAACATTATTACGAGGTCTTCGCGACCTCTCCTAATGCACAGCTTTTTGCTAGTATTATACACTCGTATACTTGTGATATAGTTTCATATGAACCTTCTATATTAACTCATTAGTTTCAGAAAAACTGACTGACATACAAAGTCAGATAGATGGACGGATTCTTTTGCCAGATTCCATTTATTTCATTCCTTTTTTTCATTGATTCCAGAATGCTACGCAATCCTAAAATGTATTGTTGCAAGCCGATACCTTTGCAGGTGTCTTATTACCCCTTTGAATTTGAGCGATCTATTGTTTGCATTAATCTCTTTATTCACACCGCTGTAAGACGTCATAAAACCTTCTTTCCTGTGTTGGTATTTCATGCGGATCCTTGGAAGTCATTAAGCTGATCATTAAACGATTTCAAGATCCAGTGGGCGGCATGTTGCTAAGAGGCCATGTCTAATTTACAAATGGATTAAGGTTGGTCAGCGGGGAAATGCGCCAGTCATGTTCTGAGTGCAAACGAGGCGTTACCAAATGCGCTTTCGCGATCGCGAACTTTGCGCGATTTATGTGATACCGATTTCTGCTTTAGGGGTTGATTGTGTTGTATTTGGCTATACTTGTAAGTACTGTGAATTACGTGTATGTACTTTTAGTAAACTTTGTGATCATTCCAATGGCATTTGCGAATTTACACCCAACAAATCACCAACAAATTGGTAACTGTATTTACAATTCCACTTCCTTTGTCATAAGGTCATCGACATCCGTGCCACAATAAGCGAACCGTAACTGTAATGTTGTTATTTCGGTGAGCGGTATACCTAATTATTACGATTTTAGTACTTATACAGAAAAGGTTCATAAGGTATTTTTAATCCCAACGAACAAGAAAAAAATTGTTTCCTAGACGGTCAATGCAGTATTGACCGTCTTTACCCAGGCTTAGATAACTCCTAGGGGACGCAATCCCATCACCTTATACACACATAATTAACATGCCATAATCTGCTAGTTTTGAATCCCCACTCATTAAGCAAAAATGAAATAGTTACTTTTTTTAAGATAAATAGGTTCGCGTTTGACCATGATCACGCCTAATGTCGAAAGATGATGCTGTTGAAGATGCTTAAATATACCTATTTACACGAGACGAAGATACCCGGATTATAATTTTCGGGAAACACGGGGTCTAGTAGTCTATTCCACAATTCTGTCTTACGTAGAAGGTACGTGGAGACGAAACGTTTCATTGGCACTGGTGGCGTTTCCATTGTGAAGCGGTGGCGTAGACCAGAGCTGAATACCTATGTATTGGTCATGTCCGTCTGTCTGCCTTTATGTTAGAATAATTTCCCTCGAAAACTACTGGGTTTACATCACAGAGCAGAAATGAGCACAGGCATATGTTTAAGACGGCCCTGCTGGAACGGGATTCCTTGTGAGATAACATATTCGCGGGAAACCCAAAACTAGGCATTATCCTCTTTATAATAACACATCACCCTTTTACACCAAGTGTTTTGTTTTGCTTCGAATGACGTAAATATAATAAGGGATTTTGGTTTTGTAATAAATAGTATATAATTTCTGTTTTCTTTGAATACTTTATCGCTAATATTACAAACAAGACATTTGTTTGTGCACAAATTTCCTCATTGACTTAAATTCAAATATTATTATAAATACTTAAACTAAGCTTAGGTAAGTTACAGCGGTAATGACCAATTTGGTATGTCGTGGCTAGATCTTGGTTGGGAGGGTTTTTAGTGGGTATCTATGCTTTACGTGGCAATAGTATTTCATGTGGTTATACTCCCACCCCAACATAGCGAACCCGACAAGTCCCCACCACGATGGTTAGTCCTCAATAAGATGATCCCTCATTAAAAAAGGCATGACCATAAAAACACCCTAGTCTGTAAAAAATACTAAAAAACTATGCACGCATAAGGAAAATTTATAGAAAAAATACACTTTTTTCCATTTAAATAACCTGATTATCGAAACATGGTCACGAATAAGTTACAAGTAAAACAGGTAATCGATGTCTTATCTTAGAACTCTTGGAAGGCAGGATGTATACGTAAATATACTTCATACGAACGTGACGCAATAACTTTTTTAACAGTCCGGTTCGAGGTATACGTCATTATGTGACACATTCCTTGAGGCTAGAGAGAATACAGAAAGTATATCTTTAGCATCTTGCATACAGCATAGGAGGGGCGCGAAGGTCGTTCTCATACTATTATAAAGATAGGCTGCTGTATTTTAAGAAGTTTTCTTTGAAATGCAATTTTTATTCAAACTAATGGAATGATTCACTGTTCCTATTTTCCCAATAGTTTTGGTTTTAAAGTATTTATTAGATGCCCTCGAACACCTGTAACAACTTTGTGTCCGCCTTTAGGTCGAACCGTTATTGGTGCTAACTCTTCCATACCTAGACTATGTAAACTATTAAAGCTTTATAGTGATATTACTGCATGTACGAGTATATCGTGTAGATTCATATTACAAATGTCGTGGAATTATTGCATCTCACAATTCTCACATAACCAATTAACATTTTTTTTATATATCAAATTTAATAGCTATTAAAGCTTTGATTATTTCTTTGAATGAACTATAATTTTTCATACTACAAAATATCAAATAGGATGTAGTGTTTATATACAAGGAATTACTGCATTTGTCATGCTTCTTCATATAAGCCAGTATTCATAAGCCAGTATTCTCATACAAAATCCAAGAGGCTATGTGTGACATTTTGTGTGGGATGATAAAACGCGTCTCAGTTGATTTCACAGTAAAATGCCCAAATATTACTGTGAAATTTTTCATTTTAATTATTTACTTTTTTCTTAAACTCTTGTACAAATATGACACGCCCGATACATTTATTCATAGATTTAAATTAAAAATATTTTTGCAACAATGTTTGCAAACATGCAAGCTGATATCTTAATTCTCATGGCATGCCCAGATATGAAATTGGCACACGTAAATATGAAAGCTTTGCGTTTGTAAGGATATTTTCATATTATGCTAAAACATTTGTACAGTTTGTTTCTTTTAGCCCAAGATACTTCTTGTTCAAATGTAGGTATTGAAGTATATGATATATCTATATCAGGTCTATGATATATCGATACGATATAATTTACCAGTTCGGAACTATTGTTGTCTTGTGATAATCGTAATCCATGCTTAGCTTAATTATCGCCGCAAATTGCTATTGCGCCTGGCCGCCATTTTGGTGACGTAACCGTAGTCGAACACTCAGTACGGTTAGCATCAGTGGCCGAGTACGCGTACATATCGAGTTGCGGATGACGTCACGTAAATGTTAATTTGACAAGGTTCCAGCGCACTAGCAATTTGCGGGTATAATAGAATAGGCTGACGCGAGCAAAACTTACCAATATAAAACAGGACTAATGACAGCGTTATCAAATCTTACTATTTATGATTTAATAAAATAAAACTAAATTATATAACGAAATAAATTTTATTGAGCCCATATTCTTAAAAAGACTGACAACTCAAACAAGTTTCCTTAGAGAAACATTTTTTCAGAATCACATTTTTAATCAAATAAACATAACAATTTTAGTAAATTAAACATAATCATGTCCAAGGTACTTCAATATGGCAAATTTGAGTAATGGAATAAGTTCACTTAAACGAAAGTATCAATTCACTACTATGAATTAAAATTTTCTGTTAATAATACAGCACAGACAATATATTTTGTCGATAAAACAATTAATCTCATCACAAGCGAGATTCATTCATTATGATGTTATGTTATTTTTAATACATTTTTACATTAAATTACAATTTAATTAGCACCATGATAAAAATATAAACATTTGTTTAGAAAAATAAAATTTTCTTAAATTAAACTACAGAACCACTACAAAAGATTTTTCTATTTCACACTGACAAAAATCATTTAAAGCCGTTATTTAGAATGGTATTATTTTAATTACATTACAAATCATAAATGGATGTGTGGGATGACGTTCTGAAACCTAGCCGATCCAAGTGCTTTGCTTTTTTTGCAGGAGTTCAGCAGACAGGCAGACAGCCCACTTGATGGAAAGCGGTTACCATCGCCTATGGACATTTGCAACACCAAGGTGCTACAAATGCGAAGCTGCTCTCTTAAGGGAGACTGGAACCTGATCACTAATGCCTGAACACAACTCAAGGTTGTTATGGTGATATACTTTAGACCAGGCGTGGTAGCCATCCGGTCGGCCAAATGCCCTACCACCTGGCTGTAGGTTACTTAGCACAAGATTAGATTTTTTTAAATATAATATATATAAATTACAGAAGTAAAGAAAATTAGTAACTTTGTTACCATAAGCAAGTTACGTAGATTGACAGGTTACTTCTTTAATTAATTTAGAATATTTATACATATTATTATAATAATATTAATACAAAAATATGTTTTATTCATAAGTGTAATCATAATAAGGGCCGATTTTTTAATCGTCCGATAAAGTCATCAGTCGAATAAATTACAACTTGACTAAATGCAAAAGTGAAACAGTTCAACTGTTTTATTCATTCAACTGTCATTTTTAATTTTCTCATCTTGTTGTTTATTCTATATGAATAACTTTTATCTGATGATTGAAAAACTTGTCCTTAACCAACTAGAAATACATCTAATATTGCTTTCAATGACTTACGATCAAATAATTTCAACACTGAATAAAAATGTACATTGTACATATAGCCTTATTATTCTCAAGAAAGCATTGACATGATAAAATTATTAATTTGAAAGGGCGCGTAAAATTAAATGGAATGACATCATGCTTCGTATTTATCCTAAGAAGTCAGAATAACAACACGAATCAAACTTTTTATTTAACTAATCTTTCTACTGTACAATTTTGGCTTAGCACGGTTTGTGCATCTGGCTAGAGTCACATTGTGGATAAATTTTTAAATTATTTATATTTCGAATTACAACATTTTTGTGTAATATTTCTATTATTTTGGACATTAACATTATATTGGAAGTGCGCTTGGAGGGAACTTTAATAGTCTTGTAATAAACCTAAGAACAAAATAATGGCATAACTACAATTTGGTGGATCTTGGAAGATAATCGGAGGGGGTACTGTTGAGTAACACGGTTAGCACCCAAAAATGAAGACCAATCTGAAAATAAATAAAATTAAAGCCGTTAAGCTCCTTAAAGGTGATGTCAAAATTCAACCGATGGTGTATGAAGTGAATAAAAAGTAAGGTATAGAAACCGGCTCTTAATAGCTTAGTTTTTATGCGTGTTCCTCTGTCCACTTTGAGTGTCGTTTTTTAATGCCTAACTCTTTTATATTCTTTGTTTTTATTACTGCTGGTATTATATTTAGTATAATAAAAATTAAAATTAGTATATTGATTTCAAAAAGGAATTTTACAGATTACTCATTGCAAGTTGTTAGGTTCTGTTAGATTCTGGGAGGCATGTCGGGCAGATAAAGATATAATGAAATAAATATTCAATTTATATGACTGTCTTTAATTTACTATGTTTTATAAAATAAGAGAAAGATAAAAATCATACCATATAAATGATAATGAGTATCCTGAAAAATGGATACCGTTTGAACATCACTCCTATCCTCATAGAAAGTGTTGATAATGCAGAATCTTGAATGTGATTGCGCGATCTCGTGCGACATTCGGTGTCTTGCAGGTGCACCACGCTGTGGTTTCCACGTACTTGAGTTATATCAGTTTTATATCTAGACTGAAATAATAATAAATATTATTGTAAGAATATTTTGAAGCTAACAAGAAAAGCGCTTTTATGGCTTTGAAAAGAACTAATAATGTTCATCATCTCTATGGAACCCTTCATTGTGCATGGACTGGCAGAAAATTATCCTTACGATAGTTAGGCAGTCCGTGGACACACCATTGTCCATCAATCTGCTGACTATGCAACTATCAGTCATCGTGTCAGCAAATTATTAGCATCAAATTATAGTAGTGTTAATATAATTTTAATTGTATAAGACTAACTGGTACAATAAAATAGTCTTAATAATTTGTTTTTTAAGACTTCTCTGCGCCACCCTACTTATCTCGATCCACATGTTAGCAATTGCCTAGAAGCGTTTGCAAAACTATCTCTATTACAGCAACATTAATAAAACACAGTAATTTCATTGATGAAAACACTATCGGGAATCGAAACCGGAACTTCAGTCCATTAATAATTCTGTACATTAGAAATAATTGTCGTACAGATGCTTACAAAGTATTCAATAGTATATTGACGATTGTCAACAACACATCGTCCCGAAATATTTTGGACCATAACTTAAACACTTAGCGCAAAATAAAGTTTCAATGGTATTGGACCGTAATAAGGAAAAAAACCGAATAAAAATATTATGTTAATAGTCTGTAAATCTAAATGTAAATGTAGTCTGGATCAAACTGCAGACGGTGTGCAAATTTGATTAAAATTGGTTAAGTAGCTTAGGAGTCCATCGCGAATAAACAACGTGACACATAATTTATATATTAATATATATTTTAATCAGCCGATTCGACTTCTGGCTTCTCTTTCGGATTTAAACATAAATGATGATGATGATGATGATGTCTCAATACATTTTGCCTTATTAGGCGTGCAATTTTCAGATCTTATATCTAAATCTAAATTGAAGTAACTACATTACAATTATTGAAATAATTAAATAAATTAGATTATATTAAATGTCAAGCAAATCATGAAATAAATAATATATAGTAATCATTAAAATTTGTCACTTATATAATCTTCGATTTTATAGTATATAGCATTTCATTACCAAAAATTTCTTTAGGTGTCCCTTAAATAATAATATGGATTTTTGCTTCTTTATACTGGCAGTTAATTTATTGTGTAATACTGGTGCCATACATAACACACTTCTTTGCATTAGTGTTGTTTTACTACTATGAATACAAAGCCTGTCACATGTAATAAAACTTCGCCTGTACACTCACCTCTAATTTCTCTAACTGTATCCTCAACATATTATTATCGGCCAATAAAGAATCAATCCTCCCTTGTCTCTGGATCAATGTATTTGTCAAATAGTTGATCTTATCATTGTCTATGGAATCTTGTACGTCATAATCAGCGACATTTAACGCACTCGTGTCAGTACTCTTTATTGACGATGACGATTCACGCAAGTTGTTTAATTCGTGTTCTTTGTCACGTAAAGCTAGACGTAGGCTGGCTATAGTTTGGCCTGTCTCTAGTTGAAATGCTTTTAATTCCTGTAATGGATGATTGTTATTAGATCGGAAAATAGTCATTTTTATGAAAAGAATATCGTTTTAGGTATTTACAACAGGGCTGTTAAAAACATCTAAATTTGCTAGGTCAAATGACTTTTTGCAAAATTTGAAAGTTAAACAATTTCATGTACATTAGGGTGGCCGTTAAAAATTAAATTTCTTGCGGCGCCCCCTAAAAACCTTCCTTTTAATGAAAAAACACTGGGAATTTTTTTATAATTTTTTCAAGTCAAAACAATACGTGCCTCAAGATGATTCAAGTTAAAACTAAAATCACGAAGAATTTTAAACTTTTTCTGAAACTGTAATTTGAAATTCATCACTGAGAATGATAATACGAAAGGCTTTTCATTGTAAAACTTTTCCAATCTTAAAATAATTATCACTTCATACTTAATAAGAAGTTTCCTGAAAAACATGATATTACCAAAAATTATCTTGAATCGTCTTGAGGCACGTGTTGTCTTAACTTGAAAAAAATATTTTAAAAAAATCCCAGTGTTTTTTCATTAAAGGAAGCTTTTTAGGGGGCGCCGCAAGAAATTTAATTTTTAACGACCACCATAATATACATAACTGTAATTTTCAAATTTGTCGTATCGTATTTTGGCCTATGAATAACTTTTAGTAGTTTATTGAAAAATTGAGTTTTAGTATAATAAAAACATGCCTTTGAAATCGCATAACACTGTGCCTCTGCCTTATTCCTGGCGGCCCTTTCATCTTTCAAAGCCTCCCTTAAAGCGGTGACGACTCTCTCAGCCGTGTCATGCTTCGTTTCTAACTGATCAACATAATGCTTCATTTCACTGCACTCGTTTTGAACACGCGATATCGCTTCCGCTAACTCGTCTCGTTCTTCTCTATACAAGAAAACAGCTTTTAGGTTTGGATAACTATAGTAGAATTATTTTCTCCGTGCAGTTTGGGTCATAAATCTCACTCGGCCTCAGCCCGGCTAGGGCGGTGAGCATGTTGCGCGGCACAACGCCATTAACGATAAAAACTCATTCTTATCAAAGAAAGATTATCATTCTTGTAAAAATCAATATTATCTTTTTTGCTGTTAATTTTAAACTTAGATATAAGTATTTATATTTATTTTTAATATAACTTGTTACATTCTAAACTTTTGTACTTATAGTTTTTTAATACATAGATACCTAATTAATAATTTATTTTAAATCATTACTATTCTTATTTTAATAAATACGTTGTTTTATCTATTTTTTTCTTTCATTTATATCACTTACCCACAACATGACAAAACTAAATACACTATCGATAACGCTTATCGGCAACAATAATGTGCATCACTATGCCTGCCCATAAGGCCCGTGAGTGGAAGAGAGAGCGAAATACTCGCTTCACTGCCCGATTATTTATGACCCAAACTGCACGGAAAAATAATTCTACTATAGTTGAAGAATAACCCAATTCACAGAATTTTATTTTTCGCCATTATTTGTTTACATAAAACATATAAGATTTATTTTGTCACTTCTATATTTATATAAAGCTGCAAGACTAACCAGTGAAATATAATTTACTACATAAATATTGCATCCTTTTGAAAGCTGAAATTCAATTATTTTTTATATATTTAAGTTTTTGGGCTGAGCTTTATCAAATCCATCAACCATTCAGAGCATTGAAGTTATTACAATGGTGGCAGTTGATATAGACAAAAAAGTTATGGAGAAAGAAGAACACCTTGAGGAACCCTTTCACCTACCTAATTTCTATGTTCATTTCGATTGAATTTTTTAACTACATAGAAAGCTGTAAAATAACAAATTCAATGTTTAAGTAGTAAAACACGTGTTAATGGTGTTTTTATATCAATCAAAACTGATTAAAACCTAATAATATATTAACTATATATTTTTTTCAAATAATCCATACCTTAAACTTTCTAGCTGTTCCATTAACACCTTGGTATCTTCTGTAAAGTTCATACCATTTTGAAGAGATTTTATTTCATTATCTTTAGAATGTAACATACTTTTCACTCTTAATTTGTAAGTCTCCCAGTCTTTCTCTAATCTTTTGCATTCACCCGTAGATTTGTCTAAAGCATTTTGCAGTTCACTGATGTTTGATTGTGCATGTCGCAACTCTGTTTCCAAACGTTTTTGGTTTGTTTCTTTTTCTTTAATACTGTCTGAATATTCATTCAGTCTAAAAATTATTGTAAAATTGTTATCTATTACATTATAGATCTGTGTCAACTATACAATGAACGAAACAAAAAATTAAAAGCAGGTTTTTGTTTTGTAAAATTCTCCATTTAATACAGTAACAGATAGTTCAGTTAACTTGAACAAATTTGTAAGCTATAATCTCACCACTTATGGAATTTATGAAAGTCATTTAACAACAATCATAATTCTTTAAGATCTAATTAATTACGTCCCAGATAATGTATATATATGAAGCGATTATTATAACCCTCAGTTGTCATGTATGGTAGCCATCCCTAATTTTGAGTTGATTACAGTTTTACTACACCTGTGTCTAGCACCATAAAAATCCCATCTTCATGTCAAGATTCAACCATACTAAGTAGTTTCTGATATTCACATATGAAAACACAGAGAAAAGAATGGTTATGATGAAACAATATGGGTCAATTTTATCAAAATGGTTACAGAGTCCGAAAACTTACTTCTCTTCCAAATCCTTGTTGCGGTCCCTCAAGAGTGAAACTTCAATTTCCAAACCTTGATTTAAGTCTTTATACTTGGTTATTTCTACCATAGTTATTTCATTAATGCGCTGTTTCAATTGTTTCATTTGTGTTGTTAATGATTTGTTTTCTTCATTTGCTGTATTATTCAATATTTCGGCATTTTGCAGTTTCATGTGAGTTTTGCTGAGTTCTGTAATTAACAAATAATATAACATTGCGAGAGAGTATTTTAAAACAAACATCTTTAGTAATCTTAAACTATCTTAGACTAGTTTTGTCTGTGCAGGAGCATAGAAAAGATACAATTTCCTGCGGCCAGGCGTCATTGTTGTAAGAGACGACAAAACAACCCACAGCCAGGTGGCAGGGTATTTGCCCGTCTGGATGTCTACTACCCTTGGTCTAGGCTACGCCACTTTCCATCAGCTGGGCCATCTGCCTGTCTGCTGAACTCATTCAATAAAAAAAAGTTTCACAAATAAGATCTGCAGTTATTCCTTTTTTATATCTGCAATTGGACATGTGAGACATTTTACAATAAATTTCACATATGTAACATCTGTGAGAACTTGTTGAATGAATTCTGAGACTTCTTTGAAATAATAAATTGGAGATAATCTTATTATGATTTTCTAATGCTATCTGATTTGATCTAAGAGTACATGTATGATTAAAAACAGTACCACATTGATAAAAATTTAATGCTGGATTGTAAATAACAATTATACTTAAAAATGACTTGTCATACCATCAGTCTGGTCAATAGTAAAAATATATTTCAGAATTTATTCGCAACTCTGTTTTACTGTTCAATTTTCATTCTAAGTATTCTTCTTTTAGGATTAAGCAGAAGAAAGAGAACTGTTAATAACAATTTCCAAATTCCAATAACAATTTCTAAAAGCTATATAAAATCTAAAAACACAATAAGACAGCACTTACTTTTTATTATTTATTATAAAAATGATAGATGAAATATATGATATTAAAAAATTAAATATAAAAAGTAGAAAATGTCTAGACTACCTTGAGTACAAACTACTTCAACTAACTCATTACCATCCTCAGTTTTCCGCAAACGGTCAAGCAGATCTGCCACTTCCCTGTTCATAACATTCAGTTCATTCTTCAACATTGCATTTTCAACTTCTAAATTTTGCAATTTGTATGCCCAGTTTTCATTATTAATTATTTCTAAATCCATTGGTAGGCTGTATCCTGAAATAATTAAATTAAATTCATCCTTATATCTGTATGTATATGTCGGATTCACTCCCGCCGGGAGCACATGACACTCTGAGTATAATACAATAATAATCTGAAGTTTTATAATCAAAGTTTATTACACTAGAATTATTACAATTACAATATTAAATACAGCACAATAATACACAGAAACATTAGGACAACTCCAAGAGTCGTCTCCACGCTTCTCTGGATGTTAGTAGCATTCTGCCCTCAAAGAATACTACGATTATCAAACAGTAATTATAGACTTCAATATACTGCGGGCCTCTGGTACAACAGAGCTTCTGCTCCATCCAACCCATGAACGTAGAATGACGGTTGTACACCATCGGTTCTAGACTTGGTTGTAGACTCATAGACTATCAGTTTAAGACTGCCCCTCCTCTGTCCGAACACCGCATATTCATAACGTCCTTGTAGCACACTGCAGTGACAATATCCGGTAATGCTGTGGCACCACTTTAGTTTCACTTCCTTCATATAACCAGCTTCCGCCATGCATATAATTTCCAACTTCCGGTTACTCCTTTTCCGATATCCCTTAGCTTGATAATAAATGCTTCTACATTGACATCCGGTTATACGACTTCTGATTACATTTGACTACTTCTGTTATATGGTTACTTTATAATAACAAATATGATTCCGACATATATATATATTAGGCTGATCCAAAAAAAAATTTTTTTTCAAAACAGGCTCAAAAGTTTCTTTTGGGTGTATATAAATTTCTGTGAAAAGATGAGCCCTTAATATTAATATTGTCCTCATCGCATTTTTTAATTTGCATAAGAATAACACAGGGAATTTTTTTTTGCTTCTGATTTTTGTACGTTCAAATGAATTCAATTGAATGATAAATCGCTGTTCCAATCTTAATTTTTTGATTTGTCGATTTTTGATTTTCGGCTACAGTCCGACTCACGCCTTCAACACGAACGCACGCACGACATACGTGCTCGTGTACAAACGCTAGTTTTCGCGCTCGCTGCTTGCCTTCAAATAAATCCTTTTGAACTGTATTATATTTGACAAAAAAATTGATCCTTATTTTGACACTGAAACCAACAGCTTCGGTGTAATTTATAAAATTCGATCAAATTTTTGAACTATTGAACTTTGATCTTAAATAACTTTTAAACGCGTGGACAAATAAAAAAAATGTTATCAGACCTTTTTTGTAGAACATTCAATTCTCTATAAAGATTGGAACAGTGATTTATCAGTCAACCAGTCTTTGAACGGTACAAAAATCAGAAGCAAAAAAAAATTTCCTGTGTTATTCTTATGCGAATTAAAAAAATGCGATGAGGACAATATTAATATTAAGGGCTCATCTTTTTACATAAATTTTTTTACACCCAAAAGAAACTTTTGAGCCAGTTTTGAGAAAAAAATTTTTTTTTGGATCACCCTAATATATATATTTACATATTGACTCATAGCTACTTCTTTAAGGACATGCAACAAGAGCTTCAGTTCACATCAAGACTCAATAATGAATACTACTCTCTGCCATCTGAAGTATTACTTAACCTCTAACTCTCACTGCTACATAACAATATGCATATTAGGTCTCTGACAAAACACTGGCTTGGTGTTGTAAGGAACAGTTTCAAGATAAACTATGGCATAATTGTGTCATCATCATCATCAACAACATCTAAGTGTTAAATCCCAGTTACATTCAGACCATTTGCTTCAAAACTCAAGGTATGCTCTCCTATTTTTTTTCTCCTCTTTCCATAGTGTGCAGCTTGCAAAATATAAGTTAAGGGAATGTGCAAGTATACCTATTTTTAAGGAGAACCTTTAACTGCAACCAGACTTATTACTAGGATATTTATATTTTGGCAAGTTTGTTAAATATGATTAGTTTAATGATTAAACAGTTTTATACTTACTTCTCTGCCGCAATCCATATTCATTCACTTCAAATTCTGTGTCAATATCACCTACTAATGTGTTAGGACAATTATTCAAGGAATACTGAGGATTTGATTTTCTTGTCGGCGATCTCCTTGGTCTAACCACTCCATTCTTGTTTTGGAGACTATCTTAATCTGTGACCGTGATGGTTGTGTAGGAGAAGTTTTTCTGCTTGGTATTAAATTGTTTCTAGTATCTAATATTGGTGTTATTTTCTTCAAATTTCGAGGTATTGGACGTTTTTTCGACAACACTGGCTCTGGATGAAGTGCATAATCATTGTGATCATATTTTCTTGATTTTAAGACATTGTGGTTACGTAGAGCCACCCCAGTCTGTTCGTCTAAATTGTTCAGGAGGCTTTCGGCCTTTCCTGCAAGGTCCGCGAACCACGCCATTTAACATAATTTTTTTATGCCTATAAAATAAATTAATAAATAACAACTTATTCACTACCAAAATACTATTCTAGAACTTAATATAAACATATAGATTTGATATAATTTAAACATCAACTGGCTGGTAGGCCTAAACGACCGAGACATTATATTAACTTATTGGTATAGTATCCTCTAACTTCAGAAAGCAGTATTCTTTTAGAATTAAGTACCAGTTGGGAGAGAAAGCAAAAACACGAATACTCCTAAACAAACTGTCAAGATCATAATTCACAGGTTTGTCTAAACGTAACAACATTGTATAAACCTAAATCTTAACGTGTTAAAGGACAGGTACAACAAAAACTGCAATATACAGTAGAAACCATAATCCCGTGATTAGAGAATTAATTAAATTTGGGATTTGGGGGAGTATAATACAACGCGATACGTAAATAAATAGAATAAGTGCTTATGTCATAAACCACGAACTTAGCGAATAGAAGAAATGATAGTTAAACTAAAACTTTCTGATTAAGTACCCTTTATCTATAACCTGAACTAGTAAACATAAAATTTATAATATCATAATAGTATTAATAAATCGTTTACAGGTGGATATTTTGCAACTGTTTAACAAAAAACAAACGTAATTACGAACCATTTATGAAAAAACCGCAGTCAACATTCATCAACTAAATCTTAATTAGAATTTATACATTTCCGACACGTAAACACCAAGACCTAATAGGATCCAAAATGTTATTTTTTCCGAGACTACTCATTAACAATCAAATGACAGAAATTATTGGTCAGCTGAACAGGAACTCAGCTGTCACAACAATAATCATAGACAATATACTTTATATAAAATGTCTGCCTGTCTAAAATAAATATCAAATTAGCATTACCCATCCCGATAGACAGCGCTACAATCCATAATTCTATAAATTCTACTAGATAGTACTTATAAGTTACAATTATAAGATAATATTGATCGAAATCTAAATTGGAATAAAAAGAAAGACAATAAAAAAATCTATATAAAAGTCTAAAAAATAACTTTATGTATAAGTGTGTGAGATTAACCAAATATAACCATTGCTTTTCGTTTATGCTCTTAACATCTCGTCAGTGCGATTTAATTATAAATAAATCGGCCGACAAACATATCCATTGTATATCCTCAAGTTAAGCAAGTTACGCTTGTGTTATGGATAAGACACAATGACTATCCTGGGGAGTGGGGCCAATGCCAAATACCCTGATAGTAAATAACAGAAAGTTCGTTTTCAAAATTTACTCAGTATTGTTCAACGATATAACACCAGCGCCAACTAGAGTGAAGTTAAGTGCACTAAATGGAAACTACTAACAGTTTTTAATTGTCTGTCCCTCTTCATAATAACGCTAGTAGCCATACATGTTCTATTTTTGATTATGTAGATGAAATTCACTGGGTTATAATAATTGCAACCTTTGGTGTTACAAATGTCCATAGGCGATGGTAACCGCTTTCCATCAAGAGGGCCGTATGCCTGTCTGCTGAACTCCTGCAATAAGAAAAATAAAAAAATTGCTAAAAGGCTTGGATGGCTCCAAGTGCTGGCGCACCAGCGAGAAATTGTCACATTATCAGTTGGTAACCGTCACTGGTACAGATTATACAAAATATTTCTTTGTATAATCTGTGCCTGTGTGTTCTTATTGTGTAAATAAAAAATATTTTGGTGATTTTGGTAATTTTGGGATTTTGGTAATTTTGGGATTTTGGTGATTTTGGGATTTTGGTGATTTTGGTGATTTATGTAGCTTACATTTACGGGGATAGATAAATAAAACTACAATGAATTGAAATAGAGGATAAAAGTTTGTATGAGACTAATCATTCCTCAATTTTATAGATATAAAAATTCTTCATCTTTAAAAAATGCGATAGTAACTCAATACATCTGTTAAGCTTTCACGGAAAAACTAATAGGAATACTGGATCGGTTGTGCTGTAATTTTATTCAAATGTAGTTGTAATGCCGAAAATAGATATAAATACTTTTCATGTCGGGAGATCTCGAATGTTATATAAAAGTTCCAAAGTTCTCCAAAGTCGTAAGGCGTGCGTCCCCGTTTACATACATGGTAAATGCTGAATAAATAAGTTAAAAAGGATAAGATATTGAAGTGATAACTTCCTAGGGCAGGGTAAACCACTTCGTTACGTAACGCATTACGGTGCCAGTCTGTCTGGCTTCCCTTTCTCTTACGCAAGTTATCACTTCTGTTGGGCATCCCGAGACCAACCCTTTTTTTTATAATAAAATAAATTTAAACAAAATCCATTTACCATTAGTTTTTAAAATTCAAAAGTTAAGAGTCCATAGCCAAATAACAAAAATGACGGTTTTTTATTGCTGCTTTCTTGCCCTTCCTACTTTGTTTTATCATACCCAAAAATATTACAAAAATATTTATTCTTCATCCAATGAATATAATAATTTTAATAAAGATAAAATAAATTATTTTGTTTTTAAAGAAACAAAGATGCTACAATATTGTAGATTAGGGATTCTAAGAACTATTTTCGTTTTGATTTTGGTAATTTACAAATTTCAGCAGATTTTCTATTTTAAATGGTCACCCTTTCAATCAATCATCAATGTAATTTTGATGAATGATGAATTTTGTTTAAGTTGATAAAAAGTGGAACAATAATGTTTCTTTTTATTTTAGATTTTAAGTGACCAGTTTATAAATCGTAAACATGGATTTTGAAAGTCCTGACGTGGAAAAGGATTTTCCAGGACTTTATGCTTCAGAAAGTGGACGGAAAAGTAATGAAAGCGACTGTACGTAACTGTTTCACTTAGCATTTTAACTATGCTTATCTATACTAATATTATAAAGCTGAAGAGTTTGTTTGTTTAAACGCGCTAATCTCAGGAACCGCTGGTGAAAAATTCTTTCAGTGTTGGATAGCACATTTATCGAAGAAGGCTATAGGCTATTATATTTTCAATAAAATTAGGGATCCTTACTCAAAGTCCAATAATGTATCCCAAGGTGTAAAAAATGACTCGAAAAATCCTTGCACGGCGTGCGCTGCGAAAACTATTGATTATAGAACAAAACTAAGTACTACAACTTTACAGAACATATAATTGTTTACAAAAAATATCGCATAACCATATGTCTAACTATTGTAGTTATCTCACAATAAGTGTTTTTTTTTTTTTTTTAATAATTAAAATGCCGTCGCTTGAAAAAATCTTTATTTTGTACCTTGGTATTAATCCTTACCCAAAAAATTACTCCATATTCAAGACAAATTCAATACCTTTCTAGAACTTTTTGAATCATTCAATTCGGACATTTCATTCAAAAGATATCGCATATTTAAAATGTAAGTATTAGTGTTGTAACCTAATAAGTATTGCATGCACATGTATGATGTGGTGGGAAGTCATGAGGGGTGGTACCAGGAGATGGACATAGGATACTTTTTATCCTGTTGGAAACTGTAGGTGGCCTGAGATTGGGTACTAAAGAATTTGTTTTTGTGTGTTTGAGTGGGTCCCCGCATGGTTTAAATCCACAATTGGAACAGGTAGGAGGCGCTGGGATCAGCTCCTAGAGTTTTTTTTCATAGCAGGACAACATCTACCGGGGCCGCTAGTATTAAATAATGCGGGAGTGAGTATATTTGGAATTGTTGTTTAGTGATCTTTCAAGAAATCTACCTACATTAGCTGTATAGTAGGTTCTTTGGCTGCTACTCAGATATCCAGTACACATATTTAAAGTAGTACAGTAGTACAGGGGAAGGTATACTGGCCCTTTCTGCAACCCCTATGGTCTGGAGTTCATGAAATATAAATTTTTAGTAAAAAACCTCACCCTTTTTTTAGTAATATTATTGTGATAGCTGTTGAAGGTCGTGACTAGAACAGTGATTTAGGTTATCTTCATACCAAGGCACACAAGCTGAGCGAGCCAAGTGAGTGTAAAGCAAGTAAACAGTTTCAATACCTTAATGGTCTGGTAGGAAAAATTTGTTTTTGTTATCTATCAATTTAGACGACAACAAGCAACATGCTTGTTTAAAAATTTATTTATTTAATAAATTAATATTTCAAGAACTCTGGACCACAGAGTTGTAGTAGGGTAAATATGCCCCCAACCCCACTCTACCACCCCATTACTAAAATTTGTGTCTCAAACATCTAAAGATTGACAATTAAAAGTTGCTGTAAGATTTAGCTTAGATATAATTAATAAGTGTTGTTTTTCCTTAGTTAGTGATGGTGGCGAGCATGGGAAAACTAGTAAGAAAGACTTGTTAGGTCGTCGAAAAGAGAAAAAAGAAAAGAAAGATAGAGGATATGCTGCACTAGAAGGAGAAAGTTCACCGGAAGAGGACACAGACACAAAGTCAGGTTCTTTTTGTTTTATAATTCATAAACATGTAATATTATCATCATTTGGCTTGTCTTATGTGATTTATTAATTGGAAATGAGTTTTTCAAATGATTGAAAAGTGCATTTTAATATCCATATGTAAAGAACGAAAGAAGTTAATTTGAAGAAATTGTGACTATTTATGTGATTAAAAAAGCATATTTTGAGAATTTGTATGATGCATTTACAGTAAACAAAGTTTGCACTCTACTTTTTAATGTGCCAGAATTATATTCGACCCAATACTGATTTTCAGTGCAAACCTTTAACAGTGATACTAAAACAAACCAAAAAATTAATATTTACAACAATTCCACTTAAAACACATCATAACAAGTAATTGGCTTCAATAATAATAGTTCTGTTAAAGTTTACAGGCTTGATATTTGATTATGATCTCCCTGACTTATCTATTAATGAATAATTACATAAATATTGTTATGAGTTGCAAAACTCGAATTAAAATCGTTAGAATTATTATAGAATTTATTAGAACTATACAAATAGGTATAACACAGGTACAAATATAACTGAACACATCCATTCCAAAAGTAATGCACGATTCAATAACACGCGCAAAGTCCGTCACTAAATAGATTACCGAATGTACACAAGTCTTGCTTCAATTGTGGTTTCGCTAGACTGCCTCATCTCTCAATTAGGGCATTGCTTTATACTGTACAAATACAATATGTCTGCTTGGCCGCGTGGACTGAATTTCCCAGAACCACACCTGGCTAATGACTACCATAAAGATTACAATACACAATGAGTTGTTTTTCTAATCACAAATTTTAAATAGAAAATAAACAAAAGAAGTCCAAATGCTGAGACGGTAATAAAATGTCTACAGGTATGCAGGTGTGAATTTGTCTTTTGTCTGTATTCAGGTCGTAACAATATTATAAAATCTTAAAAACGTGTTTATTACATTGAAGATTTAAAAGAGAACAAGTGGCATAGACTATGAAATTTTTATTTTTATTCTTGTATTTTGTTTATTTGTTGGGATTCATGTAAAAACTACTGGGCCAATTTAATGCGGTTTCTCTGATTGACAACAAATTCTTAGACTTAAAATCTGTGCTACTTTTTAAGCTGGGAATCCAGTGGGAATTTTTCTGAAATTATTAATGGCCAGATTGAGTAGTGTAGATAATTTCAAAAAAAATCTCCAATATATAGACGAAACTATGTCCTCTGAATGGAATGCTTTCATAAGTCTTTAATTGAAGCTTTTGTCAGAAGTCCCTCGAAATCAAAGAAGACAAAGTCATTCAAATTCCCATCTAAAAGCAAAGAGAAAAGGGAAAAGTCACGTGACAAGGAAAAAGTTTTAGAGGAAACTGTAAAGCATAAGGAGTTAAATGAAAAGGAAAAGAAGAAGGAACGAGAAAGAGAAAAGGAAAGGGAGCGGGAGAAGAAGGAGAAAGAAAAACGAGACAAACTCAGAGAAAAAGATAAAGTAAGTTTATTAAGATTTATAATAGTCAATTCTTAAATAATTTTAATGAGATGACATGATGTAGCAAAAGCTATGCCATGGAAATATTTTATAACCTACTAGCTGACCCGGTGAACTTCGTACCGCCATATTTTCTGAATTCCTGAAAGACTGTTTCATGACACAAAAACAAAATCACCATAATCGGTCCAGGTCCATGCCGGCTCCAATTGTGAATCTAAAGCATCCCGGGACCCACTCAAACACACAAACATGTCATCAAAATCGGTAAAGTCGTTCTCAAGTTATGCGCTCACCAACACATTTTGCGATTCATTTTTATATATAAGATTCTATATATAAAAGTATTTATTTTATTAGTCAGGGTCAGGATACAAGCAATTATATTATCAAGTTTCATTAAAATTCTAATAGTAAATCCTAGTTATATTTTTTTCTCAGGTCTTTGCTTAACTCTTGAGTTTTACTACAGCCAACGTGAACCATTCATGTTTTGGTTTTATTTTATGGTTATTTAGTAGTTATGTAAATGTTTTGACAAAAACGAGAGCATCATAAAATTGACTAGTCATCTCTTTGTATATACCAAATCATTTATTTAAGAAACTACGGGGGATGTATGTATTACATTTTTGTAGGAAAGTCTATTACGTAGATACACACACGACACGCGGACATCATACATGTAATCGGAAGATGATTAACATTTTAGTGAAAATTTTGAATAATAATAATAAATAGATCTCAAAAAAATTGCGTAAATTAGTTTGAACAACATTTGTTGGATACAATTTAAGATTTCAATGCGGTTTTCGCTGATCGTCAATAAATTCTTAGGGCCGCTTGCATAAGGTTGCTTAAATTTATTTAAGAAACACAAAACGTATTTAACACCTTTAAATACAATTAGCGCCTGCACAACGCAAATTTTCCACTAAACATGTTTAAAGAACTGTCAATACGTTTTGTGTAAAACGTATTTAGGCAGTTTGATTGATTGATTACGATTAACTAATTTTATTTAAAGGCGATCGTTATACAAGCGGCCCTTAGACTTCTAGAAAATCTGCGTTACTTTTTATCATGGGAATTTTCCTGGGAATCATTAATGGCCAGATTTAAAAAAATCGAATTCCAATGTGATTTATTCACTGGCGATAGTAAATTTTAGGTAATAAAACGTGTGTTATTATTTTTTATCCCGGAAATCTTTGTTGAATATTTTTAAGGGGTATTCTGGTTTAGAAGCCCGAATTTAGGTGTTTTTTCAGCCGCGATAATAAATACAACAAATATTTTTACTATCCATTTTTTTAAAAGTTTTACTGATATTTAAATAGTACAAAACATTAATATTTTTTTTTAAAATATTAAAAACTGCAGACTGGCAAAGTGAGGACTCATTAAAATGGCACATCCTGGTGTGCAGGATATCAATCCTTCTAGTGACCTGGAATGGATAACAATTAATAGTCCTTAAAGGGAAGGATTTAGTTATGTACTATTAAAGTATCAATAAAAAACTTATAAAAATATGGATATTAGAAAAAAAACAACAAATATTTCTACTAGAAATATTTATTGTTTTTATAACACGACCGAAAAAAACACCTTAAATTCGGGCTTCAAAACCAGAATACCTCCATAAGATAAGCTCCGTAGCCAATAACAACAACAAAAACCCAGGACGTTCGTAACTTCTACGGAACCGTCAGTGTGGGTAGACCAATACGCGCCTTTACAACTTTCATGTATAGGTCGTTAACATCCTTATCAACAGCACAATACGAATCAATAATTTACACAGCCTGTATATGGTTTTGGTAAATTATTTGTTATCCGTACCGAAAACTGGGTCAATATTTTTATAGATTCATATTTTGCAGTAACTATTGCATTTTACGAGATAGGAATAGAACTACATACAATGATACAATACGCTCTTTATCAGTCTATGCAGACTGAAGGGTTCCTTGGTGATGATAAAGGCCTAAAGATTGTGTCGTTTAGTTGGGAGACCCTAAAACATTTTATAAAAATACCGAAAAACTATTCAAAGAAGAATAGATTCACGTTGAATATACTCTATCTCATCGATCTTCTTTATAATTTTCTATTCCAATAGTAAGAGGAAGCACATTCTTAAATACGAACCGAATATCTCGCCACCTATTGATTTAAATAAAAAGCAACTAAGAAACATCGCTATCACTTTGGTCGACCTGTCTATTCTAATAAATATTGAAGAATCTTTCATACTGAAGACGCTTAGAAAATTAAGTTAAAAAGATTATTTTTAAGGTGACGTTTAACCGCATAAAAGTACTACTCGTAAGCGCGTGACTTGTTTCGTTATGAATATCAATATGAAAACAGAATTAAACCCAATACGGTAGTAGCAAAAGATACCTTAAATTTCTACAATAAGAGTAATTTTACTATGACGCCACGTAATACTTGAACTGTTGAGTACTAGACCAATAAAAACTGCTTAGACTATTGTCACACTAACCTTGTAATTGCATTATCACAAAGTTTCGTTTTAACTCGACCTAATACTATTGTGGAAGCATACTCCGAAAAACTCAACGTTGTCTATATCATTAAACATAACCTAGCACTCCCAGAGGTCCAGAATGTTGTCAAAATTAAATTGACCAGTAATTTCCGCTTCACATACATATACATGTATGTAATATTTGCAACTGCTAATTCCTAATTTCTGCAAAATTTTGATTTGACTGTTAGCATTACTTAAAAGTAAAATTTTAATTACTTTAATAAATTATACTTTCGTTATAGTATAAAAGCTAAATTTTATATTATGTGACTTGGGGACCCATAAAAAGATGTTACTTCAATAGCCGGATGGTTTTAATGGTTTTTACATCTTACCAGACACATTGAAAGTCTTAAAAGAAAACGTTTTGCTACTTATTACTATTAAACAGGGAAACCACGTTGCGAACGGTGTGCGGTCCGAAGAATAGGAAGTACATTTAAATTTGAACTTGTATGTATGACCCTCAAAAAGTATTCAACTGTTCTCCAGTGGAACTTATTTTTTGAATAAAAACTTGAATTCGAAGATCCCTCCATGGGGTTTTCTTCCGTGTGTGTACTTCCAGTAAAATGGTCGGTGCCTCTCCGCTTATTGGGAGGCAGGTCGAGCGGCGCCTGTCAGGGTCGCGGCGTTAAATAACATTCTATCCTAATTCTTATGTCCCTTCTCTATCTGGGTGGTGACTACGCCAAATGCGTTATGTTTATAGCATTAGAAATAACGACGTTAATGATTAGCTGTATTAGTGTATACATTTGTTATCTGTCAAGTTTAACGTCATTAACAATTAATAACAATGTCGCATTAAACCCATCGCTACATTCGTAGGAAACGGTCCCTAACATTAACTCCGATGAAGCAAGGAACAGTCAATTTAAATTCATTTGAAATCTGGCATATACATGATAATTAACAATCAGCTACGCAACTCCATTAGCACGCAATGAGTAGAACGAAATTTATCTTTATAGGCAGATTCAGTGCCAATTTTTACATCGCATTCGCTAGTCACTATTAAGATATACAAAATGAAAACGTTATAGCTCTACATTTTATCTAGTTTTCAAGCCATATCTGGGGCAATAGCTTAAGTTGAAACGGATACAGATCTTCACCGAATGGGAAATGCCAAGTTTTTTTTGCCATTTTGGCAAACATGATAAAGGGGATGAAAATATTACGATTATTTTTATCGCGAAAATTGAGATAGTTCTATACGGTGCAGGAATGAAGAGTCATTATTTTATAAATGGATGGAGTATTGTTTTCTAATGATGACAATTTAGACTACAGTTTAATGGTTATTTTATTATTTTCACGACAGAAATGCTGATTGCCTCCAACATCTTTACATTGTATAAAACAAGTTCGCTTTCTACGTCTTCCTGCCGGTCATATCCGCTAACTCCTCCTAAACCACGCAACGGATTTTTAAACGGTTCTCACCAGTAGTTAAATAATTTCTCTGAAGGTTTATAAACGGTATCAAAAACCTAATTGAGTTATTATGTATATAAAATACAGCTACTGTCTATGGTTTGACCGGCAGCGTAGCCGCGGGGAAAACCAATAGCAAACAAAACTAATTTTCTTACATAACCCGCCCAAATCATTACATGGTAGCTTAGAAGTTATAGCACCTGCATTGCATTTCAATGGCGCTAGGTTAGAATCCTACCCGGGTAGTATGGAATTCATGATCAGTTTTTCTGACCTAGTGCTTCTTCCATGGCTCTGACAATACGGGGAACATCGCATGGTAACCTACACATGCGCCAGCGTAACGAGTATACGAGTACTTTCGGTTCGATTGTCGGCCCATTAATGCAGCACTTTATACTCATTAGTTTCTGAAGCAATACGTTAATATTAAACATATATAAAACCATAACTTTTAAATAAAAATACTATTGAAATCCGTATAATCCGTTAAGTAGTTTCGGATGCTATTGTGGAGATAAACTAATAAGATTGAAAAAAAAAGTAAAAAATTTGATTATTCATCCATGAAAACGCACTATATTCGAGTAAATGGCGGCTCTAAGTAACTTTTGACATTTTGAAATCTCAGACACTTCGAGTTTATTGGTATAGAAAATACCCTTGCCGTCTTGGCGACGCGGTATACTCAGTATTGTCAGTAGCGGTGGGTAACCAACCGAAACTACAAAAACTTGCCATCCAGTAATGGGGTTCAACAGCCGGCTGAAATACCAGCTGAGGGCTATTTAGTTAATATTAATAGGTGAATGACTTTAACTGACAGCTTTTTTTATTGCGAAGCTGGCAAACAGGCAGATGGCCTAGTACATGATAAGCGGTTACGGTCACATATTGGCGTTTTCAACACCAATGGCGAAGTCGACGCTTTGCCAGCTTTTAGGATGGGATAGGGTGATGAGATATAAGATTGGAATAGGGAAATAGGATCGAGAAGGTTAGACGGGGTTACATAATCCTCACTCATCACACAAAACATCACTAGCTCAAAAATAACAGTTTCACGCGGATATCATGGATAATAATTCCAGCATGGCTATATCGTGGCTACGCCGTGAACTGTTAATTTTAATTTTATTTGACAACCATTAGCTAGCTGGCGAGCTGATGGACAACTTGCTGTGACTACTTTGTGAACAATTTCTTTTTAGCTTGTTTTTATAACTACTACCCATCTCTAATTGTCAGGGCGGATTACGTTAATTTTCCTACTTGAACGCTTCGTTATGCATAATTTCACTAGTACCGGCCTTGGTTTTACCGCACGGTGAACCAGTCATGCTTTATTCACTTCAGTCGTCTGTTGTTACTCGATAACGAAACATGCATCATCTACGTAACGTTTTTACAAAGGTATTGTTTTGTTTACATGCGTTGTTGTGATAACTTGTGTTTTTCTTTCGATGCGATGCGTTTCTGCAGTGTTTAGTTTGAATTTTGGGCTCAACAGAAAACTGTTTTTGTAGTGTTCGTTTTTAAATATATGTGAAATTCGAATTTCAGTATTCTGTGTTCAAGTGCGGAACAAAGTCACGGTTTGTTCAGTATTCAATGCGTATTAAAAAGTAAAATGTATTTTTTTTAATTTATATTTATTCTGTTAAAGTTGGCAAAAGAGTTACGTTAAGAATAACCAGTTAATTAATATTCTATTATAATAATTTATTTATCTACCGCCTTATTTTTAAATACCAACAAAAACATTGTAATGTAAATTTATTATGATATTAAAAACTTGTTTGTTTTTGAAGTCACAGTTGATAATCAAACCAGGAATCTGCAATATAATTCATGCACTTTTGAAATTAATCATTTTCTGATTAGCATTTCTTGCATCTTTAATAGTCTTTCGATTGTAAAGGTACGGAGTTTATAAATTATTGATATTGATTTTATAGCCAGTTGACGTGTTCTATACCTACATACATATTAGGTATTTATAGATGTGATGAAACTGTTCGTAATTTTGCTGTTATCGTGATAATGGATATAAATAAGATAAATAATCAGATCAATATGCCGCAAGTGTATCTGTTATTTATGTGGAACACTATCTGACTTTAGTACCTATAAAAGCTTCTGGGAAATTTATTGTTATAGAATCCCGTAGTCATTTTCGATAATCGCAACCCTTGTAAAACGGTCATGTCCATCCATCTATTAGTATACGTATATCAGTTACTTTTCTCAGAAACTACTGGGACTTCGTTTATTAATTAAATTTAAAAAGAGCACCTGTACCGAAAAAAGATATAATTCATTTTTCGTAAATGTTCAGGAGAGCGCGTCAGATTCCAAAAATCTTATTCAGTTCTGTTAAGTCCTAACGACATCCAACATTGAAAAATAGAATCAGAAATAAAAGTCTAGATCTTTATTACAAGCTTTTATTTAACTTGCAATAGGAACTCCTGTACTAAACAAAATAGACCCGTCGTGTTTGGGCTCGTTTTACTTGTCTTGGCTAGCACTCTGCTACTGATATTCAGGATCTCAAAATCTTGTATTTAAAAACCTTTTTAAAAAAAGCTGCAAAGATTTATAAAACTCGTACTAAATTTTTCAATTTTGGTAACAATTGATTTATTTTCATTATCGTTATTAACAAGGCACTTTGTTTAAGAAGAAACGGATTTTTTTAAAGAAGATATAAGATTAAAGAAACTTGGTTTCGACCAAAGGAACATAAGAGTGGATACGAGAAATTCACTCTACTACGTAAAGGTCGAATGTGGTGGTAGACAACGCCACGATACCCACATATTTGGTGAAGTTTTTCATAAGAGGCGGAACTAGGGCCTGGAAACCGGAGAAAATGTCCAATTCGATTTTGTTCCAACGTTAACCATTATTAAACGGTTTTTGCAACAAAATTTTGGTTAATGTTGTTTTGTTTAACAAACCTAACAGTGTGTCGAACAGTTTTCAGTGCACACCTTCAAAAAGCAGCCATGTATTACGGGGAGTTTTCAATGGCACACAAACACATTTATATTAGAAGCAGTTGTCATGCAGGAAAAGTGATTATTACGGGATAAACGGTTTAATGCAGCGTTACATAACACTCTTTTAACGTTTGCCGATTAGCGAAAACCGATTAGCGGGTAATCTTAAACCGGTTGCAAGCCTTAGTGGCAACCTTTCTCAATTTGGTGGCTCGTCTGCAAGTTTGCATATCTGCAACCATAAGAAACAAATGACAATATTTCTTGAATTTTAATGTTACTAGCTTTTTAACAGATGTTGGTTTTTAACACTTGCTTAGATTTCCAAGTGGTTGTTTCCCTAACCTTAGTACATGAAACATGGGTCAGGTTATTGAACTTTACCAAATAAATTAGTTTCGCTTGAAAATTTCGTAATTTAATAACATAATGGCGTTACTAATTGCTCTTTCAATAGGGTAGTTGACAATCACATTCATCTGAGCCGTTGTTTATTCTCTCACAAATCGCTGAAGATGTTGCTCCTAGATTTCGTGCTACCGTAGCAAGCTATGACGTGATATCTTTAACGAGTCAAATAGCGCAGTAATTATTATTTAGTTAGTTAAGTCTTACCGCCTTAGCTCATTGGAATGAACAGGCTTCATTTCATAAACGTATTGCCGTTATATACTATGGCGTGAGTGTCTGGAATCGGTCGTAGAGCGGTCCATTGTATATTTCACCATAACATAACCGTAACATTTGTATGCGTGCAGGAACGAATAAAGCATATAATTTGCTCCGGCCCGGCAGCCTGTCGAAAGAGGCGACAGAACAACCCACAGCCAGGTAGTAGGGTATTTGGTCGTCTGTGTGAATACCTCCCCTGCTCTGGACTAGAGTATGTCGCTATAACAACCTTAGTCGGTATTAGTGGCCAGGGTCCAGTCTCCCTTAAGAGAGCAGCAGCACATTTGTAGCACCTTTAGTGTTACAAATGTTCATAGGCGATGGTAATGAGCTGTCTGCCTGGTTGCTGAACTCTTCATATAAAAAGATAAAAATCAGTGAAATCAAATGTTTTTATTTATTTATTTCATAAATTAAACCTAAGTTTTTATGAAGTATTTTACAAAATAGATTGAACAAATTTCTATCGAGATCTCTCAGGCAACCGCATATTTTTTTTTTAAACGCAGTAAGTAAATTCAACTGAACTCACAAAAAAAAATAAAGTAAGATAATGCACAATGTTACCAAATCCTTATTTGTATGACACTGACCTTAAGAACTCGTTATGAGTGTGGGTAGCACACCTACTAATGTCGTGTCGGTCGCAGATTTTCAATGCTTACATGCAGGTCACCTTTATTCCATGTATACTAGAGTTTTCCGCAACTTCGTTCCTTTAGATGAAAGTATTCTTGGCTCAATTTTTCGGATGTCATAGCGAAAAGACAAAATCAAATCGTTATAAATTCGTTTTTTTAATGCGTGAGTTCCGCAGACCGGCAGACGGTCCACTTGATGAAAGCCGTTACCATCGCCTATGGACATTTGTAACACCAAAGGTGCTACTAATGTGCTGTCGCTCTCTAAAGGGAGATTCAAAGTCGTTATGGCGGCATGCTTTAGATCTGGGGTGGTAGCTATCCAGACGGGCAAATGCCTTCCACCTGCCGTTCTATCTGTTTGTATATGTATGTCATAAACATAAACTATTGCAAAATTACTAATATAGAATTGGGTTTTTGAAAAAAAAAAATATTGATTTTTTTATGTATTTTAAAACTTTATTATTAATAATATTGATATTTAATGCAAAAAACTTCAAAAAAATTTTTTCAATTATGAACAATTAAAAATCGATGAAATTTAAATAAAAATCACGTGACTATAAGCGCGCCATGATTGGTCACCATAGTTGTGACGTCATAATGTTATAGCTATTTAATAGCAGTACAGCGTTTATGGCTATTACACGTGACTAGACAATAATATTAAAAATTTATTGCTAAAATACGAATTGTTAGTTGGTTCCGATTAGCTATGTGTGATAAAGGATTTATTAAGGCAAAGTCTGATAACATTCCTGATGTTGATATATTTATGATCACCGATTTTTTAAAAATGACGTTCGGTTTAATTCTGCTAAAGTTCGAGGTGCCAAGGCATCAAGGTAAGTCTGTTAAAAAATAATATAATAAATGAAAATATTTAAGTATTTATTCTCCATTACTTAAATATAATTATTTATTTCATAAATTGTAGAGCATCGCGTGAGAGTTACGGCGACAAAGCTATAGGTTATGTTCAACTAAGTATAATATAATATAAATATATCAAATTGAATCCCAATCATTAGATAAAGATACATAAATTTATTATTAAGCACTTTAATTATCAATAAAAAAAAATTTAATGCTATGATTATAGAGGTTATGATTTGGAGTCCAGTTAAAAAAATTTATTTACTGAACTTTACTTAAATATATAATAATTATTTGATTTGTATACTTAGATAAATAATAATTAATAAAAATGGTATTAAGAAATACTTACATCGAAATGATCTTCACAACAAAAAAATCGATTTTGTTTGGGGATTATCACGGTGCACTGCTTGAAACCATTTATTTCGACGTTTGACATCTCGGGGAACATTTAAAAACGTTTTATCAGGAGTTGCCTTTGTAGTATTCGTACATAATGGTACAAAACAAGAACGATAACTTTTGAGGTTCGACATTTTTAATATAAATTTAAATATTTAATAATGACAACAAAATGAAATAGATCAAAACACTGTATTTATTATTTTTCTATCAACTGCAATGAGTGAAAACTAACATTATGCCGTCACACGCGCTCGGGTTTGTTCGGGAGTTGTCGGCGTGTCTTCGGTACTGGATTCAAAAATTAATTTTTATTTTGAAATAACTTTTGAATTATTGCAAAAAAAAATAGTTTTGTTATAAAACTAATATATAATCTTTCCATTTATCACAAAAAAAATTTTTTTTCAAAACCCAATTACGCGGAGGTCACGCCTGTAATAAAAAATCAATAATATGTCCTCCACCTTTTTAAAATTCCATTGACCATTGTAGTTTTAAAAAGGTATCATTACAACCTCGAGTGATTTAGAGACTTGTAAATAAAAACATTCGCGGACATCTTACGCTTAGGTTTAAACTAAAGCACTAACCATTTATTGTATCATTAATTAAGCAGAGTTAATTCATTAATTAATCGGATTTTAATAAGTTAGAGGACATATTATTGTTTTTTTTATTACAGGCATGACCTCCATCTAATTCTTCCTAATATTAATAATTTTGCAATAGTTTGTGTTTTTGACATACATATACTTATTTTGGAATAAGAATTAACTTAGAACTAATACAGAGGAGTAAAGAATAAAATTAACCTCGCAAATTAATCCACACACAAAATATACAAGTATGTCCAATTATAAACAGATACAATTTTATAAAAGTGTACATAAAATTCATGGCAATGGGGCTGGAAATTTAGTGTTGAGTCACACACACAACGCTAATTTCCAGTTCAGGCCTCAATCAAATCGGAATCGAACCCAAACAGAACAACAACATTATAAAAAAACTTACAGATCAATATCACTGAATTAGTTCTCATTTTTTGGGCAGCTTTATTAACGTGTGACTAAATTTTAATTGCCTTTTCAGGAGAAAGAAGAAAAAGCAAAATTCAAATTAGAGTCCAAAGAAAAACTGAAAGATGAGAAGAAGGATAAGACTAAAGACAAAGAAAAGGATAAAGTTAAGGAGAAGGACAAAGAGAAAATAAGAGACAAAGATAAAGAGAAGATAAGAGAGAAGGACAAGGACAAGAAAGAAAAGAAGCTGACCAAGGTGCCGTCTACGGTGACGTCAGGCGTGCCTTTTGAAGAAATCTTCACATTAGGAGGTAACTGTTATCAACTATTTACACTAACACCAAAACATATCTATAATATTATAAAATTCTAACAATGCCGTGTCTGTACATTGAAGCTATTTAAAAAAAACACCTGGGATACACTATTTGACGGCCTCGGTGGTTGAGGGGCTAAGCCTTTGCCGGCCTACCTTACTGCAACGCAGAGGCTCCGGGTTCGATTCATGGGTATAGTAAATTTCGGAAACGTATTTTCTCCGTTATTTACTATGGTCTGGGTGTCTGGGATCGGCCCCAGAGTGGTCTGTTGTATATTACCCATAACACAAGCGTAACTTGCTTAATTTGGGGATATACAATGTGTGGTTTATCTGCCGATTATTATTATTGTTTAAACAACGGAGAGCACAATGGAATTTTGTTTTAGATTTTATGTCTGTTTGTCTTTTGTTCGGGACTCACATAAAAACTACATGTATATATGTCTACGTTCATTTAGAAAATATGTTTCTGTAATAACTCGTATATATTATGGTCTAGAAATTATTTTCGATGTCCGGATTAGTATGGGTTTTGTCCTATTTAAAAATGTTAATGCCCAATTAATGCATTTTTGGTTTTAAATGGATGATTTAAAAAGTGATAGTAAATTTGAAATGAGCCTCAATATACAAATAAAAGTAAAAACTTCCATTCCTTTGTAAGTTGGCAAATATATTATTGATTATTTATGTATACACTTTTAAATAAATAATTATAACAGCGTAAACATTTTACCACGTGACAAAGTTTGATAATGAGAACGCCATTATCTGCTGAAATAAACAGGTTTTCAAGGAAACGCGATAACACGTTGTACAAACAAAAATACTTCCATAGTATTAATGTGTTTGCAGAATATTTAGTTGACTATAGCGAATTTTGTAGTGCGGTCTATTGTTTTAAATTGAAAGGATTGTTGTTTTAATTAATTAATACTTATATTGTGTTATGAACCCATTTTTAAATGGATTCTCTATTGGTGGTGAGTTATTTACTTAGTTAAAAATATGATTCAAATTCATTTATTTAATTTTCAACATAATACATAAATACTAGATAGCATAAGGATAAAACACTGTTATATATAATTGTATGCTCCAATGTGAGCACAACATGTGTACATATATTTTATAGGTAATATAAAAAATACCAACTGTATAACCATGTTTTGAACAAATTAATTTGATTTGCAAAATATTTCACGCCTTGGCAAGGCGTGCATATTCGTCTTAAGATTATTTAAAAAATAGCTACAGATTATTATTTGTTTACCTTTTTTTTCTAATTCACCTGATGTTATTATTAAATATTTTCGGGTCAAATTCAATTTAAAATTGAGATTTCATAAGGAAACAGGAACTCTGGTAAAGCGTTTCATGTATCAACAGTTTGCGTAATGAACGACAATGCTCTTTGTTCACATTAGACCCACCCTACGTTCAAGCTATCGCAAATTCGAAGCACTTCGAAGCGTCAATCTAAAAGTTGACATAGCAAATTAACCCTTATATTCACAAAGTAATGCACACATTTCTACAGATGTGAAAAAAAAATCACGCGAATTCGCGCGCATTCTACGGGTTTGGCGCATCTGCAAACGAGCAACGTCGATTTTCATCACACTAACTGGGAACTGGTGTCCATCATTACTAAACGTAAAAGCGTACGAATTCGCTCTAATTGTGAAGAATTTGACCCTTCAATGCGCTCTGACTCTGCGCTAGCTTGAACAGACTCTTGGTGGTATGCATAGGATGAAACGATAGATAAATAACACGCAGAGGACGGGTTAACTTTTGCGGAATTTGATTAAAAATTTCACAAGTGTTAAATTGACATAAATAATAATAAATTTTTCTTTAGGTTAATGGCTCTAAAGCACTTAGCATTGAGTTGGCCACATTTACTCGTACGTAACAGTGACAATTATGAGATTCCTGCGTAAATAAAATTTTATTGTTTTAATTAATAGCACAAATATACTAAGACTCAATCCACAAACCGCAAAAAAAGAATACCCCGGTCCAACCGCAATGTTTTTATCTTATCCCTCTTAAATATATCTAAAGTACGAGCATACTTTGTCTACGTTTTTCTGCATCGTATTACAAGCCATTGTTTATGAACAATTATTATTATTATATCAAGATTATGTGATAAAAAAGAAGGGTCTAAGTAAGATCAACTCGATCTAAAACAACCTATAGAATATAATTATCTTACAGCCTGACTGCATTCGCTTTAGCCCAAAACCATAAATGTATTTGTCCGCATTCTCTTAGAGCGTGTGTTAACGAGACGGTTTTTTTGCCGGGCCTATTAGTCTAAGACATAAGATCCGACCCTACATCGACCTTTACCGAGCTGACAATAGAATAAAACTTATTTTATAATAAATTTAGTATATTAGAAAATATATTAAAAATGGGTTCTGAAAACAAATCCTGGACAAAATATTTTAAATTATTAAAAAAAATGATTTTTCATTAAATGTTGCAACATCAAGATAATAAGAAAATTTTATACCGGACTTAAAGTATAAAACATATAGAATGTGCAGACTTAGGGTTGTCTATAATTTACCTGGACAAACTATGGGTTGCCAGGTATAAACAGGTATGTCGATGCCAGTTACTTTCACTTGTATGATAATAGAAAAAAAAATATCAGCATAAGCGCTGTTTTATTGCGAACACGTTGATATAGGGTTGTCTGCAAAAAATTTGGTCCTAATAGAAGTTTGCGAATTTTAAAAGGGGAGTTTTAAAAAGGGGGGAGCAAAAAGAGGTAGTTTACGTTTAGTTTTGACATTTAAACAATCTAAATTTTCCGTATATTCGATTTAAGTATAATATACTGCACGTCCCTACCGGCAGAATATAGATAATTCATGGACTAATTCTAACCAACACCTTTATATCATAATTATGTTCACAAAATGTACAGTTGGCATGAAAACGTCTTCACTGGACTAATAGACATTTTTGACTTTACAGTTGCGCTCCCGATATTCGGCGTTCCGCTGCAACAGTCAGTGGAGCGCTCGAGATGTCACGACGATACTGGCTTACCACTTGTTGTCAGGGATAGTATCGACTTCTTACAGGTATCATTTTGTCTTACTACCGACACATTATATTGTGAATAGTCACTTTTAATTTATGACCTGGTTCTCAGGAATAAATCATTCCAAAGTCATAAGATCGCCAATTTTTTTTCATAACTTGTCCTGAAGACTAGTGACATTAACGTTAAACGAATAGAATAAATAGGTGGTAGCGTATTAGTGATCAGGTTCCAGCCTCCTTTTAAGAAGCGCAGCATGTAGCACCTTTGGTGTGACAATGTCCACAATCGATGGAAACTGCTTTCCATCAGGTGGGTCTTCTTACTGTTTGCTGAACTCGTACAATAAAAAAAATGACATTAGACTAGAAAACTGCCTAAGTGGTGCATAATTTTCCGGTCAGAATTTGAACCCGCTTCGTTTGAGTATAGCACGCGTTAACCTCTAAGCTACTAAGGCTTCGCCTTGGCCTTCCTATTCTTATTTTTCTATTAGGTATTGCTTTTTATGATGATTATTATTACAATATATTGATATTTTGATATATTTTTGTAATTTTTTTAACTTGACATTGTAAAATTTTGATATAGCACGCCTAATGAAGTAAAATTTATTGATACTACAATAACATAACACCCTTATACTGTACATACATTTTTGGCAATAAATTATTCTGTTCTATTTCGTATGGAATTTAAAAATACCTATTTTAAATACATTTCTGTTTATTTCGCAGGCGCATGGTCTGAAATCAACCAAATATATCGCGCGGAAGCTGACAAAATCAAACTGCAACAGCTAAGGAGATTGTTCACAGACCGTGGTCCAACTTTCCCTTACCATTGGGACGTGCCCGTTGCTTGTGCTATGCTCAAGGCGTTTATAAGGTAACTAACGGCAGGGAATTTCATTATTTTTTAACGTCTCAGAAAGATATAAGAGCATTTCATCTCGATTTTTAGATTTTGGCGGGAACTGAAAGGAGATGCTGTGCTCTGCAGTTTTATTTTCTAAAAATGTGTAAAATTACTCTAAAATGAACAATAGTTGTAGGATATTGATGGTTTTATGTGTTTTTGTGAGAAATGTGAACAAGCAGGCGAGTTTTGTAACTTCTCTCCCTTTGGAACGACCGACGATAGAGAGGGAAGATTTTGAGTAAGGAGGAGAAAGGAAGAAAGTCTTTATTTGAAGAAAGAGTAATTACATTCCTTGTACATTATTATTATACACAGGGCATATTTTGAAAATTTGAGGCACGCTCGTTGTCGACAGTTCTAGCGTAGCTCGATCAATTTATTTATAATAGTTCCACTCCAAAAAAACCATTAAAATCCATTTTTTTCTAAAGATTACCAAAATTGTTTGTTTATTCATTTTCAGTTTTTAGGGCAATTTTGCGATATTTCTTTAAGGGCGCTGCGTGCCCCACAAAAAAGCCCTGGTATGAATATATGTATATACTTTATTGTGTCTTAAATACAGATAATAATAAATACAGTAACAGAAACAAAAAAATTACAATACAATAGGCGATCTTGTCGCTATTAGCGATTTCTTCCAGACAACCTTTGGATTGATAAAAACAAAGGTATGTTGCATTATTCTTACTATCGAATCAGTATATCTTATAAATACATACATGATATAATATACATATTACATGCATTAATAAAAAGTGATCGAATCGTAAGGAGCGAATGATGGAATGAATGGCGCTTACGCATTCTTTCAGTCGTACTGAGTGTAACATTTACTTAATGAAAAATATTGTTTCTGTTAACTGTATCTTTAAAATACAATCAATCATATTCATTCATTGTTTTTTTTTTAAATTTACGTTTCAGTGAACTACCAGAGTCGATATTAACGCAAGAGCTGCACGGGCAGTTCGAGCAGGCGACCGCGATCGCGGAGCCGCAGCGCGAGGCCGCGATGCTCGCGCTCGGCGCGCGGCTGCCCGCCTGCAACCGCAGCCTGCTCGGCTGGCTGATGAGGCACTTCGAGAGCGTCGTTGCACACGAACAGGTCAGCTCGGTGACTGCTACGATCACTTGAAATTCCCGCGGGATTCCCGATGTAAAAATTATCACACTTTTATTATATCCCGTGCGAATTAACATGGCACCTGGCTCAAATAAATTACGTTTAAATTATTACTTAGTGCAAAAAAATTGAATGTTATTTTCGGTCCTTGAATTTTAACAACGATAACAGTGATGCTAACGCTACTAGTCACGCACGACGCGAGCGGAGCCCCGCGCGGGGCAGCGGGAGGAGGGTTATTTTCGAGCCAGGTGCCTTGTTAATGCGCACGGGTTATACATAAAATTTGATATCGATCAATGAAAGAAATTACATTTTTAATCTGGCCATTTTAAATCATTCCCAGAAGAATAATTCCCAGGGTAAAAAGTAGCGTAGATTTTAAATCTAGGAATTTACTGATATACGATCAACGAAAACCGCATTGAAATCGGCTTAGTAATTTTTACGTCAATCCGGACAAACAGACAAGAAATCTAAAAAAATGCATCGTATTCGTCATCTTTTATATAGTCTATTTCATTTTTTTAACAGCTTCAATGTCGAGACAAGGCATTTTTAGAATTATAATATTATTACGAGTGCGGGACTCGAATTAAAATGCCGTTGTAATTACTATAGAATTTATTACAACTATACAAACACGTATAACACAGGTACAAATATAACTGGACACAACCATTACAAATTGCACAATACAATGGCCCGCGCAAAGTCCGTCACTATATAGCTTATCAAATGTACACGTCTTGCTCGTATTGTAATCCTCGCTTGACTGTCCCAGCCCTCCGTTCGGGCATTCTTTGATACTAATGCAATAATCGACCCTGAATTTCTAAGAAAACGTAATCTGAACACCTGCGGCCATAAACGAAACGTACAGTAACAATAGGATGTTTGTCTTAATTACAAATTTTAAACACAAAGTAACAAAAGAAGTCCTACGCGGGAAAGGTAATAAACTGCTGATGTGCATTCACTTTGTCGGCGTGTAACAATATCATAGATTTTGTGTGCAATGAGAAGCGGCGCGCAATAAACCGCGTATAATCCTGCCTAAATCGCGATCCAGTGATTAAGTTACTAGTTGATCTAGGACCTTAAGCTTAGTAAGAATCGAAAAATTACCCACAATGGTATCTAAACTGTTTGTTTCAATATTTGTTTTCAGTCAAATCATGCAAACATACAAACAATAGCGACAGCGATGGGGCCTGCATTAAACATGTCACTCAACCTACTAACTTATTTCATCACGAAGGCGGACAAGTTATTCCCAGATGTTCAACTGAAAAAGTAAGTGTTCAATAATTAATACTTTTTATTTATTCCTTACTTGTCGATCAAGCTATTTTAGGCACTAAAATATGTTAACAATATTTAACACAATAATTGGCAGCCTCTTATTTTGTTCAAGCATTAAGACGTCTTAATGTTTTTATTATTTCATAGCCATACAATAATGAGAATAATATTGTATGGCTACAAATAGATATTTTTTTAAATATTGAATACCGAATGCCAAGAGTGGTGTAGTTTACCCTATTTATAGTTTTTAAAATTAAATATTGATTTTTTTTTAAACTTCGTTTAAAAAATCCGACTTCAAAAACTAAAACACTAAAAAGTACAAATTACTTATTTCTAAAGCTATTATTATTAATATATATATATATATATATATATATTATCTAAAACATCTTAAAGTCAAATAATCAAAAATATACCTAAATCAAAATATACCTAGTAATTTTTATGTTTCACTTTGCACCGACTTCAAGATATTTTAGATAATATATTAATAATAATAGCTTTAGAAATAAGTTATTTTATACTTTTTAGTTTTTGAAGTCGGATTTTTAAACGATTTTTTTTTATTTGTTACTTTTTAGTGTCTAACTATGTATGGGTAGAATTACGAAAGGTGTCGCGCTCCTTAAAAAATATAGGTCCAAAAATGGGAACAATTTTTTTTGAAAATTGAAAATTACTGGGCCAAAGTATGTAATTTTTTAGGGGACCAAATGGCAACTCTTCCGCATCAAACTAAACAAGAATCACGTAAATCGGATCATAAATCTCAGCGTAATCGGTGTATGATCTGAACGGCACGGATTTTTTTTCATAAATGTTCATAAAATGGGCCAATAGTACATTATGGTACTAGTGTGTAACATTGGTGATTACCGCCGAGGCGCCATTGAGACTCGAGCCGTAGGCGAGGCTCTTAAGAGAGCCGAGGACGGCAATCATCAATACACACGTGTATCATACGAGGTTTTTCAACACACTTGTCAATAAAATAACAATAAAAACTCATTTTATTTAGTAGATAAAATAGATATTTTTCCTTGGAGTTTTCAGGTAGTAAACTTTCCATAACGTTAAGGGCTTCACATCTAATATCGGGCGGTGTACAACATTAATCATTTTCTTCGTAACTAGTACTTGTAGAGATTTTAATTAATAAATAACTATAATTTCAACAGTGAAAACGAGTTGTGAAAAATGTTTCGCTATGGCGGAAAAAATAATCAGTTTTCCTATGCGCGCGCATTGCGATCGGCCACAGACTAAAGGGATGAGGTTTCTTTTTTATTTTCCGCGCATAGGGTTTGCGCCTATTCTGCCACGTACAAAATGGGGAATTTAAAGTTCTCTTTTATTACAGAGAAAAAAAAGTTATATATGAGTGAAAGTTTTATTTATTAAACACGGACGAGTTAAAATTATCTATTTAAATAAGAAGTTGCATGAAATGAGCAAGCAATAGGAACATTAATTTATTTATTCTATCGAACACGTTCTTTTTTTAATAAAACTTTTTTAAGAACAAAGCAACTCAACCAATAAAATTTAAAAAAAATCTTCAACTCACTACTGAGTTATAATTTTTTTTACTCACAGTTTGAGTATGGGTGTCATTCTGTGCCTAATGCGGTGACCATAGAGCCACTTTATGAGCAAGTGTGTTGAAAAGTATATTATATTTTTAGGGAACCAAATGGCAGCTATTCTGCGTCGAACAAAAAAAGAATCACGTAAATCGGATCATAAATCTCGGAGTAATCGGTGTACATACATGAAAAATAAACTAAAAAAAGACATACGGATCAAATTGAGAACCTCCTCCTATTAGGAAGTCGGTTAATGAGTAATGTCTGTTCAGACGAGATCACGTAACACATGAACGTTCTTTCGCTTTTTGATGTCTTAATGTGTGTATTGCTATAAAATTTAAAAATTATTTATATTTGTTAAGGTTTATTAATAGGGTGCCAATCATTGTATTGGGATGCCAACAATAGTTTTCTCATGTTTTGTTGTTGTGTTTTTTTAAGGTACGTGCCCCCGCTCCTGTCGATTCCGGCCGACTTCCCGGACACGGCGCAGGAGATAAGCGCGGAGTTGCGCAAACAGGAGTCGCTCCTGAACCAGATCCACGCGGAGATGCACGCCGGGTTCATCACCCACGCCAGGGACCAGCAGCTCTGGGAGGCGCAGAGGATCGTCACGCAGCTGAAAGTTCGTAGACGAATTATTTATTAACACGGTAGTTCTCCAGATATGTAGCCTTGCAGGAACGGAGAAGGAATACTAAATACTACGACAAAACAACACACAGACAGGTCTAAAGTATGCAGCCATAACAACCTTGGGTTGTTTTTCGGCATTAATGCCCAGGCTTCAGTCTCCCTTTAGAGAGCAGCAGCGCATTTAAAGAACGTTGTAAATGTCCATAGGCGATTGTAACCGCTTTCCATAAGGTGGGCTGTAATAATAAAATCGGCAGACCAATACACATATTGTATATTCCCAAGGTAAGCAAATTACGCTAGTGGTTGTCATGGACCACTCTGGGTCCAGTCTGGATCATTTTGTGCGACCTGTGTACTTGCCTTACAATTTAACGTCGATATAAGATGCTGTAAAGTTATTAATACTGGGTGAATCCAAATGATTTAGTTTTAAAAGATAATAATAACTATGGAATATTGAAACTCTTTACAGTGACAACATAACCATTGTATTATATGTTCAAAATTCTGCTCAAGGACATTATCTCATGAATAACGTAATATTATAAATATTGGCACATGCGAAGGCGCGTATATATATATGTATATGACAAAGATATACGTTTTTTACGTTACGTTTTTATTATGCTCATTTTGTACCCCACTAACATCGTGTAAGATTGTTAGTCAATCCTTTAAATTCGTATTTTTAAACTTAGCAGCTTTTAAAGAGTATACACAAGTAGATTCTAATAATTAATATAAGTAACAAAATGGATAAAAATAAACGTAGTCTTTTAAATTACTAATAACTTTTGGTCTGTCGTAAAGTTATTAAAGTCTGACCCCCCCCCCCCCTCAGGTCCATTTTCGGGTCGTGGAATTTTTTTCAACCTGGAAAGGGTCAAATTCAAAAACAATGAAAAGCGATTCTTGAAAATAATAAAGGTTGCTTACAAGAACTAGTTTTGAGTGGTAAAACCGATTTCAGTTCTATTACGTAAAGTAACTATTTATTTTTGTTACTCTATTTTGGTGAATAATTAAATATTATGTGAGTAACAATATAAAAAGGGGATGGATATAAGTACGTTTTTTTTTAATTTCAGAGAAAATTACGAACGGTGCAAAAGTCAGGAGATCCAAATTCCTTATCAATGCAACAACCATCCATAGACGAAAACAAGAAGACGAACCCATAAGAAGAAACTCACAACCAACAGAACCATCCACTTCACAAGTCGAAGAATTAAACACGCCAACAACTGACGCATTCCAAGATAAAGAATCTCCTAGTCTAACAGACGCTACTTTCGAAGCGGAATTCGAAGATAATTTCGAGTTTAAACCCGAGAAAACATCACCCAAAGACAATGATATACCCCCAGCAGAACCAGTCAGAGAGAAACCGAAGTTAACAGAAAAAGAATTAAAAGTTCTAAGATTAGAATTAGAAAACGCTGAATATCTTCAATTAAAGTCATTACTACAAGCAAAGATAAATTCAGAGCAATTCGAAATAGTAAAGCTAAGAAGTCATGTAGCATTGAAAAATAAACAAGAGGGTTTGAAAGACGCGAAAGAGAATAAAGAGAATTATTCGCAAGACGAACAAGAGTTAAGACAGAGATTAATGAAAGAGAATGCACTATTGGAACAGAAGAGGCTGAATTTGATCAATCAGATTTTCCAAGAGAGAGTTGCGTGTATACAGTTGAAGATTGAGCTGGCTATGAAGGAAATCCTATCGAAATCTTAATTTAAGTAGACGATAATTCTGAGTGAGAAATTAATGGAAAAGTGAAATATTTAAATTATGATCTATTTAAGCGGAATGATTATTACTTTTAAAAAGGCTTAAACTATAGTAGAATTATTTTATCCAGTTGTAGTGTTCCGTGCAGTTTGGGTCATAAATGATAGCTCGGCCTCAGCCCGGCTAGGGCAGTGAGCATGTTGCGCGGGCGCAACGCCATTATCGATAAACACAAATGAGATGAGTCATTGAAGGCAGGTACAGTCAAGTTCATTAATATATATGCATTGACAAGGATTCAAAATATTCTATGCAGTAGAATGTTAAAAAATATCCTTACAATCAAACAAATCAATAATTTGTGGTCAACTTTTAGATTCATTTATATGTGACATACTCCGTTCAATAATATGTATGCATTACGATCATAATTATGTGTGCAGTGAAGGATTCATAAATATTTTGAATATGATTTACCTTTAAACTTGTCTAAATTGTCAAACATTAGATTTTATGAAACCTTTCAAACTCTTTAGTCAAAGTTTGCGATTGTAACATTAGTTACTGGTCGAAAAGATATATTTGTTTTTTCAAAGATAAAGTGTTCATGCTTATGAGATATTTAGCTAATATTTCTAAAAGATAAATTAAAATTTCATCTTCTTTATTTATTATTAAAAATGTATAGAATTAATGAACACACAAAACATAAAATAGTGTATATGTGCGAGGAAGGTATTTCTAAATTTTCCTAAAGAAAGTATTCCGAAGAATTGAGAATACCAAGAAATACTGTTCCTTAATGGTGGAGAAGGTGGCTAGAAGAGGGTGATGTAAAAATACATGTGTCGTTTGGTCGACCGAGAAAAACAACTTATGAACAACATATGCATTGCACCAATTAAAAATGATCGACAAAATGTCATTGACGTAAATGGAGCGTACACAAGATTTTAAATTAATACTCGCTGGCTTAGCCATATTTCAAAGCGGACAAAAAAGCGCTTAGTGCAGCCACTTGTATTCTTCATACTTATGTACCAATACTATAAAGGTATCTAGCAGACATAAAATCGATGCCTTTGAATTGTAGTGCTGGAGTCGCATTGTCAGAATTCCATGGACAGCTCACAGAACAAATGTTTCTATACTGGAAGAGCTTGATGTCCGAGATCACCAGATGTTATCAGCAGTGTGTCGACAACGTATACTACTGAAGTACTTTGACCACATATCGCGAAGAAACCCAGACAACAAGCAGAGACTCGTGGTCACTGGGAAAGTTTAAAGCAGGAGACATTGTGGTAGATCTCCAAATCGGTGGCTTGACTAGATTGCTGACCAGATAAACATTTCAATAAACTTGGCCAGCCACTATGTACAGTACCGATCTCCGTGGAACAGAGTTAATGTTCTCACTGCTATCAAAGTCATAATCCTCAGCAATGAAGGAATAACTTGACTTAATACAACGAGAACACATTGATATTAATCAGAATCCTAAAAACACTAGCTAGTTACGCGACGTTGCCCGATGGGCAGTTGCACGTATTGGCAACGATGCATTATTACTTGCATATAAGGTACTGCAAAATGAATTCTAGGAAAAATAAAATTTGAGTGAAATTCCCATATCTATAAGATATTTATGAATATTTGACTAGTCAGATATTTTTGAATCCTATGTTATTGAGTTATATATGATCATATGGCTGGTCACAAATTATTGTAAAGTGTCCAGGCATATATTATTGAACGAATTACATGATGATGTATTAATGAACTACAGACTGTAAAGATATTTTTTAACATTTTACTGCATACAATATTTTGAATCCTTGTCAATGCATATATATTAATGAACTTGACTGTACACGGCGGCGAGGCAGTATACTATTTTTAACTTGGGTATAAGTATTTATATTTACTTTTAACATAACTTGTTACATTCTAAACTATTGTACTTGTAGTTTTTTAATACATAGATAGATACCTGATTAATAATTTATTTTAAATCATTCTTATTTTAATGAATACGTTGTTTTATCTATGTTTTCTTTCATTTACATCACTAACCCACCAAATGACAAAACTAAATACACTATCTATAACGATTACCGACAACAATAATGCGCATCACTATGCCCGCCCATAAGGCCAGTGAGTGGAAGAGAGAGCGAAATACTCGCTTCACCGCTCCGATTATTATATGACCCAAACTGCACGGACAAAATAATTTAACTATAGCTTCTCAGCGAAAATTGGTAAGTTTTTTGTTCAGAAATCTATGAATTTTGTTAAAATTGAACCACTTGTACTAGGGAGTTTTAGGTATAAGCTTGAGTGACATTTTTACTGTAATAACAATGACTATCGCTATATTATTATCTGTTTCATCAGGTACTGGAATTTAAAATATCATTTTTTTCATATTTTTATTGATAATTTTAAATTCTTCCATGTTAGTGATTGTTTTATTTTAATCGTGTAATCCAAAACTAAATATTATAACAACAGTGTTGTAAGTCCAGGTGATTGTTAATTAATATTTATCATAGTTTTAAGTATATTTATATGGTCTTATTCATATTGAGTTAGTGTAAGTTTTTAGGATTCTTTACGGTTCTTAAAGAAGCTTTCAAACTTACTCTAACTCAATATATATAAGACCGATCATCTTTATCGCATATAGGCATGCTATTGTGTACTATACTAATGATTTGTGTATTTGTGAAATATTTTTGCTTAATACAGAATATTCAAAAAACTGCCTAAATGCGAAATCATAGACAATTTAGTATTCGTGAGATTTGTGTAAGCTTTAGAAGCAGAAATATTACATGCACTATACCTAAAGAATTAAATATGACTTTTCAATCTCAATGTTATAAAATAAATACAATAAAGATGATATTGATGATTCTATTTCATTTATTTGCCTTGAAATACATGTTATGACTTGAAAGGTTGCTTCGTACTTTTAATAGTAGAGGAGGCCAAGCGGGGATTTCGGGATTTACTCGAGCGTGGCAGAATAACATAAGGGGAGAAACCTTGCACCCCATTATGTAGCCCATATATTAACCCTTCATACAGGGTGGGGGTATTTTTATACTTCAAATTATTTTTCAAACCGTCCGATTAAGGAAATTTCTCCACATAGTTGTTAGATTATGGGTCAGCACGACAAGGAAAACAAGCTGAACCTGAAGCTTTACATTAATCTGACGCGCTTGAGTACTTCAATGTAGTACAGTACTTTTTCTTGCATTTTCAAAAATCGGTCATGGCTTTTGGTCTCGTCGAAATCGTCAGTCTTTTGAATAGTAGTTCCTTTAGAGTTTACTTAACATTCTGTTTGAATATCTGACGCGCTTGAGTGTTTCTGTGCGACTTAAAAAAAAAAACTACACGTGAGGAACCACCAGTGAAACCCCTACTATATATATGAGGACTATATATATTTTTATATATAAATATATATTTATACTATATATATTTATATGTCAAAGAAGCAAGTGAGGTGTGTAAGAATAAGCCTAAATGGCGCTCTGTTGTTCGTGCCTAGCCCGCAAGGGACCTGGCGTGAAGTTATGTAAGTATGTATGTATATTTATATATATAAATGAGGGAAGTAAAAGGGGAAATATATCAATAAATAAAATTAAAATATATGTAATAACTATTATTTACACGACCCTTAATGATAATTTGTCTAAAATACTCTAAAGTTTGTCTCGAGTGTACTCCAAACCAGCAATTTTTAAAGGGAATTTCAGGAATTAAAGTGAAAATTTAAATCAATATCTTGAAGACATCCATCTTGACCAGGCGGTGCATGCGCTATGTGACACCAAAAGAGCAGAGAGCTACACATGCTTAGCTTGCCTGATCTGCTACTTTTGAAAATTACCTAATTTCATCTCAACTCCACTACCGAAAACTATGAATCGCTAATTTAAATTTATTAACTGTGATTTACTAATTTTATTTTAGTTATTGGAAATGGGGAAGCGTTCTTGAATCAACATTTGAAATAGACTAACAGAGTGCTGGATTTACTTTAAGGCCCTTGAGACCGAGTCCTAGAGCGACTAAATTTAAAGGACTCAAAAAGGATATATAATGTTAACTCTAATTCAAAACTTGATCTGAAGTAGTTTTATTGTTGATAGTTCCTTCTTTGGAATAAAACCGGGGACATTCGTATACTGTATTTAATTAACGAATTTACGTAATTAACTATGTTACAATTATTTACAAAGGTTATACGATTAACAACATACATATGGAGTGCGAGAAAGAGAGACAGCATAGCATAACATAGCAATCATGAGAGAGTAGAATAGAATATATATTTTCAACCTCCAGGACCACTCCTAAAGTTCTGTCAAACGTCTGACGCTTAGCTGCTAAACGTGGCATATGTGGGCGCCGGCAGTGTGTGGGGCGCAGTGAATTTATGCTTCGGCCCTGGTCAAAGGAGGGTGCTCTCTGTCCGCAACGGCTTTGATTAAAATTATAAATTTATTAAAAAAAGTAAAGTCCATGACGTCCTCTCCTAATTTTTACTTTTTAATAATTTAACTACATAACTTTGTAGCGCTAAATAGCCTACACGGTCTTATAAAATTTCATTTATTTTACCCATTTAAAAAACGCTCGTGGCAGACAGACGAACAGCTGAACATGACGATTACTTATGGATTCCATTTTCGATTAAATGTCTACGGAACCCTAAAAAAACGGCATTTCAAGCAATGCCTAGGGTGGCAGCCAGCCTAAAACCACCACTGGACTAATAAATTCGTGGGGTAATAATTTTTTATCAAAACCTTTTAGTCTATTAACATAATTGGTTCTTTATCGTTGTTTCGATTGCATAACCTCTACACGTATCAACAACTATACTTTATCATTATTTTATCGCGATAGCTGTTTGTACCTATATACTTAACTACTGATATATTTCCTATTATTCTTATCACTAATGCCTTTAATTGGTTCTGTGTTCTTGTAACTCAATAACAAATGAGCTATTTGTGACACTGTTTATGGTTGGTCAGCTGACTCAACTACTACGAGATAACTTTGTCAATTTATTTAAAGGAACGTATTGTTACGAGCTACAGGACTCGAATTAAAATGCCGTTGGAATTACTATAGAATTTATTAGAACTACACAAGCACGTATAAAACAGGTACCAATATAACTAGATACAACCAGTACAAACTGCACGATTCAATAACACCGTCATTATATCGCTTGTCGAATGTACTCGTCTTGCTTTGATCCTGGTTCTTGCTAGACTGCCCCACCCCTCCGTTCGGGGACTCTTTTATAGTAAACTGAACAATACAACAATCGACTGCGGGGACTGATTTTTCCAATAAAAAGTAATCTGAACACCTGGTTTACTACTCCTGCGAAAGGCTATAAACGAAAACAATAACAATATTGCCTTAATGCAAATTTCAGACGCAACGTAAACAAAAGAAGTCAAAATGCGGGAAAGGTAAAGGAAACCAGGTACCTATGCATTTCTTTGTCGGTATGTAACAATATTATGGGCGCTTCTTTTTAAATCAATTTACACCATTAATGTAACTGGCCAATGTCAACTATTCATGAATATTCTAATTTTAAAAATATTCTTCAATCCCGCCAAGAGTATATTGAATCCCGCAGCAGCTTACTTAAAATAATCAATGTCATACTATTGTTGTAAGTGATTTAATGAAACAAGAAAAATTAAGATAATATTTTCATTACAATACATAAAATACTTAATCAAATCTGTGAGCCGTTTAGATAATAAAAAGTGTATCAAGGCTTTCATACTTACAATTTAATCCTACTAATATTATGTGTGGGCCACCGGAACTCTCACTCATCGTATGAAACACGATTAATTCAAGAAAAACCGTTTCACGCCGATATTCTATGAGAGCGTAAAATTCCACCGATTGCGCCAGCGCAGTTAACTGTAATCAAGATGATGTTGGTATGGCACTACCACATGACATCGTTAGATGCCGCAACGCATGACGAGATTGTTATGACGGCATGCTAAACCAGCTGTAGTAGCAATCCAGATAGACAAATGCTCTATGGCCGAGCTGTGGATTTTATCGCTTCCTACGACAGTCCATTCATCGCTAGAAATTAGTATTCATTATCTGTTCCTGCACGAATAAAGATAATCAAAAATGTGTTCGTAATCCGTAAGTGTTTTTTGCAATTATCACCTTAATCCGGGCATACAGTGTGCTAAGTAACAGCATTACTCATGCTATGCTTCATACCGTGTCACGCAGCAGGTTCAAGCTCGGAATAATTCAACAAAATCCGTAATTGCAACTAATATGACCATATAATAAAGGAAAATTAACAATTTCATCTTAAAACACTGGGCTCTAAAACCTAAACTAAATAGCCCAAGTCTCTTGTTGGTGGTCCTTTCCATTGACTGGAACGTAATGGAAATTAAGTTTCAATTATATTTACTGCTATAGACGAGTAGGTATATACAATTCTGTAAATTTATGAAACTGTATTATTAATTAGACAGACAATAATATACTTCTAAAAAACTATGTCTCAGCTCCGACGCACGACTGGAGTTTGCTCCTTAAGTACGAAATAAAACGAATCGAAATAAAATCTTATAATCGATTCTTAGGGAGAAAATTCCAATATTAATGAGAGTTATATAGTGTAATAACATATTATTATGGACCAAACCACTGCCAGAGGGAAGCGTGAAGTCAGAAGGTCTGCCTTGCTACCGTGGATGGCAATACTAATTCGCTGTGCGAAGTATGAATCAGATCTCTGATCGAGAGTTCCTTTCTTTCAAGGAAGGATGACTATTTTTTTAACAACTCTACGGACTCGAGTTCCATACCCTTTTTTTACTAACTTAATTTCTAAGAATGTTTTTAGTATTTATATACGCTTATTGGTTACTTTTGTTTATTGTTATAATAATGTTTATTCAGTGATATTTGTGTTGTGGTGTACCTTACGAATAACTTATTATATCAATTTATTCTAATTTTAATACTAAACTAATACTAATGTTGAGTGTAGCTGTTACATGCTAGTGTTGTGAGAAAGTGCATGTGCAGTGTGTGCCTTATGTCTATACCCATATATGTTATCCTAACTAGTGTCATGTGTGTTGTTTTTTCCTTACTGTGTTTGAGTTATTAATTTTTTATTATGCTCTTTGTGTGTCTGGGTTTGTTTGTGATGTATGTGTGCATGTAATGCGGTGGTAGTGCGCGTTGGTATGAGTATGTGTGTAAGTTTTGTTGTTAGTTGTGTGTTTGTGACTCTGTATGTGACAAAAAAGGATGATTATTAAAATTTGCTGCTAACACGACGCTATACTAATATGAGCAGACAGTTTAAAATAGTTTGATAAATATCCTTTGCATAAAATGCATTAAATCATGGCCACCCTATTTACAGTGCAATAACACACTATGAAAGTATAATAGACTATTCAGTTTACAGGCAAACATTGTGGCAGCGTGGGCGTGAATAGCCGTAGCCAATTCAGAGGCCAATCCCCAAATCTGTATGCAAATTGGACACGAATGAGATCATTGTTGATTGTTAACTGAATGCTGATATGGCCTTCGTCATTTTTGTGTGTTTTATTAGCTTTTGTCGACGGCTAGACAAGTTAGGTAGCGGTCAAGGCCCAGTGAGTAATGCTTACTGTTACATTTTTGTCAAGACTAAGTCTATTTTAAAAATGTCGGTATGGGACAAAATACCTAAATACGTCGTGATTATTAAGTAACTAAGTACAAGATTATTATTAAATAGTAACAGGTTTTAATATATTTTTATATAATTTAAATTAATACCTATTGTTTTTGTAAGAAAATTTACCATGACTCTACAAGTGACGTTTTATAAATGTTTCAGCTATTTGAAATAGACTTTAGGTATGAACAGTGTTCTGATACAGCATTATCAGCCTTTCAAGGCATATGTACAAAAACAACTATACAATTTCCACACGAAAATCCTTTCTCGTATCCTGTTGTTCTACTTCGTATCTTATTGTTTCTTTCTTGCATTTATTGACCTTGAAATCACACTAATATCATGCTAAAACAGATAGTAATAATAAGACTGTAGACCCATTAGAAGGCGTAGTGCAGGACACTCTCCAGTTCGGTGGACCAAAAATCTGCGTAAGGTCGCAGGTGGGGGCTGGATAAGGTAAGCGGGAGACCGTGATAAGCGGCGCAGACTTGGGGAGGTCTACGACCTGCAGTGGACATTGATTTGTTGAAGATGAAGAAGATACCCATTAAGTTGTTTTTTTGCGAAGTTGGTAAGCAGGCAGATGGCCCACATACTGAAAAGTGGTTAACGTCGCTTGTAGGCGTTTGCAACACCATATGCATAGCCGACATATTGCCAGCCTTTAGCAAGGGATACAGGGGATGCAATAGGAGGGATGAGACAGGAGAATCAGACAGGAAGAATGGAAGAAATAGGGATAGGATAGGGGAAAGAGCAAGTGGGCCATCGGAGCTCTCATCGGCTCAAGGATAACCGTTTTTCGCCGATATTCAGTGAGAGAGTGATAACACATTGATTGAGCCGCTTAGAAAGGTTTAAGTAGTTTTTAGATGTCGAGTATTTTTGATAGCATTTAGTCAATGGTTTTCGTAGTCAAATTACAAAACAGTGGTAATTTATTGCATTTACAGAACCCTTCACTAAGAATGGACACGCCTTAATTAAATAATTATGGAAGGAAGCAATTTTATTACACTGAAAGTTATAGCAAAAACATCGTATTCTTGTCACGTAGCGTAATTGATTTCCGCCAACAAAGGAGCATGCTTAAAATTTTAATTGCATTCGAAATGTATAAAGAATTCGATTAGCCTTGGACGTGTATACAGGGTTCAAAGTACCGTTGCTATTGAAACATGTGTCATTTAGAAGCGTATTCTAGAATCATTTATGAACAAACGACGAAGAATAGTGCGATAAGTATGGCAATTTCAGTACAAATTTAACTGAGCTGTTTTGATAATTAGTTCCACTACTTCCACTTTATTCGTTAGACAGTATAACTATACAACTTATCTAAGGGCTGGGTTGTGCACTAGAGAGACTAAACTTTTGAAGCAACTGATTTTTGAAGTGATTCCTTGCCATTTTTGGGATAGGGAAAAAGCAATGAACTCGCGTAATCGTCACGCTCAGCTGAAGGAAGAAACCGCTTCAATTATATCGCTTTTATTATATCGTCCGAGAATAGGGATCCCAGCTTTGTTAAAATACGAAAGACCAGTTTCACATGAACTTCGTAATTTGTGTGAGAGTGTTTAACAATAGCAACACTTTGTCATAGATGTTTCACGTAGATACATTAAATGATTCTTGTTTTTCGTTGAATCTAGGCTAATAGACAACACTTTATTACTCACTATAGTAAGAATAAAAAAAACTTGAGAGGTTTCAAGGGACACCCGGATGGAACTAAGTTCCTTTTTTATTATTTATTATGTACAAAAAACGTGTATACTCTCAACAAAAATAATCCGCCGCACGGCTTACAACTATAGCAAAAAGTGTCGTTACAACTTTTGGTCTTAATTTTTCCGGGCTAGCCCCCTTTCGCAACGCGCGATAAGGAACTTCGTTCCAATGACAGTTTGACAAAATACTAGACCGCCTTATTACCTTAAGGAGTCTCTTCCAGACAACTAAACTCACTTTTCTTTCACCTTCTCCAATTATTATTATTGTATCCGTGCAGGAACAATTTCCTGCGGCCCGGCCTGTCGTAGAGGCGACAAAACCCACAGCAGTGGTAGGCATTGCCGACTGGATGCTACCCCTGGTCTAGAGTATGTCGCCATAACAACCTTGTTGTGTTCCGGCATTAGTGACCAGGTTCCAGCTCCTAAAGAGAGCAGCAGCGCATTCGTAGCACTTTGTGTTGCAAATGTCATAGCGATGGTAACCGCTGTCCATCAGTGGCCGTCTGCCTGTCTGCTGATCTCCTGCAATAAAAAAAAAAAAAAATTATTTGGGTCGCACAATATGTCTTTTCTCTCATATTCCTCTATTCTGACATACGTCGTCTGAAGTCGTCCTTCACACGATCCATCCATTTGTTTTTTGCTCTACTTTTCCAGTAGCCGGGAAAGGCTACTCAACTGAAAGAATATATTGTATCAACCTACTTAAACCTGTAATTTGAGATACGGATTACAAATTTACAAGAAGGAAGCCGATTGAACCAATTATTTTTGAATGTACAACGGATAAAAATAGGATAGTTTTTAGAACGCTTTTATTAGCTTTACCTGTAATGTATTGTATTAATATATCGGGATATTTCAACACGCGTCAGAGGGCTTACTCATTTTAGCCTTATTTTAGCAAAGATAAAAAATCGTTTCATTTGAAAAGGTTTTTACCATCCATTTTTTTACATATTCTTTATCTATACTTAATATTATACACAGGAAATATATGTATGTTGTCATGGCCGATTTCAAGAATTCTTTCACTATTCAAATGCTGCATTATCCCTGATTAATATAGTAATAAAAAATAGGGATTCTTACTAAAACTTCAATAATGTAACCACCCATTGATCTAAACAAAGTACTTGGCGTTGGATCTCTACTAAAACTATATGTAACCCATCAGTCTTAACAAAATACTTGGCGCTGGAATCAGGTTCTTAATTTTTATTTTTTCTAGGCAGGACAACATCTGCCGAGACCGCTAGTACTACATAAAATCACTTTACATTGTGAGCGACGTGATTGAATCGTAAATGTCTAAACGAATGGCGAGGTAAAAAGCCCCTGTGTAATTATAAAGAGATTAGCTGAGATTGAAGAAAAGATGAAATAAGATGATTTGTTTATTTCGTGTTTAAAATTGAGATAGACAATATTTAGACAGCCTATTATTGTTTACGATTTTGTTGGCCTTTCGCAGGAATAATTAACCAGGTGTGCAGATTACGGTTTCTCGAAAACACCAGTCCACGCGGTCGATTTTTCAATTGTATAGTTAGTATAAAACAATGCCCAAACGGAGGGGTGAGGCAGTCAAGCGAGGATTACGATACGAGCAAGACGTGTACATTCGATTAGCTATAGTGACGGACTTTGCGCGTATTATTGAATCGTGCAGTGTGTACTAGTAGTGTCTAGTTATATTTGTACCTATATTATACGTGTTTGTATAGTTCTAATAAATTCTATAGTAATTCCAACCGCATTTTAATTTGAGTCCTGTAGCTCGTAACAATATTGATACTAAACGGATCATCTAAATTGAGTCAATTTGACTGAAAAGCATAGATCTGGACAACACGGTATTCAATGACATTGAATAAATCCAGTTTATGTCTAGATCAACCACTTTGGTTGACTCATCTAAGTTGAAGGACAGAAATGAACCATTTGCCTGCTGTTATAAAAAAATGTCTGATTTTATTTATCAATGTGTCTCTAAAAATAAACATTTAACTAGATCATATCAGAAAATCCTTATCAAATATACGTTTGCAACTGAACTTAATATTAATACTCGCTGCAATACAGGTATTTACTTTGATGTAGGTTTTCTAAAGTAAGCAATAAATTATGCTTCTTACAAAATCATAACGTGGGTCCCACCTTATGTCGACAGCGATTCCAAATAAGGCAAGCACAAGGCAAGTTACTACATTATGACCCGTTTTCTGTACTAGAGCGATTCATACAGTATGCGTAAACTTCGCATCTGTATCCTGCATCGATTAACCAATTTTCCAGGACAAAAAGTTTCCTATTTAACTCCTTTATCAAAAGCACCACATACACCAAATTTCAAGAAAATCAGAGCATTCTCAAGGTCATTAAGAACAGCAAACATATACACCTCCAAAGAGTACTAAACATCGGCAGACAAACACACATATTGTATATCTCCAAATTAAGCAAGTTACACTGTTGTATCCGAGTTTCTCTACCCATTAGGTATGGAAGTTTAGAAATCCGCAAAATATCTAGCGGTGCTCTACCGGTTTTTCTTTCTTGTGCCTACAGCACTAGCTTATTATTTTAAAAAATGCAACATTTAAAAATAATGCCAGTACATCACTTTTAAATGAAGCACTAAACGCCTGGAAAATAGCCTGTCGTGGTGAAGACTTTCTCACGATCCTGAATTCGCAACGATGCCGGTATGAATCCATAGCGGATTAAACACAGAATTTTGAAATTCAACTAACTCTACAGGAGTATTCAGGAACTACTGTACCGGACTCTTCGAACACGCTGTGCGTCTCTTATCGCCGCGGAAGGTCCACCACCCCACTCAACATGGACCCAGTATATATGGTACGAAATGTATTTATTCCCCCTGCGTTATCAAAAAAGCCCTCTGATCTTCCGAAGAGTCATAGACATAGATAATACAAATCAGTAAGTCGGTTTGAATAATGAACTAACTTCTGTCTGCAACTTCGTCCACGTGGAAAAGTTTAAAAAAACCCTATTTTGAAACATTCTTCATTGGTGCTCCGGTCCTATTGGTCTTAGCGTGATAATGTATAGCCTATAACTCTTTCTCGATAAATAAGCTATCTAACACTGAAAGAATTTTTCAAATCAGACTAGTAGTTCTTGAGGTTAGTGCGTTCAAGCAAACAAACAAACAAACTTCAGCTTTATATATTAGTATAAGATATTTAATTATGATTAGGTTCATCGCATTCTTTTGATTTTTTACATCTAACTGCTAAACATTTATTTTTATTTAAGTATTTATAGACAACATTAAACTCTGAATTGTTCTAGAGCTAACGATATTCAAATGCAATAGTTTTTATTCAAACTGAATTCTATTTAAGATCATTTTTCGAAAATCATACATAGATATACATTATAATATAAATGTGCTTCATATTCTATTACACCTACGTTCTGTACTATTGCATAACTATAATACTTGTCTAAAACGAATTAGCGGGTTTCGTAATCAATAATCCTGATGTACTTACAAGTTTGTGTAGTGTTTTGTTAAGTGCTCTGTTTACTATTTGAACCTAAAAATTTGATTACAATTATAGTGTTATGTAATTATACCTGCTAAAGGTCCCGTCATTCCCCTTACGCAGGTCTTGGACTTTGTATTCATATCCTGTGAAACCTGCGGGATATCGACATGAAACATATCAGAAATTTAAGATGAAAATGCTATTGAAACCCCTATCTTTTTCATGCAATCTCTTGAAACGTGTCGAGGCTAGTTAGAAAGCATTCGTAGACAAGCAGATTCCAAATTGCAACTTTCAGAATTTTTGTCGTCTGTCTGTCTGTCTATTAGAAGATCACATGAAATATACTGAACGGATCCGAACGGATTATATCCCGATAAATAGCGTTGTTTCCATGGCATAGACGAATATAGTGATAAAGCTGCGGTGACCTATCGTTGCTTCTATCTGCTTTTGGCCGTGTAGGGATGGAAAAAAATATATAATTTCCTGCGGCTTCTTGGAAAAGGTGATAAAAAAAACCCACAGCCAGGTGGTAGAATATTTGCCCGGTTGGATGGCTACCACCCCTGGTATAGAGTATGTTGCAATAACAACCTTGAGTTGTGTTCCGGTATTAGTGGTCAGATTCCAGATCACCTTTAGAGAGAGGCAGCACAATGGTTACTATTAGCGCTGTCTCTCTCTGAAGGCGGCAAATATTGTGTGCAAATATATGACAGGCGATGGTAACTGCTTATAATCAGGTTGGACATCTACCTGTCTGCTGAACTCGTGCAATAAAAAATAGTCTCTTTGACGCTGCAGATGCAATACACGGCGTTGTGATGGCACATGCTAATTATAAAATTAAAACTAAATATTAGCTTTTGCAATGGCTTCGCTCGCGTTAATGTTATCCCACGGGAACCTTACATTCTTCCGGAATAAAAAGTAGCCTGTGTACTATTCCGGATTATATTATCTATCTATGTGTTAAATTTCATTCAGATACATTCAGCCGTTCTCGTGTGATTTAGTAACAAACATCTATCCCAACTTTCGCATTTATTATTATCTTTTGAATTTTCCGTGGTCAACGTAAATAATATTTTAATTTAAGACGATGTAATATTTGTACACTCTATGGGTAATGACATATAAACTCATATATGTAAAACTTAAGACCTGGATTTTTATGTACCATGTCATATGCAAATAAATTTCATTTCATTTCATTTATAATATTCGTATAGGTAACACTGTAAAGTTCACATAAATCTGTTTAGTACTATTTTTTAGGAAACTGGTCGCTAATGCCTGAACACAACTCAAGCTTGTCATGGCGACATACTTTAGAGCAGGGATGGTAGCCATCCAGTCGGGCAAATGCCCTACCACCTGGCTGTGAGTTGTTTTGTCGCCTCTTACGACAGGCCGCCCGGCCGCAGGTAATTGTATTTTTCTCTGTTAATTTTGCTTCTAAGAGTAACAAGTATCCATCCATCTTCAAGAACAAGAGTTAACGAAGTAGACGTAAATAAAACTTATATCGGAGAAGACACAGGAAAAGCCTTGGTATGATTTAACATACTACTTCATATGTAAAAGGTACATTTGTAAGTAAAATAAACAAAGTAGAGTTATTATTATAAATTAGATAACTAGGCCATTTAGTTCTGACTCATTAATGAATGATGCGAAGCACCCATCCAATTAATATGTTTACAAATTAAGAGAGGCACAGTAGTTAATTAAATACGCGTTTTCTAATAACAGATTATTAAAACAGGTATTCTGTTTAAACAAGTCTAATTCTCGCATATTTATAAGAGTATTTAAATTATCAATAAAATACAACTTGAATATCTACATAAAATCGGTCAAATGTGCGGTAGTTCACGAAAAGTGAAGGATTCCGTATACTTGATGAGCGTCCAGTATTTTTCGTCATTTAGTTATGGAACTAAAAAATAATATTTAGTCGAAAATACTACATATATAATAATAATATAATTAAAGTAATTGTATGTCCCATAATATGGTTATGGTAAACCTCATTATGCGAAGCAATCTCCTCCTTCATTATTCCCACACCAGAACCACAACTTAGATAACATACGTATATCTTTTTAATTTTTAAACAACTTAAAATTCTACACAATTTACATTTTGCAACAAACATCGGAAAATAACTGTCAAAAATTAATTATATTAAAATTTGTGATACTTTAACTTTTTCGCACGATGTTCTAGAATTCTGTGCATAGTAATAACATATAATAGGACTCCATTCGATACAGAATATTTGTTAGTTATTAAATGATGTCGTGTAGTCCAAAAGACTCATATATGCAGTAAAACCATAAGTTTTTATAATACCTTCGTAAGTCGTGGGAAAAAAGGGAAATTTTACAGTTGCACTTTGGTGCGAATTTTTTATGCCAAATTATTTGTGGAAAATATGTCAGGGAAAACGTAAGCAGCTCATCAGGCATTAGGGCAGAGCGCACCTTGGCCCCAAGTCTGCTGTAACAATGGTATCAGAATAGTCGATGCATTTTGGACGCGGTAGAGCTATGCTGGTATTATTATCATCATACAGCTCTTAGGATCGGCTCGATCGGTGTGATACCACGCTCTCACAAAACATCGGTGAGAAACGGTTAGCCTTGCAGTAATTGTGCTTCGTAAGATGAGTGACAGTTCCGATAGCTCATATCCCCTCCTCATATCTAATCTTATATCCCGATCTTAACAAAAGAAAAACAAAACAAAAAAGAAAACATTGGACTGCTCCTATTTATTATCCTAGCTTAGTAACAAAAAAAATACACGAAAATTAAAGTCTCTACTTGACCAATGACGTAGGAAATGGCGATTTAAAAATAAACGAAATCTCATCCCCCTTTGTTCCTCGTATCTGCCACCTCTGACTGCTTGTCTTTATCCCATCGTAAAGGCTGGCAACGTGATGGCTTCGCTCCTGATGTTTCAAACGTCTACAGGCGACGGTAACCGCTTTTCATGAGTATGCCTGCTTCGGAATAAAAATAGATTCCAAAACATTGGTTTTGCAAATGATGCTAGTGAACGACTAAACAATCACGATAGTAATAGCAGAATTAGGGCCTTGGGCGACCGTTCCAGAGTGCCAGACACAAAGGAGCGCTTCAAACCACGCCTTAGACGTAAGCGCCTTTCTATGTCTTTTGAATGCAATCCAAAACAATAATGAAACATGTCAAACGCCATACTACTGAAGTTTTAGCTGTCTGCTGTTTGTTTTTTAATATTTTTCCACGTGTGGAAATGGATGGAGAGCGATCCGGTAATGATAAAACCGCAGTGTCGGTTTTATCCTATAACTTTCCCAGTACCCCAACAGTGAGATTTCATAGTCCTCCTCATTTCAGAGAACTAGATAACAACAAGCCAGCTTTCGTAAAAGGTGACTGTCACAATGTAAGCGACTTTTTTGTAGTTTATATGCTGCTTGTCTCGTCGTCAGCCATTCGCAGTCCACTGGTGGACGTAAGCTTCCCCAAGTCGGCGCCACTCATCCCTGTCCTCTGACTTTCTAATCCAACGCCTACCGGCGACCTTGCACAGGTCGTCGGTCCATAAGGCTGGAGGGCGTCCGACTCTATGTTTACTGATACGTAGTCTCCACTCCAGGACTTGTCTGCTCCATCGGCCATCGATCCTGCAGCAAACAAGATGCTGCTGCTATATGCTGCTTATGTTACGAAAATGAAGATTGCCGCAGTTCCTGATGCGATAATTCAGTTTGCCCACGCATCCACCGCGGCATATTCATCTCCGTGACATGCAGTTTTGCTTTGTATCGCTCAAATACAGGCCACGCTTAACTAGTGTACAAAAGGACGAGTCTAATTATAGATTTATACACATATCCTTTTTACAGACTCCAGTCACTTCACGCCACTTTGTATGTCGGGAGTTGCGCTTGAGGAATGCCCACCGCGAGGAAAACGCGGGAGTGTGGAATACGCCACATTGGGAAAGTAATAACACCTCTGAAGAAATGCTATGACAGCCCGAGTCTGGGATATCGACTAAAACTTCCGTTTCCATACTTCGTCGCATGCCAGGGCTACGGGAAAAGAAGCAAGACCAAATCTGCGTGCCCTGGCAGGCGGGAACCTCGTCTACTGCAATGAGGTACCTCAGACTGCTGAGATACGGACCACGCTGCAACTTCCAGTAGCAACAAATTGCAACATAAAAATTCTTTAGTAATTAATATTAAGCAATGACTCAATATAGTAATAGTGTCAGGTATTGTTTAGTTGTGAAACTGTCACATTAAGTTAGCAATAATTACTATAACTGTTTTTAAGTGAGGACTTATAGATATCGTGTTACTATGTACAAAATTGTACAGGGTTTATACGATTTTGTTTTATGGAGATATTCTGCGGCTCCATGTCAATCTATATCTTATTTTTTGTTACAAGATAAATTTTGGTTAAAATTTTACTTATGTCTTTAGATTTTTTTTAATTGCAGGAGTTCAGCAGACAGGCTCACTTGGTGGAAAGCGGTTACCATCGCCTATGGACATTTGCAACACCAAAGATGCTACTAATACGTTGCTGCTCTCATAAACTGGAACCTGGTCACTAATACCGGAACACAACTCAAGTTTGTTATGGCGGCATACTCTAGACCAGGGGTGGTAGCCATGCAGTCGAGCAAATGCCCTACCACCTTTGGCTGTGGGTTGTTTTGTCGCCTCTTGCGACAGGCCGCCCGGCCGCAGGAAATTGTATTCTTTCTCCGTTCCGTACCGTGCAGGAACGGAGAAAGAATACAATTTCCTGATTAATATAAAACATTTTCTCCTAAACGTGTGGCTTAAGTCATCTAAGACATTTAAACATCATTTAATAATGTAATTCATTGCATAATTCCTGTTTGTAATTTACGAAAATGATCATGTAAGGATTAACTGTGTATACATATTTTTTTCCGTGTACATACCATGGAAAAAGAATCTTCCATGTCCATACAAATTATCATAATTCCTATAGGTGGTATAAGGGTTTAGTCGTATTAACATGGAGATAGGCGGTTATAATATTATTATTCCTTAATACACCTGCAGTTATAAACTGCATCGCTGTTTCCTCTTCGCAATAATAACCCGAACAATTTTATTCTAACGGTTCACGAAACGAGTTGAATGAGTGAACTATGCCGCATAACCTTTTCATTCAAAACTGAACTCTATCTCAACAACACAGTCTGCATAATCCCAAAATAACAATTCAGATGAAAATAGGTAATATAAATGATCACGCCGCTGTGTATACCTTGTTGCAATAAATATCTTGTTTGTGAGATCCGCCAGTCTTCAGTTAGCAATTAGCTAATTCCCTTGCATTGTTATCGAAAATGGTTACAACCAGTGTAAATATTGGCACGCCGATTAATGAATATTATTAGATGCGGGATTGATGTTGACACAGTTCAACAATGAATTTTGAGCGGGAGTAGCGCATTTGGGACATTTGTTTTAATGTTCATTACATAATGACGCGCTGGCGCTCGACGTTCGTTCGATTCGGCAGCCGCGCGGCGCGCTTTCACTCGGTACGCTATTAATTACGTACGCGATTGTGTTCGGTTCAGTGTTATATTTACTCAACTGTTTCGACTTCGTCTGCTGTATCGAAAGATAAAGAAATAGCCAAAGTGCCGCGGTACACGACGCTCGTATCTTATCGCACCCACTCTATTGATCAGTCGGCACATATCGCGAACGGGCCGCCTTATACGGACGACCGGACCACCTTTATTGTCCAATTTATCGTGTAGACGTGTACTGTGTTATAGGCGCGATGTTACCGGTGAAGTCATAATGTGTGCCGTACAAAATAGATTAACAGTGTTTACAGGAAAATAGTATCAATAACTGAGTGTTGCGGTTTGTAATCGAACGGAAATGGCCGCTAAATCACCTACATTAAGTTTGAAGTCGCGGGAAATGATCGGAGTGGAACAGTTCAGTCAACGACGCGAAATGTTCGACAAGCAGGACGAGGCGTACGTGCCGCTGCCGTCGCCCACTGTTCTGGTGCCGCATACAAGGAGGTAGAGCCCATCATCACTTCGAACCACGGTAAGACGACGTCTAACTTCAAACGCAACACGGCCGGGTACTCCAGCATGCGTGAGAGCAAAACCGACGAACGAAATTACGATTTTCGACCGCGAAAGTACTCCGACAACTTCACCTCGGAGTTGAATCAAAGCGACGATGTGGATTACAGACGTTCCATGACCGAGAGGACCCGGCGCTTATCCAAAATGCGAAAGGACTTTATGACGTCCAATTTGCACGAGCCCGGAAGCAGCAATACGTTTTCACGCGCAGGTACGCGAGCTTCTATGCCTACTAACACAACATCTACATTAAAATATAAGATTGAAAGTCCCAATCTGTATAAGTTTCCATTTGCCGAGCCCTACTTGACTCCGACACCTGTGCGAAAAGTAATGCTGGATTTAGGACCAACTAACGGTGAGGTAAACGGTGGTAAAGAAAACGAAGACCCGGATTCACCAAAATACAGAAGCTTTTCAAGCGGTGATAGTCCTAGCAAAATCGACCACCAAAAGTTATTCGAAGAGTTAGTTAAAAGATATTCACCGCAGAGAAAACCTATTGACTGGAAATTGCCACCCACAAAGCCTAGAGTAATTGCATCGGTGCCTAAGTCAAATTCTAGCGCCACTGATAGCGTAGATGGCGATAGAAAGTTAGATGGAAAGGACGTTGAAGATGAAGTATTTGAAAAGAACGAAAATCAGGTTAGACCTAATGAAGATGAATCGAATAAAATAAAAGAGCCCGAAAAGAAACCTCAAGAAATCGTACCGAATTTAGAAATTGTACATAACGGCCGAGAATCATTGCACAATGCTGACAAAAAGGATGTAAATAAAGTAGGTGACTCAAAGACTTCACTATCGGAACTGGACGAGAAGAATGATATTGTTCCCGAACTAGCGACTAGATTAAACAAAGAAGAGGGTAATAGGCCACCTTTAGATAACGTCGTCGACTTAAGCATTCCAGCGCTGATACAAAAAATGCAGAACGAAGGTGAGAATTTAGAGAAAAGCAACAAATCTAAGAAAGTAAAACGAAAGAGAAGTTTCCTGGACAAATTGCTTGGTCGTAATAAAGATAAATAACACAAAATACATTGTTACTGAAGTGATATTGCAACAAGCTGCAACACTGCATGACTGCCAAAGATTATTCCAAGGTTGATGGAAATGACGTCAGTGTTTTTAATCTTTTTACAATCGATAGAATTTGTTACATTAGGTTTTAAAGAAAATCTATTATACATTAATGAATTTATTTATATGGACATAATTAAGGCCAGTTCCCTGTTTTATTTTTTTATCGTAATGCATTGGTTGGGTTATCACTGTTAGCTGATAAACGTAAGTGCCATGTGACACTCCCTATCTGCAAAATTCTAAGTATGGTGACAAAATTTTATTATTACTTAAGCATTTAACAGTCCGTGAAATTTAAATGTTTGAATGGAACATTTTGCTGTGACTCGTGTTATTTTTATTTAATCAAATGTAACGAAAAACATTGTAATTTAAATTAAAGCCACTCTTCTGTATGGCCCGTATTCTAGAATAATACATATGGGTAAACTAACGCTTGATATTAGGTATATTTAGAATAATAAAATTAAAATGTCGCGAGGATATTTAATAACTCGTACATTTATGAACATTTTCTAACATAGACGGATAATCGTTTTAAGACATAGCTTCTATCTGAGTAATATTTTAGAATACAGTCCATAATAGAGTAAAATATACCATTCTCAGCACCAGAATGATTCAAGCATTGAATATTCATTAATCTAAGGAATGATTATTAAATACTTTTTTATTATTTTGCAGCCATACAATATTATTACTATTATAATAGTACGGATACAAAATAAAAAAGGTATTATTCATATTAAGTTAGTTTATAAGCGTCTTTAGGTTCATAAATTTACTTAATATGAATAAGACCGTAAGATTTCTTAATGGTGCCAACAATTGTATAACAATGGATAGTTTACCCTTATATTAAACTATATAATACGATATTTTATGATTCAGTTTGAATTTTTGATGACCATAATCACAAATATATCTACAGTCACTTTCAGAAGGTTAAACAGCCATTAATTTAATAAGTTGGAATTAATTTGACGGTTATGTAAAAAAATAATATATTTTACTTTCACAGGTTACGGTTTTATTAATAGAGAATTAGAGTAAGTTTGAGTGAACCGTAGAGAAGTGTTCAAATTTACTTTTTCTATAAATAAAACTGTAATTCTTTATCATTTATGTGAAAAATTGCATGTAATAAGAGTTTAGCGGTTTTTTGTTGTTGATGGTTAACAAACTTTTTTATTACAAAAAGCAGCAGTTAATATCATCACGAATTTTCAAAATTTTATTTATTTCTTGTAATAAAAAATATAGTAGAATATTTATGAAATTCTTCTTGGTTTGCAATAAAGTATTAAATACTAATATGTAAATACAAGTTTGTATATTTGTTGTACTCTACGGCTTTGGGTTTAGGTAAACCGATTTTAATGAAATTTTGTACATGGATTTTAAAATGCAAGCATTTGCAAGAGAGCTTACACGGACATGTGACGTGACTAGTGCTCCTAAAGTCTTTATTATTGCACTACGAACGTTATAAAAATTTGGAGAAAAGGGTAGAAAGAAACAGGCAATTGCTTCATATTTATATAAGTAAAAAATGCTGAATTTATAACGAAATATATATCAGCTGCAAAGGCTAAAAATAAACTTGAACGAGATTTCGTTAATATTCGAGAAAAAATAATTTTAAAATTTCGAAATATTTTCTACATAATATTATAGAAACTAATTGAATAGAAAACATACATATATCTATAATAATTCTATAAGGAAAATACAAATATTTTTGTAAATCTACAATGGCGTATCGAATAAGTAACTCACGGTCGTATTCATATTGAGTTAGAGTAAGTTTGAAGGCCTGTTTATGTTTTTTAACGAAGCCTTCAAACTGACTCTAACTCAATATGAATAAGACCGTTGATGCTTAGTTTCTCTAAAAGATGCTTAAACTCTAAAGCCTTTTATAATTGTATGTAAACTTGCAAGTATTTGTATTTCAACAATAACAAAAATCGTTTCCTTTGGCGGTTATATTTAAATGTGTTTTGTACATATATTTCCTCCTTTGTATTAATTAGTGCAAAGAATAATTTTCCTTAATCATTGTTACCATTAAATATACGTTGTTGTTATAAAATTATCTAGTTCTACATGGCCTTGATAAAATTTCCTTATTTTTTTAAATAAATTTTATGTTTTATTATTAAAAGTATTTCATTATAAAACGAGTATAAAATAAAACAAAATGTAAGAAACAAAACATTTATTTGACGCAAGAAACATAAATATTTACACATGAATATGTATGAAAAAGTCATATAAATTTTATTAATATATTTAAATTGTACTAGTTTCATCACTTGGCGATATAATTAATCAACGTGGCACAGCAAGCCATAACTTGCTTACATTTAAATGCAAATTACAGATTACACCTATATGTTTACACTTAATGATATGGTTTAAACACGAAATAATAAATTCTGCATATTTTGACAGTTCTGTTTCACATCTTCAGTCAGTTTGTCAATCAATGTGACCATCTAGATTTGTAGTCACAGACATTTCTCAGATTACTGGGTCTATATATATGTTTAACAGGAAGATGTATTCTACAAACCACTGCACAATTGCAATGGTGGATCAGTGAAACCGCGAAAAAGAAATTGGTAACCCTAGTAGTGTAGTAGTATATGTAACTGAGAGAATAAACATTTTTCAAAGTAAATAAGTAATGATACCGATGGTCTTTCAAAACTTATTTAAATGGTGGGGAGATATTAGTTTCTAAAGACTTAAAATTTGTATCCCTCCCTCTAACTCTTGAACTGGAGTTGACTCTTAGCTCCGACAGGTCAACCTCTACTCTGTCCTTCCAGCGATATTTAGGACGGCCGACCGGACGCCGACCAACCGGCCATCCCAAATATGCTTTCCTCACGCTGCGATCCTCTCCCATCCGTTCTACGTGACCGAGCCAGCGGAGGCGGTGAGCTTTTATTTCTCCTATTATATTAGTTTGTTTTTCTAGTTGGAATATTTAGACAAAATCTTTCAACGAAATTTGATTTGAAAAAGATCCATTAAGTAATTTTTGAGATAATGATTTTCTTCAAAAACCTAGACATCAAACAGGGCGTTTGTCACTTCGAAACTATTCATTTCGGGTAGAAAGACACGCACTTGTCAATTTTTTTTCAATTAAACCCTGTTAATTAAATCATCCACATTTATTTCAGTAGTAGCAATAAATTTGAAATCGTAGTAGTTGAATTCTATCTATACTAGAAATGGTTAAAACCATAGAAGATTCTTTGTCTGTGGTTGATATATAATTTTACTTGAGAATATTTAATCCTATATAAAAGAATATTGAACAATCACAGCAGACGACTGTGTGGCACCAATTATTGCTTGCGTGACACAGATTCTAAGATACAGTTTTACACAATAGCTATATAGACAGGTGCCAGATACTTTCTAACCTTCAGGCTGAAATTGACATATACAATTCGTATAGTGAACGGAAAAATAATTTAGAAGAATATAGACTACTTTATATTTTAGAATTCCGTATCCTTTTTGTTAAAAACAGAATTATTATACAATCATGTCCGATATTGTTAGAGCCATTTTCCCAAAAAATATTGCATGGTATGTTGAAGAAATTTACTAGAAAATTGGGCTCTATACATCGCTAAACAGTAGTATGTAACTACTGTCTTGTACATTATTGTAATTTGTGTTTTGGTGAACAATAGATATATAAATATCTATCTATCTATAGTAAACTCGCAACTACAAAATATCAAACAGCCGGGTGACTCTCCTAAGCGTATCACGTTTTAAAGTCCTTTATCTTTAAAAAAATATTCGATTCAAGTGCCTTGTTGATAATCATAATGAACACTAATCAGCGAGATTATAATCAAAAATGAATGATTTAGTAGTTTAAAAAAGCGTGGTTGCGGACAGTCTATTCACCCAAACACCATACATGTTATGATTGAGGGATGTATAAAAATGGTAAAAAACGAGAATTCTTGATGTATTTTCTAATATGTCAATAGGTGACCAGATATTCAAAATGGACGTGTATCCCCCTCTAATTTTCTAACTAGGAGTTGACAAATTCTGAAAATATTTTAGATGGCAGAACTTACGGAAAACTATGAATAAAAATTTTTTGAACATGATCCCTTGATTATTTTTAGAGATATGAGGTATTTTTCATTAAGTTATTTTTGGATAAACTTATATCTCTATTATTTTTTAAATGGGGCGGAAGAATCTGTTTTTATTGCGTTAATTCAGTAGACATGCGGTTACCATCGTCTATGGTCATTTGTCACAAGAAAGGTGGTACTAATGTGCTGCCGCTCTGTAAAGAGAAACGAACCTGGCCACTAATGTCGGAACACAACTCAAGTTTGTTTATGGTGGCATACTCTAGGGGTGGTAGCCATCCAGACGGACAAATACTCTATCCCATTCGCTGCGGGTTGTTTTGTCACCTCTTACGACAGGCCGCCTGGCAGCATAAATTTGTATTTTTCTCCGTTTCGGCACGGATAACGGTGAAAACATTCAGGGTGGTAGAGCTTACGAATCATTTCAAGAAAAAGTAGTTGGAACAAGATCTGTTGAGTAGTTTTTGATATATAAGGAATTTTCATTAAGTTTTTTTTTTAGAGTCACCTATACGAAATCTTCATGTGTGGAATGTCTGCAAAGATAGTCACTTAGCAGATTTTTAATATCTATGTATAAATTTCTAAATAAATACTTTACAGTACTTACTGTAGGTATTTATTTGAACAAAGCAACTTAATCGTGGACAGCTTATTTCACGGTCGCTCAATGTACGCTAGCCAACAGTTCATTATCATTGTAGCCTAGTTTCGTGTCCATTTTGAATTAATTGATTCTATTTTTAAACATTTTATATAAGTTGCGACATCTAGCGGATGTTGAAGATAATTCTATTCAAAGTAAATCTCTCGACTTAATTGAAACTACAGAATGCTTTACAGTACCTCCTATTAGCTACTAACAGTTAAAGCCTGGTCCTCATTATATTCGCATGGGATTTAGACTTTAATCATATCTCTAAATCTAAATGAAAAATTCACGCGATTTTAATTTTGACTGCTTCGTTACCTTGTTACGAAACCTATTCGAGACAAACTTTCAGAAAAAATTCTATAACGGTCATTATTGACAAGTGATACACGTGGTTTATAAGTTCTTTAAAAAAGCTTTTGAAATCATATTACTTATAAAAGCATTAATAATTCCATTATATCTTTTTTTAACAAAACTACAAACCTCGTATATGAATATTATTATGGTTTGCGTTTAACAAAAGTTTCGCAACTGGGATATAACTGGAATCAGTATTCCAGTACTCATATATCATACATACTCTATCAATATGGAGCTTTTATGAGATATTTAGGATGTAGTTTAAAGTAGTAAAAATGTTGTCAAATTTTAAACAAGCACAAAAAACTCAGGTTTTATAAAATGACGGAGGTCTGGCAGTCCTTGGTTCTTAAGCTAGAATTTTTAAGCGGTTTTCACCATGAGTTAGATATTTTTCAAGCGAGTTTCTATATATAACGGTTGAACGGATCGGTATGAAATTTGGCACAGATATAGATGGATATAGTAGAGTAGCATGTGGTTACTTTTAATCCCGGAAAAATGTACGGTTGCCGTGGGGTAATATTAATGCGGGGGAAGCCGCAGACAAAACCTAGTTAATCATATACCAACCAAAGTAATGCGATCTAAATTCTCTAATTTAGCAATAGACATGTCTCAAAGTCTCTACTTTGAGACATCTGTAATGCTGCATCTAGCACGCAGATGTAGCTTAAGGTTTTAATGACTTACTTGAGATAAGTCATTGTTAATAATTGTACTAATAACCCATGTTGCCACTGCCTTCTATGGCATTTTTGGAGCCCATGCAGGGAGTGGCGAGTCACCGTCTACCCATTTTCCATGTTACCGGAACCTCGCGAACAGACACCATAGTCCCCATATTTCCAGACCCCTAGTGCCACTAGCAGTTAACCCTAATAGCCTAACACTTTTTGTCCTCATTTCCCACAATAGTCCTACACTGGCCGGGGTTTGTCTTTGGGTGCATTATTATATTGTGTAGACAGTCAGTGTCACGCCACATTTAGATTAAATTTGTAAAGGGGTCTCTATGTGTTGGCCTTCCCATGGTCCCACGCAAGCGTTTCTTCAAAGACATACAATGTATTAATAATATAAATGTAAATTTCTGGAAAATAAATTTTATTGAATTTTAATGCTAAAGTAAATTGGATTTGGACTCAGTCACTCACACTAGCTCAGGTAGCACAGCTATAAGATTTATAGCAGAATTTAGAAGACAGTTTAAATTATTTTATTATTATTTGCGCAGGTAAAGAACAAATACTCCACTCAATAACTTTTAAAAACATTTTAATGATTAGAAGAAAAACCACCATAACTTTGTGGAATAAGACTCAATATTGTATTATAAAATATTTTAACTTTCAGTATTTATTCAAGTGCATGCAAGGACATCCTTTGACAGTCGTTTTAGCACCAACAAACGACAAAAATAGATAAGTATTTATGAACCTATGTTTCATATCTGTAACATGAAACAGTGACTTAGCTTCATAATTATGTATTAACTTATATTTTCACCATAAATAATTATTTAAATTTGTGTTACAGTCTATAATTATTAGTAGGATTTGACCTGTCCAAATCGTATATTCCTGGCCAAAGAAGGTTAAGCCGATAATATTATCCGAATGTCAACAATTAATAGTAGTGATGCTGGAACTCAAGTACACAATCAGTAACAGGAGGGAGTATAAAATACATATGAAGATTGAAGTGTGAAAAATTTATAGCAGTGAGTTTGATATTGCTGCTACAACACAATAAAAAAGATTTTCTACTCAAATAAGATAGTTTATCTGGTGAGAAATCCTTATGCCTTTCTGCAAGGTTTATGTTGGCACTTGCGTGAAGTTTTTTGACATGGTGCCATTAACGCAAATCAAGAGACATTTGAGTAATATTGGATAACACATGATAAGAAGTAAACTTATGAGACATGACTAATATAAATTAATCTTCTTTAGATAGTACAAAATCTCATTCCCTGTCTGTATATATGCTAATCCTCCTAAACCACACAATGGATTTTTAAATTATTTTCACTATTTAAAACATAGTATTTTCTTAAGTTTTTGTGATTAGTATAAACAGTTAAAACTATGTTTATTACTACTACGCGTGTAAAACCGTTAAAACATAGTTTTAATTATATAACAAAATTGAGTTTTTATACACATAAAACCGAGGGACCGACGACTTCTGCATGCAAAGTCGCCTATGGTTACATTGTTGTAAATATTTGTAATATTTACGTGTGGCGTGTGTACAAGTGGCGTGAGGTGACAAGTGTCATTTGTGACCCCAAAATGCCGGTCAAATTAAAAGGACAGGTCTATAAATCCATCATTAGACCTGTCCTTTTGTATGGCAGTGAAGCGTGGCCAGTACTTGAGCGACACAAGCAAGAGCTGCGTGTCACGGAGATGAATATGCTGCAATGGATGTGTGGAGTGACGCGGAAAGACCGGGTCAGGAACTCCCGCATCCGCGGCAGTCTTCATGTCCGTGACATAGCAGACAAACTGCAAGAGTGTCGCTTACGCTGGTACGGCCACGTTTTACGCAGACCGGCTAATTACGTGGGGAACAAATGTCTAGCCATGCCGCCTCCGCCAGGTCCCGGTCGAAGGGGAAGGCCCAAGAAATGCTGGCTTGACGTCGTGAAGGATGACATGCGTGCCAATGATCTCAAAACGGAGGATGCTGAAGACCGCGCGAAGTGGAGTAGAAAAAGTAGGAAAGCGGACCCTGGGCGTCGGAGTGAACGCTCCGAACGCAACCGGGATTTAACGCTCGGATGATGATGATGACTTATTACTATGATTTTACAACCACATTTTCTCTCCGCGATGTACAAAGCAAGTCTAACAGCTTTTATAAGGCTGAAATAATTTTTCACCGATTTCTGATTGTTGCCGAGGTTTAATTATCACATTAGTATAGAATGATAAACTTATCACAGGTATTAAAATTTCCAATACTAAACTGCACACAGCAGTGTACGATTCATGTAAGCAGAACAGAGCTAAGAATGCATAGCAAGCAACACTCTGCCATTTCCGCTTGTGAATAAAGTTCAATAGGTATACATGTCCAAAACTGGTCTTTACTTTATCTGCAAATGAAAACTACTCATCAAAATTATAAGTTTTATAAAACTTTAACTATATTAAAAAAATATATATGAAAATGAGGTTAGCATTAAACCACCTTATTCAAAATTGGCAAATTAAAATGGGAATGGCATATTAGCCATTCACAGGTTTTGAGTGTTATGATTTCTGCAGTTATGAATCTCAACTCGTTTTTCTATCTGGATCTAACCTTCCAACAGCAGCCTCTAATTCAAAGAGATGGTTGTCTTTCACTTGTGGTGCTAACTGTCTCATTGCTGACGCCAAGTTGTATACATACTCCTTATTGGTGCCACTTGGACCTTTGCTGTTCACAACTTGCTTGGCAATGTCTTCTATCGATGCAGGTCCTGGAAACACCAACATAAAATATGACCTTTTTACACCTTTAAAATAGTTTTCACTCATGTAAACTTGGAATCTGGATCTTGTGAAAATCTTCTTATGGGACAAAACTATCATCTACCCTCACATCAATAATATATCTAAAGGACATACATACATAATGGATCTCCACCTGCTACAATCCTGTCAAACACTTTTCGCTTCATCAACTTTCATTAATCTTTTCATACATTCAGTCTAAAGGATATAATACATAAAAATGTTCCATAGCAATTTAGTATTTATAGATTATTAAACTATAGCTGAAAACTGTTTTTTTTTGTCTTTGTAATTGAAACAACTTTGGGCATGAATAGATTTTTTGTAAAATTTGAATAGGTAATTCATGACATCTCTAATATTATGATATAAGCCTTGGTATAGACCAGGGGTTGGCAACCTGCGGCTCGCAAGCCAGATGTGGCTCTTTGGATGTGAAGCTGCAGTTCTTGAGCTATATGTGCAAAAAAAGACATGGCTTTCACTGAATTTCTTTGCCCAATTGCTTGTTATTGAAGCACAAATGTTGTAAGTTAATGTTTACTTGTTTTCATTTTTTAATTTAATAATAAGTAATTATCTACTAATGTCACATAAATATTATCTTTATGTAGTGAAAAACACTACTTGTATGTAAATAAATATATTTGTTTTTTTTATCAAAATTACTAACTTAATTTATACAAGAGAAAAATTGTAGCCTTTTAAAAACTTTGAAATTTCGTGAATTGTAATTTTTTACTCTTCCGAGTCAAAAGGTTGCTGACCCCTGGTATAGACCTCTTATGTAATATAAACATCCTTCTGTTCTTTAGTCTGGGTACAAGCAATATCAAAGTAGTTTGTTGTATATTCATTATAACACATGTCCAATGAAGCTTTGAAATTTACAAAACGGGTGTTTGTCTGTCAAATTTATTAATAATTTTCTTAATGTACATATTAATATTTTTTAAATTAATGCTCTGTAAAAAAAACCATACCAGCAAATGATTCATTATCCTCAGTTGCAACATACAATGTTAAGATAAATGGCTGTACATCTTGATCTTTGGGATGGAATATAACAGTTTTCTTTTCATAACCATTCTTTTCTCTAAAATCTAGATGTTTTGTAACTGCTTCTGTATCCTCATTCCTTATTTTATAAGCTACACCCCACACCACTGAATCTTGATCACTGCTTGGTATCAAGGTTACCACACGGCCTGGCTGTAATGAGAATTAAAAAGTGTATGAGTTCAGACTTCTCAGCTCATATTAAGTATAAACTCTCCTTACAGCTTTGCTCTCATAAATGATTAATCAATAACAACACATGAATACTATTGCATTAATAGAATAATCTTCAAAACTCATCATTTGAAAAATATTGACTCACTTATAAGATTTTTAAACTACTATAACCTCATCATGTATAAAGTACATTAATAGAATAGAAGATCTTCATCTGTGTCTTATTAAAATTTAGATGGTTACATTCTCTGATGTCAAAACAAAGGCATCATAGCCAAAAATTAGATTTCACTAAACCATTGACTTTTGTACACAAATTTGAACACCTATTTAAAAACTGCTTGCCTCAAGCACACCAACTGTAAGAGCACCTGGCGCAGCTATGCTGCTTGTTAAGCTAGACATATTTATGGACTATATTCCACACATGATTTGCCAGTGCCATAATAGAGATTATATAGGTAAATTTTATTATTGCAAGATTATTAAGCAAGATATTACAATAATATAAATGGTGATCATATTTCCCCTTTTAATAATTAAGGAATTGGATGACTACGTATTAATTGTTTACTTCATAATTATTCAGATATATAAGAAGATAAAATAAACAGTATAAAAGTAGGAAGAGTGGAGACAAATTGTTTAAATGTGTATAAGTACTCACTTTTTCTGGGACACCTCTATGATCAATGCTGTGTTGATAAAACCTCCTTAAGTAACCTTTTATATAACCAACAATTTTAGTTTCATACAAAAAGTCCACTTTCCACACTAAAGACCCGTAACCAAAGACCCACATTATTTTATGTTAACAATAAATTATTACTCAGAATATACCGGTTATTTAATTTGAACTATATATCTCTTATTACAATATGGTCCAAATATGAAACCCGGCATTCATACATTCTCAAAAATTTGTATTTTATGGCTATAAAAATTACAATAAAAATAATGCAAAATCAGCTGATCCTTTGTTCAATAAAACATCAGACGTTAATGTCAGTTTGTCAATTCAAGTCTTAAAATTATTCGTTGTCAATTTTCTTTATGGCTTAGTAATACAGGCTTATTAGTAAAATCGATTAGAGGGCTTTCTAGGGCTTGGTCAACTTGAACTCCATGTCCCAAAGAAATTAAACTGTGGTTTAATTTGTGATGACTTTGTGTTTGCCCATTATAACTAATACTGTAAAATTTAATTTGAAAACTCCATATTTGATATTGGTTTCATGCTGCTGTTGGCGCGTCAGTTCCTATAACGTAGTCTCTATAAATTCAATGTACTCTTTGTAACGTAGTCTCTATATATTCAATGTACTCTTTGTAACGTAGTGTTAAATTCTCTTTGTCAGTTCCAAAGAGTATATTGAAGATATGGAGAGTCAGTTACCTTCAAAAATGTCGCTTTGGGGATTAAATTATCAATTCATTATATAAAATATCATGATATTTACGTAATGGAATGAAATAAGCAATAATATTACAATGGTATAAAGTACTCACAGCAAGTTTTAAGTCCAAACATAACAACCAAGCAAATGTGAAACTCAGCAGAACTCATTTAGAAGAGCTCAAATGCCTAGCATAGCTCAAAGATTGTGCGATGAAATCGTAAAACCCGTCTTACAAACGACTTCTAAGATTTCTGCTGTAGGAAATTGTAGCACATTAATGCACCACTGCCCAAGCAAGCAAGATGGGAAACCAACCCGAACCATCATTGTCGAGAAAAAGAAAGTGGTTAATAGAATCACACCACGAGACTCAGACGTCGGAAGAACTGTTATTAAGCAATTAAAATCAAAAGAGACATTTTCAAAAAAGAAGTTAACTGATATAGCTGTGAATACTTTTATAACAGGACCTTTAAAATGTGATAATGAATGCGTGACTATGGTTCGCAGAGAGATAATCGATGCAATTGCAAATGCGCTCACAAACGTATGAATACTAAAGCAAGCGCGAAAGAAATACAAACTTTTGATACAATGAATTACCTGCATACTGATAAAGCGTGTGCACAATGCGTCGAAACGGTTAGCTGCGGTACTCAGTTCCTTGATAAATTGAGTAGAGCTCTGTCGAAAGATAGTAAAAGTGGAATCAAAATTAATAAACCTTTAAAAGCAACCCCCAGAGAATCATTTAAAATTCAACAAAATACATCCAATTTTTTGAGCAACAACAGCAGATTTTCAAATTCAAGTGTCAAAGGAGCAAGGCGGTGGGCTTTATCGCAATATCCAACTAGAGGACCCGACTTTTGATAAATATTTTCAATATACTTAATTAGTTATTTTATTTATTATTTGTCACTAGTTTTTAACACTTCTAATGGCTCATATTTAGAAGATATAAGTAAGTCACCCTTACTATTCCATAACAAAACGCAAATACGAGGTTCGTACCTTGAATCCTAAATTGACAGTTTTTAAATTACCTATTGTTAAGGTAAGTAAATTACCCAAATTCTGCGAGACAGTAATGTCTCATACGGAGGCCGCTGAACGAGAAAGGGAGAGAGGTCCGTATGCGTCCCGTGAGTACCGTCTCCCGTAATACCGCTGCAAGGGCCATCCAGATCTAGTTAGATGAAGATTTATTCCCTTGTTGACGAAGTGAGTCTGTCCTGCTTCCCGGGGTACTCTCAAGCACTGATGCGTAAGGATCAGCGTGGGCATACTACGTTCTAAGTCTCACGCTCTTCCTACCATAAGAGCGGGGCACATGGGAGGACGGTGGTTTTAGTGGAGTATCGGCCCATGGGTTATCTCTCCACATTGACGAAGGTACATTGCTGAGCCCCACACATGCCAGCGATGGACTCTGTTAGCTGCGATATCTTTAGTAGCTAACTTTCATCGCTTTGATCTAATCCCTAGCAAAGGACCCGGTATTGTGCGAAATGCATTTCCCCCGCCTCAAAAAAAGTACATAAAGGTATAAATATGTGCTTTTTGACAATATAGACTTTTATATGATCTAAGGTAAACTAATATCTTTACATAGTTTATAACAAAGTCGCTTTCTGCGTCTCTAATGTATCCGTTAGCTTCTAAACCACGCAACGGATTTTTGAGCAGTTTTCACCATTAGTTACACAAATTTTCAAGGATGTTGATATATTTGTACTAGATTGTACCCGCGGCTTCCCTCGCGATATAAAACGAAGGAGTCCTTATGAAATCGTCACCCGTATCAAATTTCACGTCTGTCCTTCGTTTTTGCATATTTTTTTTTAAATAGTAAGTCTATATGAATGAAATTTAACAGAAAAGTATCTACATTACGTTTATAATGACGCTAGACGATGGTTTAAAGCAGTGGTTCCCAAAGTGGGCGATAACGCCCCCTTGTTGGCGCTGCAGACCTAAAAGGAGGCGGTAAGAGACCCAGTAAAAATGGGCATTGGAAGGTGTAGCCCATAAGAGTTAACTTGAGACCTCAGCGCCTTTGTGTACTCCCTACTGCGCTTAGGTTTCAAGTTAACTCTTGCGGGCTATAGGAAAAGTCTCGTTTAGAATAAATGTTTAATCTCCGCTAATGTAGCTCTCAATAATCAATTAATTTAATTTGACGTTATAATGTTTTTTAAGTAGGTGAAATAATGGGGGCGCTAAAAAAATTATTCTCAAAATGGGCGGTATACAAAATAAGTTTGGGAACCACGGGTTTAGAGGAACTATAAAATAACTAAAAACTAGCGATGGCCCTCGTCGTCATAAGTGTCATAAGTTCTGAAAATTTGATTAAAATGATTTTGTAGGCTTCTGTATGCTAGGGACAAAACAAAACATTTGACCGCGTCGCGGGTCAAACCCTGATGCGTAGTTTAAAAGCAGGCGTTAATACAGGTTACATTGTATTAAATTTTTATGTTGGTCCTATTTACACACGGAAGATTTACTTCATTTTATACCGCAAACTATCCCATGTCCCGGGATGAAAAGTATCTACGTCGATTTTCGGTATTCAGACAGACAGATCGAGTTACTATCGCATTTTATACTAGATTATAAATTTTTATATCCATAATCTTGAGAAATGATTGGTCTCCCATACAACCTTTCATCCCCCTTTATCGAGTTTTAATCCATCATGGACAATCGACCGCTCGGAGCCTCGGGGATAGCAGTAGGATAGTGTTGGACTCCCGATGGCATGCTCGGACCTACCACCTAACCACCCCTTTGTTGCATCTCATCGCTGTATGTCATGTCCTCGGGAACCAGAGACGCTCGACTTGAAATTTTCGCGGGATTCCTGAGACACAAAGTATCACAGCACCAGCAAAAATCCCGAGGTATTTCCGGGATAAAAAAAATCGCACATTTTATTATACAAAATTTGCTATCGATCATTAAAAAAATTACATTGGACGTAGATTTTTTAATATAGCCATTTTAAAATATGCAATAATTATCCAATACTTATATATTTTTTTTAAATTACTTTTACATTCAATTTCCAAAGAAGGAATAACATTGAGGGACAACGTGAGTGTTACTAATATCGCTGCTAGGCACTGTTGCCGTTTTAGCGACTTTGTCGCTAGATTTAGCGGATTTTGGATGTGTCTGGCGACATTTTTTTTCCATCTAGCGACAAAAATATATTTAGCGACTTCTAGCGGCTTTTCGTTTGCAAAGCTGACTACCTACCAACGTGGGAAAAACCAAAATAGGACATAACTACAGATACTGTACAATTTTGGGCAGATGTATTAAAATACAAAAACGCTGTAGGTTTTAATACACTACAAAGCCATAGCAAATTTAGCCATCACAGTCCTGTCGTTGCCACATTCCAACGCAGAAGTAGAACATTCGTTCGGTCAGATGAATATTATAAAAAACAAACTGGCTTCAACCACTTTAAACTCTATTCTTATTGTTAGGAATCATTTAAAGATTTTAAAACGAAATTGCCATAGGCAAAACATGCCAGATCATGTCCTGGCCCAAATTACAAAAACGATTAAAAAGCCAAGTGCGTCATCCACATCTACTTCTGCGGTGGTACCATCCACTTCTTCAACGCCATTAGAAGTAGTTGAAGTCGAAGATGACGTAATCGATGACGATATTTTTTATTGTATAGATCTATAGAGATTTGTTTAATAAAATTTTGATTATACAGATTTGCTTTTATTCGGACCATATTTTAAATTAAAATTTAAAATTTAGCGACTTCTAGGATTTTTGAGTACTTTCTTAAATCTAGGACATTTGATTGAGTCTGGGACTTTCTTTTTCTAAGCGCACACTGCTGCTAGGAAAGCCTATTCTAGGTATATACAGAACAGACTGATCATCATCGTCGCAATATGACGAAACAAAAAATTAATATCTCAAGAACTACATTTCTCCTAGACATGGAGGTTATAGAAGAGAGAAGCAATCCTCCTCCCTCCGTCCTCCGGCCCGCGACTACTTAAAATCAGTGACCACTAAACTAAAGTTTAACCGAATATGCCTATTTTGAAAAAATAAAATCGTGTATTATATTATCAAATCATAGATCAATTTCTAAATCTAAAGATCATATAAAAGAGAGAGTTGTTTTTGAACAAAATTTTATATTTTCAATACATTAATTAAACATCAAATTGCGCTTGTCATTTGACCGTACCTCATTTGGACACAATCGATGTTTACCCACTGGTTTGATTGATTGGGGTATATTAACATGCATTTCGAACATTAATTTATAGATGCCTATTAAAACTAAAATAGTTTTCATTGTTTCCTTATTGAATAAAATAAGATGAGCTTTAATTATAATATAATTAGCTGCACCTGTGACCCACTTGGTTTGGAAAATGGTTATATTTTGGATAATTCACACTATATCATTATAAATTATAGCCTATGTGTTGTTCTGATGTGTAAGCTATATTATCGCAGTTTCATTCAAATCCATTTAGGAGTTTTTGGGTGAAAGAGTAACAAACATACATAAATTCTTACAAACTTTCGCGTTTGTAACATTTACTATATTATAGATATAATTAAAGTATGGCAAATTTGACTTGACGATGTGAAGGATGACATGTGTACCAATGGTCTCGAAACAGGGGATACTGAAGACCTGGCGAAGTGGAGTAGAAAAAGTAGGAAAGCAGACCCTGGCCTTCAGAGTGAACGCTCCAAACGCAACCAGATTAAACACTGAGATGATGATGAATTAAAGTATGGAAAATAGAAAATTTTATTTAAAAACAAGACTTTCCCTTGGTTTACTGTTTTAATTTTCCTTCAGATAAATAACTGATCACTACAAGCTAGACTATGATTTGGTATAATAATACAAATGTGTATTTTTTCGAAATCAGCCGATCCAATTAATGGAAGGGTTTTACTTTACTTTTCGTGAAAATCAGTCTAAGTACTTGTTTTTTTGCTATTTAGCATAGTTTAAAATTTGCACCTGAAGGCCCACTTGAAACATTCACTATATGCAGTGGATTCATACATAAAAATAAGGTTGTCTTGATACCTTTTTTGCTTTTCTTTCGTTTCTAGCCCCATATATAAAATACATATCCTAAATACATGATGCTTTTAATAGACAAAACATTGTTTTCAAAAACACTAATATAACCACTTCCTTCTGATGAATTTAATATTGTTTTATATAATAAAACAAATCTGAAACAAGGTAAATTATTTATAATTGGTTACAAATGGAGGTTTCTTATACTTTACTGATGATAGGGCTATGTGACATGCCTTTTTGCATACGCCAAAGCATTATCTGCTTTTTTTCTCTAAACAGTGTTGGTGTGTTCCATAAAAAAGGCAAGATAGGCAAGGAAACTACTGGCACTGAAACTGACTGAAATACAAATGACTAATGTCTCAAGTTGGGCAACAATGGGGCGAGAGTTTAAATTGTTATAGGCTACAATATCTAAAATTGTTTTCTGTTGTTTGTACTTCCTTGTCCATCTTTCTCAAGTAAAAAAAAATTAAAAGCAAAAAAAGTTTTATTTATTTATGTATTTCTTATTTTTTAAAGTAGTTATCAAATGGGAAGTATTTACTATTTTGATAAATGATGATCAGCAATAACTTACAGTTGAGTTTACAGAAGCATACAAACTTAAGTATCAGTTAACTGGTGCAGTATTTGATTAGTGTCTACATTAAAACACAATTTAAAATAAGTACTCGGATACATGCATTACAATTTTTCTGATTGAAAACCTTTGCTGCCTATGTGTCTCATAGTTTGTGCACTGCTTCAGATAGTGTACTAACATATTATATATCTTCAATTAAAACATTCAAGTAAAATGTAGTTAACTCAATCTTGATTAGGAATTAGATATGCATATATTAATATTTAGGTATTTTTTAATAATACTATAAAATCCTACTTAATTGTTACATGCAATAATACCCAATAATATTTATTGTTAAGATTTAATCACCATCAAACTATGGTTAATATGTAGCTAATTTAACTTATTTAATTAGAATAATTAATTTTATTTATAATATTTAATTTCATTGTAATGATATTATCTATGTATCAAAAAAGAATTTATCAACCCACTGTCTAAAATTTGTAAGTCTATGTTTTGTAATTTATAGCTAAAAGCATTCATTGTTGCTTTGTAGATCCATTCATAAATAAACAGTTATATAATTTACATAATGGATAAATATGTTATTGCCTAAATTTATTCACCACTTGAATTCACTAATATTGTCTCCAGATAGAGTTCATTAGTTCCATTCCAGATAGCAACAGTAAAATGTCCCTTTTATTGGTCAAGTAATCTGTCATCAATCGAAAAGAAGTACTCCAATGCTACTTGTTGTCCATTTGCAGCAGAGTCGTAGCTTCATAAGGCCGAATCTCACATATTCTGTTGAGCCGGACTAGCCGGGGGTGGCTGAGCCTCCAAATTCTTAATCAATTGAGCTAACCAGTGCTTTGTAGAGTTGTCTTCCTGCAGGCATGCAGTGAAAGTTGCATCTCTCAATTGGTCTGGAAGACATTGCCTCAGGGCTTCTCTTGCTCTTGGATTATCGGACAATCGTAAATAACACCTAACTACATGCTTCAAGAGTCTAGCTGAAGGATCTTTAGCTAACGACAGTACCATTTTACCTAATATCATTGCCACATGTGAAAATCTATCATAGGTTTGGCAGATATAACACAATCCACTGTCATCAAGTAATATTTTTTGTAGAATAAATGTTGCTACTGTTTTTGATAGCTCAGATCCATTTTCCATGATGCGCAGACAAAGAGGGATTATTTCAGTGGTCAGTAAAAAAGTTATGACTTCTTGTTCATCTGTTTTAACTAAAGCACCAATCACTCCTAAACTAGTGAGACGGAGGTACTCAAATGGGCGAGTTTTGGAAACAGTATGCAAAAAAGGGTATAAAAATAATGGAACATGAGCTTGAAGAAATGCAGACCTAGTTTCAGGGTGGGAGGCAACACACTGCATTAGAGCCAAAGCATTGCATACTCTGTTACTTTGATGGGCAGTGAGCGTTGGTGGTATCATAGCCACGTATATATTAGTGATCTCCTGCAACAAAGCTGCGATAGTACCAAAACTGTGCCAAAGCATCGGCGCTAAATCAGGCACAACTTCTCGTTTTTTACTGAGTTCCAAAAGCGCATTTTCTCGAGTCTCCGGATTACAAAGTTCCAAAATCCACGAATATATCTTTTCTCTATCAACCGCACCTTGCATATTCGCTGGGCTCTGTTGGGCACTCATATTAATCATTGATATACAATTCGTTTTAAAATCACATAAACGTACACAAAGTGTGTGTAGTCACACCTCGCGTAGTGAAGTTTAATAATACATTACGTGTGTACGTGTTTGTGTTACGACTATTCTATGAGGGGTACAATTTCGTATTACGTCTTTATCACTGTGTAATCAAAATTGTAGCACATGAAGCAGATCTGTAGTATTTTCTAGATTTCAAGATTAGGCAAATGCAAAACGAAATCAGCGTTGCCATATGACCATGTCAATTAATCCCCAAGTTTTTTCAAAAACCCAAAAATAAGCTTTTTGAGAAAAAAACCCCAATTCTAAGATAAAGTAATAATACCGTATTGTGAATTAGATATAATATTATTAGATATATAATTGTAGTGATGAGAATTGTGTTTGTAGATGAATTATTGATACTTAAAATATTCTCCAAAATTTCTCACATCAAAATATTTTCCCCCGAAAGTCCCCCCAAAAATCTTTACCCCGAATCTCTCCCCAGACGTGAAAAATCCCTAATTTTCAGGGAGTCCCCTCCATCTGGCAACGCTGAACGAAATTCGGTTTTTTTTATGTTTATGGCTTAGCAATTGGGCCATTAAGCCAGAACGAAAGTCGGATTTGACTTACAGTCACAGATCACTTAAGGTTTGACTTTTGACACTTAGGCTAGGTTCCACTTGTGACTCACAAACCCGATATCTAAACTGCTCTTTCAACCGTTCCACCTTCCACATCATGACCGCAGTCGTCACGGTCGTGGCAAAAACGTCACTACTGACGTCATAAGTTTCGATCACGCACAGTGTTCACAACGACCCATGTCAAGAGGTGGGTGCAATAAACTTTCCACTTAAGTTTATGATTGTAAAGCCGGCTGACAAATTGAACAAGAAAAATCGCGGTCGATGAGCATTACACGTGTAAACCTGAGCATTTGTCCCGAACAAAATACATTCGTACTGATACAGATCAAAATTTCAAATGTATCACTTCAAAATACTACTCAACCGTAAGAAGAGGGACGGAACGAGGCTTATGCGACAAGAGTACAATAACTCTATACGGATATTGACATGAGAAAGAAGAACAGCCATAACACATCCGATTCTTTAAGAACATCCCGGAACCAGAAGTATTGAACGGGACAAATGAGGCAATGAAACTCACCTCCTCATCGGCCACCTCCTCATCGGCCTTATTGCTTAAAATGTCCTACCACGGTACAAACTGTAGAAACAATACAAAATTAAATCTCCTCGCCTCATTTGAAATGATACATTGAACTGGTTCAGTTCAAAATGTCATATTAGTCTTATAAACTCATTTTAAAATTATTTGTTGCCCAACACAAGTCCTAAGCGTGATCGTTGACATAACGCTGGCAACGCTGTTGACGATCGCGATTTCTTTTTACATTTAGGTTTATGGCTTGGCAGCTCGCAATTTTTTCACTTGCTTGGGGCTACAATCCGTTCCACCTGAGTTTACAATTGTACACTCAAGTGGAACGGATTAATTGACCCACATCTTGACATTGGTAATAGTGAACTGAGGTTCGTGGCCAGGCCATAATTTCGTCTAAATATTAGAAATTTGTTGAAATATGTCTATTTCAACTAGTTTATTCATATTCCACTGGCTTAAAGACCTAATTGCCCAGCCATAAACATAAAAAACTATAAATATTCATATTGTCCAGTGTCAGCACAGCAATTTGCAGTGTTACCAGATGGGGGGATTTGATGAGAATTCGGGTCTGTTTTCGACGTTTGGGGGTGATTCGGGGTAAGGATTCTTTGGGGTACTTTTTTGTTGAAAGACTAGTTCATTAGTACTAAATTTTACTAGTGAATCATAATCAATTCTATAGTTTATTTTAATAATTCAATTCATTCTCATTCATTTTCCCGTTCACTTATTTGCTAGCGTCACAATCGTAAGCTCAAGTGCAACGGATATTCGATCCACCTATATACATGGGTCGTTGTGAGCGCCCCGTGAAAGAAAATGATGACGTCATTAGTGAAGTTTTCGTTACGACGGTGGTTTTGATTTTTAATTCCCTTTAAATAAGTAAAAACTTTATTGGGATTTTTCAAAAAGCTTACGTTTCAGGAATAAAAAAGGGATTAATTGACATGGTCTTCTGGTAACAGTGGCATTTGACATTGACACATTTCCTTTGGTAATCGGTTCAGTTTTAAGAGATAGGTAGCAGTGTGTCGATTTTTTCTAAATAATACAACTGTCTAAAATCGCAACTTTCTTACATTTCTCAACTAATATTTAATAGCGAATACAAACTGCCGTTTCTAGTGAATCATAATAACATGCATTACTAAAATTATGTGAAAGTTTTGTACTGTCCTCAACCCACATATTATAGCAACATAAATTGGTGTGTGTTGTTTATAATTTTATTGAAACTTCCTTTAAACGAAAAAACCTAGTCTTAGTATCTATATTTGCAATATTTTAGACTATAACACTATGTCAGTAACAGGTTGATTCACTGCTTGACGCCATTGCTAACTATAATTAACTAATAATAAACAAACTAGCCGTTTACTTTGTTGCGCGATGAAACTATATGTGGTGGCCAGACACGCCTTAAAATATATCTGTTTTTGTTTAAAAAAATCCTAAACTATACAAAATAGTAAAAAACAAGAGTAGAGGAAGGCAGAGTAAGTGCTGGGAGAATGAATTCCAAGTTTACTGCTGAACCTTACTGGTGATGTGCTGCCCATGACAGGGAGCACTAGCATGATCTGGAGCTGGCATTCTTCAGAAAGCGCTTTAAGACTTCCTGATTTAGAGGGAAACATTGAAAATAGTTCTCATCTCAGATTCAAGGCTATTTTATAAAGTGGTATCATTGTATTTTTGAAAAATCTATCACCCTTTTCAGCAATTGAATAGGCTGATTTGAGACAGAAATCTAGTACAGTGATTATACCAAATCATAGTGTGGCTTAAGAAATAATTCCTGTGTTGGAATTCTAACAGTATAGATATCCAGACTTTCAGCCTTTTATATTATAATGACCATAAAAGGGTTAATGTAGTTAAACATTGAATAAATAGATGAATGATGGTTTTCTCCTCTTCTAGAAACATGGAGGTGTCTCATACCTTGACACTAAATGAGGCGGCTTTTCAGCAGCTATCTGATGACAAGAAGCCACATTTTATATTTGAATGGCTAAGATTCCTTGACAAAGTCTTGGTAGCAGCACAAAGGGTGAGTAAAGTTCAGTACGATAAATTATCAATCTTCATACTGAGTAGAATGTCAACATTAATTAATACTACAAGATGAGCTGATGATTTGACACCGGGTTGCTTGGAAGAGATTGTTATAAGTGATAAGGCCCCCCATTGTTCTGATGGAAATGTATTTATATTAAATGTCTAGGCTTAAGTTATGGTGAACAATAAAGAGTTTTCATTCATTCATTCATTGATGATGCAGCAAAGACTTGAATGAAGAAGGGTGAATGAAGGGTCTGTGGCATGCTATAAGAAAAGCTTAAAACTGAATACTTTTCACAACATTCCTGCTTAGATATATTGATAACACTTTATTTTATACCTATACAGAAAACACAGTTGAAATTATAGCCTAAAAATATTCTAAATGTGCACAATGGGTGGTCTTATCGCTAAGAAGCAATCTCTTCCAGACAACCCGTGCTTAGTGTAACCATTGATTGCAGAAAGCGAGAAATATATATAAAATTACTCTTTTAAACTCTTTGAGTACAGCAGATAATCTATATACTTCCATTCAATAAAAGTCTACATCTGTAGCATATTTTTATATACTCTCATTATGTAAGCTTCATATTTTAAAAATATGTGATTACTTCAGACGTTGTAGATTGTTTATGTATTATGAAACAGTTTTGTTTAATAAAGATTTGGAAAGTACTGTACCAAATAAAACATTGATGATGTCATATGATCTTACTTTTTGAAGTATTTTAAAAGCTCAGTTTAAAATAGTGATATTTCAGGACCACTAAACAATGTGCTGTCTTTGTTCAGTATTCTGTTTTATACCTTAATTTTATTTCTAGGTTTTGAATATCCTTATAAAAGGCTAAAAACCCATTTGTAAACTGAAAAGCTGTTTTACATGATTTTGCATATTCCATCAATACCATATCTGAGGGGTGTCATTCCAAAACCTGCTAAATTGTCTTTTGAATGAAATGGACATTTTCATTATTTTTACACCAAAAGAAAGTTTTATAAATTTACAACAGTAAACATGTTAATTTTCATAAGTCATTAAAATAAGCAGTAACTTCAGTGTAATAGTAATGTTAGTTGCAAATACTGTTAAAATAAATAATGTTGTAATTAAAAGCCGCTAAAATGATTTTTCCAACAGCGCTGCATATGAAACATGTTACTTAAAAACAGATGAGAGTTACTCTCCACTTTTAATACAAAGTTATTAAAAAACAGGATGAAAAATCTTATGGAAAACTTACTTAAAAAGTTTGTGAAAAATTTTATGTATCATGCAGTTGCTTGTGCTGTGTACCTGCTTGGAACTGTGAATTTTGGGGCCACACTGGCAAAATTTAGAAGGAGTAATTGATTTCATTTAAAAGTCAATAATGAAGAAATTTGCTTGCACTAACCAAAGCTCAAAGCCAAGCAAGTTGTGGTTGTCTTATGGTTAACAGACAATGTAGCCGTTTTCTGTGACACCCAAACAAGAGTAAATGCCAGAAAGTTTTCTTTTTTAAATTTATTATCAATAAAAATAAAGTTACACAGTTATATATACAATTGCATTGCCAATCTGCAGCTCAATTTGTTGACAGTGTTCTTGTGGATCGTATTTAAATTATACCTTATGACTTCTATTTCATATACTGAAGTACACTTTAAAAAAATGTAAATTATAATATAAACTAATTGAAATGATTGGACAATTTTATTATCACCGTTTTGTGCGTAGTTTGTTTATTTTTTTGTATATAACTCCATCTTTATTTTCAGTCTGACATAAAGAGTTGTCAACAAAAGCTGGTAGGTCAGTTGGTGTACTTGCTGCGGGAATCCCTTGGGGCCCCTGCAAGGAGGCTCCTGGCAAGATGTCTGGCGACAATCTTCTCTGTTGGTGATACATTTCTGCTCTTTGACACTGTTAATAAATGCAATGACATCATCAAAGTAAAGGATGATTCACCATCTTATTTGCCAACTAGACTGTAAGTACATTTCATCCACTGATGTGATTGCACTATGTTATGTATCATTGCCGTTCTACTACTTCTTTTGTAAATATACCTTTGCACATTTTTTTTGTATGACCTGTGTTTAACAATTAAGGCAATCAACCAAATAGGTACCTGGTTATCCAGGACATAAGAAAGTCTCAGCCAAATTGGTCTGTGACTGATTATTCATTTATATAACAGCCCATAAATGTCCCACTGCTGGGTTCGGGCCTCTCACTATAGGGGAATGGACAGTATACCCGCCAGACTTGTCCAAGGCGGCTTGGCAGGTTTGACACATCGGTTATTTCGATACCATTATTATCACGTGATAATTGTAACAATGTGCACATTAGGTCAGAAACCTGCCGAAGTGATACATCGGTTCCGGCCAGGATCAAACTCGATTTCTTTAAGTTTGGGACGCGTGCGCTAGCCATTACGCTACCATGACTTAACTGTAATATGTAAATAGTAATTAATAAATTAAATACATGAATAATGTATGTAGGTCTACACTATTAATGTATTTATATTTTCTATTATTACACACAAATCAAACACAAAAAAATACGTAACATCATTAATTCTGATAACCGAAATTATATTAAACATGATTTCGAATTTTCTATTGATGAAATTGAGACGCGTGACGCGGCAAAACCAATTATCACCTATTTCATGACTGCAGTGCAGAGTGCAGACCATAACCTATACATTGTTTTTCAGTGTTTTTCAACATGTGGCTCGCGACCCCTAGGGGTCCCACTGCCTGGCTTCGTCTCCGGCAAAAGGGAAAAGGCAATTTAAATTTATACCTAGTACTTAGGTACTTTCTACGCTCAGTAACGTTTTGTAGAGTGTAGGTTCTAATAATAATATAGGTGACAATATAGAGAAAAACATAAACATAGTCTTATAAATTATTAACTTTTCGTCTGTCTATATCCCAAGAGGGTCGCCAAATTTTTTAACCTGTAAAGGGGTCGCGTATTCAAAAAGATTGAAAAGCACTGATTCAAAAGATGTATATATAATCTTATGTAAATATAATCTTTCAAAATGCGAAATCACTCTTTAAATCTTTGGTTTTGATTTGGAAAATACATCTTTAACTCACTACATTAAGATTGATTTTAGTCACATGGAATGATGAAAACTAACAAATCAGATACGTAGATGTAGTAGAGACAATACATACAGGTCATACAGGATATTGTGAATTGAATGATTTTATCAAGTATTGAGGGCATGAAAGAATCAATACCTACATGGATCAATAGATATTTGCATCAATCATATCAGTCAACTGAATGAATTATGTCATTCGAAACCAAAGATTTAAAATTTAAATCTTTTTCTAAAAGATTTATGAATCACTGATCTCACTGGTGATTTAGTTTGCACAACGCTTCTACATTCAACATTCGTATTCTGGAAATCGAGAATGAGTCGACGTACATGTCGTTCACTCTTTCAAAAATACAAGTGAATAAGTATTATCATTAACGATAAGCGAATTCTCCATCCTATAGAAAACGTTTAAAATTGGACCCTTATAATTTAAGTAGTAAAAACTATATCGCGATTCACTACGACGGTGCTGCCATCTAGATACGCTCTCTTAATATATAAAAGTAAACACAATCTTGTAATAAAGTGTTCACATAGTACTACGAAATGGATGTTTTTGGGAAAATTATAGCAAGTTTTTGTAAAATTTTATTTAGAAATTTTGAAGATTTCTACACTTCTAATATATTTCCATTTTAAAATGAACGCTTTGAAAGCCAAATATTCTATCTGAGTTTGAAAGATATACTCACTAAATATAAACCATAGCAAATAGTACTTATTTTTTCCTATATTTGATGTTCCTATTTATATTTTATGTTCTCGTTTTTACATTTTTTCCTATACACATAGGAAAAAGTAGCTGATGACCGTGACATCGTCCGCGTGGTATTTATTATTCCTTTAATTAAACTTTTATAGATCGCAATACCTTATAATGATTCTTTATAGACGACATTTAACATAAACTGATTCGGAACACGGACAAATAGGTTGGTTGGCTGACTTACACGGGAGAATTAAATAATTAAAGTTTTTTAACTATCCCACGGGAACACTTTATTTTTTCGGGATCAAAAATCCTATATGTTGACCAGGGATATAAGCTACCACCATACAGAATTTCACTTAAATTGGTCCAGTCATTACGGAGATTAGCCCGTACAAACAGAGAAACAAAAATTAAAAAAATCTAAATTAGTTCTATTTCACTTCTTACATCCCCTGACTCGGTTTTTAGCATTTTTTCATTGTACAAAGATTCGACCTTTACGGTTTTATTATAAGTATAGATAAATATAATAAATGGGAAAATAAAATTTACAGGGTGAATTTTTCAAATGGTTCTTCAGGGTCCAAACTTACTATGCTAAGTAGCATAAAACACTTAAGGAGCCTCGAGGTCGATTTTTGAAAAATCAATTACGCATGTCATCTCGATGTGCAGGTTACATCACGATGTTTTCCTTCACCGTTGTTAGCACGTGGTAATTATAACTATATGCATATTAGGTCAGAAAACTGACTAAGTGGTGCATATGTTCCGACCAGGATCGAACCCGCGCCCTTTGAGTTTAGGACACGTGCGCTTGCCACGCTACCACGACTTTTCATTTAAAACAATGTCATTATTGATTTTTTAAAATTAATTGGTGACTTTTATTGCATCATTTCTTACATTTGTATAGGTTCGTCCTTGACCAATTTCTAGAACTAGATGATGATGTGGTCGTGGACTGAGTACACTTACCTGAAGAAATTTCACAACACTTGATTGTTATGTATTATTTCTATTTTGTTATTCTGTTTTTGCTTACCGATTATGTCTTTTAATTGTAGGGCGGCAATTTGTTGCCTCGGAAATATGTATGAGAAGCTTGGGCGTATGATGGGAAGGTCATATGAAGAGACTGTTACCACTTTAGTCCGTTCATTGAAGAGCGCCGAATCTCAAACTAGATTGGAGATTATGAATACTCTTGAGAAGGTAGATTTTATTTATTTATTTATTAGAGCTCAGTGCCTAAGGCACCTGAGTTTCACTGCCGTTACCGTGAAGCTTAGGTGGTACATAACACATGATATTACATATGTTTACTTACCGTTATTTACTATGTGCTCGATGTCTGGGATCACTCCAAGAGTGTATTACCTATAACACAAGTGTGCTTTGTCTGTCCTGGATTATACACAATGTGTGTGTTTATCTGCCGATGTACAGTCGCGGTATTAAAAGGTTCATGACCTTAAAGTAAACTTCTTTGCACAAGTACAAGAAACAATACCGCCGACATTAAGAAATGTTACGTTTTGTTACGTTTATAAAATATAGAAACGTGAAAAATGACAGACATTGAGATTAACAATACTTTTAATCATTAAACAAAAAGGATATCACTTTGTCTATAATAAGTATTAAAACTAAACTAACCAAAGACTGAATAAAACTTTAACAATACTCGCTGACACTTGACATCTTTGACTTCCGTGAATTGAAATGTGACCGAAACGTCGGAATAACAAAAGTCAAATAAATTTCCGCGCTCAAAACCGTTAAAACGCAGTTTTATTATGGATAAAATGTTATTTGAAAATTATGTCAGTTATTTAAATATACCAAAATGTATAAGGCGTTGTACAGACGAGCAGCACTTTGCTGTCGACATAGGCAACTGCAGCTGTCGGCGTTTGCCGTCGACACGTGGACAGCAAACGCCGACCAATGGCGGCATCAGCAGTATGAGCGCAGCGCGCACGCTGCCTTGTCAGTCGACTTCAAATAGACCGAGCGATCACACGCGTAAAAATGGCGAAAAATTTCAATATAAGAAATATCAATAGGTATATAAATCGAAATTCATTTTGTTACTGTCTGTATCTGTCTCCCTACTATAATAACGTTCGCGGCGCAGTATAACAATGCTGTCGACATGGTGGGCAGCAGTCGTCGTGTCGAATACTGCAGCAGTTACTTTTGTCGACAGCAAAGTGCTGGTCGTCTGTACGACGCCTAATGTAACTTTTCTTGAACAATAAACGCTCCATTATGATCGTTAATAGATATGCGTGGGCATGGGGACTGCGGCACCGGCGGCCGTTAGGGAAGTGTCGCGTGCGGCGAGAACGGCGCTGATGTCGGACCGCGCGACGCCGGTGCGCGCGGCCGCGGCGCACGCGCTGCGGCAGCTGCTGCCGCTGATGAGGCTGACGCCGGCCGATCTGGACGCCGTCGCCGCCGCCTGTCTGAGGGCCGCGCAGCCCAGTGACTATATGTTGAGGTAGGCAGCCTGGCGTTACAACGACTGCGCCGGGGGCCCCCGTCTGACAGTATTATCCCCGCAAATTGCTAATGCGCTGACACTTTGTCAAATTAACATTCACGCGACGTCATCCGCAACTCGATATGTACGCGTACTCGCCGGCCAGTGATGCTAACACTACTGAGTGTTCGGCTACGTTTACGTCACCAAAATGGCGGTCAGGCGCAATAGCAATTTGCGGGGATAATACACGCGCGTCTTACTCGCTTAGCAGTAGTATTTCTTCGTGGGTCTTAATACACATGGCTCCAACATGGGGAATGCTAAGGAAAAGGAGTGGAACTCATTGCCGGAGTCTGTCTTTCCCGATACTTTAGCCTGGGTGTCTTCAAGTCTCGTGTGAATAGGTACCTTCTAGGTAAACATGCTCCATCCTAGACCACATCTTAGCTCCACATAGGGCGAGATTGCGATCAAACGCGAACCTATATTACATTTTTAAAAAACCACACGTCCCCATGGCAGGTAGGCGGCCCGGTGTTATGATCTGAAGAAACATTGGATTGTTGAGTCGATGCATGCGATTGGGAAATCAATACTTTATATTATTGATGAAAGCAGGGAAACAGACAGACAGTCAGCCTGAATAAAACTAATTACCATTGTCTATGGATACTTGCAACAGCAAGCAAGTTGCCAAAATGTTACTGTCCTCTAAGACATTTTATAACGTCCTTAAACAGTTCTATGTTGTAGCATAGAGAGAAAAATACGGCTGGAAATTTCCACCAGACAATTGTTGTATGCTGAATAAACACTACCCTTCTGCTATCGTCAATTGGTTATTGATGAGGAATAAATCTCAACTGGATTAGTATTGCTAATTATACATATGTGAATATGTTTGGTTGATCTAAAAATAAATTAATTTATCTTCTTGTGGGATATGAATTCTAAGTGTACTTTGAATTCATTTGCTACAGTAGTGAACAAACAACCCAAGCAAATAATTATTGAAGCGTCCAAAGAAAATCAATTTCTATTTATATTATAAACTAGCTTCTGCTCGCGACTTCGTCCGCCAGCAGTTCGTAAAAAATAATTGTTTTTTTGTCATAAAAAATATGATGTTTATGTTACTTCTAATACCTCCAAGAATATGTGTACAAAGTTTCATGATGATCGGTTGAGTAGTTTTCGCGTGAAAGCGTAACAAACAAACTTATATTCACATTTATAATATTAGTAGGGATTACGTAATTACAGAGATATATCTAGTAGATCTATTTAAATAAAAGTACTAAATAGCTTATTTTATGTTTTTTTAAGTGCTGTAGGCAGTTCAAGTCTTAACATCCAGTGTAAATCCAAGGCTATTACAACAGTATATTAATCTACGTCTAAAAAGTTCATTCATAATATTAATGTCACAAACTCGATTATTAAAAGGTTACTTACTTAGGGGTAGTTGATATTTGGCTGTATACAATACTTTGACCTTTTTAGATGGATTGTGTTGACATTTATATAGTTCAGCTTTTGATCGTAATGTAGCTATGTTTGTAAGTATGTATGTATGTACCCATGCAGTTTAAGTGGTCAATGGAAATTCGTAAAATGAATCCCTCAAGACTGCTAAAATATATCGAGGGCTTCATAACAAATTATATAAGGCTGAAATTTGGAATACCCGTCTATTTAGGTACACCTGCGTATTGGTAAGACTTTCTAAATTGTAACATGCATAGATTTAGGTAAACAACAACAAAATTACATTTTTTCTTATACGCGCATTTGTTATGAAGCCCTCGACCTTTTAGTAACCTCTTGGTTACTAAAAGGTACACAAGTCATTCCTTTGGCTTTTTTACCGATTTAGAAAAAAGAGGAGGTTCTAAATTTGTCGTATCAACTTTGATGTTTCTGATCCGATTTTGATTATTCTTTTTCCGTTCGATTCAGCAAAGCTTCGAAATGGTCTCTAAGAAATTTTATTGCTCGCAGACTTTGTGTTTCCAAACTATATCAGGAAAACCCTTGAAATCCGGTTGAATGTGAAATTGTTGCAGTTTCCAGCCATAAATTTTTTGTTTCTGAACCTATTTTGGTCATTATTTTTGTCATTTTTCTACATTGTTTCTTATTTACGACATATAGACGCGCAGTAGCCGAGCTTCTCGGTGCTCTGATAGCAACAACTCAAGCCGGGGAAGCGACGAGCATAAACAACAAACTGAAAATGGGGGCCCAAGGCATGTATTATGATACATCATACTATTTATCAATGATAATTAAAAAAATAGTTCTACTTCAGTCATTTTAGTAGTAATAAATTGTCGAAAAGGCCGCGGTTTACATGTACACTGTCACATGGCCTATACAAGCTTTTCAAAATTTTGGGGTGCTGTTATAACCTATAACTCGATTGTTAAAATATTACAAAATTATAAATTTATTTCACAACTAGAAATTCAAAATTAAAATAGATATCAGATATTGGTTAACTCAATCAGGTCTCAAACCCGCTAATGACGCGGCTTCAAATTCTGGCTGGAAAAGTATGCATCTCTTAGTTTTCTGACCTAATGGGCATAGTCTTATAATAGCCACATGCTGATGATGAAGGAAACTATAATGAAACTTGCACATATAAACCACTGATGTGTCAAACATGTCAAGCTTGGACAAGCATAGCTAGTCTGTTCCCTAAACAATTGGCTGGCTCGAGCCCAGCAAAAATAATATACATATTAGGACATTTCAACCACATATTTGTTTAAAATATAGTTTGTTCCGTTATAGAAACGATTTCTAAATTTTTAGTGCAACAAAACAAGAAGGATCCACCGAAGAATGTGGTGTCCCTTGATGAAGCGTTGAATTTGTTGATGGGCGCTTTCCTAAGGGGTGGCACGTCGTTCCTTAAGGGCGAGATCATTAAATCTGGTTCAGGCGTCAACAGAGAAGTTAGAGTTTGCGTCACACATGTAAGTAAAGAAAGTAGAAAAAGAAAAAATAATATTTAATTTAAGTAATAAAAACTGGCTTATATTTGTGTGGTATATGTGAGGGCTGCTCTTAGTCTGCGGTGGTACTAGTATTAAAACTACATTGTCGTTTACAGTCTTATATACTACGTTTATGCTACGTGTGCAAATACTTAATATTGTGCGCTGGCCCCCCTTACAACTGGCAATACAAATGCTTACATACTACATTTGACTTGTACGAAACTTTTTGACGTCAATTGCTAATGCTTATTATTCTTCTTATAGTCTTAAGATATTTCTAATAGAATAGAATATAAATTAAGTTTCCTTCATTGTACTTATTTATAATTTAAAGTAATAAAAATATACTTTCTGAAAAGACAGAATATTTTTGGTGCCTATGTCGCCGTTCTACGACTGCACCACTCGCTGGCCATTGGAAGTTTATCCACATTTGCTCGATACTTAGAGTTGTCTACTGTACACGGTGTTCACTCCTTCATATCATTTGCTAGCAAGCTCTTCTGTGGTTCCCAGAATGCTACAAAATGGAGCTCTTTGTAAAGGATGTTAACACATATTTAAAGTCCTGTGGTCTTATTCATGTTGAGTTAGAGTGAGTTTGTATGCTTCGTATGGTTCTTAGAGAAGGCTACAAACTGACTCTGACACAGTATGTATAGGATTGCCGATGTTTAGGTATCGCCTAGATAGCTACTTATATCATCAGGTAGCCCGTATAAAAATAAGCCTTTTTTTCAATGTTGGGTACAACGCCTGTAGGCGTTAGCCTCGTTAGTATTTAAAAAAAAAACTATTATTAAATAGAATTTTATATTTTTCATTGTTACAAATTGATAGTTCTTGTAGTAGCTTGAAAATCACATTTGACTAAATTGAGATTGACTTCAAAATTAATTTTTCATCTTAAATATAATTCTAAAATTTGTTCATTTTTTACCAGTATTTATATGTATTTTTTTTATAATAAACATACAAAGCAACACGTGACTTTTCATGTTCCCGTCAAAATTAACTTTCTGAGCTTAATTACACCATTGCCAATTTAGCGATATTTTCGCTGGATAACGACGCATGTTTATTTAGCAAAGCACTGTCCAATTTCCTAATATTGTATCATTTTCTGAACTAGAATTTAATCTTAAATAGGATGAGTATCAAGCATTTTTGTATGTTCACATGCCTAATTTAGTGAAAACACTCTTAAATTCCTAACAACAAATAATTTTATCCATGTAAATTTTATTTCCAGGCCTATGTAGTGTTTGTCCAGAATATGGGCGGTGTATGGTTGGAGCGCAATATGACTACTTTCCTCGCACATGTTTTGGATTTGGTAGCGAATCCCAAAGCAGCCAGCTCACACGTCGATGCTGTCTATTCTAGGCAAGTTTTAATACATTGCAAAGTATTGCAATCCACATAAGTTACACTGTTTGTTGGGGTGTAAGTGGCCCCCTGCTGCCTGGTGGCAACCTCCCTCCTTAGGCCGCAAATTCGGAACGGCGGGGCGTGCAGCGGAGCGTTCCAGCGTGTATTGTCGCGTGCAGCGTCACGTTCAACGTGCACGCAACTAGTTTTCGCGAGAGCATGCGTGCGAGCGGGGAGTCCAAGTACGTTGACCAATCGGAGGCCGCCGTTCAAGGAAAAGTGTCCTCACGTCAAAGGAGTGATATTACGAGACATTCGTGTATAATTGTTGTTTTTTGTTTTGTTTAATCTACGAATGCGATCCCTCCGGGATAGTATTAATGTCGACATAATGTCGTTCGAAATGATATTAGCGAAGTGCAATCACGGCCGGAGTTATGGCTTTCAAGTCATCCATTGTTAAAAAATAGGATTGGATCAAAGAAGAAAGGGAATAAAATAGCTACGAATACACCACTTCTTTTACTGGTAAATCTTGACACACTGAAAAAAATATCACTTGTAAACGCTCGTTAAAACGCCAAAACACTGATCACGCCGCTTAACTACACGCTAAAAACGCTGCTACGAATACACCAAGACAGAAAACCATACGTTCAGTAGTCGAGCGTGCACGCTCAAAACAACGCGTCGCTGCAGCGCCACCGTTCCGAATTGGCGGCCCCCCGCTTGCGCCTCCGTATTGGTCAACAGGTCCTCGTGTTTGGTAAGCTCATGCCAATTCCCAATTCAGCATGTGTTTTTGTTTTTTCTAAAATTAGCCATTTCAATTACTGACTAGGCTAATTAATTTAAAAAAAAATATTACTGCAGCTTTAGTTTTCATCAGTCAGTTTGGATTTAGTCTCGAGGCACATTTTAAAAATTTAACCTGTGTAACAAGTTTGGTTAATACATACAGGGGGGAAACATTTAGCGAGAACAGAATGTATGGGCAATTTTTTTGCAATTTCTGACTTTTTTAGTACTTCTACTTGGGTTGGTCCTACAGAAGTTTTTGATCAGTATCAGACCAGGATCGATTGGCATCACAATTTTTTATTGTGTAAAATGACATTTGTATTGCTAATTGTACGTTTTTTTTTAAAAATTTGTGATTGGGGATCAAATTTCAGGAAATATTACGGATTTTCTAAGACCATCTTCATGTAGCAGCAACAGTTAAGGTACTTCACCTTACTGTCTTGCTGAAAATTTCCATTCTGTAGAGAAACTAAACATCATTGGCATCAGTGGCCATGTGACAAAAAATTGTGAACTTATTTTTATCGTAAATTTTTTACATATAAACTCATTGTTTATATGATAATGAGCTTGCCCAGTAGTTGCTACATAACGTTCCGTAAATGCGCCAAAACCGAGCGCACATTCTCGACCGGGATGCAAAATATAGCTCCAATTAAATTAAAGACAGCAAATAATGTGATGTTACCTTCTTACATATTTTCAAAACAACCAAATCATCTGCTTATGAAACAGTTTTCCGATCGCAGATAAAAGGACCCAAAAAATTACGAAAAAATAATGAAACCAAAAAATGTAGTTACAAGGTCCTGCACTGATACCGACGATATACCGGTGTTTTTTCTATTATAAATATCAATAGCTTCAATTTTGCCCTCGTACCATAAAAGTATGCTTTCATTAGTTGATTGTGAAGATATTTTTTTTCAGGAAATGCATAAACTACATCCTTCGCAATACACTTGGCAAGATGCTGGGTGAGAAGGCGCAGGCGTCGGCCTGCCGCGAAATAATTCAGATTGTCATCAAGCAGATGAACAGTATCGACTTTAATCCTGAAAACGCCAAGGACAGTAATCAGGTATGCTTTTCGGGATTATGTATGCATATAGTTCTAATATGTTGTTACGGATTTGTGGGATGTGAATTATAATGCCATTGAAATTATCACAAAGTTTGTTTTAAGTACACACACGTAATTCACAATTCTTACAAGTATAACTAAATACAATAAGTCCAAACCGTGGAGCAGAAAATCGTAATCACATAAAACACGCAAAGTGCGTTGTTATAAGAGACTCATTTCGAAAGTACATTAGATAATGCCTCGATCGCAGTTGAAACACAACTAAGTCAGAGTCCCGACTGATCGACATTATATATTTGTGAGAGTAGCCCAAAATAGGCCTGAAATATGCCCAGTTATCTTTTGAATTTTTAACTTGTAACCTCAACGGCCTCTAAGAATGTGCACGAAATGCAAACCAAAGAAAAACGGATTTCTTCTTTTTCTTTCGATCTTACTTGGAGGCATTCAAAAGGATTAGCGCGAACCGTAGATCACTCAAATTCCAAGGGGCAATAAACCTGTAAAGGATTAGTATCTGTTCGCGAATAATATGTAGGTAAAGTATTTTCATATGGAATCTTTTATCCTGTAATCTACACCTATAGTAATATATTTCCATTTGTTTGCATTTTATGTGTTTCAATAGAAAATATTACCAACTGGAGTTAGAGGTCGAACCCTAGGAAGCGGTTCTATTTTTATTATATAAAAACTTAACTAGGATTTTTTACATAAATGTGAACCTTCAGTGAAGAACAGAAAGAAAGACGCGGAAAGCGACTATGTTAAGATATGCAGGAGATTTAATTTTCAATATAGTGAGGTTTATTTGAATAATTATGTGAGTTACAAATGTCTAGCTGTGCCACCTCTACCAGGTCCCGGTGAAATGGGTAGGTTTAAGAACTGTTGGCTTGACGTTGTGAAAGATGACATAAATACATAAGTGGTTTTAAAGTAAGCGATGCTGATAATCGCGTCAAGTGGAGAAAAAAAATAGGAAATTGGGCCTCCTGCTTCGAAGCGGGCACTCCGAATCCAACTGGGATTTAGAGATCGGTGAACGACAATGATTATTTTTGACGGAACCCTAAAAAAAAGGAAAAAAGAGCCTAGCGTGCAAGTGCCGTCAAATAAGATCCAGCCTTATCAGAAATAAGCCGGAACATACAGACAGACAAAAATTTTAAAATTGATTTTTCGATATTGCAGTGGAACACTTACAAGGGAAAAGTTTATGAGCTCACTTATTGCACAATAGATTGTGCAATAAGTGAGCTCATAAACTTTTCCCGAAACATACAAAGAATAAACACAAATTTTCAACTATAATCCTTGGCTTGCGAGGGACAATAAATAGCCTCACTGGAAGATCTTCCTTTGAGACCGAGGAGCATTCCAACTCGCTCTTCCACCATATCTGGGCACTTTCTACATTATAAGTACCCTGTATACTTTCATATGCACTTAGTACATACATACATAACTTCACGCCAGGTCCCTTGCGGGGTAGGCACGAACAACAGAGCGCCATACAGGCTTATTCTTACACACCTCACTTGCTTCTTTGACATTGCTTGACACATGCACTTAGTAAAAAGCTGTTATTTTACAAACACACACATCAATTTTTGATTTTTCTCTCCCTCTTTCTCTCTTTTTGATAATGTTTTTCTCTTTATTTATATTTCTATATGATTTACAGGAGACATTGTTCAGCCAGCATCTGTTGGTGTGCGCTTTGATGGAGGCTGGCGAGTTGTCTCTGCAATTGGGTACTTCGGTACACAATCTAGTCACGGACACCTCCTTGAACATGATCGATGCCATATGCACGGTAATTTATTTTCTATAAATAAGCTGCTATGCAAGTTATATGTTTGTGTTTGTGACCACTTTGAGGGTGATTCCAGACATCCAGACGAAATTATATTGTTAGATTCATTTACGGAATTAATGATAACAGGCATAGAATCCTGCCACTCTGTATTTTAGTGACCTAAGAAATGCTTAGACCACTCTGTCACACAGCCAGAGTGGAGTTCTTAAATGTCATACTAATGATACTAATACAAAAGTTAAGGGGGTTAAAAATTGACCAAGTGTGATCTTACTATTTTTCTACTATATAACGCTTATCTGCGTGCGAGGGTGAATGAGGGGTTACTCCATCCAGCACAGGTCCTCCAGAAGTCCACCACATATTTCGTATTGGGCCACCTTTCCGCATTCAAGAGAGACATGGGCAGCATATACAGACTTCATCTTAAGCATTCCTACATATATAGCTAACTAGCGCTCCTGGTAAAGGTTGTCCTGCCTTAAAAAAATTTGAACCTGATTATTTAAATTATTTTTGAATTCGGTCCAGTAGTTTTTGAGTTTATTAATTACAAACATACATTAAAATACAAATATTTCCTCTTTTTAATATTAATATAGATTGAAAAAATATTGGCTCCTTCCCCTCTCTTCTTTGCCATTCCTACTGTCTGATCCATCTATCCTATCTCCTTTAGCCCATCCTTCCTATCCCAACCTAAAGACCGACAATAGGTTGACTTTGCCCTGGTGTGGCAAACGTCTATTAGGCAATGGTAACCACTTTTCATTAGGCGAATGGATGGATGGATGGACTGGATAGCTACCACCCCTGGTCTAAAGTATGTCACGATGACAACATTGAGTTGTGTTCCGGCATTAGCGACCAGGTTCCAGTCTTCATTAAGAGAGCAGCATTTGGTGTTACAAATGTCCATAGGTGTTGGTAAACGCTTTCCATCAAGTGGGCCGTCTGCTTTTCTGCTGAACTCCTGCAATAAAATAGGCGGGTCGTCCACCTGTTTGACAAATAAAAAAAAAACAGTCGGCGATATATCATTTCTGGGATGAGCAATCATTAAGCGAGGCCTAGTTGCCAAGCCATAAATGCATAAAAAAAGAGAAGATACGATATAGGTGCTGGAGCACCCGTGCGTGGCGGCGAGGCTGGCGGCCGCGTGGTGCCTGCGGTGCGTGTGCGTGGCGCTCCCGCAGCGGATCACGCCGCTCATCGACCGCTGCATCGACGCACTAGACGCACCCAGACCCACGCCACACCACATCTCCGGTCAGTATTTGTCTGGTTTATTATTTAATGCAGTGCTTCGCTATATATAATAGTATAGCCAAAGTATAACTTGTGGTATATATATGTGAATAAGTGGAATGTGAATATGTATGTGTAACTTTTTAAATTGTGTTTATTAATTTTAATCTGAATAATGTAATGTATATGCATTAATACTATGGGACATGTTTTCATGAAATAAAATTATAATAAAATATTATTAAAAAGTTTGTTTTGTTTTGTGTGTGAAATTTCGCTGTGCGGACAGGCCCTTACTGGTTCTCGACTCGACTCTCGATTATTTTTCTTATCTACACAAACTGCCGATGGGAATTATAATTTGCGTTACTGTACGTTTGTTGCTCTCAGGTTACTCGTCGGCTTTGGCGGCGATCCTCGGCGCGGTCCGTCTGTCGCCGTTGGGCATTCCGCACGGGCGTGGCAAGGTCGCGTTCAACGCGGCCGAGCAGCTGCTAAGATCGGCCGGACAGAGCAGCAGGCTCACCGCGGCCAGGACCAATGCTGGCTGGCTCATAGTCGGCGCTATTTGCACATTGGGTGAGTAAATCGTGTAAGGAAGTTGTATGCCTGAGAATAGAGAGATAAAGCTTGGAATCCGGTCAAAAATGTTAATAATTTACAGCCAAGTATATAGAAACTTATTGGGTTTTGTTCTCACTTTAAGTTCATCAACCGGTTTTTTGTTATCAAAAGTCCGTTAAATATGTTTTGTTTTCGATCGATTTCAAATGGTTGCTCCACCATATCTTCAAAGTGCAGTCATGTGGTGTACTGCAAGTTTTTAGTTGCACACAAACACATGGTAATATTCAGGTTTATATAGAATAGAATATTCTTTATTGCAAAACAAAATAATACACATGAGTTACATTCGTTTAACTAGTACAACCAGTGGTCTTATTGCTAACAGCGATTACTTCGAGACAACCTTCTGGAGATAATTTCACGTTTCTAATAATGAATTCCGACATTCAGTACTCATAGTTTAAAATATATACATATACTAGCTGTACCCGGCAGACGTTGTCCTGCCTTTAAAAATTAAAAATCGAGAACCCGATTCCAGCGTCATCTACCGGAACCAAATGTTAATCTAAACTATTCTCAAATCCACTTGAACAAACAAAAAAAAACATCACATTCAGGCCCACCGTTTAGGAGGAGTACCGCGGCGCCACCTACTGGGTCCAATCGCTTATTTAAACCATTCCGGGACAAACTTCAACACATACAACAATACAAAGAACACCTAAATTCTGGTACCCGATTGCAGCGCCATCTACCTGGTCCAAGTTAAAATCTAAATCATCCCAGTAGAAAATTATAAAAATACTAATATCGCTATTAAAATATAGGGGTTCATCGTAGAGGGTTGAAAATTTAGGGTTGTATGTATTTTTTTATTGATGTATCATAAAGAAATAAAAAAAAATATTTAAGGGTGGACTACCCTTAACGTTGAGGGGGATGAAAATAGATGCTGTCCGATTCTCAGACCTACCCAGTATGCACACAAAATTTCATGAGAATCGGTCAAGCTGTTTCGGAGGAGTAGAATTTTATATATAAGATTAATAGTAAATAAAAAGTACACATACATATTTATAATATAATTATCTGTTTAAGATTTACAGTCCGAAGGAAATAGTTGAGTAACGGGTTGTAATTAAAAGCTGTTAATTTTAGACCTACGAGGCTTGAAACTGGTGGGGTGGGAGGCGTAAGGTTGGTTATTTTAGAAATAATTTCTATGTATTAGAATTGATATCAAAATTGAAGCTATTTTGTTTGTCAGGAGTGCCGGTAGTTCGGGGTTTACTACCTCGAATGCTGCTATTATGGCGGAACAGTTTCCCAAGATCAGCTAAGGAGTTGGAGTCAGAAAAGTCAAGAGGAGACGCTTTCACTTGGCAGGTAAAGTATTATAACAGATCTACATACATATTATCAGGTCTGTTTCCCATTAAGTTAGGCACAGATGATGGATAACCACTTGCTCCTATCCTGCCATAGACTTTTCTCGTTTCATCTACTTTCAATAATCTCTTCAGATATGTTCATTTATTTTAAGTTATTTTAGATATTTAGGATCGATATTATCTATACCTAAACTACACTGATCTGATATCTTCTACTTATAAAATTTGACTTGTGTGATTTAGATACATTATGTAGTGTCATATTGCGTGTAATGTAGTTGTATGACCTGCCATACTTTGCTTAGTCCATGTTTTGATTAAAATACAATAGAATTTTATTAAATGTGATTATCTCTAAATCTATCTTATTTTTTGTTAATATTAATGTTAGCCCCCCAAATAAAATAAAATAATTTATCTTGATTTGAATTTAAAAAAAACTGTTTTTTTACTATTAAGAGACACATTAAATGCCCCTATTATGCATGCCATCTATTTTTCTGTATTAAAAAGTGAGAGTTTAAAAAGTAGAGAATTATTCCTACTATTATGACTTTAACATTTTTATCCGTGCAGGAACGGAGAAAGAATACAATTTCCTGCGTTGGGGCGGCCTGTCGTAAGAGGCGACAAAACAACTCACAGCCAGGTGGTAGAACATTTGCCCGACTGGATGGCTACCACCCCTGGTCTAAAGTATATCGCTATAACAACCTTGAGTTGTGTTTCGGCATTAGTGACCAGCAGTGCCTTTGTAGCACCTTTGGTGTTGCAAATGTCCATAGGCGTCGGTAACCGCTTGCCATCAAGTGGGCTGGTGATGCGTTATAGGAGAGATAAAGGAGAAAGGAACACTCACTTTGCTGGCTGTGGTTGCTGGTTCTCTTCTTTAAACTTGTATTCTTTTCTTACGTTAATATATACACTTAGCGGTTGCACAGCAATACTGAACTGGCACTTGACATCTTGACCATATGCGGAAGCGTAGCGATATAGATCGTTTCCTCGCATTGTCCGTCTCGTTTATGCGTGTGGTCTTGCGGATAGGGAAAAGAGGGAAAGGACAATGGGAGGACATTTACTTTATTTTTTAATTTCGCGGTGTTAATGGCGCCAACATGGGCCGTCTGCCTGTCTGCTGAACTGACTAAAAATATGTAGTAATCGAAATGTTTCACAAGGTGACGCTAGAAGGGCGTGCGGGTGCATTGTCCGCGCTCCACAGTTTGCTGATACACTGTCCGTCGTTGGTGAACAGTGACGATACCGCCAAGAGATTGACCCAGCCGATAGATGGCGCCATCGCAGTGCTCACCAAGTAAGTGACAACTCTACTGAAAAGCAATTAAAACCGTTTTAAGCTTGTAATTTACTAATTAATAATTATATAGGACGTAAGTGAGACATTTTCTTAACAGAGGGTACTGGTTGGCCAAATAGAGTAATTTCGCTTTATCTAAACTCTAGCAATTCCGACATTAGGTAAATAACCTATGATGTTTACTTTAATAATAATTACTATAATTTTGTAAGCAACAATTTTATCACCTTATGAACAATTATCTAAAAGGAAACTAGAAAAACAATTACAAACCTATTGTGTCATTGTGCGGTTCTTTGGTAAATATCGTTAAATTATTGTTAAACTTTAAAAATCACTGCTTGTTTGAAACTTAGTATTAGGGTCTGGCGTTTCACGTGTTTCATAAGGAGTTTCCGATTTCTGTTATATCGGAGTATGTTATACCTGTACACATCCTAGACGCAGATACAAAATATTTCTACAGTGGAAAGCCTGGTTCATAAAATCTTTGAATCTTTGAAGAAAAACCGTAGGGTATCTACTACTTTGAAGCTCATTATTCAAGTTTCAATGTGTGTAATATATAAATAAATTAATTAAATAAAATTTACACTTAAAACTTTTTTTTATGGTTGGTTTTACATGAAATGCCTCTAATGTTATATCCATATTTAGTTATTTTAGCAGATTTTAGACTTGGATTAATATTAAAATTAAAATAACATAAATAATTTCACTTTGTTTACAGTTTACTAACATTGATTACAAATAAGATAAAATATCACCAGAAGGCAAAAAAATAGTATATATGTTGTAGTATCTAACACGATTACTAGATATTTGTCGGGAAGCATCGTTCTCGGTAACAGCTTCTTTAATGGTTGTAGGTTTTGTAAGCGTCATTAGGGTAAAATGTGAGCACAAAATACAATAATCACGGCTCATACACTTTTAATTTAGATTTGAACAGTATTTTGTCACAGTTAAGACCGAGCAGCGGGTTCAGGGCACCGATCTTACATTAACCCTGCCTTTTAAATTCTCAACGATCCAATTCGATCAATTACTATCGCTCAATGTGTCGCAAAACTCGCCCGTCTGCCTTAAGTACAGATGGCGCCTCGACCCCGCTCCAGGCACGTGCTCTGCTCTGATTGGTCGTTGGTCAGATTACAATATTCATAACTTTTATTAGATTAAGAAGATTTTTACGTTATAGTATGATTTATAAAAGTAATCAAAATGTAAACAAATAATATTGTGCATTATACATGCAAACAATAATCAACCCGATTCATAGCTTCCTCTGACATGTTGATAAAAAATATTATTTACTTTATGAAACTAGGTAAAACTACACAGCAAATTTTCCCAAGTCAAAAAAGTTTAAAATAGTATATTCTTTTAACAGTGTGAACAGCGTGGTGCGTAGTTACGGTGGTGCTCTGAAAGCGCCATCTGCGTTGCTTCGCCTAAGATTGTACCAGGCGTGCGCGGCTTTGGGGGGGAATGCGTGTGCGCCGCCAGCGCCCCTGTTGCGGCTGCTGGCCGCCGAACTGGCAGGATCGCCGATCCCACCGGCGCCAACGTGGCCACCGGTGAGAATACCGTAGTTGAAAAAAAAACTACAGCATACAATAAAAAATAATAACCATAATAATACAATGCGGTAGAGTGACTGGTTGTCTTCCAAAATCTATATTGTTGTCTAAAGCCAGAAGATGCCATGGACTATATTCTTTACGTCCATCCATGTAGGTATATAATTATGTCATAGTTATTTAACTCCGAGACTGTTACCATAATGAATGGAAGGTATAGCCGGGTTTCGAACAGAAATCTTGCCCCCGCGGTGTTTCTATTTTTGCTATGGAGATCATTTGGTTACCAAATTAAAATAACAAACAAATTTTCATTAAAAAAACTTTGTTCCGTTTTTTTTTCAATAGTATTTTTTATACATGCATAAAATCACGCCTGTTTCCCATGGGGGTAGGCAAAGACTATGGATCTCCGTTTGCGACGATCCTGACAAACAACTTTCGCTTCAACTACTTTCATTAACCTCTTCATACATGCGCGTTTATTTGAAATGCTTTTTACCTGACCTTTCTTTAACAGTTCAGATTTTTTATTACCCATAACTAAGTAAAAGGTATGAATGCGTATTTTTGTTATGATTCCCAGAAATGAAAAACTAGTTTAAAAATAACTACAAAACTGACCGGGTTTTTAAAAACTGTCCATCACCTTTAGAAGGAAACCACTTTTGTTAAAGATTTCAATGGTATACAAGTAGGTGTGTAATCAGGTGGAGTAATGGTTAATAGATTTGGAAAAATCATACAAAATAATGTTACTAAGCGTTGTTGTTTATTGAAGCTATAGGGGCTTCAATGCATGTCCCCCTTAGTCTTCTTGTGTAACGCTTGTAATCGGACCTGAAATTTTAAAAAGTTAAGAAACAGCTGTTTGAGAAATGTTTTAAATATGAGTTATACGTTCTTCAAGGGTTTTGTAGCCAAATGGCAATAAAAGTGAACATTTGTGGTGATTACGGCACTCTTCACTAACTTTTTTCTTAAAAAGTTATTATAGAAAAATTATTTCCATACATTATTTATTCTGTTATTTGTTTTAATAGGTATGCTAAGAAACGCGATGCATCCGCGGGATACAATCTTACTGGGTGAAGAAGGATGGATATATGATACTGATCATGCGGAAATTGAGGAACAGGTATTTTTTAATATAAATTAATCAAAAGTTTTTACTGAATTTGAATTTCAGCTTAACTACATATCAATATATTGTTATTTTACGTAACTATGTATAGCACGAGCCAAACTTAAATACGTTCATAAAGTTCGTACACGTCATTGCGCAGATCACAGCTATAAGGTTCACAGACAGAGCTGAGAGAGAAGACTGCCCTCCCGCTCGGCCGCTATCCGACCTCTCATGCCGTCTCTTTCGCACTACACATAGTAAAGTGTAATAAACGTTAAGACAACTAGACTTGTTGCAAACTCACGGAGTTAACTTCTCTCGAAGCGCAAATAAGTTTCGCGTGTATTACTCGTAATTTAAAATTTATAGTTAAGTCAGGATTGAACGTGGTTTCAATTCTTTAGAAAAAATAGATAATAGTTTCTGTTAAGGGTGAAGAAGTGGTGCAACGAACTTACGAGCAATATGTTTTTTTAAATTAGTATTTCTTATGTATTAAATATTAGTGGTTTTCTGAAAGAACTACTAGGTAGTTATTGATAGCATTATAAGCAGCCATTAAATATGGTCGTCTAAAACATCTTTAATCTTTTAATAAGCTTTCTTTTACGAACATTGTTTTAATATTTGTGTAGCGAATAAATGGTGATGTTTGCTTATGTGTCTGTTTGTCTATTTGGTTCAGCTCATAAGCCCTCTTAGTGCAAGTGGGTCTGGAGCACTAGAGCACGATCCCTGCTGCTTGTATCGCGGCATGACGGGTGCGCAGCCGCTAGGTGTCGCCGTCATCGACGCATCTGTCACCTTGTTCCCGCAAATATTCTCCAGGGCTGCTAACAAACATCGGTAAGTATATGGTTTATTTTTGAAGTGCTAACGTCTTATGAGACGGTAAACCGCTTCGTTACGTAAAGTGTTACGGCGCCAGTCTGTCTAGCTTCCCTTTCTCTCACGCATACGGTAGAGGTACGCAGGCTCTCCTCTCTCACTCTAACCCACAGCGCTAGCCGTATTTCGGACAGACGCTTTCCTCTCTCTCTCTCTCTCTACTCAGTGATTAGTGTGCGATAGACAATACTGTTGACAGTGAGTTGATTGTAAATAGTTAAACTTAGATACAGGTCGACCTAGTTTGGGGACCAATGAGTTTCAGAAATTTGTGAATTATGTTTTTACTCAATAAATTATTTTTGATTTAGATTGATTTAATTTGATTAGTTTAAGTTACCACTTGTGTCGGGGGTCTCGAGAAGCAAGATTTTATTATTTATTTTGGAAAGACTATACCATCGTTATCAACCCGCTAAATTATGGGCACCCAGTTAATTTATTTAGGACAACATTTTTATTTGAATTTTATTTATTTTTTACCGATAAAATAATACTATTATTATCATCTGCTAAGCTACAAATATGGTGCCAGGAACGGTACAGTTTCCACTAGTATAGAAGAACATTGAAATTTCAGGCAACAAATGCTGGAACATTTCGCTGAGTGCATAAAGATGTCGAAAGGGGCTCGCCAGGAGGCGATTCAGGTGAACGTGTACACCGCTCTGCTATTGGCCCTGAGGACTTTGGCAGAGTTGAAAAGCTCTTTAGGACAGGAAGCTGTGAAGAACATCGCCACCGAGCTTATTACTGTTAGTATTGTTACATACCGACAAAGAAATGAGCACCTGGTTTATTACACTTCCCGCATTCGGAGTTCTTTTGTTTACTTCGTGTTTAAAATTTGCAATTTGACAATAGCCTATTGTTATTGTTTTCGACTTTGTTGGCCGTTCGCAGGAATAAGTAACCAGGTGTGCAGTAACCCCAGAGCACGCGGTCGATTTTTGTATTGTATAGTTAGTATAAAACAATGCCTGAACGGAGGGGTGGGACAGTCAGGCGACGATTCCGATTAAAGCAAGACGAGTACATTCGATAAGCGATATAGTGACGGACTTTGCGCGTGTTATTGAGTCGTGCAGTTTGTACTAGTAGTGTCTAGTTATATTTGTACCTTGGTTATACGTGTTTGTATAGTTCTAATAAATTGTATAGTAATTCCAACGGCATTTTAATTCGAGTCCTGCGTAACTCGTAACAGTGTATTTTCTATGCTTAATCTATACATATAATAAAATTGTAGAGGTCAAATTTCTGTACAATGAAAAAAATGCTAAAAACCGTGTCAGGGGGGGGGGTTTGTAAGAAGTGAAATAAAACTAACTTAGATTTTTTTCAATTTTTTGTTTCTCTGTTTGTCTGTCTGTTTGTACCGGCTAATCTCCGAACCGACTGGACCGTTTAAATGAAATTTTGTATAGTAGTAGCTTATATCCTTAGTCAACATATAGGATACAATTCTTCAAAAATTCAAGAGTTCGCGTGGGAGAGTTAAAAAGCTTTAATTACTTAAACAGTTTATAACAGACTGAAAGTAATTTCTCTGTAACGTAACATAATAGAAACGGAGATTTTGACAGGGTGTGGTGTCGGTGAGAGAGTTTTATCTTATATATATTATATATAAAGCTGATAGGTTTGTTTCTTTGTTTGTGTGCTTGAACGCGCTAATCTCAGGAACTACTGGTCTGATTTGAAAAAAAAAACAGTGTTAGATAGCCCATTTCTAGAGGAAGGTTATAGGCTATATACCATCACGCTAAGACCAATAGGAGCGGAGCACCAATGAAGAATGTTTCAAAATCACAGGGATTTTTTAACTTACTTTATTTTTCAAACTATTCCACGCGAACGAATTCGCAGGTAGGAGCTATTACGATATAAAGGAAATTATACTACTGACAGCATAAAAAAATATATTTTTTCACTAAATCGAGAGCTGACATTCTTTTTGCGGGGCTGTGACTTAACAATCTAATACAGGAATTTTAAGTAGGGGGGAGGTGAAGTGGGGCGGGGGGGGAGGCCCACTTGCCTTTACAACAACCCCTAAGGTCCGGCTATCGCGAATTTTTTTTTTCAATAAACATAACTCACTTATTTTCACTGATTTTTTCGCTAATATTGCACTTCTATCATAGGTCCAAAGTTGAAAACTTCTTTCAAAGTTAAAAAAAAAGCCAAAATAACCTAAAACCAGCTTAATTGGATAAAGATGAAGAAAAAACACAATAGAGCACATTCAACTTTGAACTACCCCTAGTTGTTGTAAAGGCAAGTGTGGCTCCCCTCCTCCCCACTCCACCACCCCACTACTTAAAATTCCTTTATTAGAAAGCTTTGGGTTCCGGGAATCCCGCTGCAATTTCAAGTCAAACGTGGACGAAGTCGCGGGCATATCCTACTTCTATTATATTAATTTATTTGTTTGTCATACAGAACGGTCTGTCAGCAAACAGTCCGACGGTGCGCGCTGCGGCAGCTTCGTGCGCCGGTAGACTGTGCGGCTGCATCACCGAAGCGGAGAGTCAGGCCTTGAGCGAGAAGGTGGTCGCTTTGGCGCGTTCAGCGGTCAACCGTCCGGTGAGGGCGGCCGCTGCAGCGGCTGTCGGAGCGGTGCACAGGGCCAGAGGGGCCGCTTCAAGCGTTGCAGCGCTGCCTGTGTTGAGAGCCTTGGCGCAGGACACGGCGGCCGTTGAGTTACAGGTTGATTTCACTTTAGATATTTGTTTATTGTTGGCTAAAATTTGTGAACTAGTTTTACTTTTTAACCTACTTCAAAAAAGGAGGGGTTCTTAATTAATTCTTAGTGTATTTTTTTTATTTTGTGTGGTGTTTATTTATTTATGTTTAGCCATATTTTTTGTTTGTTTCTGAAGTGATTTTGAAGATCCTTTTTGTGTTGGATTCAGTACAACTTCAAGATAGTTTCATATAAATTTTATTGTTATTGGACGACAGAGTAATATGTATTTATTTTTATCCGTGCAGGAACGGAGAAACAATGCAATTTCCTACGTTGGGGCGTCCTGTCGTAACAACGCACAGCCAGGTGGTAGGGCATTTTCCCGACTGGATGGCTACCACCCCTGGTCTAGAGTATGCCGCCATGACTACCTTGAGTTGTGCTCCGGCATTAGTGACCAGGTTCCAGTCTCCCTTAGGAGAGCAGCAGCGCATTTTTTTTAGCATCTTTGTTGTTGCAAATGTCCATAGGCGATGGTAACCGCTTTCCATAAAGTGGGCCATCTGCCTGTCCACTGAACTCAAGCAATAAAAAAAATGTATACGTAATGCGTCAGGGGGGCTGTGGTGAAGTCTTATATGAACCAGCCGGCACGGAATGGAGATCGCTAGAGCTAAGACTCAAGCTCCAGGAATGGAAGTGATAAATGGCATAACGTCGGAAGTAGCTTCGGTGAACCTGCAGCCTAGACTCATACTCATACGGCATTTTTTTGGGGCCCATGTAGTGAGTGGCGAGTCACCGTCTGCCAATTTTGTCCATATTCCCCGAACATTGCGACGGGCAGACGCCATAGTCCCCATAGATCCGCAGTTCCACTAGCAGTTCATCCCAATAGCCCGGTACCTTTTATTCTCAATTCCTAACTGACCGGGGCTTGTTCTTGGGTGCATTTTTATATGATGTAGATAGGTATATCACCGGTCAGTGTTACGCCTTATTTAGATTAAATTTGTCAAACGGCCTCTACGTGTTCACATTTCTATGGCCTCACGCATGCCCTCCAAAATTCCGGACCAATCGTATGGCCCGTGGTGTTGAGAGACATATGTATATGTGACATAAAAGTGAAAAATGAAAAATTCTAGTCAAATGTTTAGTTTGACCATATTTTTGTAGTGATAACTTCTTATGGGAAGGTGAACCGCTTTGTTACGTAACGCGTTACGGCACCAGTCAGTCTGGCTTCCTTTCTCTCATGTAAATTATCACTTCTGTCGAGCGTCCTGAGACGCACACTTAATTTTTTTTTTAATTTTGTAGGTTTGGTCCCTCCATGCGTTGTCAGTACTAGCTGACGCGTCGGGACCGATGTTCCGGAGTCATGTGGAGTCCACTTTGAATTTGTCATTGAAATTGCTCTTCACTTCGCCGCCATTCCTTGAAGACTTGCACCGAAGCATCGGAAGGCTTTTGTCGGCTTTGATCACTGTCGTTGGACCTGAATTGCAAGGTATATTATAGTCTATTATACTCAACATCTTGGAAGTTGGTGAATTTTGGATTGTAGTTGTGTTTTATGAACACTTTGTACCAACTTCAATGTTGGAGAATATTTTAATTTTTTGCTTTCTAGAATCAAGTCTGTTTTGTCAAAAAGTAATAAAATATTGTCTACTTTTTAGTTGTTGCCTGAATAGCTTTAGAAATAATATTTTAAGTACCTGTAGAAATAGTACTACTGGCACGTGTATAAAAGTATTGCTTTTCTGTAGAGTGTAGGTACGCTCTTCAATAAGGGTTGCTCACGATTTCCGTGGGATCCTGTTGTAAAACCTCATGAGTGCCAATGGCATAGACAAATTATAATTATTATATAGAAAACAATTCAAACGTACTTCAATAAAAAATGCCGAACTGCTAACACAATCTTTTACGTAACAGATTTTCCACCACTTATCAGACTCTGACTTGATGCAAATGTGGGACCATCTCAGGAGTATATTGTACACTTTCGATTATAATTTTTTATTTTTGAAAATCGGTCGACAATTGTCGGAGTTTTCGCGTAACAAGCATTAAAAGCACATACAGTTGAATTGAGAACTTCCTCTTTGGAAGTCGGTTAATGAAAACGTTCATTTTGTTTTATCGTATGTAGTGGTGGCGGTGGGCCGGTTCGTGTGCGCGTGCGCAGCGCTGTTGGAGTGCGGCGGGGGCGGCGCGCGGGCGGAGGGCGTCGGCTGCCTGCAGCAGCTGCAAATGTTCGCGCCGTCCCACATCAACCTGCACACTCTGGTGCCGCAGCTATGTGTAAGCACAATTAATACTAATATTCTATTTAGGCTTCTTTTTTCTTAATGAAACTACGTTTAACGGTTTTAAGCGCGGTAATTTATTAAGTTTTGGTTTATTCGACGTTTCGGCCGCTTTTCTGTGGCCGCAGTCACGGACGACAAAGGTGACATTTGTCCAACAAGTATTGTTAAAGTTTTATTTACCCTACCGTCAACTTGTTCATTTTAATTATTTAGTTTTAATTTTGTTTATGGTTATTATTAAATCTATGGGAGCCTAATCTAATTTACCACCGCTTCACAACATGTTGTAGCTTGAAGAGAAGAATCGGCGCAAGAAACTCTTCAGCAAACATGCCTAGTTCTAATTTTTTTTATATATTAAAATGGGTGGAAGGAAAAAAATAAAAGAAATTATCAGTCGAGTACTTTTTTCTTATTGCTGGAGTTCAACACACAGGCTGACGGGCAACTTGGACCCGGATTGGAAATCGAATCGAATTGAAATCGAACTTTTGATAGTAACGTCTCGGCTCAATATTGAATCAACCTTAACCTGACCGAGACTTATTTAATGTGAGTTTTAGAAACTATGGATATTGATCATTTGTCAGTCGAATGGATCTTGACTCGCACTGTTACGGGTTGTGATAGTTACAGACTTTGGGGCCAGATGTAAAGTGGTTCTTCAGGCTCCCAAGTTTGCTATAACAATCGTGTCTCAATGGTCGTTCATTTGTGACATAGAGGCACCATAGTGGGTGATTTTCGCCTCGTTTTTCACGAAGCTGCATGTTTCAACTTATTTTTTTTTTGATTATTTGTTAATTTTGACCGAAATAAATGGTTTCCTCTTGTATATACTTAGGTAATATTTTCCGAAATAAGTATAACCAGTTCCCTTCCGCTTGCCAATTACTGCAAAAACTCCACTACAATGAATAATTAGGGGCGGCGTGGCCCTGCTTGGGCCCAGAGGTGTAGCCAAAGTGCTACTGCCTTTGAAAAATAATTACAATAAAAGTGTATGGTAATATTTATTTATGCAAAACCTATAATCGTAAGTCCAAGTGGAACAGCTATTCGACTCATCTCTTGACGTGGGTCGCCGTGGGCGTTGTGTGATCGAAAATGATAACGTCATTAGTGGCGTTTTCGCCACGACCACGACCGAGGTCGCTTTGTGGAACGGCTAACTGATCATTTTGGGCGTTGTGAGCTACTAATGGAACCGTCTTACAGTTTAAAGTGTTAATGATTACGGAGTTTTTGGCTGGAACTGAAACTAAAAATGTGTAAAATTACTCTAAAATGAACAATAGTTGTAGGATATTGATAGTTTTTGAGTAGTAATTTATGTGTTTTTGTGAGAAATGTGAACTGTATAGTCAAATGTGGTCGTTTGAGTTGTCACAAGAACTCCGTTGTACTGCACTAGCTGATTATTTACAGTTCAGCTGTGCTACACATAGGCTTAAGAAAATGAAGAAACTATATTATAAACTAAGATCTGGCTTAAAGGCCTAGCTGCCAAGCCTAATAAACCTAAATAAAAAAAATGCTAATGATTACAGCGCGACCTGTCAAGCTCTGAACTGTCAGTGCGTCGCGCGGCGTTGTGTTGCCTACGTCAGTTGTCGCAGAAGGAAGCCGCTGAGGTGTGCAAATACGCGTTGCTCGCGAAGGACCACGTGCCGGCGCATCCCTATTGCGGTTAGTATTCAAATTCAACTATCTTTATTTGTATTTGTGAAGACGGTGACAGCGTAGATAACATTGAGATGAACATAGTACAGCATGTTTTACCTCATTGGGGTGAACAAATGTTTAAGTGGAGGCAAAGGTAAATAATAATAATATCAGCCCATAAATGTCCCACTGCTGGGCTCGGCCTCCCATTATAGGGAACTGACAGTATTGCTGCTACGCTTGTCCAAGGTAGCTTGACAGGTTTGAGACATCGGATATATTGATGTGCAGCTTGCATCATGAGGTTTTTCTTCACCGTTGTTAGCACGTGGTAATTGTAAGAATATGCGTATTAGATCAGAAAACTGTCTAAGAGGTGCATGCGTTCCGGCCAGGATCGAACCCGCGTCCTCTGAATTAGGACGCGTGCACTAACCATTACGCTACCACGACTTATAACTTCATGCACATTCCTTGCAACCATTAAGCTTACGAGTTGCGAACTCCAAGGAATCGTTGCCACATTGCTAGCAGGCAATATCAATTTTACAAATAAATATGGTTAGCCCTTCGGGATTGTAAGTTAGTTGAGTTTCAACTGCGATCGAGGAGTTACCTGGTGTACTTTCGGAGCGAGTATTTTATCCTTCTGTGTTTGTTCTCTTTCAAAAAATATTATTAGATTGTTGTGCGTAACTGTATATTCATTTTTTATTTATTTTACAACTACGGACTCAAGTTCTGTACCCTTTTTTACAACTTGAAAGTTTAGAATTTATACACGCTTATTGGTTATTTTGTTATTGTGCGTGACATTTATTCAATGATATTTGTGTTGTGGTGTACCTTATGAATAACTTATTATATTAATTTATTCTAATTTTAATACTAAACTTATACTAATGTAGAGTGTATCTTAAAAAATATTATCATTTTCAGGTGTGGTAATAACAGAGACAGGTTTACCGGGTGCACTGTTCGCGTTCCTTGATATGGAGCGTGACGAGACCGCCTTGTCATACGCGAGGGACACGCTCACGTGTTGCCTGCTGGCTGCGGCGGCCGCCAACGCCATCAAAGACTGGCTGGCGTTGGCCAAAAGGGTTTTGACAGTTAGATTGGGTAAGTTGGCACATTCTAATGTTTTATTATCTTGAAAAATTAAATTTAGAACAGTTTTTGAAGTGAAACTTTTATTTGTCACGAAATAGCGTTACGGCCGCGTAGAGGGAAGGCATAATTTTAGAGCGAACGTGGTGAGAGGCGGCATAATTTTAGAGTAGACTATGGATATTTATTTTGGTCCCGGATAAAATATGTTTAAAAAATGCATTAATTAAAATGTACCTAACCTAACCTAACCTAACCCTAACCAAATCATAATTTGCAGTAAACCTGCGAAAAATCGAAACGTGTGCTGAGACACATAGTAAAATTGTAACTTCAACAGACAAATGGCAGGTTGTGGTTGTATGAACTTAGTTCCTTTGCCTGCTATTGTGGGGAGTAAAATAACGACAGCGTTATTTTGTTTTGCTTATTTGTACTGCGCAGCTTAAAATCGCAACTGGCAGGGTCCCTATGTGGTATAGGCGGGGGCTGCTAGCAGTCTGAAGTGGAAGTAGTATTAAAACTACATTGTCCCAATGTGAATGATGTCTTTATTGTCGTCACCTTTAATAAAATTACAGTCTTATATACTACATTTATGCTACGTGTGCAAATACTTGATTATTGTGCGCTACCCCCCCTTACAATAAACAATACAAATGCTTACATACTACACGCACTGTACGCCAGCGACGGGATCTTCACCCCCATTTCCTTGAGCTCCCACGCTCGACTACGCAACGGTTCTCTAGAACATTGATTCCGCGTACAACGGTAATCTAGAGGCAAGTTTCCGTCACGGTTTTCCTATTGCGCTATGATGGGAATATTTTAAGAATAGCCTTATCAAATGGAGTTCGACAACTCTGGTGTTGTACGCGTCCATAGGTGACGGTAACCGCTTTCTATAAGGCCGTCTGCCTGTTTGTTTACTTCAAGCAATAAAAAAAAGGTAACTGACTTGTTTTTTTTTGGTTAGAGGACAGCAACAACCCCGAGAGCGATTTCGACGCAGAAGGCGATGATGACCAAGCGGAGTTCCACGCGGACTCCGATCAATCCACGCACCCCGTCGTGCAATCGAGATGGCCTACACGCGTGAGTGCACTACCATATAATATTACTGCTTAAAAGATGCAGCTAAAATTATAAATAATATAATTTTAAATACGCTTTCACGAAGTTCAAATTTGAAAATGCCGAAAATTTTCACAATATTTGTCTGTTTGACTCTCTCTCTCTGTGTGGATCTCTGTGTGGATGTTCCGGCTAATCCTTGAAACGGTTGGACCGATTTCAACAGAACTCTCACTGGCAGATAGCTGATATTATAAGGAGTAACTTAGGCTACTTTCAAAATTAGGGTTCTGCGAAGAAAAAATCCACGCGGCGAAAAATGTTCAATACAATAGGCGTTCTTATCTTTATAAGCGATTTCTACCAGACAACCTCTGAATAGACAAGATTTCTGATGAGACCAGTTGTATGTTCCATAACGATTTTTGTGTTTTTTTGTAATTGACATAGGTATTTGCAATGGAGTGCATCCAGAAGATCATGACTGCTTGTGACTCGATTGGTGACAACGCTCACTTCGATCTCGTAAAAGCAAAAGAAAAAGCACAGACTGATCCTAATGGTATGTTTTCTATACTATTTATAGCAAATCAGTAATATTAGCATTTTTTATTCCAAGTATATATAAAAATATAGGTTAGCATTTTTTAGTGGGTAACTGATTCCATGAAATTGATGAGAGTCATGTTGTATAATGGGAAACTATCCCAGCACATGCCACAATAAATTCTGAAACAGTCTATACTAATATTATAAAGCTTAAGAGTTTTGTTTGTTTTTGAACGCGTTAATCTCAGGAACCGCTCGTCTGATTTGAAAAATTCTTTCAGTGTTGGATATTACGTTTATCGAGGAAGGCTACAGGCTACATTATATTTTCAAAAAATTAGGGATTCTTACTTAAAGTCCAATAATGTAACCCAAGTGTAAAAATGACCTATAAAAAGTGTTCATATAAAGGAGCGGATGAATACCATGCCGTCATTATAACCTCAGAATATCATGATATAAATAATTTGAATTACTTTTTATACTATAATTAATACGCTATTTAACTCAATATAGAAATTGTGCGCAGCTCGTTACACATATAATATTTTGTTGTACGCCACACCATCAGGTGTGGGCGATATTTTAGCCATTGTAGGTATAGAAGTTAAACACTGTTGTTGGTGGAAACTAAATAAATCACTTTTACAAATACGTGTGAACTCGGCTACAACCAAAATGGAAAGAGAAAACACGAAGCCACGACAGTGTTGCCAATTTAAAAATAACATTATCTCATATTGGTGTTTCCAACAGAAATGATGGCATGATTTGTAACTTTTGTACACAATCTACGTGGCTTTGGCATTTTGTTAGTTGAAAAGTGACAAAATCAACTACTTTATTATATCTCTAAATAATAAATAAAAAACATGCTTGATTACTGAAAAACTGCTTAAGAGGTTTATAATCTCCAGCTAGGATTTATTATTTCACTCGATTTAAATGCCATGTCTTAGCCATTAAGCTAACATTGCTTACATCAAACTTTTAGGGGTTTTTCATGAAGCATCTATTTTGTTCAAAATATGGTAGTTCAAATAAATATTATTTTGTCGTTTAGGAGATTACCTGTCATTCCACCTGTCGGAGCTGGTTCGCATGGCGTTCGTGGGTGCGACCGGCGAATCGGACGCGCTACGCCTGTGCGGGCTGGCGACTTTGCAGGCTATCATCCAGCAGTTCGCCAGGGCTCCGGAACCAGATTTCCCTGGACATCTGCTCTTAGAACAGTACCAGGCGCAGGTTAATATGTTTAAAAAAAATTTCAAACCACCTTGGTAATGTTCCTTTTGTATTAGGATAATGTAGAACATTGTATGATTATATAGTGACACTGAATTTTCTTAAGAAGTAGACTTTTAAGTTTTGTGTGATACTATAATAATATTAATTAATATGATATTGATTAGGAGTTTTAAAAGATGTATATAATGAACACTTTACGATTAATATTTTAGTAAGTAAATTAATCGGTCTCTTTAGTTAAATTAACACGTGCTACGTTCCACAAGAGACTCATCACGACTATGTTCACGACCGCGATTTTTCGCATTCCACTTGCTAGCGGGCGTTAAGGTAGTAAACTCTACTGGAAGGGATTATGAAGCGCTAATGTCACTAACGATGAAATACACAAATGTCATCGGTTGATTTGAAAATCGCGCCTTTTTTAATCGATAGAGCGAATCAATACTCTATTGTCTATGCCCACTTTGACTCAGCTCTTGACATGGGTCGTTGTGAGGGCTGTGGGATCATAAATAATGACATCATTAGTGATGTTTTCGCCACGACTGTAACGACTGTGGGCGCCATGTGGAACCGCAGATGGAGCATTTTGGGCGTTGTGAGATACTAAAGGACCGCGCTCACAGACAAATTCATGATAATTCAGCAGTCATTCCGGAAATTTGAATTCTTTTCATTCTTCCATGCTCTTGCCAACAAAATTTTTGTGTATATAAAAATATATTTTGTGTATATAAACTTATACAATAATTTTTGAATTGTTGTTCTTCGTAACTTTTAACCAATCCCTTGTAACCAATCCCTTCTAACCCTTTCACTGCATTCTATTCTTCCAGTCGGATCCTCTTTCTCATCCGTTTTATACCATCCATTCTATCTCATTTCTTCTATCCTACCCTGAAGACTGGCAACGCGTTGGCTTCGCTCCTGGGCCCCAATTCTGCTATTACAATACCGTCAGAATGGTCGACACTGACCTTATAATTTCTTGAGTTTTTCGCGATTAGTACAAATAATTTAAACTAAGTTTTACACGGCAATTATCTATCAAATCATTACTGAGCCTAAAACCTCTAAAACGCAGTTTTAATTATGTTATATTAGCTGTTTTTCATACAAAAGGTACTATCATGATGCCAGTGGTCGACCATTGTGACGATATATTTTTAATAGCAGAATTGGGACCTTGGTGATATAAATGTCTATAGGCGAAGGTGACCTCTTTTCATTAGGTTGGCCGTCTCCCTGTTTGCCAGCTTCGTAATAATTGTCAGATATTTAAAAAAATAGTAAAATACTAGTTTTTGGTTGGAATAATGTGATGGTTAGGTTGGTGCGGCGGTTCGGCCGGCGTTCTCCGGAGACACGGCGTCCCACGTGACTGCCGCCGCGTGTGACGTCTGCTCCGCGTGGATCGGCTGCGGCGTTGCCAGGGATATCAACGATCTCAGGAGGTGTGTTTCTATTATTTTGGAAGTTATACTTCTTTTGGCGCGTTAGAGAAAAATGATGAAAATATTTTTTTACGATGCGCGCGCACACCGTCACACGAAAAACCTACACCATGCAGTTAGCTAAAGTCAACCGACACCCTGAAGTTAGCTATAGTCAATATTTTAGTTATTAAGTTATACTTTTACGATGCGCGCGCACACTGTCGCGATAAACCGACACCCTGAAGTTAGCTATAGACAACATTTTAGTTTTTCTATTGTTAGTGTCGTTTTTTCTACAAACGTAGAATAAGGCAAAAGATACAATTATTGAAAAGATTTTTATCTTGATACGCCAAAGAAATATAACTTCTGACGCGTGTTACATATAAGTACACACACACACACACACACATTTTTTTATTATAATGACAGTCCTCAAAAATGATTCTCTTGCTTACATTATGGATTCGGAACGCTTCAGGTTCAGGTTCTTCCCACAGCATTACGATATAATTCTTTTTAAAGACTAGAAGTTCCTTCGTGGCCTACAAATCGTTGGTGGCACCTCAGTATAAATAACGGCCCATAAATGTCCCACTGCTGGGATCGGGCCTCCCACTATAGGGGTACGGACAGTATACTCGTTACGCTTGATAAGTCGGGTTGGCAGGTTGGGTATATCGGTTATCTCGATTTTTCCTTCACCGTTGTTAGCACGTGGTAATTGTAACAATATGCACATTAGGTCAGAAGACTAACTAAGTGGTGCATGCGTTCCGGCCAGGATCGAACCCGCGCCCTTTGAGTTGGGGACGCATGCGCTATCACGACTTACGACGACGACTCAGCACCTCAGTAGAAACATTTATTTCAGTTTTCTTTTTCTATTTATGTTGTACCGTCTCGGAATGAAATTGTTCATGACCTTAAAGTCGATTTTTGCTTGCTGAAGTTCAAGAAACACATTGTACATTTATAAAATATAAAAACATGAAAAAAGATAATTGCAAAGTAATAAATACTAAATTAATGCAAATTAGGCTACACTTAACTATTTAATAATATTTTTAGGGTTCATCAGCTGTTGGTATCAAGTCTGGATAAACTGAACACAAAAGGAAACACAACATTAATTTACAACGAAAGTATGGCAACACTGGAGAAGTTGTCTATTCTGAAGGCTTGGGCTGAGGTAATGAATAAAAATATTTTTCACCAGATGTATGTCACAGATAATATTTCAACAGTAATTTGTTACGAATATTTTGTCGAGAAAATCTAATGAGTAACTTGTCCTCATGTCATACTGGCTATGCTCGCGACTTTGTCCATGCTAGACTTGAAATTCCCGCGGGACTTGGCATTTTTAGAATTTCACAATATTATGGATATGTACTTCTGTACGGTTCAACATACAGCGTTTTGGTGACGCTGCGGTCTACTTTAGGCTAATTTATTATAACATTAGTTTAAATAATGCTCAAAAATACTTTGTAATTGACTTGCAACAAAGTCGCTACGAGCTGCTATTAGTCGTAACATACGACTTCAACTACCTATAAGTTGAACCCAGGGAGCAGAGTCCAAGATTTAATAGTACGAGAATAAATCCCTGAAAGCAATAAGGTGTATTTTCTTCACTGTTAAGAAAGCACCAGTACTCGACCAACTAATGTCAGCATCCAACACTACAAGCAAGTGTACAAACTGTACAAATTGATTAGACTTTAGTTTGTCAATTTTAATGCTGGAGTGCACCGACTTTTAACCGATGGTTAAAATAAAATAATCACTGTTGTATACATATAATGTATGCATAAATACATTTTGTGCTTGCTATGTGAATGGTAGAGTTGGTCCCTACCTCCATGGGAAAAAGGCGTGATAATATGTATGTATGTAAATACATTTTTAGCGATTATTTTATTTTAACCGTTGGTTAAAAGTCGGTGCACACCAGCCTAATTCACTTTTCAGGTGTACATCGTAGCGATGGTAAGCAATGGCAGCGCCCCGGGAAGTTACGTGAAACAGTTGGACACGAAACCGTTCAATAACAAGGCCGAATTGGCGAAATGGCGGAACCAGTTATTGCAAAACAACAATCAAATAGACAACGCCAGTCCGGAGGTCGAAGACGACGACTACGGGGAGTTCGAGTCGAAAGGCGAGAGTCTGTTGAAGCTGGTGGAGCCGGAGCTAGAGAGTCTTGGGGAGAATTGGATAGCCGCTTTGAAGGACTACGCGCTGTTGAGTTTGCCGCCTGGTGAGTTGGGCTTTTTACCTTCTAGGGTTTCCCAGACAAATGGTAACGAGTGGCTTTATATGAGTTGTACTTAAACAGACCATTACCACATTTATGACTATGATAAATCTGTGAATGGTTCGAGTTTGGACAATGCGTTTAAAAATGTGAAAAAAATCAGAGGGGCTAATTCAAGGGCGAGGGACCAGCAGATTCCGAAAATGCAACTTTTAGAATTTTTGTCTGTCTCTCTTTGAAACTCGTAATGGAGCTAACTTATATCACGGGGTGTAACTACTTTTTATTCCCATAAATGTTGTCGTTTCCGTGTTATAAACGAAAATAACGAAAAAGATGGCGCTGCAATCTCATCTTGCTACATGCGACACGGGTGGTAGCCTTTCGCCGATTCCAAGAGTTGTAATCAAGACGAGAATGATCCCAGTATGGAACTACTGTGTCAAAAAGTTTGTTCCATGAGTTGGCATAGGTCGAGTCGCGCCAGCGTTAGCCGGGAACCCGGAGACGTAGATATGAGCATGATTTCCCTCCCTGAAAAATACCGGTTCAGGGGCACTCTTGCATCTAGGAAACAGATGAGTCTTCACCCCTGTCGTCGAAGTGAGTTTGCTCTTCCAGGGGCACTCTCATGTACTTATTGCGCTAGGATCGGCGTGGGCGTAACTACGTTCTAAGTCTCATTCCTTTCCTACCATACACGCGCTGCGCATCGGAGTAAAGTGGTTTTAGTGGGGCATTAGCCATTGGTCATTTGCCCATTTGTTCGAGTCTCCACACAAGCCGGTCGATTACTGTTTGGTTTGCCCTCAGTGGAATGCCTCCATGATTGACAACGGTCTAATCCCTAGCAAAAGACCCGGTATGTGCGAAATGTATTTCCCTCGCCTGAAAAAAATGACAAAATTTATAACACACAAGAAAGAAAGAGCGAAGTGCAAGTGAGAGCGTAACACTCTCCGCCTGTTTGTCAGAGTTCGCGTCGCAGCTGCCGCACGGCGGCGGCGCGTTCTACTCGGCCGAGACGGCGGAGGCGTCGCGCGCGCACTACGCCCGCGCGTGGCCGCAGCTGCTCTACGCCGCCTCGCTGCGCTTCAACGGGAACGTGGACTTCGTGCCGCGCGCGCACGACAGCGGTCAGTCACTATCCTATACCGTATTCATTTCAGCATGAGAAAAATAAAAACTTTGTTTAAAAAAACCGACTTCAAAAACTAAAATGTATAAAATAACTTATTTTTAAAGCTATTACTATTAATATATATTATCTAAAACATCTTAAAATCGGTGCTTAGAATTTTTTATGTTTTATTTTGCACCGACTTCAAGATGTTTTAGATGATATATATTAATAATAATAGTTTTAGAAATAAGTTATTTTACACATTTTAGTTTTTTAGTTTTTGAAGTCGGTTTTTTTAAACGAAGTTTTTATTTGTTACTTTTTAGTGTCTAGTTATGTATGGGTGGACGTATGAATGGTTCCGCGCTTCTTAAAAAATATAGGTCCCAAGAAACGGGAACAAAAAAATGTTCGTAAAATGAAAACTACTACGCCAAACTATGTAAATTTTTTAGGGGACCAATTGGAAGCTATTCCGCGTCGAACAAAAAAAAATCACATAAATCACGGAGTAATCGGCGAACATATATAAAAAAAGCAACAAAAACGAATTGAGAACCTCCTCCTTTTTTCGAAGTCTTAAAAAACGAACAATAGTTGTAGGATATTGATAGTCTTTGAGTAGTAGTTATGTGTTTGGTGAGAAATGTGAACTGTATAGTCAAATTTGACCTTTTGAGTTGTCACAAGGATTCCGTTGACTGGCACTAGTTGATTGCCTACAGTTCAGCTGTGTTACACATATGCTTAAGAAAATGAAGAAACTACATTGTAAATTAAGATCTGGGTTAAAGGCCTAGCTGCCAAGCCATAAACCTAAATAAATAACAAAAAATCGGCATAAGACAACGTGTAAACAAAGATAACAGTATCTCTCTCACTTTTAAGCTATTGCATAGCTTTTATCGCGGGTTTTGAGCGCGCCGACCGAATCAAGAAATTCCGTAACGAACATAAACCTAACACCTCCCACTCCGTCTACCATGCGCGGTGACGGGGGCCACAGTGAGCCGTGAGCTCTCGTAGCGGTTCGAGGTATGTCGGGGTATTGTAAATTAAGGATGACGAGCTGCTCCGAAATCGGACGAATACTTAAGCAGCTGTTTGTGAGAAAGTATATTAGGTGTATAGGTATCTATCATATCTTTATAATGCCACACTCACCGCATGTGCGCCCCGTAAGTATATATGTATACATAGGTAATTTGTTTTTTTATCGGTCACCATGCTCAAAAAGTGTAACTTGAATGAATATTTTTTTTGTTTGGTTCGCAAACTAGCCAACTCAGCTTACATACTTTTAAACAAATCCAGAATACAGAGAATATTGTTGGTGAATGGCCTTGTTGATGCGAAACACAGCATGCATATTTTTCTTTAATTAAATGTAGGGTGCCTACTAATGTCTCATTTATTTCTTATATAACTAAATAAAAACAATAGACAAATGATTAAAAACGTAACAAAAGGAGAAACAACAAAAGCAACATTACATGTGTTGCTTTTGTTGGAAGAAAGAGAATGTGAAGAAGAATCACAAGAAAGAAATGAAATTGTCCCGGAAGCGCACTACTATGTTTTGATATTATAATTTATGTAACATTTTCCTTTATATTTACGTATATATTAGTATATTATATCTATGGCATACCTACCCTCATTCATACAGAGTTTCTGTCCATCCCAAGGATGCCTGGAGGAAAAGTGATTATTTAAAGTATCACTAGTGTATGCCTTTGTTATATATTTAAATTAGTACTTATATAAAATTAAAAGTGACCTCCAAGGGCCGATTTTTCAATCATCAGGTAAAATTTGTCAGGTGAAAAAATTATATCCAGACAGTCTGGTTTCAATAGTGGAACAATTCAACTGTTGTGACAATGCAACTGTTATTTTTATTTTTCCTATGTTGTGTTTTATTCTATAGAATAAGTTTTATCTGGTGATTGTAAATGAAAAGAAACTATTTCAGAGAAATCAGAAGGATCCCTAGACAATAGATCTTCGAAGACTGAAAACGGCAATTTCGAATTCTTCGAGCCGGTTGACGAGAGATTCCACCTGCTTTTTGGTAAGTTTATGTGAGATTTATTTATATACTAGGATATGCCCGCGACTCCGATCACGCTTGACTTGAAATTCCCGCAAGATTCCCGAAACACAAAGTATCGCAGCGATCGCTTTAGTGAAAACTGTGTAGGAATAAGCAAATTTTTATGCACCCGGACAACCACAAACCGTTCCTGAGAACATTCCCGCTTAATTCCAGGGATAACAAAATATCACACATTTTATTATTTTATTAAAAATCACATTGGAATTCAATTTTTTTAATACGGTAATATTAAATCATTCCCAGAAAATTTCCCGCGAGATTTCTAGGATTAAAAATAGCGTTTATTTGAAGTCTAAGAATTTGCTGTTGATCAGCGAAAACCGCATCGAAATCGGCCCAATAGTTTTTACGTGAATCCCGAACAAATAGACAAGAAATCTAAAAAAAAATGTTCCACGTCGTTTATATAGTCTAGTTTAGTTCTAGTTTTTTTTAATAATTAATCTGATTTTAGGTAGTGTTGTAGTCAATATTTTGTGTTATTTTTGCTTATATTGAGAATTTATTTATAGGTAACTTAATTTAATCGTTACATATACCTTATTAAGTCGGTCAGTATTAGATTTTCTTTGGTGACATTTTTGTTACAAATTATTCTTCTTTTCTCAATATAACGAAGGTCGTGGATCTTGTTAGTGTCGACTTCTCATGAATGTTTCGTCTTTAGAATAAAATTGAACTAAATATATCTTAACTTCAGGTAAATTATAGAAATTTGACAAGAAATTCAGTAATAGATTAGTATTATTGTTCTGTGCAGGCATATGTATGGAGGCGTTGTGTGCGCAACGCGACATGAGCACGGAGAATACGATATCGGTTCTATCGTCGTTGGTGACGTTGCTCGACGCGCCCGAAAATCGAGCGAGGCTCTTGAAAGACAGGTAACTTGCAACCTGTGTGTAATTTACTTAATTCTCTCTCTCTCTCGCGCTCCTCTCTCTCTCTCTGGTCTCCCTACCCCATTCTAAAGACTGGCAACGCGTTGGCTTCGCCCCAGTTTTTATAAGACGTCTGTCTATATGCGACGGTAACCACTTTCCATCAGCTGGGCCATCTGCCTGTTTACCAGTTTCGCTCTAAAAATCGTATTTTATTGCTAGAGTGCAGCAGTCAGGCTGACGGCCTACCAGATAGAAAGTGGTTAACGCCACCTATGGACATTTGCATCCAAAGGTACTATTACCACTATAGCAGCATAGGCTGGCCTCAATGAAGGGCTGAAACCTGGTCACTGATGCCATACTCAAGGTTATTACGGCTCCATACTCTACATCAGGGGTGGTAGCCACCCAGACGGAAAAATGCACAAATCTCATGCTTTCCCGTTTTTAGTGCACAGGCTGTGTACTCTCTACGTTTGTTTATAGTGGTTTTTTGGTTCTTATATGTCGTAGCCTTAATGTGCAAGATTTTTCAAGATGTTTCCCTTTAACTTTAAAAAGTATAATCTGAAAAGATTCTATACTGATTCCCAAAGCAGAACATGATGTGCACATGTGCAGTCCTGAGACTAAAATGGGAACCATATACTAGAATGATGATAACCATTACTCGCCTCTGCTCCTATTTATTAAAATAAAAATATAGTGCACACGACTCCCTGCGGCTCGAATAAACCCATGAGGTTTCTGTGCCACAGTTCAAATGTTAATTGTAATGTATATGAATGTAAGCATATTGGATAATAAATTTAAAAAAAAAACTATCTGTATTTGGTAAGAAAAGTAAAAAAATGTTAACGCGCTCTACAAATAGTGGACTTCGAATTTGTTATAATAATGTTGACTGTTTGTTTTATTATATAGGTCATTGGCAATAGAGCTGTGCCAAATAATCCACCGCACCGGGTTGACGCAGGAAAGCATCGAGGCGTTGCTGCTGGCCGCCGATGCGCTGCGTCTGGTCATAGATGGCGCTAGGGAGCAGCTGCATGCTAACATGCACGCCAAGATTAAAGGTACCTCTCTCTCTTTTCTTTTACCTTCTCCCAATTGATTGGAGTCGACATTTATCCGTGCAGGAGCGGAGAAAGAATACAATTTCCTGCGGCCGGGCGGCATGTCGTAAGAGGCGACAAAACAACCCACAGCCAGGTGGTAGGGCATTTGCTACCACCTCTAGTCTAGAGTATGTCGCCATAACAACCTTGAGTTGTGTTCCGGCATTAATGACCAGGTTCCAGTCTCCCTTAAGAGAGCAGCAGCGCATTTGTAGCACCTTTGGTGTTGCAAATGTCCATAGGCGATGGTGACTGCTTTCCATCAAGTGGGCCGTCTGCCTGTCTGCTGAACTCCTCCAAAAAAAAAATGTATTCTCCTTCCATACTCTTCTATTCTAACATACGTCCTTTGTCACACCACAAATCATTATATCGTCCTTCACACAAATCAACCATTTCTGTTTTGGTCTACCTATACATTTGTACCCATCAATCTTGCAGTTATTTTCGTCAAATGATTTGCATCCCTCTTCATTACATGCCTACATACCATACCTTAATCTCTTTATTACCTTTCTTGCATTCAGAGTTTTTTTGTTTACTTCGTGTTTAAGAAAAACATCGTATTGTTATCGTACTTGTTTTATGGCCATCATTAGTGTCGAACTAATCCTAAATTAGTTTGTCGGTATTATACAGTTTAATATAAAAAAATGCCCGAACGGAGTGGTGGGGCAGTCAAGCGACGATAACGATACTAGCAAGACGTGTGTGTGTAGTACTTTCGATTGGCAATATGGTGACGGACTTTGCTCGTGTTATTGAATCGTGCTGTTTATACCGTGTCTAGTTATATTTGTACCTATTTTATACGTGCTTGTACAGTTCTAATAAACTCTATAGTAATTCCAACGGCACTTTAATTATTGTTACGAGTTACAGCTCGTAACAATAATTAATAAGCTAATTGACTAGTTAAAAATTGATATTTTATTATAACCACCCAAAGGTAATTTTATATCTCAAACAATAAACAAATGTGCCGTATATCTATACCGCACCCGTCCCATCTGCGAGTATGGCGGCATATTGGTAATGCCTAGTATTGCCATTACATCGGCCGTCTGCCTGTTTTCCATCTTTGCAATAAAAAAATGTTAATATTGGAATATGATATTTAAATTCATTTATAAATTCTGTAGATATGTATTTGTATGGTATGTATATTAAGTATATATCTATATAATATATAAAATTTCTGCATATATGTCTCATTTATCTATTTATTATTGAAATAGTCTTACTATATGTTGCGTATACCACCATCGCCATTATCATCTTAATTCGTTCCCGGGGTTGACTGGAAGAGATTGCTTTGTAGCGATAACTCCGCCCTTTGTACATAACTAGACATCATTTTAGTATTGAAGTTCATGTTTGTATTGGTGTACAATAAAGTGTTATCCATCTATCTATCTAAAACGTGCAACCGTTCACAGAACTAGCTCCAAACGAAGCGACAGACGGCACTATCCCACAATCGGTGCTCGAGGTTGTGCACACTTTGGGCGAGGGGGGGCCTACGGGCGACCTCCCCCCCGGCAAGTCGTTGGTGTTCGCGTGCCTCGAGGTGTGCGTTTGTTTGCTGGTGCGAAGGTTGCCGTCCCTTAGCCCCTTAAAGCAGGAGGGCACGGTGGGGTGATCGGCGTGCCGAGGGGACTGGGGGTTCATGGCGACACCTTGCTGGTCAAGAGCCTGTCGGCTATGTCGGAGTTGCCGTCGCTCACGAGTCCGCAAGGTAAGGCGCCTTTTCAACCGGTGAATATTTCAGCGGCACACTCCCATCGATCGCTCGGCTCGTGCGCGCTGTAGAATCTTAAGACTAGCGTTTAAAACTTCTATTTCAGCAGACTGTATTTACCTGGTGTATGCGCGTACATATATAAAATTAAAACTGCACGCACTTGGACTATAGTTTGTATTAATTGAATAACAGATAATATTTCACATTAACAGTTCAATAGCAACTGACCAAAATTATTAGACACATAGTTTTGTTATAAAATATTTAGGCTTTCATACCAGTGTCTATGTAGGTTTCCTACAACTAGTATTTTGCACAGCTTTCTAAGTTAATTGTATGGCTAGTAAAATTAAATGATAAGATATTATCTGTAGTCCTGATTTTTTACAGTAAGATTCCTTTATTTTGTTCTGTAATTTATTGAACGTAGAAACTTGTTTGTCCCCTTTGTGGCAGGAATCGATAGAATATTAAAATAAATTATGTTAGTCGTCATAAGATTTGACCGAAATTTTTATGTAAGTGATTTCACAAAGAGCACAACCGAAATTTTCTTAATATCGCAGGAATACCTCAATGTATTCATTACTCGTATAGTAATAAACTTGTACACAAAAATAGAAGAGAGTTTATTTGTATCTTTGTATGGTTTGTTTGTTCTTTCTTCTTCTTTTTGAGAATAAATCAAATATTATGGTGAAATTCAGTGCACATCTTTCTTTGATAAACGAGATAAGTAAAAGTATATTTGTTATCCGGATGATTAGAATGTATATACTTTGGTAAGAATGTTTGTTTCTATAATGTATTAAAAGGACTTCCATTGCTATTTCAGGCGCTTTATCAATTCTGCCGACAATATTATACCTGGCGACAGAAATACTTCGCGAAAGTAAAGGCGAGACGACACTCGCGGACGCGGGCATACTGTTGCTGCAACGCGCGGCGGAGTGCAAAGCGGTTCGCGTTCACGAACATACCCGCGAACAGCACGCGCAACTGTTGCAGAGCGCGCTCGCCAAACTTGTCGAGAGGGTCAAGAGTGGTAAGTTACTGAAAAGATTAAAAAAAAATATTTACAGAGTATTTATTATAATTCTTTTATTTCAGAAAATGTTTATTAAAAATAAAACATTGTTTTATAAAAATACAAATATTTTGTTACAAAAAAACATATCAAACTTTTTTTCACAATGGCATTAATTTTATCATAATTATAAATCATAAAGATAAAAGATCTTCATTGTCTAGTGGTTTGAATGTTGAGTAGATCAATATAATGCAGAGCTCCCTCCAGGCTCCATTCGCGTTAAGGTAAATTTTGTAACAAAGTTTTCTGTAATATAAACACTCTACTCTTAGTGCAAATGAGACCAGCCCCAGAGATGTTATTTGTGAGTTTGCCGAAATATAAATATAACATTTCCAGAGTATTTTTATAAGAATTTTTAAAGATTTTATTCCTAAAGCCATGAAGAAGGTACAGACAAACTGAAGAAAGCTGAAGAGTTTGTTTGTTTGATTGACCGCGCCAATCTCAGGAACTACCTACTGGTCTGATTTGAAAAATTCTTTCAGTGTTAGATAGCCCACTTATCGAGGAATGCTCTAGGTTATGTATCATCACGCTAAGACCAATAGGAGCGAAGCACCAATGAAGAATGTTTCAAAAATCGGGGGGCTTTGAAAATAAATTCCACGCGAACGACGTCGCGGGCCAGCTAGTTCCATATATTAGAATAATCATTTATTGCTATAAATGTATGTGTACATAGATGTTTTTTTTTGTAGTAAGTGTCTCAATACATTTTGCCTTATTAGGCGTGCAATTTTCACATCTTATAACTAAATCTAATTGAAACTAAATAACATTACAAAAATATTGAAATAATTACTATAATAATTAAATAAATAAAAAACAATAGTTAAATAAGAATACATAATAATCATTAGAATTTATCAATTATATAATCCTTGATTTTATAGTAGCATTTAATTGTTGAAAATTGTTTTATATTGGTATAGATGGAATGATTATTTTTGCATGTTTTCAGATGAGCCGTCGCAGCGCATCGAGGCGGTGACGGGCGCGCGCGGGATGGCCGTGGTGCTGAACAGGGCCGCGCCTGCGCCGCCGCTGCACTACCCGTGCATCAATCATTTCAGGCAATGCCTCGAGACCAATGACAATGAGGTATGTGCTGTTATTGTTTTACACCCGCACAAATCCACGTTATTCGCATTTATATAATCACTACGTTATTTTATATTCTGTACTAAATCAGTTTGTAATCAGACTCCGACACTGCGCTAACATCTTTGAACTGAATAATCTTATACTAATATATAAAGCTGAAGAGTTTGTTTGCTTGACGTGTCAGGTATACTCTTTTTTTTCCAATGTCTTTTATAGTTTATTTGATCTCCTTCTATATGAATGATACATATCATTTTACTTACCCGGGGGCAGTAACTAATGCAATTTGTAATTAGTTTTGTATTCCTGATTTGTATCTTATACTTGTTTATAGATTGTAGAATAATTTCACTAACATAGTTATAGGTATTTTTTTTATTTAGTATTTCGTTGTTTTCTTAGGATATATTATTGTATAATTCTTTTATATATTGTTTATGAATGTAATGGTTTTAAGTTTTCTACATAGTAATTGGGGTCTTGGAACATATGAGGTTGTGGAGATACATACATAACTTCACGCCAGGTCCCTTGCGGGGTAGGCACGAACAACAGAGCGCCATTCAGGCTTATTCTTACACACCTCACTTGCTTCTTTGACATTCATAGTTCTTGTCATGCACGCTCGTCTGTTCTTAAGGCTCCTGACATCACCTTCTGCTAGTACACGATCAATTTGATCATGCAAGGTGCATCGTGGCCTTCTGCGACTTCTGTATTTGTTGTGGAGATGGGCACTGAAAACCAGTGCTGTGTGGGAACATGTTTCGACATAGCGAAACACCGAGTGCCAACCTCATTTCATATATTGCGGCTTTCTTTCATTGTTAGTTTCTTTATGAGTTAGTTCGCATACAGTGCGAGTCGCAATTTGAAATGAATATTTTTTCTTTCCCCCTCTCTTTTGTTTTAGGTGTTCGCGTCGTGCTGCTCGGTGCTGCGCAGCGTGTGGTCGCGCGGCGCGTCCGCGGCGTGCGTGTCGTGGTGGGCGCGCGGGCTGGCCGCGCGGGTGGTGGGCCGCGCGGCTGCCGCGCGGCACCCCGCCGACATGGCGCACACGCGCGCCGCCGTCGCCGCGCTCACCGCTCTCGACGAGCTCGTCGACGCCGCGCCCGACTCTGCACGTGAGTCTTTATACAAATCCGCCAAATGAATGAATTAATGCTCTTTATTGCATATATATGCGGCGATAAGACTTCCTATTGTATATATGTAACTTATATATATTAGTTACATATATACAATAGGATTGAATAGGAATTGAATGTCAAAAAAATATATATATTAAATGTCCAAAAAAAAACTAATATTGATATGCATATGTTTATTCTATATTAGTTTAATTTTATTAGTTTATTATTATTAGTTTAATTGTTAAATATTTTGATGTCAGTGCATTTATTATCCTTAATCAGAATTATATATATATAATATTCATCTAATATTTTAATCATTTATTGCTACTGTCTAAGAATTCCTGTATCGAATAATATGTCTTGTCCGTTAAATAAGTAAATAGCTTATATTTAAATGTCTCAAATTCGCGGCATGATTTTATGTCTAATGGTAATTTGTTATATATTTTTATGGACATCATAAATATGCTACAAATTTAATTCTTAGCTCGGTTCCGCTTACACGATTCGTACACTCTTGCGCTACTAAGATTGGTCTACTGCGCAGCTACATCGGGGGGAATCGTTATGTAAAACTGTAATATTCCAGTAATAATTCAACAAGAACATACTACTAGTACTGATTCAGTAAGATTGTTTATTTACTGTCTGAAAGAAGCAGACGCCCTACCTGATGGAAAGTGATTATGGTCGCCGATTGAGCTTTAGGACATCGCGGCCGAAGCCAACGTTGGTAGCCTTTAGGGTGGGATGGCATAGGGAACGGGAAGTGAGCCATCTAAACTAATTCCACTAACAATTAGCTGAAGAATCACGTCAGTATTCTGTGAAAGCGTAGTATCGCACCGAATTCTAAAAGCTATTGTCAAGATGATACGAAAATATCAGTATAATACTGTTTACACCAAATTAGTGTTTAATGCTCTTAATAGATAAATCTTTACTAAGGATAAAATTGATTTAATATTCACCAAATTTTAAATTATTTCTAATTTAATGAAACAACATTTATTGTATATTTACATGCTTTCCAAATTTAGAAGAAGGTCCTAAAGGTGAGTTTAGTATATACAGTGTCTGTATTCTAGAAGGAAATAAGCTAACCTATTTGTTTTAACGATCCAAAGGGTGTATAAACATTGGGACCTTTTCAGTTTCTTGCTAATTGCTAGTGCATCCATGTCAGCTTCCAGTTTATACCCCGAGTGTTACTTGGACAGTCAACTGGAAACTGGTTGACTGCTCACACTAGATTGTCTCTTCAAACTCCCGGATTAAATAGAGTTGGCACTCAGAGATTAAATGACTCCACCTAGCACGAGTCAGAGTATTTCTGTATTTCAAAATAGTAGGGGAAATTATAGTAACCTACTAATTTATTTAAAACACTAGTTTTCTCCTTTTTTTATATAAATATTAGATCTTTCACCAAGAAAACGAAAAAACGAAGTCTATATCATCTAAAAAGCTGCCCAGAAAAACAGAGATGAGTTGAAGACAACGCATTCGTTAGTGATATGAAAAGACACGATTGCAGTGCCATCTATTTTGCTGATCCGTATTATCTAAAGAAGCGACTTTATTTATCAAAATAAAATATGTGTTAACTCGAGTTGTAAGCCTATGTCGAATTTCATTACTATACGTTCAGTAATTTCTAAAAGAGATGCTATCGCGACGCCATATTTTTTGCAGTTTTCGTTTATCCGACGTAAACGACATCATTATTATATATATTATAAAATTCTCGTGTCACAATGTTAGTTACCCCTCTGAAATTTGTGTGCATATTGGGTAGGTCTGAGAATCGGACAACATCTATTTTTCATCCTTTTAAATGTCTAAAAATGTAATCCACCCCTAATTTTTTTTTATTTTTAGTTATTTTTTTAAATTTTTTTACGATATAACATTAAAAAAATACATACAACCCTAAATTTTGAACCCTCTACGATCAACCCCTATTTTTATTTGATCGATTGAAGCTTTTCTGAGCAGGACGACGTCTGCGGGACAACTAGTTGCAATAAAAAAGTGAAATATCTAAATTCTGTCGCTAGCGATGTTCTTCCATAAAAGGCTCGATAATATTGCACGAGTTAAAAAAAAGTTAATGGCTGTAATAAATGGATTGGGTGTAATCCTACGTATTGTGTGTAATTCTAAATAATGATATTTTGTGTACACAGTGACAAGAGCTATGAATGTCAAAGAAGCAAGTGAGGTGTGTAAGAATAAGCCTGTATGGCACTCTGTTGTTCGTGCCTACCCCGCAAGGGAACTAGCATGAAGTTATGTATGTATGTTTGTGTCCACAGGTATCCAGATGCTGTGGCTGTTGGTGCCGATCGTGATATCGTACCTGCGCGAGGGCAGCGAGTTGGCCCGCGCCCCGGCGCACGTGCGCGCGCTGCACGAGTTCGCGCTGCAATGGCTCACCAAGGTCGGCCCCAAGCATCCGCAGGTACGTTCGAATCGTGCCCGTGCACTAGTTAGAATATTGTTACAACCTAGGTGCCGACAAAGACAAATTCCACGTACAGATCTGTAGAAGCACATTTTATTACCTGTCCACATTTGAACTGATTGTGATCCTTTTATGATCGTATTTTTTCACTTATTATATTAATAATTGTGGAGAATAGCCTATAGTCCTATTGTACTCGCTCATTAGCATCATTAGCCAGGTGTTGCAGATTCTTTTGCATTTGTGAAGTATAAAACGACACCCTGATGGAGAGGGGACGTGTGTATATTCGGAAACGTAATAGTGACGGACTTTGCGCGTTTTATTGAATTAGGGCCTGCCTTACCTTTGGATTTGTTGTGTTTGGTTATATTTGTACCTGTGTTATACGTGTTTGTATAGTTCTAATAAACCTATATTAATTCTTACGGCATTACAATTAGATTCCCGCTAAAGTCGTAACAATATCTTAAGTTGAATTACACGGGTTCACTTGATTTTGTTGGAGTTTAATCTTGTCGGGACACGGCCTACTCAGCGAATTGTATCGAACGTCATGCGACCTGCTCTTAGTGTCTTTGTTACAATAAATTCCAATATTTTTCATATAAAAGAAAAGGCGTTAAAATTGAATCTAATCATTTAACATTTAAAATTGCATGATGATAATTTCCAAATAATCAATTTATGCGGGTGCTATTTGGCTCGTTTTTCTTGTGATCTCGTCATAAGTAGGTAGGTTCGTATAAAATTTACGATTGCTGAGACATTTTGTAAGTTTGTAAAAAGTATCTTAGTTGGTTTGACAGTCCGCTACTCTATTTTACCTCTAAAGGTGTTTTTTTTCTTTATTTTCAACCACCCTTGTATTAGAGCGAATAAAACGAAAAAAGAATTTCAAATCGATGAAGCCGTTTTTGTTAATTAAAGTCATTTAAGTATTGATCTGTATATCATGTTAATGTTCTCCTCTCCTACATTGAACCTGTTTTCCAAGATGAGTTTTAGTAAAACTGCTATTATATTTCTGTTAGGAGTTCTAATATTACTTATTTGAATTTAATCTTTAATTAAAAATATTTTCGTGAGTGTGTGTCAGTATCTATATGTGTGTTGTCTACTGGATAGGTAGTTATTTGTATGTCTGTAAGTTTTTTCTTTTTTGTAACAGTGGTAGTGTTGTATGTTTCTGAATTTAGGAGTAAACGTGAGTCGTCGTCGGAACTGACACACACAAGTTTTTGAGGCAGTTAGCCCTTAAGTCAGCACAGGTTCAATTGCGATAGGATTGGAAAAAACCTTTAAAAAACAAATATAATCGTTACGGTATTTTTTTAAACAGTTTTTTAAAAGAAGCTTTCTTGTATTGATAAACATTTAACCTTCTTTAAGGGCCAAATTTAATAAAAAAAATCCACAAGCTGCCGTCAAAATAGCCGCGCTAAAACCAAGATAATTATATCGTCTCTTTTATTCTAATGCAAATTCCATGTAGTTAGAGGGAGAAAGCATCAGTTCAACGTCCATTTCAATCTGTATTTGACCACCGTGGGACTTCCCAACGAGCCGTGTGTGTGACAGTTCGGCAACAAATTTTTGGTGGTTCCTGTCTTAGAGGTTAAAAGCTATTAAATTTTTGGTGGTTCCGTCTTACAGGTTAAAAGCTATTAAATTTTTGGTGGTTCCTGTCTTACAGGTTAAAAGCTATTAAATTTTTGGTGGTTCCGTCTTAGAGGTTAAAAGCTATTAAATTTTTGGTGGTTCCGTCTTACAGGTTAAAAGCTATTAAATTTTTGGTGGTTCCTGTCTTACAGGTTAAAAGCTATTAAATTTTTGGTGGTTCCGTCTTACAGGTTAAAAGCTATTAAATTTTTGGTGGTTCCGTCTTACAGGTTAAAAGCTATTAAATTTTTGGTTCGTCTTACAGGTTAAAATCTGTATCTATGTTATTTCCCAGGAGTTCAAAACGATGATGCAGCAGTCGTCGGAGCTGCGCAACAAGCTGGAGAGCGCGGTGAAGGCGAGCCAAGCGAACGCGCGCTCGGGCAGGCAGAGCCACGCGCACAGGCCGGTGTTCGACGCCAAGCCCGCCAGGCCCACCATCCAACTCAAACGGATTCAGCGATTTCAGATAAAATTATTCATTACTATTTAATCTCACTTGACAGATTTTATTCAGCCTGCATTTTAAGAGTCCCATCGTCGGGACAAGATCTATCCTATTTTTCAATTTGAGCAAGCAACACACATATACAAAATTCCATCAAAATCGGTTGAGCGGTTTCGAAGTTTAGTGCGAATGAACGTCTCAGGTCACGCCCGCGATTTTTATATATTACGTCCCTGCTCCCTCTGGGATGTTAGTGACGAATGCCGTTAATAATAAGCTACATTGATGTATATAAATCCTTTATCTATCACTGTTTAATGTTATTAATAATGAACCTGTTTGAGGGTACGAAGTTAATATTTTTGTCCAGAGCTGCCAGCTGCCATCAAAATTGCAGCGTCAAAACCAGAGAATTATATCGTCTCTTTACCCTAATACAAATTCTATATAGTCAGAGAGAGAAAGCATCGTTTCAATTATCTGTATTTGACCACAAATTCGTGATGCTTTCCAATTAGCCGTGTGCGACACTCGAGAACAAATTTGTGGTGCTTCCAATTAAAAGGTTAATACGATGTCGTATCACAAATGACCCATTAAAACTTTAGCCACATTCGCGTGACACAGTACCTAACACTAACATTATCCCAGATGGAGCAGGGACATTAGGAAAATAAGAATTCAGATATATGACGTGAAATTATATTAAAAATACTACTATTTTAATTTACGTATAACATCCGACTGTAATTGACAAACAATTTACAGCTTATTTTAGGAAAATAGATTGCTTACCCGTCACATTTTTCTACGGTGGAATGGCGGGTTTCTCTCATCTCAATGTGCAGTTCTCCTCGAGTTCTTTTCCTTCTGCCTCCGTAAACTCCGTATAAAGTGACATTTTACGGGTTTAAAAATTTGCTGTTTATATCCTTGTTTTAACTAACTTTATTATTTGCACTAAGCTTTAGCGGCTAATGGTTGCACGGTAAATGACTTTCTATACAAAATCAATTTTGTGCATTGTTAAATTGTATTGCTTGATGTCAGTCTGTTTAGAAGACAGGAGCAAACATACAGACAAATTAATTTTGTATTAGTATAAATAATACAAATAAACAATTAAAAATATTTTATAGGGCACAAATCGCGAATAGTTACACCACGTGTATTAGTTCCTTGGACACTTTAGTGTCAAAGAAGTATATTAGAGATGACATTAAGCCGATATTTTAAACAGTTCAATTCTGTCCTTCAATTTCTATTTGGACGAATCAACCAAAATGATACAACACAAACATAAACTCGATTAATTTTCAACTAAATCCGGTTCAATATGGTTGATTAGTCTAATATCACCGTTTTAAGGCAAATGAATTAATACGTTAAGAGCCGCCTGCTATAATAATCAAAGTGAAAGAACTAACTACGTCATATGGTTAAACTACTAGCGTTGCATTTGTAGTATTCTTCTTTATTTTTATTAACGTTTTTAACTAAAATTATATTAAGGACATCATAAAGAAAGATATGAAGAGGTTAGCGTGGCGATCTCTTAAATGTAGTAATAATTAATTATATTGTAAGAGTTTTAGTAATTTTAACTTTTATATTAACCTTTGGTATTTATATGATACTATTTGAAGACTTAAATGTAGTTTCATATGACAACGATCCAGTGAGTTTGTGTGCTTTTTTTTCTTATATTTATTACTAATAACCTATGATAAGAAGCTGTTATTTTTAATGTTCTTTTTCTTGTCATTCCTTATGAATAATATGTTCGTGCCAACACAAATCTACAGCTGTCTGTTGACTATCAGCCTTCTGTTTATATTCTTTTGTTACATCTTTATTAAATGATCAATAAATCCTAAAAATGCAAATATCCATAAATACACATTCCAAATGCATTTTATCAATTACTAAAATTGAAAATAAAATTTCAGTACAAATTATGTTTTCTACAATTAGTATCATGTAAAAATTTAACTAGAGTCTATTAAATACTAGTTCTGAAGTCATGTGATAAGTTGGTCATGTTTTTAAGGATTATGAAAAGTTCTATTTGCCAAATTTTATAATAATAAAAAAGATTTTATTACAACTGCCAGAAATTTATAATACCATAGAGGCTTTTACTATACTTGCCCCGAAATTGTATTATGTTATTTATAAGTCATTTTACTTTCGAATATATATTTAGAGCTATTAAATCAATAAATTATTATTAATTCAAAGCTTCATTGTTTTATTTTGACTAGTCTTGAAAACAAAGAACTACTACTTATAGCGTGGTAGTATTTTCCCATAATTATAGTGGCTTTTTTAATTAATGGCCCGTTCCATTGTCTTATGAACCGTTTATTTTTCCTTACTATCGGTTGAAATTTAACATAATCTCCATGAAAGTAATTTCGAAATTCAACCAATTGTAAGACAATTCAATGTATTATAAAGTAAGCATAGGAACTGGCCATATGTCAATAAATAGGTGAAGAGGTATAGTAAAGAAACTATGTGAATCCATACTTGAACTTAAACCATAATAATCCTTATACGGGACGGGTCAAAAATTATGAAATTCGTATGACGTTATTTGTAGATGGGCCCTTACCTATCATACACGTCCTGGACTTTATATACTACGGTTGATTACGTAAATAATAGAGTAAATTTTCTTCATTGTAAAAATTTATATTATAAAAATCATATTGAAAATATCATACATGAAATTCGACTATAACACAACAACTGTCAATTATTTTCTGATACTTTATTTTCTCCATTACTTGCAGTTGGTAATTCTTCATCAGTTTGTATTCTTTTTGATTTACCTACAATCATAAATGAAAAGTTTAGCATGAGTCGCTATTAGTGGTTCAAAAAAAAATATTATGTTAAGTAAATTTGTGTGAAATTCTTTTTATTTATGCTAAGAAAATAATTCAATACAATTTTGCGACCGTAACATTAAATCTTAAAAGGTTCATCGATTTCAAGGTTCCTTCTATAAATTTGACTAATAGAAAAAAAATATATTTCGTCTGCTAACTATGCAATAGATACTTTTCTAGTATGAAATTGTTATCTACAAAAAGCTTATAGAGAAGTCTGCAGAGAGCAAACTCAAACCTTTCTAGTTTATATATTTGAAAATTATGAATTCTATTTCTTCAAACTCGTTATTTTTGTATATAGAAATTAAACTACTACTAACTTTAAATAGTAAAAATATTAAATAACAATTTTCAAAACAGTCTAATACTCTACACAGTGTGTATTTTTTTTATTACATACGATTCGAAACGCACAATAGTCTGATCGGTTAAATGGTACAGGCGTGATATGTTTTAATCTGTGACATTGTATTGCACCAAAGCGCTTTTTTGGTTTAAGTATGTAACAATGTTTATAAAGAAAACAGTTCAACTTACTACGAGCATGAACTGGTGGCAGGGTGGCGAAGGTCAAGTATCCAGTGTGCCCAGGAGTGCTGTTCGGCCACGACGCTACTACGTAGGTGGTATCGCTGCTTGGTTTCTCTTCCACTGGCTTTTCAGAACTCTGTAAATAGAAAAAAAGGGATTTGATGAACTTAAAAGGTCCTTTATGACTTAATTAGTTAGAAACAAGACTTATGAATGTTTTAGGTTATTAGCCGACGTCAAACCATTGGAGTCCCATCATTACATTTTTCTGCACATCACTAAATGTTTGAGATTATTTATAGTTAAATATAATATCATACAGTTATCGTATATTTTCAATAGTTTTAAACGATTTGCAAATGAAACTGCTCAGCGGATCATAATCTCTCCATCCCTTGAAGTTCAATAAAAATCTCAGTAAATAAAAAAACGATCAATTTGCTTGGAATGTTCAACCATTTCCACATCGTACAAAGTGTACGTATTTTAATATCCATGTAATATAATTTTATATTTTAAGAAGCCCTCATAACTATAGGAGCTATGCTACTAAGGCTGGTGTGCACCGACTTTTAACCGATGGTTAAAATAAAATAATCGCTTAAACTGTTTGTATGTATAAACAGCGATTATTTTATTTTAATCATTGGTTAAATTTCGGTGCACACTAGCATAAGCCTACATTTTAAGCAATCTGTAATATTACAAAATTGTAAAAGTGTGTCTAGTCTTTTGTTTTTTATATTCTCTGTGTTTGTCTGTATGTTCTGGGTTCTCACAAAACTACTGGGCCGATTTTGATGCGGAAACTTTCTTGGGAGTGATTTAAAGTGGCCAGGTCGAAAAAATCTCATTCCGATGCAATATTTTCACTCATTCAAATACTCTGTGTAAAACAACTGTGATTTTTGCTACCCATTCATTCAGTGGACGAAGTAACGGGTGAATCCCAGTAAAATATATAAAATTCCTACTTTCACGTCCTGATAAGGCAAAATTTGTTTTCCATCGAAGTAAACCATCTGTAATAAGCCAATTACTGTAATCAGTTCATACAAATTACTAATTAGCCGATCATTAGCGAAACGAGCGGGCTGATTGGGCGATGACGTCATAGGGCGTTCAGGTACAGACGTGCAAGATATACGGAGGTAAATTACCCGATACGCCATTACGCACAACTGCCAAACGAATACGTGTTTGATGGGAACGTACAGTTGTACTCACAAGTACTTCGTAACATATTTAATTTACAACAACTTCTTGCATAAAAAAATAATGCCGCAATGCGGTTATGCAGTTAGAATTTCTGAAAAAATACAGCAACATAGTTAAAAAAATACTTTTAACCAAAAATTGTTGTGGACGATATCTGTAGCGTCACGCAGGCTCAGAGATTGTAACTTTATAAACACTAGTCCAAGATCACAGTCACCCTAGACTTTCGTGTATTTAAGAAATATGAATTTTTAGGATCGGTAGTTTAACATAAATTTAGAAAGGAATACTTGCTAAGCTGAAATCGGGGCCGTTTTTCAGGTAACAGGTATCAAAGGTAGTAAACCATGTTAACTTACATCAAAGCAGTAAAGCTAGTTTTCACATACATGTCATACCTATATGATATTGTTATAAATAAAGATATACAGTCGGAACATTCCGTCATAATTTTGACAGACTTAAACTGGTTAGTTTGTCAATTTGTCTGTCATTGTATATTTAATATTTACTTATCATACTTGATATATATAAATTCAGTTCTAAATGACGTAATTCCAATTTTTCGTTGCTTCAGTTACGAGATCCATTCTTCTAAGTTATGTTACTACCGATTCTAAATTCATTTTCTAAATCACGAAATCTGGGTGTCTGGATTCACTCTACACCACGTATTAACGTATATAATTGCAAATCCGCATCCAAGTTAAAGCAAATATAAATAAGAACACATGTGCGTGTGATAGTACTGCATTAAGGAGGTCAGGGCACGAGCGCAATTATCGATGTCACGGCTCTAACTGCGAGATAGCACTGCGTCCTTCAAGTGCAACCGAATGTACAGTACGAAAAATAACGTGGGAGAATATTGCAATACATATAAACAAAAAAAAATTCAAAATATATAAAAATACAAAAAAAAATAAACGATGAACTGAGACCCTCCTCCTTTTTGAAGTGCGATAAAAAGGGGCCAAATGCATGGTAATACATGCACAGCTAAGGTTTTTGATCTATAATCCCATGGACTTTGATCCTGTTTCTGAAATATCCCAACGGCTGGGTGATTTGATTATAGTCTTTCATTAGTTATAATATTTTTTTATTGTCGCAGGACCGACGGTCAATGGAGCAAACGTGTCCTAAAATGAAGACCGTCTTTCGATAAATGTAGAGTACTGCGTAGGACAGCCTCCAGCCCAGTGGACCGATGACCTGTGTAAGGTTGCCGGCAGGGACTGGATAAGGCAAGCGGAAAATCTGGATATATGGCGCAGACTGAGAGAGGCCTATGTCCAGCAGTGGACATTGATTGGATTAACAAAAATGTTTTTTTAAATAATATTCTACAAGTAGAGTATTTTAATGTACGATAGGCTTGATATAAGTTTGTGGATAAAAGTCCCTAAAAACAGAGAGAGAGATGATAAAGGTTATTTCATTGTCACCTCGATCCTGCGTGAGCTAGCCCCAACATATGTTTCATAAAAATCGTCTAACTATCGCATCAATGTGGTTGCCATGGCAATCAAGTGACATATGTCCTTAAATCTAAGACTCGGCTGTTGACAGCATAGAAACGGCTTAAATTGTTCCGCGCATACGCAGGTGTCAAATGAAAGGGCGGCGTGTTGGCGCCACCGTTGCTTTAATGACAGGCCGCTAGCAGCGAAGATGCTCCTCATTTCGAGACCTAATCGAGCGCGAGACACAATTTTAATCGCACCTTAACGCATATATAGCTTAAATAAATATTCAACACCTAAACTTAGAAAAGGTTATAAAATTGAAGATTCTAACTTTGCCGTTTGACTGTTGTACTACATACATACATATTTCTACGCAAGTTTCTCATAGGAGTAGGCAGAGGCGGTGGATCTCCATTTTCTACGATTTTGATATACAACTTTTGCTTCATTAACTTTACTTTCTTGTATTTTTTGCTGTTGAAAAATTCGGATAAAGGCTCCACCATTAACTTTTACTACATTTAAAACCCAGTATAAATAATTATTTGAGTAATTAGCATGGTATTCGATAATGATTCGGTTTAACTTCGAATTGCTATTTCTATTTGCCCGACTGGGTGGCTACCACCCCTGGTCTAGAGTACGTCGCCATAACAACCTTGAGTTGTGTTCCAGCATTAGTGACCAGGTTCCAGTCTTCATTAACAGAGCAACAGCGTATTTGTAACGCCTTTGGTCTTGCAAATGTCCATAGGCGATGGTAACCACTTTCCATCAAGCGGGCCGTCTGCCCGTCTGCTGGACTCATGCAATAAAAAAAAACACTGCAATATTGCGGAACAGCTATAGTTTTCCTTTTTTTGTACATATTTATTTCTAAATATTGTATATACATAAATACTCGCAATATTATGTATGTATGTATTAACAATAAAATGTTCCTATTTATGTTTCTGCCTGTCTTCTGCTTTTTATGTATGAAAACAAAATATATATCTCTATAATAATTTCTAGGTATTTTCTGCAATTTGAAATTATTCTGAAACTGTATAATAATAATAGCCATGTAAATAAATAACTCATCGAGTCATACAACCAACGGTAATGATCACGTAACTGTGCTATTTTGTAGACCTTGGCAGAGTTGCGGTGTAGATTATACACTAATTTAGCCCTATGTTGATGAGTGCGACGCTCCTAACCACATATTTTACTAGCCGCCATGACCTTGGCACGACAATGAATAAAAAAATATGGCAAACGCGTCCTTGATAAAACCATGTCTTTGCTTCTATACAAAATATTGGCTAATTAACATATGTAACACCTTTACTGGGCAGTCAGTCAGGTCTGAAAGAATTTAAATTTTTGTCTATTTCTCTGATATCGTTTGTAATCTATAGTACTGTCTGTAAAATATCAGTAAGCGTGTTATAGGTACATTGTTAAAAGCATGTTTTAAAACGAATTTTATTGTTATGTAGAATTTTTAGTACAAGTTATTTAGTCCATAGTTGGGAGTAAAAAAAATAAGAAATGCGGACTTCGGGCACCGAAAAGAACTCTTCGAGCGCAACCGGCATTTACCACTAGTATAATGATGACGATGGAGTCATATCAAAAACATTTATATGTTTATAAATATGGATATTGTATGAAGTAAAATTTGGTTATCATGTATAAATAAATATTTGGTGGAGATTTAATAAAATATTCAAATGAAATATTTTTTTTGTGTTAATGTATTCTGAATGATTTCTATTATTTCAAGTGTCATATTATTTTTTTTTTTTCATAATTGATTTCAATTAACTTATCGTGAGACGGAAAGATACATTGCGGGGGGGGGGTGGGGACACGGGTGGGCATGGACTGTCTATGTTATTTCATAAATTGTGTTCCATTATACATTCATCTAGGAGCAGGATCGTAGACTTTGTTGCATGTCATAGCATGGTACCTTCATCATGGGTCTGTGTATCTCCTCAATAAAAAAAAAAAAAAAAAACTCATCAGGTGTTATTCCTTCATAGTCTAACAATATATCACTTTATTTCAGAAAAAAGCCTAAGCCGTGCATGCTTTCCGAGCTCCGGGCAAGATTCGAACTGTCATCATAAGGGAAGTGAGTGCGTTAATCACTAAGACCCCTATATTAGACGGGATACATAATAAGTTCAATAATAAAAAGACCATAACATGTGAATGTTAATTGTGATCATAACCAAGTCAAAGAGCTTGTAAACCAGCTACAAATTTTTGTATGCTCGTCAAAGGCACATTACTTACTGTACAGTCTGTGCAACTGAGCAAAACAACTGCAAAAAATTCCATATTTCAAAGAAATTAAATTACTTTGACTACCACAACTTTTTGTACCCCGCACATCATTACCTCGTCAAAATAAGACTACATCGATTATCTAATGTTGTATTACAACCATCTTCAAAAGTCACTACTATACAAGGAAACAAATATTATCTGAAAATGTGCAACAATATCTAGGAAGGTACAGGCATAGACACATCGCAACAATTTTCTTTAAAAAATTCTTAAGCCAATACAAATTACAAAGCAATGCTCGCCGCAAATTGCTTAATCGACAATTTGCCGGTAATAACAAACTCGCAATAAACTTTACTTGTATTAAACAGAGATATCAAGGTTTGAACCATTGAAAAACAAAATAATAGCTTGCAGTGATGTACTCTGTTACAGGAAGTTTTTGACGCAATTTCTGTCGTATTCATTTTTTAATAATTACATAAATGTCTACCAAACAAAAAAATTCGCCACGTCCCACTGCTGGGCTTGGTAACTCCGACCTAACCCGGATTGGTAGGTTCCCACATCAGTTATTTCGGTGTGCAGGTTTCTTTACGATGTTTTCTTTCGCCATTAATAGCCAAAGTGCAATTACAATAACTACGTGCACACATGTTATTTATAGCAATATACAAACATGTTCGTTCAGAAAAACTGGGAACAATATTTGAATACCGGTCTTTATATAAAGGTGTTACATTTTTTATTAGCCACTAAGCTACATGACATGGGCTTGGTTATCTCCATTTCTAGAGAATAGATGATCCAACGCTTGAAATGAAAAAAAATAATTGAAGCTAGCAAATGAGAACAGGCAATATTTTTTAGTTGTATACCATTTTCAGCACCCCATACATTTAAAAAAAATCACGCGATTGTTTCCTGACTAGGGCAATTTATTTATCACGATATCTAATGATATTACTATAGTTTTCATTCAAACTATCCTAGAGAATCCTTTGAAAGTTTTCTCTATATATTACCATAGAGGCCCACTTGAAAAATTCATCTGCGTATTGATGACCGATTAGGTAAGAAAATAAAATTTTAGATTGCCTGGTTAACTTGTTTTTTTTTAGCAACAGCTACAATTAAGATTGATTTTGATGAACAATAAAATGTTATCGATCTATCTAAAACCTCTTCGAATTCTAATAGCATAATGTGAACTCAATCCGGTCCTGAGAGCGTACAAAGCATCGATCGCTGGTTGTATGCGCACGCGCTGCGCACACGCACCGCAATTACGCAACATAAATTCAGCGCCCGTGATCGATGGATCCACGCTAACAGAAACGGAGCAAAACAATGTCCACTTGTTACATTTCATGATTTATAAAGCCAAAGTTTATTTTGTTTAGACTACAGAGCTATGTTAATTTCGGCATTGCGTCTAACATTATTAGTCTTATAAACGCCTCAGGGTGAGGCGGCTAAGTACCTATTGCTTAAATACCTGCCAAAATTAATAATTGTCGCGACCTTTCTAAACAATGGCTAAGAAAACAACATCTTTGAGTCAGCTTATTGTCGCCAACAGGTCAAAAATCAGAAATATTGAACGTCAGCTGTCAAAATCACGACAGATTAAATAATCATAATTTTGATAAGACTATTTGCCCTTTTTTGTTCTCCAGTTGATGAGTATTTTGGTTACAAGTTTCAACCATGTTTATCATTCAGATTTCATTTATCCTGATCCTTTTTTATTGCTGAAGCTCAACAGACAGGCTGACGGTCCACCTGTGATGCAGAGTGGTTACCCTCGTCTATGGACATTAGCAATACTAGTGGTGCTGCCAACACGCTGCCGGCCTTAAATGGGAAATTGGAACCTGGTCTAGAGTATGCCGTCATAACAACTCAAAGTTGTTATGGCGGCATACTCTAGACCAGGGGTGGAAGCCATCCAGTCGAGTTTATAGATAGAACGTCTGTTCTATCTATAAACTTACAACACGTTAACATTCCTTTTGTCTAAAAGAAGGCTGTTAAAATAAATGCATAAAATAAGTGGATGCGGAAGTTGATGTTGATAGTTTTAGTAGCATTTCAAAGTAACAAATTACTGAAAAACCGAGTAAAACGGCATAAACAGTATTTTACCTAACCGATACAACACAAAGTAGATAAGATTATACAAAAATAAAAGCATTTTATAAATCCAGTGTTTAAAAGGCCATAAAACCCGGATTATACATTAAAACCTTCATACTGTCAACATACCTACAGACGACATAAACGAAAAAGGAAATAAAAATTGAAAAAAAAAGAACAGAACGAGAAATAAAAAAAGCAAAGAGGCGCATTAAGAATTGAGATAAGAGAGATGGATGAGCACTCAACGGCGCGCGGGCCAACTTTATTATTTATTGACACTTAAAATAATTACTTGGCGGTTGGCCCGTGCCGAATGCAGCGGCGCCGATGGACAGCGGTCACTCAATGGCGTGCTTATGTTATAGATCCCTCCACACGAACAAACAATTTATGCTTAGGTATTATAAAAATATGAAAGTTGTTCAAACAATTCGTTATTTCTATATTACACTGCAAATGTAAGACATGAGATTTCAAAAATGTTTTTGCATCAAATAGTGATAAGTCCGGATATCATTAATATTGTATAAAAAACCAAATTGAACTTACATTGAAATGTTATTTTATATGTATATGAACTATGCATGATCGGGTGTGATATATTCAAATAATAGTAAAATAAATATTAATTAACGGTAAAAGTTTGAACAAAAAACAAAGCATTTATAATCGTTAATGGAAGTTCAATGCCGGATATAGGTATGGGTCTTATAAGACATGCCTCTGCGTCCATTCTTCCGCGTTTCGCATACAGTCTGTCAACCACCTTTTGCACTGCCTGCTAGTATGCGATCTTCACTCGAGAACTCACATAATCGATCTGTTCTTGGTTCTCGAGCAAACAATGTTTTGTTAAGGCTATTTAGCTACTTTAGTACGCTAATTCGAGAAGCCAAAACAATATCTTTTATTCTTTGACAGAACTCAGTGGCACATTTTCTTTAATGTAAATTTCTGCTGTGGTGTTGTTATTAGTACGCCAGCTACTTTAATAGCTTCAGAAATTCTTCTTCGTACAAAAGGAATTTTCTTCATGATGCTTATATGTATCACCATCATAAATCCCGGTGGCGTTCGGGGCGTCTGCCTCGAATCCCGGGATTCGCTTTCCTGCTTTTTCTTAACACTTCGCGCGGTCAACGGCATCCCTAATTGTGCGACCGATTGCACCTATTAATCCTTAATAACGTCAGACCAGTATTTTTTGGGCCTATCCCCGATGCCTAAAGGTATATGTTTTTCTAAATTTAAAACCAAACATTCTCAACACGTTCCAAGAAATGAAACAAGATCAAAAAGGTCTACATTTCAAAATTACGATCGGTGCCAAACGTTTCTGTCTCCCATTATCAAAGTTATCAGGAACTCATGTTCGTTGTCACAATACCTGTTTGAAGCGAGATATGTGCTCGTCCCAACAATTTAGACGTCCAAAAGTGAATAAATGAGGTATAAATAAGTAAGATAAAGGTAAGAGGCGGCCGGTAGCCGGTATACGTACTCTGACGTGTGGGATTGGTGACTGGTATTGGAATTTAAACGTCTGATAATTCATGTTTACTACAAATATTTTTTAATCTGACAAGGTAACTACTCGCGTAGAATGTGTTTGATCGTCCTCTGCACTTCGCTTTTCTAGTATGGCAAAGTAAATGCGTGGCTGTGACGTCATCGAACTTAGATGCAGTTACATTCGGTGAATTACTTTGCATATTTGATGTTGTGTAACAAAAAACTGCTTAAAAATCTTCAACTAACAAAACATTGTTAGAAAAGGAGCAGTTATACTAAAACTCACAGTTTAATGTAAATCAAAGATGTTTTATTCTTTAGTAGATCATTTAATTTATACTCTTTTATTGCTGTCAGATGATTATATTTGTACAATATTAAATTTGGACTTGTGAAATATTACGTAAGAATGGGTTTACCCCTCCAGATAAGGGCATGTATAGATTTTTCTAACCTGCTATCCCCCTCGGAACCCTTACGTAATTAATTACTGGCCCCTAATTACTTTAGTAAGGGGCGCCACAATCGGTTACGTAACGATTAAATCGAATGAGGTGCGTATCGTAAATCAATCGGGCCATTACGCGAACCATCTGTCAATAAAGAGAGCGCATGAATCACGCTTTCTGCCTTAGCGGCGTCCACCGCTGAGTTCGAGGTTTTTAAGGTTATTAAGATTTTCCAGTTACTTTTACACAATTATTTAATGCATAATAATTTAAGTACAATTCGCATCTTTCAAGTTTTATTAAAACATTGTTACAAATATGTGGGATTTGTAACAATGTCCAAACCGTGTAAGGCATATCTAATAATAATCGAAATAACATGAAACGCGTAATATGTCGATATGAGATTCCCGTAACGAATGTATAATTTATAACACCTCGATTGCAGTTGAAACTCAAATAACTCTGCTTCAACGGACCGACCTATATTCACAAAATAGACATGAACCCCATGCACACGATTTATTGCAAGTTTCGAACTTGTAAGCCTAATCCGAACAAAATGGATTCTAAGAACCTCCAGCGTAGTTTAAACAATAGAAACAGTTTATGTTTTAATGCTATTGATAATAGACGGTTCACTTCAATAACGAAAAAAGCCAGTGAACAATTAAGACATAAAAAGAGTTATAGATAATTTAAATGCCAAGGGGTAATACAACACGTCTTCGCAAAGAATTATCATCAGTTTTGCAACAGTATGTTTTTAAATAACGACTAGGAACTATCAACTTCAAATATCATAATTTGGCAATATAATACGTGCAGAGAAAAAATCTTAAATATAAATTTGAATTACACCTTAAACCAAAATATATTTACTGTCCACTCCCGCGCATTCACAGATGCCTTCCCCAATCTGATTATTTCGTCGGCTCGCTACCGAAGTGACATTCCACACATGTCGCCCTGAGACAACGGCCGCTCGGGGACAGGGCGTGCTTATCTGATCACTCAGCCGATCACTCATTTACAGGCATTTTATTGCTGCAAGGAGTCGAAGGCTTTTTGGTACTAAATTATGTTAATCTCTTCATAGGAATGGATGCTATGGTTATTGGAAATGGATTCGGTGTTTAAGATCTTTCGTTTCAGCAAGTGAATGTCCCATCTCCAAGTCTGTGCCATATATCCCGGTCTCCCGCCTTTATCACCCAGGCCCTACCAGTAACCTTACGCAGGTCGTAGGTCCCCCGGGCTGGAGGACGTCCTACGCTATGCCTACTGTTTGCTCCATCGGCTATCGGACCTGGACATACGTGACGGCAAACTGCCAGTTAAAATTCCGAATTCAAAGAGCTACGTCGGTCACCTTGATTCTCTTACAGATATCTTCATTTCTGATTCTATTCATAGGAGTTCTTTTGGCGTGACTTAAAGTTAATTACTGTAGACATGAAAAGCGCATAATAATCTATGGTAGCTTAGTGGTTGACGTGTTCGCGTTTCATGATACGTGGATAGAGCTAGGGTTTAGTAACTTAAATTACTCTAGAAATTACGTCAGTCAAAACCCTGTAATGAATAATACGGGTCCGATTTCAACCTGGTGTCTGTCTTCTTTAAGATAATTATAATACTCTAACATTCATTATTATTTGACAATGGTTATACAAACAAACCGTGCTAAATCATATCTAAAAAGTAGAACATAGGTCAACGAATGCGTTAATTTATATTAAGCATCATGTAAAAAACTAGTGCGGTCCCAGAGAAAATAACATTTATAAGTAAGTATACCTTTCTTATGTGATTTATGACCAAGATATTTACCATGTCAACACACAAAACATTTATTAATCTCATGTACCCACTAAAATTGTTGACATTTCATAACAACTCGTGATTTTCACGTCCTTAAATCTTTAAGTAAGTTTTAATTGAGATTATGTTTCACAATTTATGTACAGCTAACAGTCAATTAAGCATTGATGGCCGAGAACAAATCAGCTGTCATCCGTTGAGTATTACCATTTAAATTCATTAAGACAACTAATTACTGGTGAAATGTTTTTTTTAATCAAGCCTTGATCTGTACAAAATATAGATAGACACAGAAGATTCGATCCGCACAAAATACTGATTAAGATGTACTCAACAATAGATACTCGGTATAAGTCGGTCCAATGCCCGTGTTTCAGTAATGAGTTTAATAGTATTATTTCAGAGACTTCCTTGCATTGTTTACGTAAAATTTCGGTCATAACATAAGAATACTAGGGATAATAATTTCCCACAATTCTGATAAGCACCTAAATCCTATATGATAAGATGGCGTCCTATGTTATTTTGCTTTTGCCTTTATAAATTCATTATTTAAAATGTTTTTTAACAAATTAGTCAAAGGTTGGACTTTATTTAAAAAAAAACACTAATTTTGCTTAATGCCATAAAATGCCTTAAAAATAAAACGTCTAAAAACTCAATCAAAAGAATGTGTCATTTTAAACTCATTCAGTTGCACGCTAGTTTCGTATGCTTGTTTTTTACAAGTTCAATTATGCCGATGTTTAAGATACAAATAGATATATATTTCTACATCTTTATTGTACAATGTACATTGTAACAGAAAACTTATACATTAATACGATTCTACTACAATGGTGCATAAAGGGAGGTTTTAAGACAAACCTTATAACTAAACTTGATTCCTCTGCGAATTAACGTATTGACTTTCAAATTGGTAAATTTAGGTTAAAAATATGCAATTATTCTCAAGAGCAGCCGGGTTTGGACCTTCTGTGCTTTGTTGTTTTATTATCTAACTCAGACGATAGATAAGGTGTTTTTAATATTGGGTGGCAGTTTCACTATTTGATAGATCTCGTTGGCAGTGTTGATAACAATAAATTATATATTGCTGTGATAAGAATTTAATCATGTTTATCTCTTAATGAATATATCGTTCGTCTGATTTAAATTTGGGATAATATTTTCGATTATTTGTTATAAAAAATTAACAACTGATTAGAAAGTAATATTATATAGCAATTTCATAGATTTAGTAAATCATGATAATTCTAGAAAGTTTTAGTTTTCAAGAGCCCACGCAAGTCCCTCGTTTTAAAATTTATAATTAGGTAAGTTATTTTAACACATAGGTAATTTTAGATTTTCATATCAAACTGTAACTGTACAAACTACTAAGAAAGAACTATAACCCATATAAATATTAGTTCACAAAAGACCTGCTAAGTTTGTTTAAAGTTTAGAGGATTTTTCACATCAGTAAGTCTGATATACCGGCCGGCGTAAATTTCTTTCATTGGCAGCACGTGTCAGAGTCTTGGTAACCCAGGGGTTAAGGTATACCCGTATTTTATTTAGATTACTTAGGCAACATTTCAGGTCTGTTCGAGCAAACATTGAGTAGAAAATTTGTAACTATTGGAGTTTATATATATGTGTAACATGCTAATCCACTTCTAACAAGCATGAAAGCTACACCGTTTACTCTGAATTCTCGAATTACTAGTGCATAACGAGTTTTGTTTAGCCATCGCCAATTTCTTCTACGACTTTTATAGATATAAACATAGTTGCAACTCTCGCAACTAAATCAAACATAATACAATCAGGGTGCCGGCATATCGTACCACCCGCTGTGTGTTCGCTACCTTACAACACACAATGTACTCGAGTAATTCAATGTACAAACTGTATTAATAATAATCGAAGCATTGGTCAGCTTGGCACGTGTGTACGGACCCCCCATGAACAGAGGGTTACCATTCATTATTTTCGAAAAGTATTACATTGGCATTGAGCTCAATACAGATATATTAAAAAATGTTCAAATCCACGCTTGAGATGATAACTGGTAAAATTGATACATCATGCTAACTTCTGACACTTCATACATTCAGGAATATTATTTAATTCAGACGGTTTATAATCGTCGGCACTAACAGTGGGATCGTCGGTCCACAAGACCGCTTGCTCTGCGAGATGTGGAGTATGTGTTTCTCTTATGGATAAAATAAAAAACGGAGATATCCGCAAGAGAACCAACCTAAGTGACCGACATAGCTTACAAAATTAGCAAGCTGATGTAGCTTTGGGCCAGATAAGTCCGTAACTGAATCGACGGCTGATGGAGTAGATGTTGATAAATGTAGTGTACAACGCCCTTCAGCACATTGGACCGACAATATGTGCAAGGTTCCCGGACAAGGAAAACTTAGGGTCTATGTAGTGTAATTTCGGAAAGCCCAGCAGATTAAATACTGTTTCACGGTTGCATAGATAAGGATAAAAACTGCAGATTAATTCGCTATGTGTGTTGAAATACACAGCCTGGTTTCTATTGTGTAATATTTGGTTACACGAAAGTTATTAAAATAACTGAATACATAGAATTTATAAAAGCTAGCAATAGCACAACGTATCGATCGATAAGGCGGGGCTGCGACGCAATCGATTACATTATTGATAACTTGAATCGATTAATTGACAATAAGCTCCACTTTCACCGGGTGTGAATGTCATACCCGAGTGACATTATAAAATGCGTATCGGGTTCATAATCCGGCGATGTTTGTATCGATTTTTAATCCTTTTAGTCACGGTCGTTTGTTTTTCCAAAGTGCCTGTTAAGTCTGTCGGCTTAATCATATCGATTACGGATATTAAAGGTCTTTGTCCGTATTTTTAAGTGTCATTAATTTATTTTGGAGCGTTTCGCAATATTTGACGAGCTGCATGGATATTTTTAAGGATTATAATCGAGCAGAGTGGGCATGTTTTGCCATAACATTCATTGCCATTTTTTTTAAATAGGGATACGCACACCGGTTTCCATAAATGCTAATATTTTTACATCATCATCATCATCCGAGCGTTAAATCCCGGTTGCGTTCGGAGCGATCACTTCGACGCCCAGGGTCTGCTTTCCTACTTTTTCTTCTCCACTTTGCGCGATCTTCGGCATCCCTTGTATTGAGACCGTTAGTACGCATGTCATCCCTCACAACGTTAAGCCAGCATTTCTTGGGCCTACCCCTTCGACCGGGATCTGGCGGAGGCGGCATGGCTACAGATTTGTGCCCCAGTTTTTACGTATTAAAAGGTAATAAAACAAAACATTATCATTTTAACTTTAAGAATATCTCAAAAGAAATCATTTTAATAACACTTCAAACAATAACATAATTAATGCACTACTTGACTCCCATTGCTTGTACGTAATATGAAATCACAAGTAGGTACGCTTGTACATAAACTATGGGGCTGTAACGATTTGTAAGTTTATAAAATGTATCTAAAATGACGTCACCGTCCGCTATTTTGGGTAGTATCAATAGACTTATATTGTGCAATATTAAATATTGCCCGGTAAAAATCATCTGTAATCTGTAAAATGACACTGGTTGGTTGCTTTTCTGGATATTAATTTAATATCCAGATATATTATGGTTCATATTATATATACTTTTTGAGTAATAAAAGCAAAATAATAAAACAAAAACATTAAAATCTAAGTCGCGAACCTCAAATTAAACTTTATTTATCAATCAGTCGTTTCTCTCTTGGGTGCAAAATATTATTAATTATGAATTGAAATAAACGAGAATTTTAACGAACGTATGCATACGTTCAATCTATATAAATATCTTCGAAATTACTTACGATTAGAATAAAGAAATATTTATTCAGGACTTCAGGAGTCAAGAAATTAACATTAAACAAATTAAATTACCAAACGCAGTTTAGTAATAAAATTGCGAAATTAAATTGGCCTAACCCACCAAAGTCCATCTCATTCTATCATTGTATAGGTTTATTAGGCCTTTACGGCCGTTCAAAAATTGCCATAGCGGACGGTATTTCACGTCCACCCGGCGGGGTATTGGTAAAGTTTTCAACTAGCAATAATCGCACCTCGGATTAACCTCATTGGTTACGATATTGCCTCTGCGCAAAGTTAACTTACAATAAATTTGTCTAACGATTCATTATTGCAGAGCGATACAAACTATACCGCGATGTAATTCCACGGTGGTGCCATCTATTGGTGCACTAAAAGAACTAAAATTGTACCCAATGTGCTTCATGGTATTTTTACTTTATCCATTATCTCCCTGCTACACTAGGTTATAATGTTAATGTTGGTGAATTTATGAAGGAAATTTAATGCGTATTTAAGATGCGACAGCTTTGATATTAATTTTTAGCGCTATAAATGAGACGCATTTGGCCACAGTCAATAACACTGACGCAGGTGGAGCATATCTATTATGGACAATTATGTACCTACCAAATACAAAATTATGTATATAAAATTATGTATTCAGATATAATAAAACTACGTTTTAACGGTTTTAAGCGCGGTAATTTCGGTATTCAGATATGTTAGAAATAAAGCGCGTTGAACCAGAAACGGCAATAACTTGTATTAAAATTATGATTTCATAAGGAGCATAAATCAAGAAAATAGAGTTTGAACATACTAATATTATATTAGATACAATATTAATTACAATTTGATTAATTATAGACAACAGGCAAGATAATTTAATTTCGTAAACAATTAAGAGCGCTTTCTGGTTATTACGTTTCTGTACACACTATTTTAGAATAAAGTCCGGAATATTTTAGCTTAGTAGCGACAATTGATTTATAGACGAACAGAATTTGCTCGCCTAGATTGCTGTGTCGCAGAGGTTACCATTATAGCAGAAACTTATAAACTAAACAAAGAAAAACTAAAACCATCTCTTTGCCCATGTTACTAAGAAAATTTTAACAATGTCAGCAAACAAACTTACACTTGGCACTTCCCAAGCTAAGCAAGTTACGCTTGGTTTATGGGTAACACATACAATGGTTTACTCTGGGCCAATCCCAGACGCTCTAAATAACGGAAAGTTTGTTTACGAAATTTACCACACCTGGAACCCTCACCAGGATTCTTTGTGCTGCAGTGGGGCATGCCGCCAAAAAGTTTGCCTAATCAGCGACAGCGGTCGTCCAAACGTCGAAAACAAATAAGAGGTATTTCAACATAATGCTGATATTAGACGGATCAATCAAATTGATTCAATTTGGTTGAAAGGCACAGAACACAAAGGACACGACGGTCTCTAATGATATCAAATGATTTAAGTTTATGTTTACATGGATCGCTTTGGTTCATCCATAGACATGAAAGATCCGTCTAACATCGGCTTAAAAAAACTTTCAACGAAAATTAATACGACCCGTCAAAGTAGTCATTGAAATGATTTTCTTTAATAAGAGAGCAACTCAACTCAGATATTCTTATAATCATACAAAACGACTCATCTCTTAGTTTTTGTACGAGCGTAGAAACTTATCGACGACATAAATTTGTACAAGTATAGGGAGTCAAATAGCGCATTTATTATTGATTAAACAGTAATTACAATTATTTCTATCACATCTTCTTTTTATACGTAAATAATTTAGAATTTACTCAAAAATTGTCCTCACCCTTATTGTTTTTATGGTTCGGTAAATAACTAATAAAAATAGTGGACTTTTGTCATATTTTATCACCTTTCATTATGCGAAGATTAACTTATAAGACTGTCTTGTCATAATCACTTCATCACTATCATCACTACATAGTATAAAACAAAGTCGCCTTTTCTGTCCCTATATCCCTATGTGCGCTTAAATCTTTAAAACTACCCAACGAATTTTGATGTGGTTTTTTCCAATAGATAGAGTGATTCAAGAGGAAGGTTTATATGTATAATACATGCATCATATACTAAGGCAACATTGCTAATTTTAGGGGTTTCTATGTAGTGATGCCCGTGCAAAGTCGGAGCGGGCCGCTATGTTTTTATATACAACGTTCATAGTTTTTCTGTAGTGTATTTAATTTTGTATCAGCATTGCACCCGTGCGAAGCCGGGGCGGGTCGCTAGTTTAAAATAAATACATTTCGCGAAGTGCTATAGCTGTTTAAGAAATCAAATTAAACATTTTATTTAAACTACGTTACACTAGAGATTTTTTTATGTCATACATATGGTATATATAGGTAGGTTAAAAATAAAGACTAGTTGCTATTCTATGTACACCGCTTCACGTGTTATCCTCTCTTTAACAATTCTAATTACGATTTATTCAGTTTTAACTTTAACCAGCGAGACCTTCGAGCTTATGGACGCTATTCCATCTTTCCTTTGGTAGCCATATAATAGAATATACTTTATTGCATACAATATTATAAAATAAATTCATACATACAATCTTAACGATAAGTATTATCCCCGCAAATTGCTAATGCGCTGGAACCTTGTCAAATTCACATTCACGTGACGTCATTACGAACTCGACATGTACGCGTACTCGCCGGCCAGTGATGCTAACGGTACTGAGTTTTCGGCTACGGTTACGTCACCAAAATGGCGGCCAGGCGCATTAGCGATTTGCGGGGATAATACAATGGGCGGTCTTATCGCTGGAAGCAATTTCTTCTAGAGACAACCAACGAGATATAATAATAATAATAATAATAATAAAAAAAAAAAAAAAAAAAAAAAAAAAAAACTGCTGTCACGTAATCGTTTGTCCCGTATATTTTGTACAATAGTCTTCCAAATTCACAAGAACAGTTTACCGGTATTTATAAATTATTTACAAGAAATCTCCTTCATTAATATTCAATACAGAAAAATTTATTACTATGACAAGTGTAATGTCAATCACCCGGACGAAAATGAAAAATTCTACACAAATAATTTAGAAAAACACAAAATTATATCTAACACGAACCAATAAGGAGACAAACGAGATTGCAGCACGACAAAGATGCGCACACCCACCATCAGCTGTGCCCGCCTCGCCGGGTTCTACGTCTCGGTCATCAACGTCATATGAAAAAATCGGGACATCGAGCGAAGACGAGGAGGAGCCAGCGCCGCCCGCCCCGCCGCCAAGACCTGTACGGGGCCGTGGGCGGCCACCGTCGGCACGCTTGGGGCCTGCGGGACGTATCCCGCGCCCGGCCCCCGCTACCGGTGGTGTAGTGCGCCGCATGAGATGGACTCAAGAGTTAAATGAGTGCGTCATGCGCGCGTACTATGAGGCGACAGAGGGAGGAACGAACCTCACTTCGTATCGTGGCCGTTTGCTGTCTTTGTTTCAGACCCTCCAACCAGCATCCGCCGTGACGGCGCAACGACTTTCGGATCAAGTGCGCGCTATCCAGCGGTTACACCTGCTGGACGAGTCGACACTTGATCGTCTACGCAATGCTGTACGGATCAACCGCGAAAGTACTGACACGCCGCAACCTACGTCACCGGCAATGCCTGCGGACTCGCAGGGGACGGTGAACTTTACTATAGACGACGTGTCAGATAGTATAGCGGTAGGTAACGTAAGTATCCAGATTAATGAGCAGTTGAGAAGGACTTTGGAACATTCGATTCAAGAATTCCGAGATCAGCCTATTTTAAATAGGCCACGCGTTCCAAAATTGCCCCTGCATAGAAATAATTTGTTGCTTATGGGGGCTCTGGATTGCTTGCTAGCGCCTTATTTTGGGTCTAGCGCAAACCTTGTCGATACGCACTCAATCCTATATTGCGGGGCCGTAGCTGTATGTCGGGTGGCTGGTGTTAAGTTTCCAAATACACAGCCTACCCGACCTGCAAGCGGCAAACCTGCCTGGCAAATACGGATTGAACGGCGTATCGACAGGGCCAGAGTTCTCATAGCCAAATTAATTTGCTTCCGGGCTGGCAATTGCCGGCCCCGAGTTGTGCGTTTCGTGGCTCAAGCATTCACTGGTACTAATGTCAGCCCCAGTGAATATATGGCCAGAGCCACGGAACGTATAGACTTCTGGAAGCAAAAAGTCTATGCATGGGCAAATAGAATCCGCCGGTACAAAGAACGAGCGGATAGATATTTCTTGAATCGGACCTTCCAAAGTGAAGAGAAAAGGGTTTATAGAGGTTGGGAGAAATCTAGAGATAGTGTCGCTGACAGGCAAATACCAAATATTGATGCCATGGCTTCTTTCTGGCGCAGTATATGGTCGATGCCTGTAAGCCACACGGAGGGCGACTGGATTGAGCTGGTCAAGCAATCATGCGACCAGGTGCCAGATATGGAACCTATTACCATTGAACCACTTGATGTTGGTAATGCAATTCGTTCGGCACATAACTGGAAAAGTCCAGGGCCGGACGGCTTGCATAACTTTTGGATTAAGTGGTTCAAAAGCTCGCATAGTTGCTTGGCTAATCAATTCCAAGAAGCTGTTGATCGTGGTTCGCTTCCAACCTTTATGACGACAGGCGTCACCCATTTACTCTTCAAATCTGGCTGTACCACTGAACCCAAAAATTATAGACCAATCACATGCTTGCCCACCATCTACAAGCTCCTTACGTCCATTTTGGGAAAAAAATTATCAAATTATTTTTATAATAATAACATTTTGGCAATCACCCAAAATGGATGTAAGGCTGGGTCACGTGGTACGAAGGAGTTGCTTCTCATTGACACAACTGTTAGCCAACAAGCCCGACGGAATAGAAGAAATCTTTCCGTTGCCTGGATCGACTACAAAAAGGCGTATGATTCAGTGCCGCATACATGGTTGATGAGAGTCTTAGAGCTGTATAAAGTCGATGCAACTCTAAGAACCTTTCTTCAGGCATGTATGAGGCAATGGGTTACACACCTTAAGCTTCCAGGTGGGAGAGGGCCTTCTTTGCCGGAGGGCGCGATAAATATAGAGCGTGGAATATTCCAGGGTGACAGCCTGAGTCCCTTGTGGTTCTGCCTAGCATTGAACCCTCTTAGCACTTTGCTAGAGTCTTCAAAGCTAGGCTATCGGTTTCGAAGAGGGGGAGAGATCATGTCGCACTTGCTGTATATGGATGACCTCAAACTTTTCGCATCCAACGAACCAGACTTGATTGAATTACTGAAGACAACAGAACGCTTCAGTAAGTCAATTAATATGGAATTCGGGATAGAAAAGTGTGCGGTCATGCATGTGCGGCGAGGGAAAGTTTTGAATTCACCGAATTTACAACTTTCAGAGAACATGTCTCTTAAATCCCTCTCCGAAACCGAAACATACAAGTACCTGGGTATGTCAGAGTCCTTAGGTATAGCTGACGCGGACGTAAAACAGACGGTGAAGGACCGATTCTTTTGCCGCTTGAGGAAGGTTTTAACCAGCCTTCTCTCAGGTGGAAATAAGGTCAGAGCCTTCAACAGCTGGGTTATGCCCGTGTTAGCATACTCCTTTGGCGTACTTAGGTGGACTCAAACGGAGCTGGACGCCCTAGATCGAAGAGTCCGTTGTCTGCTGACAAAATATCGTATGCATCACCCACGTTCATCAGTAATGAGATTGTACATCTCGCGAAGATGTGGAGGCCGAGGTTTTCTAAATGCCAAGGATCTGCATAATCGCGAGGTGAACAATCTCAGGACATATTTTCTTAAGATAGACGTGGGCCTGCATAAAGATGTTGTGGCAGTAGACAAAGGTCTTACCACGCTCTCGTTGGCTAACGAGAATTGGTGCAATCTAGCAGTACTGAGCGCCTCCGACCGCATCAACGTATGGAAGAGCAAGGCGCTGCATGGCAGGTTTTATCGGGCCTTAACAGGGCCCGATATAGACCTGTCAGCGTCGGTAAACTGGCTACGGTTCGGTAACCTCTTCGGAGAAACCGAAGGCTTTGTCTTTGCAATTATGGACGAAGTTATTAAGACGAATAACTACCGGAAATATATCCTGAAGGATGGCACCCTGGACATCTGTCGGGCATGTCATCGCCCAGGTGAATCCCTCAGGCATATTGTTTCCGGCTGTTCACATCTTTCTAACGGCGAATACTTGCACAGACATAACCTCGTAGCCAGGATTATCCACCAGCAACTTGCCCTTCGATACGGTCTTGTGGAAACGGAGGTGCCTTATTACCAGTACTCGCCGGAGCCAGTTCTTGAAAACAGTCGTGCCACGCTCTACTGGGATCGATCAATTATTACGGACAGGAATATTGTAGCCAACAAGCCTGATATCGTAATAATAGATCGATCTGCGCGACGAGCAATACTCGTTGACATCAGTATCCCACATGACGATAATCTCGTGAAGAAAGAAAAAGAAAAACTAAGTAAATACTTAGATCTTGCTCACGAGGTTACCGCTATGTGGCGGCTGGAGTCAACGAGCATTGTGCCGATAGTTGTAACCGTCAATGGTCTTATAGCGAAAAGCCTCGACCGTCATCTAGAGAGGCTTTCGCTGGGAAGCTGGTTGAAGGGCCAGATACAGAAGGCAGCACTCTTGGACACGGCACGAATTGTGAGGAGGTTCCTGTCTCTGGAGCCCTAACCACCGGTAGTTTGGACCCCAGGCCCCGCTGACGGTGACCAGCAAGATTTTATATTTTTTTATTGAATATGTATTTTATTTTTTGATGTATTTTTGTAAAAGAATAATGTAATTTATTTTTTTATAAAAAAATATCTTTATATATTTTTTAAAAAAATGTAAAATTTTTGATAATAAATAAATACATGTATAATAATAATAATTCTTTATTTCAGGTATTAGATAACCCATATCAATTCACAAATAAAATTTTACAATTAAAATAAATTAAATTAAAAATAAAATAATAATAATAGTAAATAATAAATAAATAGTATGTCATTTCCAATTCAAATTCAAGTCATACGTTATACCTTAAGTCCCGGTGCACAGAAAGCCAGCTCCTAAAAATGGGGTTGTCAATGCAATCTGAGAACATGCGGAGAATCTCATTGCCCGAGGCACGCAGGCGAGCCCAGAGCCCCGCTATGCGTGTCCTCCTAATCGCATAGAAATCTGCAATTCTCTGTTCGGCGAACATGCCCGAAGCGCTGCAAAATCGAGGCAGTTTCATTAGGGTACGATATGCATTATTATATTGTACCCTAATGGTACCCAAAGCTTTCTTGGAGCATTTCACCCAGAGTTGACAAGTGTAGAGGCTTTGACAGTATGCTCTAAATAATGTCACTTTCACCGGTCCATTGCAACGTGAAAATCTACGCGAGATCATATTGCACCTCACAGCCAGAGCTCTGCGCTCGCGCTCTATGTCTAAGTCGTCACTGAGATTCTCCGCAAGTATGTGTCCCAAATATTTAAATTAGCTTACATATTTGAGCTCAGTCCCGCTCAACAATACAGGCAATGTAATCTCCGGACCCTTGCCTGCTCGGAAAACCATCATCTGCGTCTTGTTCTCGTTGTATTTTAGGCCATGCTTAGCAGCATAGCCTTCACAGATACTAAGCAGCTTTCTTAACGCACTGATTGAGGGGCTCAAGAGCACCATGTCATCAGCATAACTTAGGTTGTTTAAGCATACGCCCCCAACATGACAACCAATCCTGGTGCTCCTCAATTCCACAATCAGGTCGTTAATATAGAGGTTAAAAAGGTCCGGAGACGTCAAGCCTCCTTGACGTACGCCACACTCTAGCCTATAATCGCTAGAGACGGTGTCGCCCCATCTGACATGGTTGGTTTGGTTTTCGTACCAGTATCTCAACAGACCCACCGTTTTTTCAGGAATATTTGACCTGGCTAGTTTTTCCCATAGTAAATCGTAGTTTACTAGATCAAAAGCCCGACTCAGATCAAGGAAACATGCATAAACTGAAGTATTTCTATCAACATAATGCCTAATTGTAGACTTCACACTAAAAATCGCTGAGTCTGTTGAGAGACCAGGACGAAAACCAAATTGTGCATCGTCAATTTCTAGGTTGAGGTCAGGATGAAGTAACCTTTCCAGGATTTTACCTAAAATAGTACCAAGCGAAATTGGTCTATAGTTTTTAAGACTGGAAAGGTCACCCGTTTTATTTTTAGGAACTGGCACTACCACAGTCTTCATAAGTGTCTCAGGCAGGTGATTGATGGAATGGCATATACTAAATAAATTAGCCAAAATGTAATATATATCGGGCCCTGCATGCAAAATATGCTCAATACTTAAGCCATCCCATCCCGGTGATTTTCCACGTTTCATATCACGAACAGCTCTAGCGACATCTTCCGCATTAAACTTATGCGAATTGTTATTAGATGGTAATGTGGTTACGTTATTTTTAAGAGCAGTCATAGAAGGGTTCAAAGGCAAAGGTTCTACACTGAAGTGACGCGCAAATTGTTCGGAAATTGATACAGGGTCACCCATCCCTTCAATGCTAACAGGTTTACTAGTTTTATAATTTAGTCTCTTTGTTGCATTCCAAAATTTAATGAAATCTTTATTTGACTGATGTAAGGCCAGAATGTTTAATTTAATATCGTCTTGATTCTTTTGACACCAGCGTAATTTGTTTTTAAATTGTTTTCGACTCATTACCATTTGATTATATATATCTCCAGATTTTGGACAGCCACACATGACCCAATTATTAAAATGAAATCGTGCCCTTTTATGACTGTCCTTTACATGGTAGTTCCAGCCCAAAACGGGCTTATATTTTTTCTGTGCACCGTGACGAGTATAACAAGTTTTTATGGCAGCCTTTTGCAATATTTTAATAATACAGTTATACCTATTATCAATTAAAGCCTTGTCTTTCTCACAATCAGACAAAACTAGTCTAGATTGACGTAAACTGCTAAAACTATCGATACAATTTGTCCTATATCGTTCACTTTGACAAATATCCCTTTGACCCCATTTTATTTCATTAACACCATTGGATAAACTATTATCACAGACAGTTTTAGGCACGATGCACTGCATATCACATTCAATTACAAGAGGGAAATGATCAGACCAGAAGACTTCATTGTTGTCTACTCGTATTATCGTAGTATAGATATAAACTCGGTATGGATGATAGGTATGCAATAGATATAATATACGAATATATACGTAAATATAAAGGAAAATGTACACATAAGTTACAATATAAATATACATATTTATCTAAATGTAAAAATTGTATGTCGTAAAACAACACCATCCCAAGCATGTGATAACTATATAAAATTTTTATTCAGTTACAAATTTGAGAGTGTTGTTTCACGAGTTCATTAAACGAATGCACAGATGCTTCTTTTATGTTTTGAGGTAGTGATCTCCAAAGTCTTACAGCTTGCGCAGTAAATGATTTGTCATAAATGTAGTATGTGTAGGCATTCTTAGTTGGTAATTCAGAGATGGTCCCAGAATCCTCAGGAGCCATGTCCAATCCCACCGCGAAAATGCTTTCACGTACATTTTTCTCAGCGGAACTTGTGAATGGGCCGGTCGGAGTCACGACGCATGTTTTGTGATGATTTTTTGTTAGACTATGGACTCTGCCTTCCGTGTCGGAGGTCGGATGACCGGACGATTGTCCATTGGTATCGACCGTGTTTATATATTAAAATATTTTATACGAAATAAATATTGAGAAAAGCAATCAATCGCCTCATAAATTGTCGCCTCTAATCGAATCTAGTTAAAATCGAGAATTCATTGGATCTTTAACATTTAAGGACCTACTGTCCTCGTAAACTGAAAAAGAAATGCGCAGAAAATGAAATTAGGTGCAATTGTCGGCTACTAGTAAGGGTTACAGTATTCCCAATAAGTTTGTATTGAACTTAAATTCAACAATTGCAGTGTTCTTAAATTAATTAATTTATTATATTATTAATAATATCATAAACAACAACATACACAACTTTCCGCAGTTTTACTTGAAAAAACTGTGGCAAAATATGCCACAACTACTTGCAAATTGAGATATAAATGTACGTATAAACCCCAGACGTTTCTAATTCTATGTATACATTCATTAATATATTTATATTATCTTTTATTATTATTTCATTTTTATTTATTTCATATTTTGTTATGATAATAATAAAGTGTTGTCTATGTTAAAAAAATGTAATAAAGTTTTTTCAATGTGCTAATAAATCATTGTTAATTTCTTTGACACCCTTCTATTTTTCTATTATGTTATATCTATGTACATGTTTTTTATATTTTTTGTGTTTTTACGGGTGATATGAAATATATATATTTTAAGAGATGAGCACTAAAATCAGTGCTATGTCGTACTATATTTCTATAAAGCAATATATTGAGTGCCAAACTTATTTTTTAAGCTGCGCCACACATCTTTCATATAATGTGATAATTTTTTGTTTGTGGTATTTTTTTGTCTGGCGTATTCCAAAATATATATGTTAGCTTGATCATAGTACGACGTGGGTAGATTGATGAAACTAAATTAACGTATTTTTATGAGCTGCAATAACTTTACTCCAGGAGTTAAACAAAATATGGTTTTATTCCTTAGTTAACATTATTACGTTATAATTCACTTTGAATAAAGCGATGGATAGCAATTTCTCGAAGACTTGGTGCTCTAGCGACCGCTCGAAAAGAAAAAGAAGCGATTCCTTTTTCTTACATGTCCGCCTCCAACTATAGACAAGATGCTCCAGTAGAGTGATATAGACAACATATAATTTACATATTAGACAGACAGAGACATAGACAATATATGAGATCAGACTAATATGTTCTTTCTTTCCATAAAATAAATAACTGAAATAAAGGTTTTAATAATATTTTGATCGACATTACGAAACGTGTCGACACCATTGGAAAGCCACCGGGTCGTCGGTCGGCAGCGAGTCGTGACACGACCCGGCGGAGCGGTCACGATACCAACGTCACAGTGTCGTCAATGAACCGCACCACTTGCCCCCCCCCAAAAACACAAAAAATACCAATTTCTTAAAAAAAATCTCTACTTCTAATCCACAGTTAAAGATAACCGTGAAGACTGATTCAGACCAATTCCAACGTTGTTTTGTTAACCATGCAATCACGATGGTCAATCTTTTGTTATTTCAGTGTTTTTTCGATATGGAGAAAAAAGAGTATTGTTTGATGTCGTTTTGCATTGTCTAATTTAGAATGTCACTTGAAGGGAATATTAAGAAAAGAAACTTTGTTACAGGAAATAAGTTGAATAACAATAGTGTGATTAATTATTTTAACTCCTTTTATTTTCTGCCTACTTTAAAGCACGCCTCTTTTTATTAATTTATTTTAGTAAGGTCTACAGACACAGAGTTATACGCATAATAAAAATTTTGCGAAATACAAGCTTTATTATATCATATTTTATAGACGTAAGGGTTTAAATTTAGTACGAAACTCGACTGTGACGGTTAATCTACTATTACAACAAACAATGATCGTCATCGAGATAATCTTATGATAGCAATCGCAACGCAATCCGCGTCCTGCATTACGTATCATTAATCTGGCCAATTGTGGGGGCGAGCAGAGACAATGGGGGTTTAAATGAACACTTATTGATTGGCTAATCGATTGAGTTCAGGCAACGCTTTGTTCTAATTTATTTTATAGAAACATTTGAGTTTAGATTTTGATTAGTGTGTCACCCACGTGCAATTATAACTGGGATTTCACGTGTTCGAGTATAGCGTTTCATTGAGCAAATGACACGTGCTGGAATACATTCTGAAATATTTTTGATTGGCAGTGTGGTGTGGCATGAAATACGGGGTACAAAGGTGACGGAGAAATAAATGTAATGAGTTAAAAAAGTCATTATATTTTTATTTTACGAAATGCCTAAATCCTATTTGGAAAACAAGAAATGTTAAACATAAGTTCAAAATATAAAATAAGTTATCGATTATCATACTTCATTTATATGAATGAGTTGAAAGAAAAACTAATTATTAATAAAAATAAAAGCATACTACACGATTAATTCATAAAAAGAAATAACCCAATACAATTATAAAAGATATCAACATAATAAAAAGATATCTTAAAATCAGTCTCATCTCTTTACAATCCGGTCCCAAAAATTATCTGTCTCGCTTTCAAAATCTTTTTTAAATTAGTTGTTCGCTATTTCTTCAAATACATACATACACCTTAGCACGCCTGTTTTCCATAGGGGTAGACAGAGATGATGGATTTCCACTTACTACGATCGTGATAGTCATTGCATCTTTTGCTTCATCTACTTTCATTAATGTCTGCATACACACACGTTTATTATAGGTGCTTAACACCTGCTTTTCTCCAAATAAAGTCGTTTTCCCCCTTTATTTAGTTAGGTATAAATCCTAATTTGCAATAGGAATTTAAAAGATATAGAATTTTATGAAGTAAACATTCCAACAATGATCAAATAGGCAGCTAAAATTTGCATGTATATTGACCGCACGGGTACAAGGTACACTTATGCAACTGCGCACACGCATGGCTTAACTGTCAGGGCAACACATTTCAATTACAGATAGCGCCTTTATCCGAAAGATAGCGCTATCGGCCAGATGAATTATCAAGGCACGGGAGGTCAGAGGCCAAGCGGCTTTTTATGCTTTTTTTCTATCATGTATTGCATGATTCAGGCCCTTATGTTAAAACTCTACTTAACTACTTTCACTTATAAAATACACAGTTTTAACTTGCGATAACATTTTTATTCGTGCGTGCGAAAAAGGGTAATTTATGTACTTACTTATTTTGTCAAAAATGAGTTTTACAACAACGGTGGTTTTTATAAAAGAAAAAATATGACCCAGATGATTGGCAGTATTTTATAAATAAAGAGATTTCTAATAATATTGAATTTTTTTAAATATTTTTTTATTGCGGGCGTTCAGCATAGTGACAAACTAATTATAGAGTTAAGTCGATATAAGACGGTTCATCTCTGTCTCCCCCAGGGGTGCCGCCCTGGACTCCCTCCGTCCAGGAAGCGGTACAAGGGATGCGTCCCGGGCCCGAGTGGCCACTGTCACATTCTCCTTCACTCCGTGACAGTGGTGTCCCACTTTCCGCCTCCTCATCTTAAAAGCCTTCCCTTCCTTCCAAACCTCCTCCCAAAATACTCTTCCCTTCCGAAGTTAGGTGCCTCCCCGACTCCGACCACTGACGCTGCTGTAAGCGCGAGGCGGCGGGGAAAAGGGGAGGAAGGAGTGGCGTGGGTGATCGCGCAGGAGCAATCCTCGCAGCCTCCCCCTCCCCCTATCGCGAACTCTTCTATGTAACACAATCGAAAATGAATTGAAAGGTAGTAGAAGAATGAAGCGAAGTTTTAAAAAGCGTTAGTCAAACAAAGGAAAAGATATGTAGAGACAGATATAAGTATTACAAAGAAGTGTAACAGTTGGTCGAAAATGATCAAAAGGAGGTTCAACTAAAAGAGCTCAGAGAGCCTAAAGATCATCTATAATCTATGAGAAGTGTTACCATAAACTGGAATTTTATGCTATGCCTTACGACTACCGGTATATCGAGAAGCGTGCACATTTTACTAAGCGATTCTGCAAAGACCGCTTTAGGCCCTCAAGTCTTAAATGGTATGACAATGAGGCATGTTGCTTGGGAGTTTCTAGCCGCTTCTTATAATAATAATAATTCTTTATTTACTCTCACACTAACATTAATTTAATTAAATTCTTGTCTTCCAAAAAGTGAAATCTAATACATTGTGAAGCAGTGAATGTAGATTAGGAAGCAGATTTCATTTAAATACTAATATATCTTCAAAATAAATAGAAACTTAAATATATATTAGATAGATAGATTAGAGCCAGATTAGTTAAGAATTTCTTTAAAGCTAGATTGCCTGGAAGAGATCGCTTTTAGCGATAAGGCCGCCTGTTGTTTTGCCAAGAAGTGTTGTAATTATGCATTTTGTTTTTGTATATGTTTATTTCGGTGAGCAATAAAGTGTTATCTATCTATCTATATTGATATCAAACTTAATACTTGACTAATCTTATAGAGAAGAAAGATTTGTATTTTTGTAACGAATAAACTCAAAAACCGGATCGATTTCAAAAATTCTATCACCATTCGAATTCTAAATTATCCCTGATTAATATAGGCTATATCAAAATTAAGGATACCTACAAAAATTTAATAACGTAACCCATCAATCTATACAAATAACTTGGCGCTGGAATCCGGTTCTAGATTTTAATTTTATCAGGGGAGGACAACGTCTGCCGAGACCACTAGTACTTAATGAAATAAAAAAGTAATTTTGGCTGCAATTACTATGATGTTATTTTTTATTCAAAAACAAATTCTCTTTAAGTTCATACATTATACCGTTTCCGAATTATTAGAGACAATGGGTACCGAGCGGTTACTAGATCGGGGTCAGGACAGGTCACGAACTTACCAGCGAGTTTTGGGGTCACAAGCTACCTATTACCTATGCTTGCTAGGTGGTTTCGATAGACTATAGTGACAAGCTTATAATTAACACTATAAAATTAGAAACATGTGGCAAGCGAATAAAAAAAGCGAAAGTATTTATAGCAAGATTAAGCACATTGCTTATATTTTTTAATGACTTCTGCAGCTGTTGCAATTTTATTCTGTACTAACTGTGCTTGTATTATTTTTCGGGTAGTCTTGGACTTAAGAGTAGTTAATTAGATGTCTCGTTAAAATTGCAAGATGACATGAACTATACGAAACATTTAAGACAAAAATTTTGCTTTAATGCTTAAAATTTTTTGTTATCTGATAACCAGATACGAAATCTATTCTAGACAAACTTTCAGACAGACTGACAGTCACAATTCTGAAAACGATCATTTATGATATGATACTTAGTTTACATTAAAATTTGTGTACCTATTTAATTTTGAAAACACCCGTCTGTGTTCACTTTTGTTTGGATATTTTTTTTCAATGAGCATTAAAAAAACCAACTAAAATCGGGGTTTACCGCGATTTTAGTTCGGTTGCAAATCTTGCAATTCATAAAGGCGAGCTTTACTCGTGACTCGTGGTTGTACGTGTACATTGGGATAGTGTTTGTGTTTCTGACGGAGTGATCAGTTGCGAGCATGCCGTCCACTCATACCCGCTTTTATTCTCTCTCTCTCTCTCACACACACACAGACACATACTGATATGTGTTTAAGACGAGTAAAGCTCGCTCGCCTTTGTGAATTGATTGCAATTTACACTTCAAAAAATCTAGAGCATCCAGTATGTGTTAAGGAAAAATATAGAGTTCTTGTCTACATACTCACTGACGAGAAAAAAAACCCAATTTTTATTCACACTTTTAACGCGCAAATCTGAACAAGTTTTTAATTATTTAAGAGCACTAAAAACAACGCAATCCGATTGGCCGAAGTTCTCTTTCATCCAACCATCGTGTCGGCTAATTTAATACCTTCTATTGTTCATTACGGACCACAATCAATCACCATTACGGATATTAAGCTTGATCATATTTATTCAATTAATTAATTACAATAATCTCAAGGTGATTACTATTGTCTGTGTGGGGTACTGTTGGATTAATTTGCTTTTATAATTGTTTTATTCAAATTCATTGATGGAGACCATGAGATAATAGCAGTGGACACTATTGTTTCAACGGAACTACATTTTTTAAACAGTTCGAGTGTAGTAATTTAAGGTTAATTATAGTAGGTAGTGATTTCCTTAAATAATTCTGTGGATCACGTAACTGTTGTACCGTCAATTTCATCTGCATTTATTGTTTTGATTTCAGAATGAATTAGCAGTTGTATTTTAGTCACTAATGCTTGAATCAATAATTACTGTTTTAATTTATTTTGTTAGTCTGTAAGTTTACTTCGACCAGGCTTCGAAAGGATTTCAATGACAATTATAGGGATTAAAACAGGAAATTTATCTTAAATTTTCGTGTTTCTTTCATTTCGACATCTTTCATGATACATGATTGTAAATAATTACATTATGACATTGACAGTACTTTCTGACTACCGACTTTTGTATTTTTTATTTGCATTGACCACAGATATTTTTTAACAAATTAACGTTTGTTGTAATTTCTTCATTTCACTACTGATAATAAAATAATTAATAGTTGTTATTGTTTAGAATATAATATCATTAATATGATTACATTAATATTATGACAAGAGATATGAATGTCAAAGAAGCAAGTGAGGTGTGTAAGATAAGGTTGAATGGAGCTCTGTTGTTCGTGCCTACCCCGCAAGGGACCTGGCGTGAAGTTATGTATGTATGTATGTATTAATATTATGAACACTTGACACTAATAGTCGCATTATCTTCTTGAACTTACTGCTTCATGACTTATAATAACATAACTTATTATTTAGTTTCTTTAACTTTGGTTTGAAAAGTAAGATGCATCATTGGCTTATGTGCTGTTCTATAATGTAATCTTTAATGTATTGTGTAACGCTGCGTGATGATTATTAAATGTAGTATGTACTAGTATCCAATATGATAAGTTTCAAACTATTAATCTTATAGGAGGAATTCGATATGTGAAACATAAATAAACTGGTAAGCAACAAAGTTAACTAAACAAGTGCGAACGAGTGACAACTAACAAAACGTAACAAAATGTCTTTTTGAAACAATAAATAGAAAAGGTAAATAAAGCATTTCGCTTTGTCCCCGTTTCTATGTGGCACCTTCACTATGCAGTGTACGAGATAATAGTGATGTGAAATGTCGAACGAAACATCAATAACGTTCCTTGTACACATATTTTGTATTACAGTAAATATTTCTCGTTCTACACAATATTTTTAAATAAAACACTAAAAATTAACTAGATATATAATAAATTTTGTTCAGTTAGTTGTCTTTCAATTAGAATGTACCAATTAAAGTGCACATATATAAACATGCACTTGAACCATTAATGGCCGGTTCCCACATCTTACTATTCACATTTGCCCCACCATCGGTTGAATTTTGACATTACTTTTTGATCCTCGTACTCGATCCTCCTCCTTATTTAAAGGAACGTTTTGACTTCCTACATCTTTCTCATTCTAGCGAACAAAACTGGACTAACTAATAAGGGAAAACTATAAAGTAGAGAGTAGTAAGTATGATTGTATTACTCTTCTTTCCAATTTGTAGAAACTATGGAACAATATTCCCCGCCATAAAACTGAGGATCTTGAGCCCAGCAGTGAGACGTTTATGGGTTGTTATTACTACTCCCATGCTATTACATGGAACCCTAGCACATATTTGAAAAAAAGAACTTTATACGAGTATCCATACATTGTAATCGAAACGTATCCCATCACTAATGGACACTACGACGTTGTACTTCTCGGCACAGCATCTTGATACGGGTTACTCGTTCGTGGGAACATTTGGTCTCGCCACGCTAATTTATTGCCTAGCGCTGAACTACATGCGAGTGACGACTCTATCCCGGCTGGCGGACCATCGCGTCGTAAATCCGCATCGCAAATGAGAGCTCGCGGCCCCAAATCCACGGCAACGAGTGTCAACTGTCAACACTGTATACCTGCATTGCGTTCCATGCAACTACGGGTATATTGGATCTGGAATAATTTTATAAATTCAAACACTTGGTTCTAAATTAAGGTTGTGTTAGTATAGAATATAGATTATCATACCAGAACGTGTCGACTTAAATATTAAAAATAATAAACATTTTATGGCAAAATATATTTACATAATACCTGACGTTAGGCTGGATGTTACCAGAGTTAAATTTTATATTATACATTTTTTAATTTATTTGTGATTTTTTTATTCTGTTAAACTCTAAACCTCTGAACCTTCTAGTATCTTCTATAGATTCTTCTGTAATCTAGAATGATACATTAAATTAGACACAGCGAGGAAACGTAGCCAGCATTCTAGGCACCCAACTCACAGAAACTGCTTAATATTCCATTCATAGTTTTAAAAGATTATAGATAGAATACAGTATAACTAGTTTTCTTTTATTTTATTAGTTTAATAAACTTTTATGATTTAAATTAAAAAAAATGGATTTACATTTCAAAGTCGACCATGCCGCATCGCAGTGCAAAATGAGTCTACAAATATTATTACTAAATTTATTCCTTCAAACCTATCCTCTTCACGTTAGCATTACGTAACCAGTGGATCAATGATTTAATGCACTGTGTTATGTACTCAGGTAGAGTACAACCGTAAATCAGATAGTGCATTAAAAGTGTTCCTTACCGCTCACTAAAGCTGTAGAAATACATAAGAACGTGCTACATGATGCACGAATTCAGCTGCATTAGTCATTTACACAATATAGAGACGGATGCATCGCGAAATTATTTCGTTTCAATTAAATTAACCAATTAATACCTACGAAGTAAAAGCAGACTCGTTAATGGTTACCTTTCGTCACACAAGGGAAACGATTGCACTGCATGCATTATATTCGGAGAACGTTTATACATTACATGCGAAAATGGGTGTATGTATATTTATAAAATTATTTCTTGCCTGTTTACGGATAAGACCGTGATATGAAATTTGCATGAAATTTGGTTCGTACCTTCTTTAGATATCAGAGATAAAAGTATGTTTTAGAAATGGCATATTATCTTACTACGAGTATATCCCCGAAATGAAATTATAAGGAACATTATGCAATCCAAGTTAGCTTGACAAATATACATACATGGGCATGATTGGTATAAAGATCCAAGCAAGTTTTTACGTGTTCCTACTGACTTCTTGTTCTACGAAGATTGTTTGGTGAAATTATATTTTTGGAGTTATGTAGCCAAATTATAAAATCTCGTCCTGTTCGTCTGTCCGTTATTTATCTTTAAAACTATTTATATAAGTATGTGGTTAGGTTGGAAGCTGCTAATAATGTGTAGGATTCTCTACAGACCACAGACCATGAAGATAGTCCGGACTTTTGGAGGGCTTGCCTGGGTCCATGGGAACGCCAACACGTAGAGGCTCCTTGACTTTAATGTAAATGTGGCGTGACCCTGACCGGCGATTATCCTTGTTTAAACCATATAGTAATGCTGCACCTAAGGTCAAGCTCTGGTCAGTGTAGGACTATTATAGGAAATTAGAACAAAAGGTACCTACCGGTCTATTGGGATGAACTGCTAGTAGAACCTGGGAGTTAGGATTGTGGGGACTATGGTGTCTGCCCGTCGCAATGTTCGAGTAATGTATTATTATTGTTGTAATTGTTACTTCACATACATGGTTTTTATTTATAAATTGGGTTGAAAAATAAAAATTAGTGTACATAAGCGGGTATGGTCTTATAAGATAGGTCCTGCGCCCATATGCACTACCCGGCTAACTGCAGTCCGGTCAGCCGTCTGCCTGATCGTAGGTAAGAAAAATGTATCTAAACTTATTTTCACACGCATTGTGTGGCTGTCTCAGAGTGTGTATGGGTGCTTAGAAAAGTAATCAAATAAGTCCATAGATATTTATGTAAATAGTTAGAGATTATTTCTCGTATTTCTCTTTCAGTCCGCTCAACAAGACGAATGAAAATTTTCTGTTTGTTTAACGAACACACTTTGTGTAAAGTTAAGTACACTAATATGTAAAACGTCGATCGTAAATAAGTGTGGACAAGTCCAGAGTGTGTACACGAATGGACGTTTACATCAATGGCACATGCAACATGCTTTTGAATCTAATCGAATGTGTGAGGCAGAGTTGTTGTTACGCAGAGCGATAGAAAGATTTAAAATAGAGGTTATTTTATTCTTTCGGTCCTGTTTTCGACTCGAACGCATCCCGTGACGATAACAGGGACCTATTTTATTATATTATCATCAATGCTTTTTTTATTTATCCTTATGTTTGGGCAATTTATGTAAAATATTTTTTTGTAATATTACTACGTATCTATTTGTTTATTGATGTCAGCAGTTTATTAATTAATAATATATATAATAGTTGTATACTAGAAATGAGAGGCTGTGCTGTATTATACATTAACGGCCTTATTTACAATAATCTCGTTAAGAAACGATTAGGCATCTCTTAAATAAGAGAATCGAAATCAGACCCTAATCAATGAATATCTTTTTCTTCACTTATAAACGTGTTTTACCTGTTGTTTACCTAAGAGGAACACAGATAAACGAAACTTGAATGATTAACGTAAGCTGTATCCAAACTATTCCACTAAAGAGGAGTTTATGGTAAGATTTTCACTAATCAGTTGCTGAGCAGTTTTTTTAAATTTAATTAACGATTATAAGTAAGGCCCTAAATATCCGTGTATCTCGTTTCTTACTCTAGTTATTAAGATAAGGGCCGGTTCCTATATCTAACCGACCCTTAATTCGATTGAAAAATAACACTTTTAACATGAGGAAATCAAGCTACATGCTACATGCTATGTATGTATATTAAATATTTATTGTGAAATTTTGATCTAAATATTCTTATAACTACCATGCTAAGAATGTAGCTTTTAGTTACTTAACCACTCACTCGATAATAACTAAAGGATTATGCTTACTTATTTACGTAATCATTGTATTGACAAATGTAGTAATTATGGCATATCGTTAATCTAGATGGTAGCGTTCATTATCTTCAGTACAGTTGTTACATTGTGATTGATTTTTGTCATTAATAATTATATTAATATATATTAATAATTTTTGTTATGAATAACCACAAAAAGCACAAGCAAAATCAATATTACAAAAATGAACTATATATTTCATACGATTTTTTCATATAATAAAAAGGCTTATGCTTAACTATCTATATTAGAACCTTGCTATAAGAGCGATTTCATTCGGTTAGCTAATTTCCTACTCCAATCCGCATTAACGAGGTGTGTTGATCATAATACTAAATACTATAATAATAGTTTATATACTCGCCAGATGGGTAGTTAATAGATACATAGGTATATTTACATTCATAACTGCAAGATATCGAAATACAAATACAAGAAAATTTAAGATAAAATTTCCTGTTTTAATCTCTAAAAATGTCATTAAATCCGGTTAGCCATTACAGCTACCGACGCAAGACAAAACAAGGGACAAATATTTTTGAAACGATCATTTATAATTAGGTATCGTATAAAAAAGGAAATATTTACTTAAAATTAGACATTTTTTGTAATAGCAGGTATGTAGTTGCAGATGTGTAGATAGGTACTTCAAATTATTTATTGGTTTCTGTTATACTCCATTTCTTCATTATTATTATATTGTATGTTTCTGCGGATCACGGGCCATAAAAATGACCCGGACTTTTTTGGCAACGTTTCCCCGCGGCTCAATCTCTAATAAGTACCTCTATTTTACTTACACAAAACTTAATATCGCGAGAAAAGCTGCGGGCAAAAGCTAGTGCATGTATAAATCTTCCTTGAAAAACTGTAACTGTTGACAATAACCACTTAAAAATCCGCTGGAAATTTAGGCGCAGTTAGCGGATATATAGACAGACAGTGACTTTTGACTTAAATTACTATTTGTCCCCAACATTTGAAACACGATTCCTCAGATCTGTAGTAGTTGGGCCACGCTTACCGTTACCCAGTGAGATCTATAAATCCACTTCATGACAAAATAATAGGGTAGTCGATAGTTCTAAGCTATTAACGCCCAATAAGATATATTGGATTTGCTCCTCTCAATCAGATACCTTAATACGAACGCCGTTGTTTAATAGTTCCCAGCTTAGTTTCGATGGCTTTAGGGCTATTAAGTGACTAATAGATGGCCTAAGCGTTTCACTTCTGATTGTAAGATGTAATGCGGTATTTTATTGACCTTTTGTTTGTTACGTTTCACTATTAGCCTCGTCATCACATCGTATCATATCATAATTATATTATATTATATCATATCAGATATATCATATTGGACCATGCATATTAAAGGATTCCATAGAGATGACAGGTGCTTACTGTTTTTGTTATTTAGCTACGAAATCCTACAAAAGCATTGAATCATCAATATACCATATAACAATAATAGATCTTGTTATATACCATAGATATATGTCATTGAGGAAGGAAAAAAGTCATACATAAGGGTGCAAGTTGTTAGAGAGACTTGAGAAGTCGTAACAATGTTTCTTAGTATATTATTTATTTATGTTATTATATAGTTGGTAAGATATGGACTTTTAAAGTCGCAGAAAAGGATTGTCTCCTTTCTGACTTATGAACTACCTATATATAAGTAACATTAAAGTGATGATAGGAATCTATACTAATATTATAAAGAAAAAAAAAATTGTATTTTTGTATCGAATAAACTCAAAAACTACTAGACCGATTTCAAAAATTCTTTCACCATTATAATGCTATATTATCCCAAATTAATATAGGCTAATATTACTACCAACCCTAGGTCTAAAAAAAGTGTTTGAGTAGGACGCGGGATGATTTAGATTCACAATTAGACCCGGTAGGTGGCACTGGAATCGGGTTTTAGATTTTTATTTTTACAGGGCAGAACAAAGTTTCCCGGAAGCGCTAGTTACTAGTACAAACATTTACAATGAAAATTATTATCAACAAAGTCCGTTAAGCTTTTATATATTATACGATGTTCTTTGAAGTGAATATTTTGTGTAGTCCCGTAGTCAAATATAAAAAATCATTGGTCCTTTTTTCCTCTACGGTACCCAGATCTTTATATGCACTCACTCAACATTCATATATATCTGTTTTCCTCGTTTGCTTGTAGGCAAACTGGTGAACGGTCCAATCGCTGGTCCGAATAACTTATGGAGTCGAAATACACTCTATAACAAGAAGTTTGTAAAGTCCATGCTTACAATGTGTTACTTCATTTTATAAAAATCACAATGTTTGAATGATTGAATTGAATGAATTTCACATGGCTCTGCCCTTTGTGCACTAAATGCATTTAACACTATCAGTTTCAAATTGTTTCGTTTCAGTACATGGTTAACCTTTACTGTGGTTTGTCTGAGCCGTGTTGTTTTCGATTTCACATTAAGGACTTTATAGGAGAGAGCTTTAGAGTTTCGAGGTTTCATAGTCAAATAAGGCTTTTCAAATAGGTTCGCTCTTCTAAACTTTGGTTCTGAATCTCTCTATTTAGTAGACTAGTATCTAGGGTGAACTGTTATAATTTTAATTTTAAACATCAAAAATGAAATCGAAAGATCTCTTTTATAACTTTTATTTACAAACATCTGGTTCAAAAGTTTGTCTCGATTAGAATCTGAAGAGGCTCAACCGATTTTAATGAAAATTCATGGATTAAAACAGGAATTTCTTTAAATTTTCGTAGGAGGTATATGTATGTTTCATTTAGATATTTTGTGGATTCAGGAAATATGGATTTTAATATTTGTAATCGAACACATTTAGCTTTTTTAATGTAGTTTTCATGTCCTACATATGGATCGTGATAATAATAAATAATTCGTTTAAACAGTAGAATTACGCCCAAAGGCACTATAATCTAACACTATAACTCATAACAAAATGAACTCAACGGTTACACAATAAACAATTTCATTAACAATTAATCCGGTCCATTAAGAACAAGAATTAAACCGATTTTAATTTCACGGTACATATCTAAACCGGAGTTGGGGCGGCGCGTGCGCAACACCAAGATAGCATCTAATCTGTTGATCGCGACGACCGAGTCATTGTCGCCGGTCGCCGGTCGCGTGTCCAAACACTGTCCGACTGAGACGACCAATGACCAAACTAAGCGGACCTTCGTCACCGCCATAAACTAATTGACATCTCAGATCGAGTGTGTTGAGATATCCACGTGTCATTATTAATGTTAATTTTATTATGTGTTCAATCGTACTCGAGGTATTGTCACGTTGTTGTTTATGCTGAAGTGCAGTAAACAAGCTAACCGCCAACCTGATCGAAAGTGGTTAAACTGATATAAGGCGGTTAATTTTTGTCTTTCAATTTGAATGCATCAACTAGTTTTATCCGTGCAGGAACGGAGAAAGAATACAATTTTCTGCGGCCGGGCGGCTGTCGTAAGAGGCGACAAAACAACCCACAGCCAGGTGGTAGGGCATTTGCCCGAGTGGATGACTACCACCCCTGGTCTAAAGTATGCCACTATAAAAACCTAGAGTTGTGTTCCAGCATTGGTGACCAAGTTCCGGTCTCCCTTAAGATAGCAGCACCGCATTTGTAGCACCTTTGGTGTTGCAAATGTCCACAGGTGATGCTAACCGTTTTCCAATAAATGGGCCAATAAAAAAAAAAAAACAAAAAGATCAAACTCAACTTGAAACTTTGATCAAACTTGAATAATTCAATGTCATGAAATACCGTCGTGTTCCTTGAGTTCTGTGCCTCTCAACTGAATCGATTCAATTTGGTTAACCCGTCTAATCTCAGCACTACATTTGCAACACTAAAAGTGCTACCAATGTGCTGCCGGCCTGGAAAGTGACTGGAACCTGGCCAATAATGCCAGAACACAACTCGGGTTGTTATGGCGGCACACTCTAAACCAGAGGTGGTGGACATCCAGACGATCTAATACACCTGCCACCTGGCTGTAGCTAATTGTGTCGCCTCTTAAGGCTCCCGTTGCCGCAGAAGGTCGATAACTTTTCAACAACGTTGGTATTAACCTGTTTCTTCGTAATTTTTCTAGTAATTTGAAGTTAAGTAAAAAAATATATCACCAAACAGCCCATAAACGTTCCACAGCTGTACTCATGGCTCGGCCTCCTACTATAGGGGAACGGAATCTATACCCGCCACGCTTGTCCAAAAATTCACAAAATCACTTACAAATTACTGACATGAAACCATTTTATTCCTCCAATTTTTATCAAAACAGGATAATAAATATCTAGATCTTGATATAGGAGAGATAAATATTTGGTTTAATATATTTTTGAATACTAATTCATTTTATTCACAATAAATAATAATGATAAAAACGACCGCGTAGCACCCCCGCTATCGCCTGAAAAATCAGTACCGAAAAACATTCAAGGACGTTGGCGTTGCTAGAAGCTCTAAGAAAGGCCGCCTGGCTGCAGAAATTAATATTCTTTCTCCGTTACGGCATGGATTTCGTAGGGAAGTATAAGCCTTTAAAAAACTATACTAAGGAATGACAATCACCCTACAAAAAACACATTTTTGCGACACAGTTGGCACCATTAGACTTCCTGGCGTCCGTTGTTGTGTTTTAGAAAGTATAAGCTAATTTTTTTTAATAACGTCATAATGTTTAGATTTTAAACCAGAGTCATGAAAAATTTAAAGTGCTATAATTATTTTGACTTAGTTATGATTCAAGTATAATAACACTAGGTGGTAAAAAAGAAAAAAAAATGGCAAGAACACATTGCGAGACACATTGAAAAAAAATAACACACTAAATACGTAATAAACAATATATCCCGCGATGGAGCCGAATGGGCGGATACTTTCGTATAAAAAAGAACCGAAAAACTATAGATTAAAATGTCAAGTTATGAACTCATTTCGACACGAAAAGCTAGTATCATTAACTGATGAGATATATCCAAATTCGGTCTATTTTCATGTATAAAGAATTGTGCGAATTTTTTTTTTTTTTTTATTGCAGGATAGCAACAGAGACGGCCGTGATGACAGCGTTACATGCTATGACATTGCAAAAAATGTACGAATGCCTGTCTTTAACTAATGTCATATCGAACAAAAGATTATTATGCGATACTTAACATTGCATCAGTCGGAATGTACTTGTGGTTTTTTGTCGTCTTAGACAGCCGGCGCAGAATTTTTTTTCTTTGACGATAGTTGCTTAATAATACTTTTTAATAATTATAACGATTTTACTAATTTACATTGCTCGAATTGTTTTAACAATAAACATCGTATTCATAACAAGACACTAAATAAATTACTCAATAGAGAATTAACTTGCGCTATTCCTAGACAGGCGTACAGTCGTACAAACAAATCAAAGAACAAAGAGATTCAGGGCAGTGTAACACGATCCCCCTATATTGTGCTGGTTGCGTCCGTATGACGCAACAAATCTGTCGCATGCTCAAAATGGCGGCGTGATCTTATACCCTGGATTACCTCTACAGGATTCACCTGAGTTTTAATTTTAAATATTTATTCTAAATTCAAAGAAATATTCACGACGATGAAGGCTAATAAATAATATTTTTCTCTGGGTTCAGAAGTTCAACTCAATATTTTTTGTATTAAAACAATATTGTATAGTTGTGCAAATAGTTTTTTTTTGGTTTAGGAAATGTTCTCTTATCAACTCTATTTCCCAAAGCTAAACGTTTTCTCATTCGTCTTCTATTTTTTTTTCAGAAATTGTAATAAGATTCGATATGAAACCTAACGCCAGATGTTGTATAGTTTAACATTTTTATCAAAGTTTTATCCGGTTTTGGAGATTCCCCCGCAAGATTTAATTAGTAGAAAAAAAACTGCGTTAAGATCTACCTGCTTTAATTAATAAATAATAATGTTTTATGCATTATGTAATTATAGATATTTAATAAATTTACGTAGTGCTAACCGGAAGTAACATAGATTGTCTTAATGTAATGTGATCGGGTAATTTTGCGTCACGATCCAACAGCGGAAGGAAGTACGAAATTTTATCAAAGTCCCGATTATCAGCAGACAGGAAGCCATATAGAAGAATAAGGACTTATCAGTTTCTATCGGTCCGTTTTGGACTTAAGCTTTGTAATAAGTAAACAGGTGTCAAAGGGCATATCTATAGAATTAACTAATGTTAAGTACCGACAGCCGTGGCGAAAGGATGCGCCAGCGCCGTGAAATCGTTTGTTACGGATGAATACAACGCTCACATGTGTGATGTTACATTTTGCGGTGTATGTGGTCGCAATTTTATAAACTCATATTGGTTTTGTGGTAGAAATTGGGTCATTTTAGCAACGAATAAATCATTCTGTTGCCAAAACACACATATTTTACGTTTTACCGAGTTACCGATTTGTTTGAAATCGCCCAATGACATTTAGAATGTGTATGCACAAAACTTAAAAAAATGTTTATTGTATTTTATATAATTGTTTTTTCTTTAATATTATTTAATTTTTATTCTAAGGCTTGTAGCCTTGGAATAAAAACAAATAAAAATAAAACTATACAAACCGTGCTAAAATTAAAGGTACCTAGGTGTTTTTTAATCCTATAAAGTTGTAAACTGTAAATCAAAATAAAATAAAAATTATAGGTTTTTATTGTTTCGGGCGAGTCAAAAGCTAAAATTAATAAGTAATTCTATTCATAATTTAGTTCTAATTATGCTGCTAAATTAAAATAAGTGTATGGAACATGATCTGTCTCTTATATCTGACTATGATAAATCTCTTTTCAACATGTTTTCAATGCGTCTAACGGAAATTCTGCCGATGTATGTATTTTAACACTGTTTCTATAACATTACGCGATTATTTGCTTACGCTCATTTTTGGACACTTTCTCTAAATTAGGGTGGTGTAATAAGAAAAAAAGAGTAAGAATGTTTAGGTAGGCCACGCCCACCTTCTGCACTAGGGTCCTAAATCAGTGTAATGTAATAAGGATTTTAATTATTGTTCTTTGATTATAGTAATCCTAATGACATATTCGAGATAACAAATAAAAATTACAACACTTCTTGGCAAAGCGACAGGCGGTCTTATCGCTAAAAGCCTTAATCTCTTTTAGGCAACGTAGCTTAAAAGAGATTTAAATAACTTAGGACTATACAATTTAAATATACATCTTTACATACTTATAATTACGTATATATAAATTTAGCGTGTCTTTAACATTTCAAGTGTAGTGTTTAAAATCTCAACCGAAAGCGAACCGCCTTCATCCTATCTCAAACACCCAGAACAATCCAGTACTACATTTTTTGTACGCCATACAAGAATGACAACATGATAGCCGATTGTGGTGGTACCGACTCGCCATGACAGTCGCAATGATAGAGTCAATTCGGTTCGGTTATCGTTAGACGAATCTGAGTCTATCGATTATAATAATTTGATACGTATGTTTTGAAGGCCCTTCAATTTATTAGACGATACCCTAGATTGCTGGATATGCCGTCAATCGCCATAAGGTATGTTGAAGAAAGAACAAAACTGTTCAGTAGAAGAACTAACCGTTGTAATATGCTATACGTATGCTATAAAAGTTGAAGATATATCAGACAGACAGATCCGCTCGTATCTAAGATCGTCGGAAGAGGGACCGGAGTTTTTTTTGTAGACCCAGGGCCTCTCTGTCATTGTCCAAGACAGAGGTTTTGCTTTCCTTATTTATTGTTATCATTTAATTCTTTACAATACTAAAATTTTCATTTTAACTACAACTTTATGCAACTACTACTTGTATTAGGTAAATAAGTATTTACTTCTGGGGTATTCTGGGTAGGGTAGTTGTGTAACTGGATGGATACATGGAAGGATGAAAGTGGATCTAAGAATGGAATAATTGGATGGGAGAGTGAATGAATGAATGAATGAATGAATGAAAACACTTTATTGTTCACCAAAAATTAAAACTACGTTCTTAAAACTAAGAGGAGGAGGAGGAGAGGTAAGGTTTTGTTTTTTATTATTTGTTTATTCTTGTTTTGATACAATACAGACCCATCGTAGCTTATCCAAAAAATATTGGTATCAGTGATCATAAAAAAGCTCGTTTTATATACTAAAATGTTTTTTCTCTATTTTATGCAACAAAGTAAATACTGTTAAAAAAGTAAGAAAATGGACGCTCAGAATTCGACGCTAAAATTACGATATACTTACGATATGTAGTGAAAATGTATATATATTGTTTTCAAAATAGAATCTTAAAGATTACTTATTGAAAGTCATGGGTCTACCACTGCTGCTGGTGGATGAACATAAGTTACTTTTAAACTGGGAAAGCTTCTGTGGTAAATGAGCTCCATGCCTACGCAAGCAAACTGTACTGACACGTAGAACTTTGTTTATATTAGTTACTTATATTAAATTGGTTTCGTATGCATTAAATACTTATGCTACGGAACTATCCCGTTCTCCGGATGAAATACTATGTTTATCCTTATTATCGATTTATGTTATACTAAAGTTCATGAGAAAAGGAACAACGCTGACTATAAGCTTTGCAACACCAAGTGCGCTCAGACACATTGCCCGTCTTGAAGAAATGTTAAGACAACCTTACAATCCAACCAGCATTACAGAAGGCAACAGCTCAGTTAGTGACGGCCTCTGTGGTTGAGCGGGCTAAGCCTTTGACGGCCTACCTCACTGCAACCCAGAGGTTCAGGGTTCGATTCCCGGTATGGTAAATTTCGGAAACGTATTTTCTCCGTTATTTACCATGGTCTGGGTGTCTGGGATCGGACCCAGAGTGGTCAGTTGTATATTACCCATAACACAAGCGTAACTTGCTTAATTTGGGGATATACAATGTGTGTGTTTGTCAGCCGATTATGATTATTATTATTAGTTATAATTTGCCCTCGTTGTTGTATACGGAATAAGAACCACGTTATAGAGAACCGTTGATCAGTTTTAAATAAGCTTCTAAGGCTTCTCTTTACTAAAAGACAATGTACTCGTAAAACGGGTCGTGTGATAATACTTGGATGGGCAATGTGGATACGGTATTGGACATTAAGTATCTATCTTGTTAAGATAATATCAACAGCGACGGGGATGGCTTAATTACCTTCTATGTTCGATTAAAACAGACGTCACTAACTGGCTTTCACTTCAGGTAGCGTATATCACGTCCAATCTTGCACTTATCCAACAGTTGAATAATGTTTTCGTTTACGATAATTTTCAAAATGGGACTTAGTTCTATTATGGAATGACGAAGGAAACATTCTTCCTCAATCGTTTTAGTCTTTTTCTATTGTAAAGTTGACAAACAGACAGACAGCCCAGGTACGGGAGAAACTGGTTCCCGTCGCCTATAGATGTTTGCATAAGTCAGTTGCGTAGCCGTGATTCCAACCTTTAGGAAAGGATAGAGGGGAGAGATAGGAGGGATGGGATAATGGGGATGGGTTGGAAGGATTAGACAGGAAGGAAGGCAAGTGGACCATCAGTACTCTTACTCATCGCATGAACCACGATTATTTCAAGGCTGTATTTTCCTTCTATACTTCTTTATTCCAGCATACGCCATCTATCACATCATTAATCTTCGTAGGATCCTTCATACAATCCATTCATCTCTTTGTTGTCTTTTACTTTTATCCTTCAATCTTCCAGTCTAACCTAGTCTTTCCTCTGTTATGATTTTCTTGTCTCCTTATAACTTATATGCCTATGCTACGGAAATCTTTTCCTCGTCCTTCCTTATTCTCTTTTTTCGGTTTTTAAGGACATGGATATTATTTTATAAAATCTCGCGTTGATCCAAAGAAACAACCAGTCAAATTCAGTTTCATATTTATATTTACAATAGTATGTTTGTCCAAATAAGTATCTAAACTCAAAAGGCTAATCTATATCCTACCCTAACATATGAGTACGGGCATAGCGAGGCATGTTTCAGCGTAGCCAGGTTTTTAAAAGCTCGAAAGATTTTCCCACGGACGCTGTGTGCCTTTGTTTTTAGGCACGTACCGTATTCACAAGAATTTTATCGATAAATCTTAATTTTGTTGCATTAAACACGTTTGGACATGTAGTTTGCGTGCTTTGCACAATTTACACCGTTTGACTGATAAAGACATTCTTTTGTAATGTTCCATATTTAAAGTGGTTTTAAATCTTGTTGAACTAGCAGAAAAGAATTGTAAAATTCAAGAAAGTTGAAAAATACAATGTAACTGTCCTCCAGGGATCACTTAAAAAAAGCATGATATGTGCTGAAAATTACAATAAACCATGTTGAATCGAGCTAGATTCACTGTAATTGTTTTCTGCAAGCAGTAAACTTATACCTACACATTTACATGAAGTTAATTTTATATTTGTTGGGTGTATTTGGTATGTACATAAAAGTCAATATAAAGATTTATCGATATCAATAAAAGTTAATATAATAACAACAGCACTTAGCTACTGTGCGCAAAACGTGACTATTCGCGACAAACGGCGCGCGTGACGTTTTCCAACGCAACCCGATACTTCACCGATACAGCCATCCCGCAATATCTCACAGTAATATATTCCTTATAAATATTTATTTTAAAGGTCAAAATCCAAGATCAGTAATCGCAATTTTACAATACACCTTTCTAAAGAAGTCTCCACTTTATTTTATGACTCATTAGGAACAAAGTCGATATATCGACAAATGCGGGGCTTAAGTAGGAGACAACATTATTTTCTATCAACATAACCTTTATTGTTCGAAGCATTAAAGTGCAACTCTAGATTAAAATATAGGCGATATATTTCAGATAAATGAGACTTTAATCTAATTATGGATTTGAACTTTATAGAATGAATATATAGTCTAAATTGTATTAAGTGGTTTAAACAATATACATTATGTCTCGGTTAATAAAGTCTTTGGTGCATACTAATTTAATAAATCATATAGTGTATGATTATCTTATATGCAAATATTAGACGGCACAAATAAATACATCAAGGAGGCAGGAATAAAATAATCCACACTAATCTATCTTATATATAAAATTCTCGTGTCACAGTGTTAGTTACCATACTCCTCCGAAACGGCTCGACCGATTCTTATGAAATTTTGTGTGGATATTGGGTAGGTCTGAGAATCGGACAACATCTATTTTTCATCCCCCTAAATGTTAAGGGTAGTCCACCCCTATTTTTTTTATGATACAGCATTAAAAATACATACAACCCTAAATTTTCAACCCTCTACGATCAACCCTTATGTTTTAATAGCATATTAGTATTTTTATAATTTTCTACTGGGATGATTTAGATTTTAATTTGAACCAGGTTGATGGCGCTGCAATCGGGTACCAAAATTTAGGTGTTCTTTTTGTTGTTGTATGTTGAATGTTGAAGTTTGTCCCGAAATGGTTTAAATAAACGATTGGACTCAGTAAGTGGCGCCGCGATACTCCTCCTAAACGCTGGGCCTGATTTTGATGAATTTTTTGTTTGTTCAAGTGGATTTGAGAATAGTTTAGATTAACATTTGGTCCCGGTAGATGACGCTGGAATCGGGTTCTAGATTTTTATTTTTTAAAGGCTGGACAACGTCTGCCGGGTACAGCTAGTAATATTATAAAATTCTAAATATGCCGTGTTGATGCTTTAAGGTTATTTAAAAAAACAACTAGAATAGATTATTTAAACGACGGAGAACAGGATGCAATTTTTATAGGTTTCTTGTCTGTTTGTTCGGGATTCACGTAAAAAATACTAGGCCAGTTTCGATGTGGTTTTCGCTGGTCAGCAGCTAATTCTTAGACTTTTTTTGAGAATTATTAATATTGCAACGGAACACAAACACTTGACTGATAATTTCTTTTATTTTTCCTTCCACCCATTTTAATATTATATAAAATTAATGTTAGGCATGTTCGCTGAACAGTTTCTTGCGCTGCTTCTTCTCAAGCCATAACATGTTGCGAAGCGGTGGTAAATTAGATTAGGTTCCCATAGAGTAAATAATAGCCATAAGTTAAATTAAAACTAAATAAGTTGGCGGTAGGCCAAATAAAACTTTAACAATACTCGTTGACACTTGACATCTTTGTCTTCCGTGATCACAGCCACTGAAAAGTGGTTCTAACGTCGGAATAACAAAAATTAATTACCACGCTTAAGAAAACTTAAGAAAATAATATTATTATCGTTATAATAATGACGAGAAGTTGATTACAATACGGTTCTCTTCAATGCATATGTTTAGATCATAAACATATCCATTGAAAACGACCATGTTACTCCGATAAAGACAGCAAGTTTGTTGTCGTCAATAAATCAAGGGAACCGCAACGTTTCACCTAATTAGTCGATTGTACACGCATCGTAACATTTTATTGAATATCACTTGTCTGTTTATTTAACACTGTATCGATACATCTTGCCTTTAAATAAGGTTAAAGTTCCATTCGACTGCTAAGATAGATTTGAAATGAGAATTAATGCTTTCAATGTTTGATTGTATCAACCAAATTGAATTCATTTGGATGGAATGCGTAGAAATGCAGGGAAATAACGACATTCAATTTTATGTTTAAGTGATTTATTTATGTTGTTTGAAATCCAAATTGAAAGGCGGAAATGAACCGTGTAATATCAACTATAAAAGATGAGTAATAGTATTCTTCGAAACGGTGTTTCAAAAAGCAAATTTTAATCTGTGATAGCTTAGTGGTTAATGTACCCCCGTCTCAAAAGACACTTTCAAATCCTAGCCAAATTGTCACCATTTAGGTAGCTTTCTGACAGTTGTTACAGTTTGGGCCACCTGCTTATTTGTAAACAAAGCACATTATCACCCTCGCCGACGTCGTATGAGCTAATAACATTGAAGCACTTTTATGACCGTCTTCTTTTGTTTACTTTGTGTTTAAAATTTGTGATTGGAAAAATAGCCCATTGTGTATTGTAATGGTATTCATTAGCCAGGTGTGACTCCTAGAAATTCAGTCTACAAACATATTGTATTTGTACAGTATAAAGCAATACCCCAATGGAGGGGTGAGGCAGTCTAGCGATAGTCACAAGCGAGGCAAGACGTATGTACATTAGATAATCTATATAGTGACGGACTTTTGTATAGTTATGAATAAACTCTATAATAATTCCAACGGCATTCTAATTCGAGTCCCGTAACTCGTAAAAATATCATTACAATTATCACGTGACAGCAGTAAAAGAAAAACATCGTGTTAAGGCTGCACATCGCAATCGTGTGAATTCTGCTAAGCCGCCTTGGACAAGCGTGGCGAATATAAACCGTTCATACTGAAGAAGGTGAGGCCTAAGCCCAGCAGTGGGACTTATATGGTCTTATACTATGATTAGTATTTATTAAAAAATAAGATTTCAAGCGTCAATTTGTGCATCGGTAGGTCATTTTGGTACAATACTATTTTTGAATTAATTACCCTATTTAACGACATTGAAATGTCTTATGGCCAGTTGCTAAATATATGGTACTATTCATTCACTCGCCTTAGCATTGGTTGAATTTTAACATCCTTGCAAGGAACTTATGATAATTTTTAACCGGTAATAATGTGAGATATAAAGTAATTGTTTAAAATAGAAGAAGAAGAACAGACGCGCGTGCATGACAAGAGCTATGAATGTCAAAGAAGCAAGTGAGGTGCGTAAGAATAAGCCTGAATTGCACTCTGTTGTTCGTGCCTACCCCGCAAGGGACCTGGCGTGAAGTTATATATATATATGTATGTATGTTTAAAAATAAAATAAAACTACGTTTTAACCGTTTTAAGTGCGGTTTTATTTTATTCCGACTTTTCGGCCACTTGACATTTTTATCTTCCGTGATAACTAACGGCTACTGAAAAGTAGCAGAAACGTCGGAATAAAAATCAAATAAATGCCGAGCTAAAAATCGTTAAAACGTAGTTTTAATCATGTGTACAAGTTGCGAAAGCCTAACAAAAAAACATCTAAAAACACAATTTTCATATTCAAAAATGTATCTAGCAAGAAATAAGGAATAGGTATTGTGATCCACAATACGTGCCTCAGTCCTAAGTAGTACCGAGAAGAGATTGAAATATTACCGACGCTCCACGTTGTGCATACTGATCGCATTTCGAATTAAACGAACGAAGGAATTGTAAAAGACCCTGATTTATTTATTAATAGACCAGAATTAATAGCAAACATAATATATTTACAGTAGAGTTCGTTTATATTGACTCCGCCTATATTGACCAACTGCTTAATATGAAGTAATTACATCGCCTAGCTTGGTTTTCATATAATATTCTTTCGGATATAATGACCTCGCTTATAGTGACATGTCGCTTATTATACAAACCTATTTTTATAAATTATGTCCAATTATAGTGACAATGATAGGAATTTTAGAAAGAATCTTGTGTTTGAGTTGATCAGTTGACTTGCTACTAATCAAAACAACTTTTCTATAAAAATATCAGCGACTAATGATTATAGTTAATGATGCCTAGACAGAATGTATGAATTATCTATAATAATATTATAAAGAGGTAAAGTTTGTGACGTTATAGGGGTTAACCTCTGGATCAACTAAATCGATTTTAAAAATTCTTTTACTGTTGGAAAGCCACGTTAACAGGGAGTGTCATAGTCTGTATGACGTGGCGCTATATACCACAGGAGCGGAATAGAGCTCGGGTGAAACCGCGCCGGGCCGTTAGTATTTTAATAAACTGGGATATGCCAGCGACTTCGTCAACGCTTGACTTTAAATCCTAGAATATCCGGGACAAAAAGTATAGGAGTATTTAAAAAAGAATGTAAGCATATCGTTTTAGTGAAAACTGTATCGGAATAAATCAATTTGTATGCACCCGGGTAAACAACTTCTAACCGCTAAAACGTGATAAAAACGTAAAAGCGTAGATTTTAAGTCCAAAAATTCGCTGTCGATACCTAGATGAAAACCGCATCGAAACCGCAATCTGCTCAGTAGTTTGTCCGTGAATCCCAAACAAATAGGTAAGTAAGCTAAAAAAAATGCACCGTGTTCTCCATTCCAGACATCCAGACTACAGTAACGGAAAGTTCGTTTACAAAATTTACCATGCCAGGAATCGTATCCGGTGCCTCGGCGTTAGTGAGCTTGGTCAGCTAAGGCTTAGCCCGCTCAATAGAGGCCGTCGTTGAAATTACGCACCGTATTTGACTAGGAAATATGTCAATAAGGTTCGAGATTTCAAATTGTTCTTTTTACAAGCTTTTACGAGTAATTAACTTGCAATAGATGTACCTATGTACTCCTATGTATGTAAGTTCGGAGGGAATCTTGCAAGATAAATTTGACCAAATTCCCGGTTTCCAGTATATCTCGTGATAATGCAATAATTTTGTACCGTGGAGATGATCTGATGATGAAGTCGGAAGGTGGCCATAGGAACTCTTTTACTAAACAAGATAGACCCGTCATGTTTGGACTCGTTTTACTTGTCTTGGTTGTATTTAAAAACCTTTTTGAAAAAAGCTTATCATGTTCGTACGTGCAAAACACACTGAATAAAAACCTATAGTTGCTATTGCTTCTCACATAATGTCGCTTAAGACAAATAGACTTTCTTCCCTCCATATAAATACATCGCGAAATAACGCATTCACGAGCCGACAATATCGTTCCTATTTAAGGACAATTGAAATCGATTTGGCACGTGATTACCGAAGCTTTGCCAAGGTTTTAGAAGTCCTTGAACATTGATCAGTACAGTGTTTATAGATCATTTGGGTAATGTAACTTTCCTGTAAAGTAAGATCAAATTCGAATCACTACCTAGAAAGTATGACTGTACTTTATGCCGCTCCATCACTAAGATGTCAGCAGTATAATGTTCTATCAGTAGGACGTCGTGATAGCATGTACTCGTACTTATGAGTATTTATGAGACTCTTAATGCTTTCAGAATTCATTATTAAAGCTATGTTTTATCGGATTCAAGCGCGTGTTTTGTTTATAATAACAGCTCATAAAAGTCTTAGTGCTGGGCTCCGGCCTACCACTATAAGGGAACAGACAATATACCGGTCACGCTTGTCCGGTTGTCAACGCTGCTTGGCATGTTTGACACATGGGTTAACTCGATGTTTTCCTTCACCGTCGTTACAATGCTCATTAGATCAGAAAATGCTTAGGTAAGTGGTGCATGCGTTCCGGCCAGGATTCGAACCCGCGCCACTTGCGCTCGGGACGAGTGCGCTAGCCATTACGTTACCGGATGGTAACGACTTGGGTTTTATTTAGCTTCGCTAAACTTATTTTGATCACGATGTTCTTTTTTTATATTTGATTCTAGTTTCTAGGTAACCTGGTAAATGGTCCAGCTGATGGCAAGCAGCTACGTTTATGTACATTTGCAACATTAAGGGAATCGAGGCGTTTCCCACCTTGCTGAGACTTTAGATATCTCTTTACGCTCTTTATAATCAAATACCAATGTGATTGTTTGTATGATTATTAAATTAGGAATATATTTTTGACGTCTACTCTTTTATATGTAAATTATTTTAGACTTATGTATATGTGTCATATATCGTAATTAAAGTCAGAATCAGGCGACGTTTCGTTTCGTTAAGCGAAAGCCCTACATTGAATGCGCTTGACATTAAAACTAGTGGTGGAAGACCACCATTCACTAGTTAATGCAAGATGCATTAACTAGTGAAATGTATGGCGGCCGTATGCGTCTGCGCTGTCGAAGCGGATCGATCAGTCGACGAGCCGATAATTGACAGAATCACTACACTAATAACGTGGTATAAATCGCTACTTGGAGTTAATAATGAGAACCGATAGTAACATTAGCCGGGGTATTAATGTACTTATAACAGTAATGGTATTAATTTGAAATTTCTTCGGAATGGACTAATTCCCACATAACATCATCAGTCAATTAGCTTCTATCTATATCTTGTTCTTTTCTTACAACTTTTCTATTTATTTGTGCAGGAGAAATAATACAATTTCCTGCGGCTGGGCGGCCTGTCGTAAGAGGTGACAAATCAACCCACAGCCAGGTGGCAGGGAATTTGCCCGACTGGATGGTTACCATCCCTGGTCTAGAATATGCCGCCATAACAACTTTGAGTTGTGTTCCGGCATTAGTGACCAGGTTCTAGTCTCCCTTAAGAGATGATGTCGGACGATGATGAAATGTTGCTAAGTTATCTAAGATATTTAAATATTATTAAAGTTAATTCATTGCAAAAATCCTGTTTGTAATATACAAAAAAGATCGTCTATAGAAAACACAATGTATATATATCTCAGTTACAGAATAGAATATACATTGTATAAAAATCTACATCAAATCGAGAATATTAATATATAAGTAGAATCGGGGTCTTATCACCTATGGCAATTACTTTCAGACAACCACAGGATTAAGTACAAGAAATACAACAAAACTCGGTAGTTGCTAAACCAAAACTTGTACAGTTAAATTAACCCTGAGGTTGTCTAGAAGAAATTGTTTTAGTGATAAGATCGCCTACTGTTTTCTGTACTTAAACTCAATGAACTTAGTGTTATGCAATATATTCTATTCTAAGTTTTATAGCTGAACATAGATTCATGCACTTCACTAAGCCTGAGTTCTAGATAATCGCATTCAGTATCTGCCAGGCGTTTTTAGTTGCAGGGTATCACTTCATTACATCCGGAAGCTGTTTGCCTACAAGCGGTTTCCATTCGAGAACTCTTATTTAGTTCACCGGTTAGTTATTTGCTTGCATATATGGCTGGTTAAACTTCTTTACAGTTATTAATACGAGAAGTTATGTGAACTTATGTTGGCAACTTGGGTTTCATAACAGATAATTAAATTACATTACAAATATTATTACTGCTACTACCTACTGATTTATAAAATAAATTATAGCAAGTAGTATATGCAAGTATCGATAAACCTTCTGCGCGCGTATTATATATTACTTTAAAATTATGCCTTACCTTGTGTTTTAGAAACGACAAATCTCTCACTGGAACAGTCCGTTTGCTAACTTTAAGTTCGGTTTGCAGCACTTCCATTGTATTTATCTCTTGGAAACCATGCTCTTGGAGTGTCAAGCATGTCCGTTGAACTTGTTCAATGCATGGCGAGAACGAGCAGAAGCGGCCACCTGGAAAAATGGGAAAGCATTCCTTCTTTATGCCAAGCTGGCAAACAGGCAGACAGCCCAGTTCATGGCAAATGATTACCTTCGCCTACACATGTTTGCTACATCAGGGCAAAGTCAACACGTTGCCTGCCTTTAGGTTGGGATACTGATGAGATAGAGGGAAGGAATTGGAATAGGAGGATGGTATAGGGAAGATTGGATAGGGGAGACTATTGGATCTCTCACTCATCGCATGAAACACGATTAGCCCAAAGCTAATCGTTTGAAGAAGATTTTCTATGAGAGCGCGGTATTACACCGATTGAGCCGGCGCAAGTGTTGCAATTAAGATGATTATTCCAGCATGACTCTACCTACATTAAGCGAATATAAATCAAATAAAGACCTTTATTTTCTCGTAGTAGTAGATATTCTATTTACAGAGGAACCTTACATGATGTATGAGTTCGACTTGTACACGGCTACTTGTCATTTTAAGACCTTGTAAGACACGACTATAAAAAAAGGCTAAACCGAGCCTAATATGTCGACAGATGTTTTCATTCCCAAGTGATAGAGATACGAGATGACCAGACGCTGGACGTAGATAGCGTGCGACGTTTTCCCTTTTAGTAACCGCGATACCGTTTTAAAATTTTTGTAACTCAAAAAAACGGACGGGAAACGACACATAGTCTTTTATGTGGGCCGCTTTTTTATCTGTCAAATCTTATCGACCAATAAGGACAGCGGACGTCACTCACTCTGCCAATCTGAGCATAGCGGGCGTAGCGCCGCGGGGGGCGAATTTGAAATAATTTAAAAATGGAACGATAATTGTTCCATTTTTATTATTCTGTATCGCGTGCCCGGTCTATAGGGGCCCATTCACGGCCCTGCATTGCAGTCCACCGCGCATTGTAGAACCGTGAATGTTGCTCTCGAGTCCTGCAATAGACGCCAACTGCGGGACTGCAATGAAGGATTATGTAGGGGCCCCTTTAGATGGCCGCGTGCCAAACCCACATTAACATAATGCTTACGAGGTATGGACGCATGTCGAGTACGGATAAAGACATTAAAGCGTATGACCTCCGGGGCTTTGACTCAAGTGGTAATAAGGTTTTCACATAAAAAAACTATACTCAAGTTTATTTAAATGATATACTAGTTATTTTCAAAGTATTATTATATTTCATTACAAAAGAAGTGGCCTGAAACACACGTGCATATGTGCATGCGACCTTATTAAGAATAGAATATTTTTTTATAGGTTATAGGCAAAATGGTAAGTTTATGCCGAACCTATTCGGGACAAACTTTAAGACAAACCGACAAACAAAAATTGTAAAAGAGTTGTTTATTATTAGGCATCGCATAAATAGCAGTTTTTGAGTTAAATATGAAATTGATTTTAAAATCATTGACAGACACTTGAATTTCATTACAATTTTTATGTATTTATTTATATACAAAATTAAGAATCTCTTAAGATGTCTGTTGAGGTTGTTTGCTGTAAAACCTTTTACAGTGCCAGCTCTTGAGAAAATAATCGTCGAATCACGTCACAAGGCATAACCTCGTGAGCAAGATCTACGCATTTACTTAGTATTTCTTTCTTCAAGAAGTCCAGCGGGGTAACTTCTAAACCTAAACTTTATTGTTTTCGCAGTTACAGCGTTGTATATTCCTACTAAAATTCAGCAATATAGACTTGTTTGTCAGAAAATAACTGTGACATAGAAACATAGATGCACGACAACATAAGGGTTTTTTGCCAACATGACTACTAAATACATATATACATACATATTAGCACGCTTTTTTCCCAGGGGGTAGGCAGAGACTATAGATCTCCACTTGCGACGATCCGGACAAACAACGATCGCTTCATCTACTTTCATTAACCTCTTCATACATGCACGTTTATTTGATATGCTTTTTACCTGACTTCGTTTTAGCACTTCTGTTATTTGATCATGGTGTGTACGTCGTGGTCCATCGGTACCAACTCTACCATTCACTATACTATACTATACTATACTATACTGTCATACACTTGTTTTGTGATTCTATTTTTATCCATCCTTTCTACATCCCCAAACCACCTTAACATTCCTTTTACAACTCTTGTTATTACATCTTATTTCAATCCACACACGGTCCCTTATTACACTATTCCGTGTCATATCATTCACCTCACATATACTTCTCATAGCTCTCATTTCAACTGCATTTATTCTACTTTCATGCTTCTTAAGCCACACCCAACTTTCACTGCCGTACATTAGTGTTGATGGTCAGCCAAACGTGCCTTTACAGACACTTTTTGTCTTTTCATAAATGAGTTTAGCGCTCCATTCACCTTATTACCGATGTATGATTACTAAACCCTAAAAACCTTTTTCTAAATTAATTACTAGTCACCTTCTAAGTACCAGTTTTAGAAACATGTCCTTCAACAATCTGCCAATTATACGACATTCTTGTGAACTGACCCCACAATTTATGTCGCAACAGCCAAGGATGACTAACGTTCATTGTTCCTCGCCACACATGTTCTTAGAATTTGAAATCAATTTCTTGTAGTCGAAATCTACTAGTGCCAAGACTTTAACACTTATAACAGGTTTTTTTCAATGTCATCTCGATCGAATTTAAATAGTAACTGTTCCAGACGTGAGTCTTGCTAATTATAATAGTGCAGCCGCATGTGTGATAATGTTAAAGATATCGTCTGTGGCCGAATGCTTGTTTTTTAAAACGTTAAAAATAACGCCGTCATCGAATAGTCACATTATTTCATATACAATAACTAGGGTTGTAACGGAACTTCGCTTCCGCCTCCGTTACTGCGGAAGTTCCGCAAGGAATCGTACCTCCGCCTCCACCTCCGCCTCCGCATCCGTGTAATTTTTGCGGAGTCATAACGGAGGTTTATTTACGAATCATACGCAAGCGGCGACGTTCGCGACGAATCTGCCGTCCGGCCTCGCGCAGCAAATGAACAAAAATCAACGCGTGCGCGGCGGGAACGCGGTTGGGGTGGGGCGAGGGGCTTGCAAACGTCATTTGTCAAATGAATGATACGCTACATGAATCAACCTGTCGAATTGCTTAGACGCGTTAGACGTACGTACGAAGTTTTACCGACGCGATGTAATGTATAAACCTTAGACTACTATTTTTTCTACATCCAATTTCACTTCCGCCTCCGTTAACCTCCGCATACGCGGAGGTGAAACCCGTCGCCTCCGCATCCGCCTCCGCCTCCGCTAAGAAGGCCTCCGATACAACTCTAACAATAACGTTGTCTGTCAATATTTACCGTCACTAATAATGACTCATCCTCATATAACGCAGTAAACCCGTCGCCACCATAATAAAGAACATTTATTTCGAACCAATTATAAATTTGTAAATTTACACAGTTACCTTGATAACTAAAATTAGTACTGTCAGTAACTGATGATGTTCCAGTTACTACTTCTTTCCAATGATTAGGTGGGGCAATCACACCTTGAACCAGTAATCCACCAGGATGCTTTTAGGACACAAAACTAATTCTCAAAAGTAAACATATTATATCTAACTAACTAGCTGATGCCCGCGACTTCGTCCGAGTGGTATTTATTATTCTTTCAATTAAAATTTTATGGATCGCAATACCTTATAATGCTTTTTTACAGATGTAATCAATCAATGTAAACTGATTCGAACATATACAAATAGGTTGGTTATCTGACTTACACGGGAAAATTAAGTAGTTCGTTTTTTATTTATTCCACGGGAACTCTTTAATTTTTCGGGATGAAAAGTATCCTATATGTTGACCAGAGATATAAGCTACCATGATACTAAATTTCATTTAAATCGGTCCAGTCGTTTCCGAGAACAGCCCGTACAAACAGACAGACAAAAAAACAGAGAAACAAAAAAATAATTAAGTAGTTAGTGAAATAGCTAATGTAATCAGGGGAACTCCTGACTCGGTTTTTAGCATTGTTTTTCATTTTACAGACATTCGCCCTCTACAGTTTTATTATTACATATTTAGATTACGATGATAAAGTTGCTGCTTAAGAGTTGTAGCAAATCTCTCTTCATTATTAGCATAGAATAAAATATATTCACAATTCCACAACCTGACGTCTGTAAAGGTCAGAAATTCACACGTTATTTTGCATTTAACTGGAAACTAACAGAATACAATTACTGCGCGCGTAGTCTTTTACCAATAGGTTCTAAAGGTCAACCGCGCAGCCTTCAGTATATTGGCAGCTTATCGTATTGTCATCAATGATTAATTAACTTTAATTAGGTATACTGAAGACTCGATGCTCGTACATAGATGAATAAGCAGACGTTCGTATATTAGCTCAATGACGGCGGGTCTGGGTTGTTTTTTTGGATAAATACTGTTACGAGTCGCGAGACTCGAATTAAAATGCCGTTAGAATTACTATAAGTTTATTAGAACTATTCAACCGAACACAACAAGTCCAAACGTAATGCAGAAGGTCGTAATTCAATAAAACGCGTAAGGTCCCTCACTAAAAGATTCCCGATTTTAGTACACACGTCTTGCTTTGCTCGTGGTTATCGCGCGACTGCATCCCCTTCCATTGACTCATCATTTTATATTGCGCAACTGCAATGTCCCCGTATCTTAACCCGACACACCTGGCTACTGACTGCCATAAAATATTACAATACAACAATGGGCTGTTTTCTAATTACAGATATTAAACACAAAGTAGACAAAAAAAGACGACCATAAAAGAATCTAAATATTATTAGTTCAAATGCCGATGGGTAATAAATGTGCTTTGTTTCAGATATGCAGGTGGATTTTGTTTTTGTCGAAACTCGCTGTACCAATATTTTAATTAAATTGGTAATAATAAATATTTAAGAGCTAGTTGCTGATGGCCAATCCTGGCTACACAAACGTAACCTCGTAGCCAGGATTATCCACAAGCTACTTGCTCTTCGTTATAATCTTGTGGAAATGAAGCCTTATTACCAGTAGCTTCCGGAGCCAGTTCTGCGATAACAGTCATTCCCCGCTCTACTGGGATCGATCAATTATCACGACCAGGACCATTGTGCCAATAAGCTTGATATAGGCAGACTAACAGGCACATTGCATATCCCCAAATTAAGCAAGTTACGCTTGTGTTCTGGGTAATAACACAACGGACCAGTAAATAATGAAAAGCTCGTTTACGACCATGCCAGGAATCGAACTCGGAGGATATCGTGATAGTAGATCGATCTACATGACGAGCAGTGAAGAAAACATCAGAAACTTGAACTTTTTTTAGAACATATAGTTAAGTTCAGATTCAGAACATATAGCTATGTTCTTGTTGTTTTCGCGGTTGCACTTACAACATTGTATAGCTGCATGTAGCAATATTATTACTAAAATTCAGCAATATAGTTCCTTATAAAATCATAACGATGATCATTAAAAACTTTTTTATTTAAATTTCTATATTTAAATCAAAAACTATTAGGGAGATATTTACTTATAAAATAGTAACCTCTCTCTACTTTTGAACTATGTGGAAAGATGTGCAAAGAAAACAAGGTGTTAACCTAAAAGTATTACTTTCAAAGAAAATTAGCTCAAACGGATTATACGTTAGGTAGTTATTGAGATATAGAATATTACCTTTTAATGGGTCCGTAGTCAAATTAGGATTACATTGTGTGGTTTGTCACAAATTGACAGATATTTTTATAATTCGAGTGACAGATATATTCTATTCAGATAATGTACACATAGATATTACCCTTTCGAGTACGAAAACATTATTTTAATTGTTGCCATACCAATTAAAGTGTTTAGATTACTTGCAAGAGGCTGTGAAACGTCTACATCATATTATAAGTAACCTTACGACATAACCAATTTATTAACGCCCTGTTTCCATATCGTAGTAATCGTTCATTTTCTTTAATACTGGTTAAAATCGGAAATAAGCTCCATACAAATAATGTCAAACTTCTACCAATAGTAAGGCGTGTAATGAATGTATAGTAAGATATAATAACCAGCCATAAACGTGATGGAAATAAATATAACCAAAATTCTAAAGTCGGTCGTGTTATAGATACCCCACATCATTTATATATCGACATACTTCAAGTCATTGTTACATCGTATTACATTTAAGCAGCATAGCAACACATCACAATGGTACAGAGCTTCGTCACTAACAATACTGGACAAGCTATTGATGTATTAGCGGAGATAACGCGGTGAAATCACATACTACGTATGGCAGCGCGCACGCAACATAATGAGCCTTCGAGTACTCGAACGCGTACAGTATTGTTCTTTGGATCGAACGATTCAAATTTAATTATTACCTACCACGTAGATTTGTTACGTGAGGCTAGAAAAAACGGAATGAAAATTATTCATTGCTTTTTTGATTATTGGCGTATAGGAAACTGGCTATAGACCCCATATCATATTTTTTGGATAGGCTTTACACTCAAACTGAATAGGAAGACCAAAACAGATGGATAGATTTTGTGAAGGACGACATGATGATTTGTAGTGTGACAGAGGACTTACATATGTTAGAATAGAGGAGTTTGGAAGGAAAAGTAATATTGTGTCGACCACAAATACATCATTGGCACGTGAAAGAAAAGAAGAGAATGCATTAAATAATGAAATATTGTTAGAAAGTCTTATCAAGATTTCTGTATCAAAACGTGAAAGAAGAAAGACTTGCTGGTAGTTTTATGGCCTTTTACAGAGTTTTTAATGGGCAACGATAATTCCTAATAGTTTTAATTCATGGTAGTGCTTTGGAAACATTTTATTGTTTAAGAAATTCTTCTATTAATATACGAGCACACGTGGTTTTGCTAGCCGCATTGGGCGTCGTTGGCAGGGTGGCCCGCGCTAGCTTCGGCCCGCCCTCGCCCGAGGCATGCGCAAGCGCATACCGCCTCGACAGCATTTTAGTGCTTGCACTGCCAACATTTTTGTAATATAAACTTGGTAACATCATAGTGCTTTATTAAAAGTGATACAGATATTTAATAAGGAGGGATGAACATCTTGTAACAAAAATAATGTATGTAATTGTAAATTGAAAGATTAATAGAATATAAGAGTAATAGTAGATTTAAAAGGATGAGATGCAGAACGTGTTATTAATCGAAATGGAATTGAAAATACTCTATGTCCCAAAAACGAGTTAAAGGGTTTTGTTGAAATTATATATAATATTTATTACAAGCATATTTTAACTTTTTACTTTTTGTGTGTACTATTCGAAAAGTTACCATCCCCGAATTTAAAATTTAAAGGAAACGCAAACACTATTTAGGACATTAGAAGCTAATCCTTCCAATACGTATGTGATGATTATCACAGACATTATTAGTAGAGCGATTACTGTACTAATTATTTCTGCTATTTTATTAAACCTTTTTGTAAAGGCGTATTTAGAATACATCTCGTAGCCAAATTTCATACACACAGCAAGTATGTAGCTTTCAGTAACAAAGGCTGTTACATATGGCGCTATGGACATAGGTACAGACGAATACGACTTTGTAAAAAATAAGATCTGTTTTGTTAGAATGTTGCAAAACCTTAACCAAAGACATCATAATTCACTTTTACAACTACATTTCTAGCATAGATCTATATCTTCCATCATTATATCATGCCTATGAATGTTTCTGCTCTAGCAAAACATTTTTTCATCCCAAGTCTACTTTCTTTAACTCGTGGAGATGGAAAAAATAAACATCTGAATTAAGCTACTTTCACTTTTACATATCTACACAAAAGGGATATATGGTTAAATAACTATTCTTATGACAACACTAGACCTACCACCAACATTAAATCTAATATTTATTTAAATGCAAACAGTCCTGGGAAATAGCGAACTATTGTACTGTCATTAAAATTTGCCTCGATACCTATTTGTTATTCTGTGTATAACTAATTTACATGTCTGTAAGGTGTTCAGAATATTAGCAAGTAAGATGCTATTAGAAAGTTGTAAAGCCAAGAATTTAGATTTTGTTCCAGTAATTTATATTATGGAAATAAGACAGAACATTGGTGTAGTTCGAAATCAAAACTAACGCCCAACTATATATACTACTTCGGTCCTTTTCCTTTCTTTAAAAACTTCATGTATATTATAGGTACCTATTGTTGTATCTGTGAATTCGAATAAATTTATTCTTTACTAATGGATTATGAGCATTTCGATATGGGTATTTTACGAGGCGGCAGGAATTAAGTTGGAAATACCTCTGATGTTGTAAATGTTGCTGTACTTCAGCAATAAATAATGGTAGTTTGTTTGCTTATACATACATACGTACGTGTATGTATAGCTAGCATGCATAGCATGCTTTGATTTATATTAAAGGTCCCTCCCAACCATTGAACCCATAGATATGACAAACCGAGGTGGTCCGCTAAAAGTGCGATCCCAAACGCACTTTGCTTTAAAAAGGACGGCTACCAAGAAGGTATGCGATTCAGGATAACAAAGTTCCAAGTAAGACGCTTTCAATTAATTTAAAAACAACATTCGTTAATTTTATTATAGCCAGCGAGGCTGAATCTACGATCGGGGTAGATTTGATCGGGAGCGTTCTCATTTTCGAAATTAGCAAATGGATAAAAAAAAAGTAAAATGGCCGGTGAACCGCCAACGGAGTGGACAAGATAAAGAAATATACGAAGAGGTGCTGCGTTCGGGAGACCAGATAACACCATTAACGCCGGGGTGGATGGTGAACAAAACGACAGAAAGGGACGATGAGTTTATAGTAACTCTGAAACCGTTGATACATCCTAAGAGACGCCAATACAAAACCAACCTTCGTAATCACATTCTAAAGTCTATTTTGGAATTTAAGAAATTGTCGCTTAGTTCATATATAATTCAGAAAGTTAAGGGTGATCAAAAGAGGAGCGAGCGAAACAGTAGATGATTGTGATGATATCGAAATGAGTGGAGTAAGTTTTTCTCAGCCACCCAACCAGCAACATAATTAATGACGCTCGTGTAGCAGACGTATTTATACAATAAATGTACTGGCTTTTATCCTATTTTCAAGGGCTGTGGTCTATGGAAACGGTAATTTAGCAAAACAAGTGTAAGAGAATGGGTCAGCTAAATTATATAAAAGATTTTTTTAATACGTCCAAATTTAACGTACATATTTTGACCTTGATACATTTGTTATCAAGAAACGAAAGATTTAGAAATACGTAAGACCACAACGGTCATTAACTCGCAATATATAAATTTCAAATAATAGTAGCATGACTTTTTATGTGATAATACTATTGCCAACAGAATCGGAATGAAGGAAGTTAAAAAAATCTAGCAAAAGCTGACCTCGGAGTCGAAAGTACCAGAATTCAACGCTAGAATCATGATGTATACGTACTTACCGATATTAGCCAGTTAATGTTTGTCTGTTTTTTTGGATGAATTAACCAAATTGATATAAGCATAAAACTTTAATCATTCAATGTCATTTAACCTCGTCGGGTCCTTTCAGTGCTATGCCTTCCAAACAAATTGGTACACTAAAACTTGAGCACTAAAATCAGCTAATAATCTATCTATATATCTCCCTGCTGGGCTCCGGCCTCCCACTATTGGGGGAACAAACAACATCCTAGACCGAGACCAAATTTACATATTTCGCATTTCACATATTGGTCATCTATATCTGCAGTTTTCCACAAGACGTTTTCCTTAACCATAGTTGGTAATTTTTTATATTGTTATGGTTGGCGTCTGATCTCGCCTGTTGCTAGGCGAAGATAGGTGGGGCACGCTTATCTAAAAGGTACCTACCTATTCACACGGGATTTGAACACTAGATGCAAATTAGCAATTTCATTAAACTAGTACAAACACATCAACCTTTAAGTTTAATTGACTAGAGCTTCAAGGGCCTCTATAATACTCGCATATTTATTTAATTCGTATAAAAACATATATATCGATTGGTACTCGAAAGTACTCTAAATACCGACAATAGCGATCGCTTAACCGCAATAAAAAGAGCAAGTAAAAGCTCGCACATTAACTTAAATCTTTACCTCCTTTATCATCTAAATCCGGTATCGAATTCCGTTCTCAGCAATAAATAAAAATAATGTTGCGATCTCTTTGAGAGGCCATTATTTGTTTCGCATAATATAATAATGGCATATTTAGTGTGCGATATCAGTTAATACGAGAGCTTGGCGTAAGGCTTGGTACAGGAACTATTTTTTGTTATTTTTTTTATTGCATGAGTTCAACAGACAGGCAGGCGGCCCACTAGATGGAAAGCGGTTACCATCGCCTATGAACTTTTGCAACACCAAAGGTGCTATAAATGCGCTGCTGCTCGCTTAAGGGAGCCTGGAACCTGGTCACTAATGCCGGAACACAACTCAAGGTTGTTATGGCGGCATATACTATACCAGGGATGGTAGCATCCAGTCGGGAAAATGCCCTGCCACCTGGCTGTGGATTGTTTTATCGCCTCTTACAACAGGCCGCCCGGCCGCAGGAAATTATATTTTTTCTCCGTTCCTGCCCGGATAAAATAATTATTCATCAGTGTTTGCGACTATTAATAAGTAAACTCCTAAAAAATTCTGGACGAAACGGAACGCGCAGTTCAAATAAATGACAGCTTTAATGTTCTTCCAGCGTTCCGCATTGTAAAAAATCAGTATTCTAAAAAATAATAATATTAACGATTCAGTAAGTACGATATACATGCCAAGCTTAAGGCGTATTGGTGAGTTTTACACATCGAAAAATGTAATGTTGCTGTTATAATCATTGGCTAGGGCGCCTAAATCTCTCTTTAATTATATGGCACAAGCTTGGTTAAGCCCATAGAAACACTATAAGTCGGACATTTCTCTATGCTTAGCGATAAGATAATTTAAAATGCATTTTAATTTTTTCTACTTTCTTGTTGTGTAGAAAGACCTGATTTTTCCCCAAAGTAACAATTTTGGTGAATCAGGTCTTTCTATCTATCTATGAGTCCTTTTTTTCTCTATCTATTTTTGATGTCTAAATATATGTATCAAACACTTTTTTATTTCATCTTAGTTTATACTTTCCATTTTCTGGCCAAAATTAAACACGATTGCTGTACTACTCAACAACAAGTGTGAATGGTTGAATTAAATGTTTAGTTAAATTCAGCCTTTTAGACTGCTTCGATGTTCGATTAAAACATAACAAAGATATTTTGCGCTTTTCTTTTGTGTAAAATTAAGCAAAACATCAATACGCTACACTAAGTGAAGTACCGGCATTACAGTATGTCCGCGGCCTAAGCATGCGCGAGCGCAATCTAACATCGGCGCCCCTCCCCGCGCATACCACCCCGCCTGCATCGAGTAACTCACTGCTATCTGCCCCGAATATTGTTAATCAGTGTATCATTAGCTTGGGCATTGCTTTCAAAATACGAAAGTTATTTAGGTAGGTATTATTAATGAACCAACTTAAATTATTTATATTAAATGATTTTTTGAATTGCAAATATACATATTTCTCGATAACTTTTCTAAATATTACCATTGAAGAAGAATGGAATAATCGTCATCATTCTTACACTCTTGTGTTAAATCCCAGTTGCTTTCCGACGCTCAGGGTCTGCTTTCCTACTTTTTTTCCCCCACTGTATCCAGCATCCCCCGTTTTAAGATAATTAGTACGCATGTTATGAGAAATCCAGGATGCTCTGAATATTACATCACAAAACATGTTCTTGTCTGCACTTTATAAACAAAACAAGATTTTTCGCGAACATTTTCAATATACGTAATATGTACTGAACCGCAAGTACAAACATTTGAAGATAGTGCTCCAGATAGCTCTAAAGCGCACCAAGATGCTGATAAGGCTAAAGGGGAGCCGGTACTATAAATTCAAACTCACTAACATAGTGCGAGTTAATAATGTCTTAGGTATAATTTAAATCTATATCATTACTTATATACAAATGCTAAAGTAATTCTGTTTTTTATTATCTATTATTCACTGATGAACGCATCTTAAAGAAATTTGTCACGAAGATAGTATCCTTTATCCGGGAAAGAAGGCTACTTTTGCCTCAAAAATAATCTCAAAATAAATTAAAATTGTATGAGTAACACATAATTCTTCAAGTTGATATTTAGGTGTTTGGTAAGAAACACGTCTCTCAGTTTGTTGCAAAATCATCCCTAAAGTGACCGCTTTTGGAGAATCGCTTATTGTAGTGAAATTGACATATATCTAAATATATTAACTGGTGTAAAACATACCATAAAATTCCGCTTTGATATTGATATTAATTTGTTATATTCGTCATACGAATCTGCGAAAGCGGCCGTTTAAGTCCCCCAGATGCGCGTTAAGTAGAGATATATTATACAGATGTGTTTATGAATTATATAATCAATAAACGTATAACCATTGGGAACACTATAATATAAATAAATATTTAACAGAAACATGTTTGCGTGCTCACTACATTGCAGTAACAGAAAGAAAAAAAACAAATGAAAAAATATCAAATCAGGGCGCAGATGCTAAGCTAGTGCCGCGCCACTGAACTAGTTGTGCGCCGCAACAGATGCATTTCTTACGTACAATGTAAAAAACAGATTTATACGAACAGAGTGCGAGTAACAGCTCGTAATAATGTACAGGGGAGCCTTGATTTTAAATATTAACGAAAGTTTTAGGTGAAATCTTGCTCGCCTTCTCGTTTCTACTAGTTGCTTCACCTTTGCTACAACTTGGAATTAATTAGCCAGCAGAAATACTTTGTAACTTGTATCTTAAGGCAACGCGAAATAACTTCAAATCAATCGAGAGTCCACTGTAATTTAATTCTGGGACATATAAGGATTTACCTACTCAAGTTTACCGGAGCAAGTCTTATAAGATAGCAACACTCTTAAGATAAGACCCACCCAAGCGAGTCGTATATTAAAGTGCGAAAACAAAAAGTACGGTAGCGTGACATGCGACATGCCGCCACCGCCTTATACGAAATGAATGAATGCAAATGTGTGTACGAGACGCGAGCTTCAATGGAGTAAAAGCGATATAATTAGAAACTATGTTTATTTCATTAAAGTATATAAGAAGAATACTAAAATAAGATAATTCATTAAAATATTCTTCATAGTAGCTAACTATATAGTTTATGATATTACAATAAATACTTTTTTTAAATCTCTCATACCTATACATACGTTGGGCCAATAAAGTGATAGACCAAAAACGTCTCCAGTCTATCCGTGCAGGAACGGAGAAAGAATACAATTTCCTGCGGCCGGGCGGCATGTCGTAAGAGGCGAGAAAACAACCCGCAGCCAGCTGGTAGGGCATTTGCCTGACTGGATGGCTACCACCCCTGGTCTAAAGTATGTCGCCATAACAACCTTGAGTTGTGTTCCGGTATTAGTGGCCAGGTTCCAGTGTCCCTTAAGTGAACAGCAGCGCATTTGTAGCACCTTTGGTGTTATGACAAAATTAGATAATAAAACAATCCTAATTAAATGCTTTTCAATTTAACGAAATTTATAAAATTGAAATGGATTTATTTATGACCCATTTAAGCTAAAGAAATGTGTTTTTAAATAATAAAAGTATGATAATAACGCTCGCTCTTCTTAATGAAAATAATTTTACAATCTAATGAAACATGGAAAATATTTTATATCCAATTGCTCAACTAATATTGAAAACTTTATTGATCTAAAGCAAGGAAGAAATTAAGAAAACCAGACACCTATAGCGGACTCAAAGCTTAGTTAATCAAAAGACGTATCAATGCGTAATTTATGCTACAGTAACACCGATATGGCAATAAAACACATTCACACGTTCGTCAATTCAATAGGTGGAGGCTTATTAAGAAGGCGTTTAAAGGCCTATTTCCTATATCGGAGCCAAATTGGATTTATATGTCTAGAACAAAATTGGACTTCGGACCAATTAAATGGAGGTATTTGAATAAGACTGATTTGAATAGTGTAATTGAGTACAGGAGTACATATGGGAATCTTTGAAGGCTCCACTCGTGATTGGAAAATTGAGGGGAAGGAGAGGCCGAGCTACAGGAGACAAAAAGAATGCTAAACCGAACATTGACGGATACATCCGCAAAGGCAGACCAAAAAAGAGATGGCATGGATGAATTCGGAGAAGGATGACACGATGATTTGTGGCGTGATAGAGAACGTTTGTAAGAATAAAGCAATAGGGAAGGAAAATACTTATTGTGCGGACACCAAATAATTGGAAGGTAGAAAGAAACACGACGTAATTTTTTTAGATTTCTTCTCTGTTTGTTCGGGTTCACATAAAAATGCTTCGGGCCAATTTCGATGAGGTTTTCGCTAATCAACAGCAAATTTTTAGATTTAAAATATGCGCTACTTTTTACGCTGGGAATCCCGCGAGAATTTTCTGGGAATAATTTAAAATGGCCAAATTGAAAAACAAACGCCAAATTCCATTGCGACTTTTTCACTGATCGATAGAAAATTTAATAAAATCAAATTTAATAAAAGCAATAAAATCAAGCTGGAATTTTCCCGGGAGCGGTTTGAAGTTGTCTAGATACACAAAAATACCTTATATTCTCTTTTAAATGCTGTAATACTTTATATCCCGAGAATCCCGTCGTAATTTCAAGTCAAGCGTGGACGAAGACGCATGTCCTAGTAAATTAATAAAACACGAGACGTTTTCGTAGTCCGTCGTTTTAGAGTTCAGTGATAATATTCTTGAATTTTTCAAGTGGGCCTTCAGGGCCCAATTATAAACTATACGAAATAGCTAAAAACATTCAGCAAGTGAGGTGTGTAAGAATAAGCCTGCATGGCACTCTGTTGTTCGTGCCTACCCCGCAAGGGACCTGGCGTGAAGTTATGTATGTATGTATGTATGTATTCAGCGGCGAGGCCGATTTCGATGAAAACTTAAGTAGTAACATTAGATTTTTGAAAAATAAATTATACTTGTCAGGCTGATTTGGGAAACTAAACACACTGTATTATTTATTATACCAAATCATAGTGTAGCTTGTAAGGATCCATTTCTGTGAATTCATTCATTCATTTTGAGATAGAAAGAATATATTTTTAAACTAAATTTCACGATGATAGTTTCATTTTCAAGGCCGCGGATCAGGTTTCAAAACCAATATTACTTTCACAGTTATTTATGTCTATGGATTCTTATGTTTAATTGCTGTGTTGGTAAGTATAAATATATAGATCTAGAGACCATCTATCTATGACACACAAATTGGTATTGGCAGGCTATGATTAGGAAATCAGCCGGATTAGTTTTGGTGCATTAAAATTTATTAGTGTTCCATTTTGTATAATGTTTATATCTTATGTACACTTCAGTGGCGCATGATTTACGAGTAACCAATACGTATTTCATTTTGATTATTTATTAATTAAACTTCAACTATTCGTACCGGCCTAGTTTGTTATTTAAATACCTATATCAATTAAAATCTGCATAATTCAAATTCTTGCAAATTTCAAAATTCAATTTCAAGCGTAACTTGTAATGTCTGAACTCTAAGACAGAATATCTCTATATATGCATAGTACAACAAACATTTACTGATTAATATTATAATAAAATATGTATAATACTACAAGGAGCCGTTATCACTGTTGAAGCAGAGGAAAAGAGAAATAAGCACGAAACAATCAAGAACAACAGCCACGTTGTTAATGTTCGTAAAACCACTACGTTATAAAACCGAAAAGGTACCAAGTATCAATTAATTTCGCCTAGAAATTAGCAATTTGAATTTATATATCCAGATCCCTGCAACATATCGATATGAGACACAGGAAAAAAATGCTGTTTTAATCCTTAAAATTTTCATTGACATCTGTTGAGCTGTTTCGGAGCCCATTAGATAGAATCTTTCAGACCAACACACAGATAAAACAGTAATTTATGATTAGGCGTCATATAGACACAGTAGTAATCACTAAAATTTTGACATTTATTTTGAAATTACAGACCCATAAATTTTATTATAAGAGATAGACGTTGTGGGATGCTCGTCGTAACAACGTAACGCCGATTCGCGGTTTCCACGGCACATAAAAGAACCGTACTCTACCTAATTATTTTAGGATGTTTTCAATTACAAATCTAAGTGAACAGTTCCACCTGTCCAGGATGGGATTGCGAGAAGGTTCGCGCGTGGGAACGTTCCCCTAATTACCCGAGTCCACGTAACGAGTCTAATTCGCGAGCTGCGTGCGCCGGCGCGGGGCTCTCACGCACGCATTGTCTTCGGTAATTGCCGATCCTGTTCAATTTGTTGGATTTGTTGCCTCTCCTCGGACTGTGGTTCCTTTAAGTGGCGACTTTCAATCGCTAAATAAATCGCAACGGATGTGTGCTGCTTAGTTAGCCTAAAGTGAGTTCGCTTAAATTCCAAAGGATTCTTATAAACAGGTTACTGCAGAGACTTATTCTGGTATTGTTTTTGTAACCGCTGATGACGATAATGTAGTATAAGTAAAGATCTTATTTTCAAATACACTTTTATTTTCGACAACAGTAAGAATATAAGATACATTTTAAGACAATTTTACATAGCTAAAGTTTACTAAGTCTCTAAGCAAGTTGAACTTACAATTTATGTTAACTTTCCCCTAAAAATAATGTAGGTAATAGTCAATATTTAGTAGTATGCGTGCTACATGTTCTGTTTTTTTCTTGTGTATTTCTAGTCGAATGTAGCGTTGTGAGTGGAGACTAGTGAATGATTAATGTTTATTTTGTAATCCTCTTTGCAACGTTCTAATTTGACGAGTCAAATATCATATTAATAAAGTATGTATAAATCGAAAATGTAATGCAAATAATAAAATGGATCTAAATCTATTTCACATGTTTCTTCGAAAAAAAAAAAAATTTTGTGAACACTTCCCATCAGCTAGGTCATCTGCCTGTTTGCTTCCTCATTTGCTATACGGAATTGATATTTAGTAACTAACAATTATCTTGTCGTACCGCAAAAAACCATAGAGGAACTTTTTTGGCGACTAATAAGATAAGAAAAGAATACAGGTTTTAATGTAGCCGCAGCATTAGGTGCGCAAGCGCAGGGCGTTACGCCTCCAGGCCACTGATGAAGACATCACGCGGCCCGCCAATTGATTAGTCGCGCGACGACCGTGGTGTTGCATTGACGTATTATTATGTGACGTTAGACACGCGACCCCGTTGCATGAATTATTATGAAGATGCATTAGCTTAATAAAGATAGGAGTAGGTTATAGCGAATTCTCTTTAATGGTACCCTCGCAATAATTACGTGAGCTCAAGTTTGACACCTAAACGGTATGCCTTACTTATATATTATATTCCTATATTTTACCGACCATTCATTTGCCCTACTTTCGGTTAAAATTTGACATATTATACTTATTAATAGTAATGTCAAAATTCAACCAATGGTAAGGCAAGAGAGTGAATGGTGGTAACATGGAAAAGCCATTAGTCTTTCGGAGAAACGGGGTATATATAAATATCAAATATAAGCGCTATATTGTAAAAGGTTTATGGTTAGAATTTAAGAAAATAATCTAATGTTGGGGACTCTTGAGCTCTAATTCTGCTAATACAATATCGTCCGAATCATCCACCACTGGCGTCATGATTGTTTTTTTCTGACCAGGGTCTAACACCAGTCCTGGATCGTCTTCTTTCCATATAGCAATTATTAATAAGGCTAACACAAGTAGAGCGTTCTTCTTAACATACGGTATTCCAATTGTATGAATTTTAGTAGGCTGTCTGATATAAAAACAACTGTTTTATATGGCAATGTTATAAAATAGAAGAAAATCAATATGTATTGGATTATAAAACATACGCGCTCAATAATATACCATTGACATTACTTTTATTATGTAATCAATTCAGTTAATTATCAATAGACAAACCATGGTTTGCTGTAATTAAGGGCAGTACGACTATATCTTGCAAATAAAGTCCCATATGAGTTTACCTATTAAGGGTTTTTACCAAAAGAGGATTCGTTGACGTAAATGTAGCATAGCATATAGGATTAAGCGCACAGAAAATTGTGCCTTTGTAATATCTCTTGCTGCGGTACTATAAGACCATCTATTTCTATCTATCGATTTCAAGTTTTGATTTTCTTGCGTAAAAGTTTAATCTGGTTATGATCGATTTTCACTTAATACTTTATTGACTAGATTCCATTACCTCTTTCTCCGGTTTTCATGACAATGCATAATAAACATTGGCATTATCACCTACATACATAAATATTATCACGCCTGCTTCCCATGGGGGTAGATACAGATTTTATAACTCCACTTACGATGATCCTGAGATACTTTCTCTCATCTGTTTTCATTAATCTATTCATACATGCACGCTCATTCAATATGCTTTCTACCTGACCTTTCTTTAACACTGCTATTAGTATTTATATCATTAATATAATTAGGATATACAAAGTGTGTATAATAATCAAACATTGCCTTTATTCAATAAACCACAGATGATTGTATGAATAAAATTAGCTATCATAACTAAATTCTCATACAAATTACATGCAGTGTTGCATTGCATAGCGTGCGCTAAACCATTTATTGAAGTGAAACACTGCGGCGCTGAGATAGCTCTGGGCCACATCTAAATTATTTTAAAACATCCAACATCATCTATTAATTGCTAACATAAATGATTTTAATGCATTGCATTAGTATTTAGAGTTGCAGCATCTCAGTGTTTGTACTATGAATATGAAAAAAAAAATCCTCAGTTATATGTATGAAGAATTCTTCTCATTTTTAGTCGACTGGCGGTATAATTACACCACTGTGATATTATTGATAGTAGATAGTGATATTATTACTATTGACATATAGACTGACATGACAAAAAATTGGAATTAACTTTCAGGGACTATGAATGTCCCTGAAAGTTTTATGAAAGTTGGAATTGTGTCCTTGCAACTTCTCTAGCTCGGTGAATGAAACATGGTGAAGTGTGGTGTGAGATTAAAATAAATATATTTAGAAAAAACACAAAGCCCCTTTCAATACTGCTTCCCATTAACCTAGAAAATCCTGTGGTTTTGAGTTACGGAACGTAAATAGGAAAAAGACTTAAGACCTTCCTGTAAAATTCTATCTATTTATATATGACTGAGTAATATATTCATTGAAAGAAGAGTGTAATCTCGTAAAAGCATAGTCTTTTGTTGTATAAGCATAGCAAGATTCGAATGATGACATCCAAACAGTAGCTGGGATATTAGGCGACAAAAAAACTAAAGAACGAAAGACATGTCATGAGATGAAGTACCTAGGCCTAAATCTGACAGTGGATAGACGTTTTTGAATAAGTAAAACAAAAACATTATTCAGTGTAATAAATTATAAACAATTGGCTTCGGAAATAAAAGCCTTTTTATTTCATTTTGTTATTCATAGCAAACAGTAACACCCTAATATTGATAATAGTCCTGTTATTATTATTTGACAGAATAAGATAACCGCACAACAAGTACCGTTATCAGTTATATCGTACTAGCTAATTGTGACAAGAAAGCGTGATAACTAAATCAAATAACAATTTAAAACAAACAACCAACCGGATACTTTCATAGCCAAAATAATAAATCAGTTTTTAATCAAAGTTCATTAGTCGAGCCATTTGTAAGTGTTAGGCTCCGTTACAAGATCAATAGTAGTTCAAGAGCGATTGATTTATGCTAGATTGAGTCTTCAAAACATTTTTACGATATTTTCAGAATCAGAATAATAAGGAATCTCGTGATCTCTTTATATCGTTTCTCTCCAGCCAATCTCTGTCCAATGCTGGACGTAGGGCTCCTCGAGAATCTCGGTCTCCCGTCTTCCTCATTCAGCCCCTGCCGGTGACTTTGCGCAGGTCGTCAGTTCACCGAGCTGTCAGGCGTCCTACACTACGTTTGCCGAAACGTGGTCTCCACTTCCACTCCTCTTGTTGTTGTTGACATGTTTGCTGCATCGGCTGTCGGTCCTGCTACACATGTGACCGGCCCACTGCCACCTCAACTGGCTAAGTTTGCAATTTAACATCGTTTAAAAAAATAAAAATATTAAAAAGCTAATTTCGCGTTGGATAAGAGAAAGAAAGAAAAGTAAAGTATTCAGTTTATATATTGATTTAGCGTAAAATCTAAAAAGTTGAAATGTCGTTGGTTTCGTTAAGCGTGTTATGCGTTTAAATTAACTTAGATGTTAGATAGAAGACGGGTCATAGTGAAGACCCTTGATCAACTCGCGGCTGACTTTTTTTTGTAAAATACATGCCTAAGAGTCATCTATAGGCGTTATGCCCCACATATAAGTCAGACATAAAGAATATTTAATTGTATTTTTATTACCTTAAATTATTCTGTATTTTTTATGAAACCTACAAAAATTGATAATTATAAGCAGTAGTCATTTATTAAGCAAAATTTAAATATCAATAAAGATGATGCAAATATGTAATATCTAAAAAATATTGTTTAAAATATTTATTTACATAAATTTATGATATTACTTTGTACTTTGAAGTATTTACTAACAATAATTCAACGTCAGTCTATACGTCATTACATAGTGATGTAGTTATTCCACCAATCGACCTAAAAATTAAGAGTGTCATTCATACATATAATTGAGGATTATTATTTTTTCATTTTCGTAGTACATACACTGAGATGCTACAACTTTAAGCACATTAAAATTAAGTTTCTGCTAACATGATATTAGATTGATGTGTGACTGATAATGTAATAAGCACCTCATAATCACGGGTCACGATGAAATGATTTAGTTTCAATAAATACCCTCGGACGTCGTTTTGAATGCGCCAGTCCGCTAACGTTAATTTATTCGGTATGCCTCTTGTTTATTATAATGCTCATTATACGTAGACTGGGCACTTTTGCGAGTAAATTTATTTTACTGCATTTGGATTAACTTTTTGATATATGGATTGTTTCCTCATTAAAATCCTTTGTGTCGTTGGTATAATGCCGTACTAGCTTAGGGAATTAGTTTTAAATAATTGCTCGTGCGACGGTTACATGTTCTATGTGTCAGAAATTAAATTTGGAACATGAATAATTGAAGTATGAGATATCCTTGTTATGTCGGTAAAACGAGTATTTAATATTGCCATTGCTAATAAGGAGGTATTGAGAAATGAATGTTGTTGTTGTCGTCTATAGGTTATAAGACTAAATGATACAGTCGACATCACTTATAACAACCTCGGTTGCCACGACTTTTTGATTAAGTCCATTGGAATTAAAGACTTTTTTTGTATGAGTTCAGCAGACAGGCAGACGGCCTACTTGAAGGAAACGGTTACCATTGCCTATGGAAAGTTGTAACACCAAAGATGCTACCAATGTGCTGCCGCTCTTTAAACGCTGACTGGAACCTGGCCACTAATGCCGGAACGCAACTCAAGGTTGTTATAGCGGCATGCTCTAGAGCAGGGATGATAGCCATCCAGACGGGAAAACACCCTACTACCTGGCTGTGGGTTGCTTTGTCGCTTCTTATGATAGGCCACCCGGCCGCAGTAGAGTAGTAGTAAAGCTAAAGTACTTTTAGAGGAAAATAATTTGGCTATAGTGACTTTGGATGTAACGTCGAATTCGGGTATAGCGACGAGTTTTAACGAACCATTTGGAACAAGTTCCTAGAAATCTTTTGCAAATATTGCGGCCGCAACAAACAAATACACAAAGGTTGATTTATAGAACCATAAAGCTTTTTAAATTTTTGTTTATAAATGTAGGTAAACTTAAATTTAAGAATCGGGGATTCAGAAATACAACACAATATCTGAAAAACTACTTAACGGATCTTGTTCAAATCAATTTTCGGGTATTTTGAAGCTCTAATCACCATGAAAACTCATCCTTATAGTTCTAAAATTAGATATTTTTACAAATTTTGAAAGCTTACCACTTCAGTATAAATCTGTCATACGACCAGTCATGCTCTATGGGTCCGAATCTTGGGTCACTAAAGTGGTAAAACACAAACGTTTCCACTCAGCTGAAATGAGAATGTTGAGATGAATGTGTGGTGTTACAAGAATGGATAAGGTGAGAAATGAGTACATAGGGGATCTTTGAAAGTTGCACCCGTGACTAAAAAATTGAGAGGAAGAAGACTAAGTTGGTGTGGAAATATAATGAGGAGGGATGAAAGTCACGTGACAAAAACGTAGACCAAAAAAAGATGGATGGCTGCTGATGATTTCTGGTGTGACAGAAAATGTATTTCAGAATAGAGGAGTGTGGAAGGAAAAGACATATTGTGCCGACCCCAATTAATTCGGATATGATGAAAGAAAAGAGAGAGAGAAAGCTTACCACTTCACACCTATTGACTTACTAAGTTACATACGCAAAGATCAAGAAATAGTTTTTCTAAACCTTATTAACGATACCTATCCTATACGACTAGGTATGTATATTGAAACATTTCAAATTTTCTACAATAATGATTGATTTATAAATTAGTATAAAATTATGATATAGTTTTAACGTGAACCAGTACTAATATACATATTGCGGTGACGTGTATCTCAGACTCAGTACGGTATGCGAGCCTTAGGGCGCGCCAAGTCAAGGCGAGGGGTCACAGAGAGAAAGGCAGGCCTAATGTCTGTCTTAATTTATACAATAGTTATTAAATCCAAGTTATTTGTCTTTGAACGTGACATACGATTTATTAGCACTTTATTTCCGGTTAATAGTTGGCGGAGCAAGGTCCGGAGAGACAAGAAATCCGGATTTAATTAAGCTAATTAATTGCACGGCTAAGAATCGAGCTTCTTTTAAAAAGGTAAATTATTATCATCTCTTAAGCGGTAATATCATCTCTCAAGACGTATTAACATTTTTGAAGCCGTATTATCATTTCTGAAGCCGTATTATCATCTCTTAAGCTTGACAGATCATACGGTGAATTTAAACAGTATTTCGGGATGTACGAGACGTCACACGCCTTCGTGACGTTTCAATATTGCCGATTAATCGTCTAAACTCTAAAGCGTCGATTTACGTTTATCAATGAGAACGCTTGCAGAAGATCGCCTTTACATAAAATTAGTTAATTATATTAAACTGCCTAAATACGTTTAACACAAAACGTATTGACAGTTCTTTAAATATATTTAGCGGCGACTTTTGCGTTGTGCAAGACGATAATTGTATTTAAGGGTGTTAAATACGTTTAAATTACGGCCCTAAAATTCGAGATTTATGCGTTAATATTAGGGAAGATGTTTTTCAAAAATCAATGATTTAATTAGATTGACCAATCTAATTAAATCAATTTAGTTGAAAAGCACAGAACTGAAAGCACACGAAAGCAATCAATAATATTGAATGATTCATGTTTATGTTTATATGGATCACTTTGTTCGATTCATCCAAACTAACAAATGAATTGTCCAATTGTTCCAAAGAAACAAATGAATTGTCAAACAACGGCTTAAGATAGTGTTATGTTATTATATATTTGAGTTTTTACTCAATTTTTTTGTTTTGTTTTCACTTAAATCTCAACTGTTTATTCGAATGCGAATTCTGAAGTTGTTACAAAAATTCCGTTGTCAATAAACGTTACAAAATTTTGCTGAGGTTAGTTTGTATAATATAAGGTTCAGCTTTTTTTTAGTGCCTATTAGCTTGAAGGTTATGCTAAAAATTTAATATTATTATAAGTAATTAAAAGTAAAGAACATGAAATTAAATTTTAAATATGTCTATACTAATATTATAAAGAGGTAAATTTTGTGAGTTTGTGACGTTGTAGGGGGTAATCTCTGGATCTACTTAACCGATTTTGAAAACTCTTTCACGAGTGGAAAGCTACATTATTCCTGAGTGATATAAGTGTATTTGATTAATGATAAGTATTTTTTTCATTTTTTTCTGATGCCCAGCGAAGTTGGCTCGGGTCAGCTAGTGGTTCATAAGTACACTCACAATAGCACTTCGTATATGGTAACTTTAGGAAATTCAGGCAATATTCAACCTACTTGAAAGCTAAAACTGACATTGTACTATGATCTAGATTTAAGACGAGTTTCACTGAGTTATTCGATTCGAACTATTTAACGTGCTATTCTACATTAACTAAAATACGCGATGTATAATATCATTATATTAATACATGAAGCAAAAACTTTGTACCCCTTTTTACGAAAATTGCGCGGATGGAGGAGTATGAAACTTCGCACACTTATAGTTTATATAGAGAAGGAAAGCAGAATGCTAATATTTAAAAAAAATTATGCATAATAAATACATTAATCAATAAAAAAACATTACACACACTACACCATGTATTTGACACACAGGCGTAGGCTCTTTTGTTTATTGTTAAAGTTAAAATAACAGTGTAGCCTTGGCGAAATCTGTGATTTAAGAAGTAAGTACTATATACTCACTTCTTAAATCACAGATTTCGCTTCCATTGACAAGAACCTTAATAGTGTTCAAACTTAAAATTTAAATTAATAATTATGGTCGAATTTCGACCAAGGGCCACCAGTAGTTATAACTATTAGACGATATACTTTAAAGCTATATTTACATACGGAAAGCGTTCCATTTTCTTAGTAATCTTTTATTTTGATCAATAAATACAAATACGTAAATGTAACATTTTTCTAAAAGAAGATTATGTTGTATATAATAATCGTGATTACACGCCATATTGGTGTATTTTGAACCTGTCACTACTGACTCTAGGCACTGTCACAATCCACCTGGCCGAGTCGTTTGTGACATTTTTTTTTCTAATTAGCTCCTATGAGTTAACAATTTAACTTAGAGACAAAATAGTAGTATTTATACGTAGTATACTTTTACTCACTATTTTAAATCCCACATGTATACTATATAGTGTAATAACAGTTGCAAGGATTTTCCTCTCTTTCAATAAAGAGTTATATTGCGTAGACAATCAATCGATAATCTAGTTCATTACGAGATGTCATAAAGTCATTATTATTACAAACGCCCACGCAAATGACAACGGTTCTAGTTACCACCTACGAAACTGCGTAGGCTAATACGTTGTCAAACATACCGATCTCTCCCTTTAATCCCACTCGTATTTGAGTAATTCAGATCAATTACGTGTAATTCAACATAATCATGCGCCCTTTGGTCCACTGAGCTAGAACTTTAACAATAAAGAGAGGCCGGAAAGACCGAAATTAGATTTATTTATTGCACATAAATGTTATAAAAATGATTTTGTATTTGGTAAAAGCTACATATCCTTAATAATATAATAACTATATCACAGAGTTAAATAGTAAGCTATTAATGATATGCGGTAAAAATAAATTTATATTATATACATAACAACAAAATCGACTTAAAAAGTATACTAATTAATTCAAATACAGGAAATAAATGATTTCTAAGATAATTTATTAGTTATATGCTGCTATATGCTTATACATGTATTTAATTTTAAAGTCGTTTCTCAATAAAAACAAGTATAAGCCATTATACGAAATATGACAAGAAAAAAATTAAAATACAAAACACTGCCACAAAGTTTTAAAAAACACAACCTAAAAAAATATGTGGTAATTTAAATGTTTTCTACCTCAATTTTATATTCTGTTATGTATACTTATAAATTAATTTTGAAGTCGATGGTCAATATAAAATTGATAAGAAATAAATTCTAGTTGCTAAATGAATGAATGAATCTGATTTCGACGGTCATTTACTGTATTTGCCTAAAGAACCTAAAACAATTTAAAATTGAAAATATGTCACATGTTGAAAACAACTTTTCAATTTCTTGGATTTGTAATAATTTTTAGATAACTTAATTGATTACCAAAACTGACTGACATACAAAGAGGTACGACGAATGGACATTATGGAATAAGGCTTCTGTTTTTACCGTCTGGCATCGAAACTATAAAAAATAAGTTGGTTATGATTATCATACGAAAGTCGTTTTAAAATGTATACATACGTATATATTGCCACGCCTTTTACCCATTGAGGTAAGCAGAGAACGGATCTTCACGTGCTACGATCCTCACAAAGTACAAACACTTTTTAGTGAATTATTAATATATTCTCAAGTGCTGACTGAGAGTTTATATATAATAAACATATTTGTACTTAAACAGCAAAAGAAATTTTCGCTGCATCAACTCTCATTAATCTCTACACTTACATAATTAAAGTGCCTTTTAGAATTTTCTATATATTTTTTGTTAACAATATCATTATTTTAATTAATTAAGCAAAGTCATTCGTAGACGGAATGTAGATTTAATTCAAAATAGATCTTATAAGTACCCAATTAAGAGGTTAATATTATTATAACTAATAAAATATACATCGTAAATTAGCGTGCAGTAAAACACAAGTGTTACAAGTAAATCTGTTATGTTATTGTGTTTCGATATTTTCTTGTCATTTTACGGCTTACAAAGCTTTTATTTGATTATAAATCTCAATTTATTGTATTAAGATATTTGACATAATTATTACGACCGCTTAAATTTAATTATAGTATATTAAATCATAGTAATTGAACAGCTAAGGCACCAGCACTTCACTTAAAGGACGTGTCTTCGAATCTTGATTAAAAAGTGAACACCAGCTAGCAGTTTTTCGTCAAAAATTAGAAGTTCTATTAGAACGATTTTTAATATTCCTCGCAAGCCTCCTCGTCACCCCGGTACAATATTTAAGACAAAGCGATTTAAAACTAATCTTGGAAAATATTCATCTATAGCTAGAATCACATCTGTACAACACATATGTTGAAAAATCGTAAACACATCGATATATTAAATGTCAGTACTCATACATTCTTCAAAATAATATCCCAGACAGATTAAGTATGTTTAATTATTGCTATTTTTAGCTTATGCTTTTTTAAATTTTATTGTTTAATTAACATATCATAATATGTAAATCATACAAAATTAACTTTTTATTTGACATCTTACAATATATGACAAAATGCATGATGTGACCACCTATAGGGAGTATATTCAGCTTGAGTATTGTTTAGATTTAAGACGGATGTATATGATGTATCTCCTGTTGATGGTCCAAAATAAATAAACAAAAACGTGTCAAAAGTGTACCTTTCAACTTTTGAACTATAAAGTAGAAAATATGAAAAATCAAGGTGGTAGAGCTTTAAAAATTTTTTTCATTAAAATTATCTTGTTTAAAGATCCATTGACTAAAATTTTCGATATGACGTATTTATTGTTGAATAAGTGTTTTACAAGGTTAACCAAATGATGTTCGGCACCTACAACAAGGAACCCTTCACTGTGTCTGGGGACAGAACTACTTAGCCGATTTTTTTTTATATAACTTGTTCATTGAGAAAAGATGAACTGCAAAGCATGATTTGTAAAGGAAAGGAGACAACAAACTGTACTAAGATGAATAACTGTAGCATTTGATATATCAAGGCACCAATGCATGATTCAAAACTGCTCTTGCAAAACAGATCATATACAATCCAGAAACTATCAATTCAAGGCTTTAACATAATCCTAGCTTACATATATTCCATTGAGACAGAGCCCAGGTTTAATATTAATAGGAATTCTATTCACCACAGTCTAGTTGTAATTCACTTAACCAAACAAAACGTTGGATTAGTCATATGGTCTATGGCCTATTGTCCAGAGCTGTCGTTCGCGGCGCTTTATCTTAATTGACTGCAATTTGATTTAGTGGCGCAACTATTTACAAAATATCATTTGCAGTCAATACACCTATAACCGCAACCCAAATATCCCCAAGTTCAATGACGAGCTAATTTCGGCAGCTGTACATGTAACATTGTCTGTTATGCCCATTTACATAAAAATAATTTCTGACCAAAAAAGTTAGGTAAAACGATTTGAAGCCTTATTCATATTGCCTTAAGTTTTAACGTTAATACAACTAGACGCAGAGTAAAGATTGCCGATACGTACTGTACAAGCAACGCCTAGGGCGACAAGGTATGTCACAAGCTATCTATGTACTGTCTGGTAAGAAAGTAACAAGGATATAAGACCATTATCATGGCATGTGGAATTTGATTGAAGTACATGAAGTTATGTTTATAAGCGAACAGCCAGGGCTCCGATTAGTCTCGTTCCTTGATCTTTATCATGATAGGGTAAATCATCCATTTGTAGACAGTAAAATTTAAAAGCCAAATAAGTTTTAAATTTCATATGAGTAAATATTTACTGCTGTTATTCCAGTATACTGGTAAAATATGTAAAATTACAATTAAATTATGGTTCATTTAAAATTTTAAAATATTATTCAGAAGTAAAAAAACTAAACTTTTAGAAATACAAAATGTTTCTGTAGGAGGTGAGTCTAAAAATAAACCCACAAAAGACACAAGTTATAATAGTTGGTAGTTTCAGGCTAATCTCCAAGATAGACTGGTGTTCTCTTTCTTAACTTAAGTTTCATGATGTGAAAATCGATATCAGTGAAACATTAAACTATCTTGAGATTTTTATTGACAGTCTTGGAGGCCTCAACTGACCAATCTCAGCCGAAGACTCTTTGCATCTTAGCTTCGCTTAGAAGGCTTAAAAATTTCATTCCTACTGCTACTAAAGTTAAGCTTGCTCATCTCTGTTGCTACCCATATTCGATTATGCTGACGCCAGTTATCTCCACTTAACATTAGAACAACTGGATAAGCTCAATCGACTTTAAAATGTCTGTATACAGTTCATATTTGGGTAGATCAACTATGACCATGTTTCCGTGTATTGTAAGCTTAAATGTTTACCTATCTATTCGTCTTCGCTGCCATGTTCACTCGCTCTCTCTTTTGTACAACGTCCTTTGATCCTCATACTCCTCATTAAGAGGAACGTTTTTTTCTGAACAAAGGTAAATTATTTAACTTAAAAATAATCGAATGATTCAACGACAGGTGTATTAATTTCTGGAAACCTCGTTTTTTTTCACGGAATCGGCTTTAAGGATCGTTGCTTCACTTCGATATAAAATACGACTGGTTAATAGTAAGGGTAACTAATGTCACCTTTACCCTGTTCAGCAAATGAAACTTGTCCGCAAATAAATTTATCACGAGTGATTTTGATAAGATTTGTATCCTTGCCGTGGACAGCATAGCGTCTACTTGACGCATAATTTAATGTTAATGAGAAGGTAGCAGCTGCTGATTGGATGATTCATTGCTATATTTAGATATCTCATTAAATTTGATTATTTTATTTATAATATATAATTTACATAATTGTTGTTTTTTTTCAGGATGACAATTACACATAAAGTTACACTAAAAGTAGCTTAGTGGGTAAGGATCGGTGGCTCATATTGTTGCATAGGAATTACATTACTTTAACGGTTTCTTTTTTCCACAATTACCATTATAAACTGCGTAGATAACCTGTTAACGTATACAAGTTTTTAAAATTTTTATTGCATGATTTCAGCAGACTGGCAGACGCCCCACCTGATGGAAAGCGGTTACCATCGCCAATGGACGTTTGCAAATACTAAAGGCGTTACAAATGCGGTGCTGTTCTCAAAAAGGAGGCTGGAACTAAACAGGAGTGGTAGCCATCCAGACGGGCAAATACCCTCTCATCTGGGTGTGGGTTGTTTTGTTGCCTCTTACGAAAGGTCCCCTGGCCGCAGGATATTGTATTCTTTCTCCGTTCCTGCACAGTGTATTTCGCCTATTATGCTGAAATTTTAAGTTCAAAGCTAGAGGTTTATTGGATTATTATATTTTTGTCAAGCTGTGGCCGAATGCGTCTTTTTTAAAGCGTTAAAAAATAAGGACGCCTTTAATGCATAGCTAAATTAGTCTATGTACCGTACATACGTTATCTGTCAATATTAAAAATACCGCATATCAAATAACGCATTAAACCTATCACCATATTTACGTGAAACGATATTGACATTTAGCTAAGCATATTTTCGGTGGAAAAGTTATATTAAGCTATTATTTTGCTTTAAGACTTTATTTTCGTTAGAGCTCGCGCACGTCCCGTGCCCTGACATATTATTATGACGACAGAAGAACATCAAGAGATTTTAGTAGGTATTCCGGCAGCCCATCTGGCCAGCGAGTCCCACACTGCCGCGCCCTAGTCTCCGTGCGTAAGGTGTCCGCAAACGGATTTACCCTTAAGAAAGAAACTGAACCAAAAAATGAGTCTTAAAACAAATTAATAGTTTAAATTACCATTTCAGTTTACTTAGGTCCAATTTATGTTGCTTACGATAAAATAGCGTAAAGGCTCGACATCGGTCCACACAATATAACTATAGATACGAAAGTAAATATACTTGTATCTCACCTTTTTATGATAATCGGCTAAACAGATTGTAATGTAATTTGCTCAGGAGATTATGGACTGTGTTCTGAGAAAAGACACCTGTAGTCACAAAAATAATATTATAGATGTATGTAATAGAGGATATAAATTTGTGTGAGCAATTTTCAAGATAGGGACATGAAATAAACTTAATATTTTAGCTTTTGGTAAAAACTGAAGTAATGCATTTTTACTTTATTGAAAGTGAAAAACCAATACGGGCGATGTTGCGGTTAGAGCTAGTAATACTACAAATTAAACGGATAAAGTACATACAATATTACATTACAAATAAATCTGTCTATTTCTAATAAGGTCACGGTTTAACCTACACCTTTGATAAATCTATGCTCTTGCTGTACAGAAACCTATTTAATATTGTGATCAAAATGTGTTGCTATGAAGGTTATAATTTAAAAAAAAAAAAACACTAACACAATCCTTTGTATGTTATGCATGCAGGAACGGAGAAAGAATACAACTTCCTGCTGCCGAGCGAGCTGTCGTAAGAGGCGACAAAACGACCCACAGTCAGGTGTAAGCGTATTTGCCCGTATGGATGGCTACCACACCTAGTCTGGAATATGCCGCCATAACAGCCTTGAGTTGCGTTCCGGCATTAGAGGGAAGTAGCTCCCTTAAGATAGCAGCAGCGGATTTGTAACGCCTTTGGTGTTGCAAATATCCATAGGCGATGACAATCTCTTTCTATCAGGTGGGCCACTGCTAATCTGCTGAACTCATGCGATAGAGAGAAGCATATTAAAATTAAATGAAAGTAGGTATTTTAAACCACGTTCAGTCGTAAACAACACCAAACAAAATGTCAACTGTTGACATAGTTTCGGTTTAAAATCTATCGTAAAGACCACCTAGACTTCGAAGAAAATTAGGGAGAGAATCGGAGAATCGGAATACACTGACTATCAGAGTCAGTATATTCCGATTCTCCGATTCCGTATCTATGGACTAAAAACCTGTTATTTGTCACACTTGTCATATTTTGAACTATTTAATTTGAGTTTCATCATCTTTTTCAGTTAATCAATGTCCTCCAATTTCTTCATCCAGCCCCAACTGTCATAATAGAGAAAAATACAATATGAGGTTTAAAGAGAATATCACATAGGCTGTTGTACATCAAGACCAAGGGGAGACTAGTATCAGTGCTGCATACGCTTACATCTGTGAACCATTAATCAATCGGAACCAGTGTTAACGCTAATCAAATTAAATGCTTCGTTAAGATGTTTAGATATTATGATGCTTCGGGCGTTTTGATTTATCAGTCGTAATAATGCCTCTAGAAGTAGGCCCGTTTTATCATAACTTTCTGACTGTATGAGGCGTGGTCACATATAATTTGGTACAATTTTCTTTCTAGAAATTTCCACTTGCTTTAAATATGCTTTGTTCCAAGCACCTAGTCAACACAAATATATAAAGCTTATGGTTTATATCTGATTTCATAATAAATATCGAAAACTTTTATTTATCTCATCCTAAAAATACTAAAAAACACTAGTCGTTTAAAGAGATCCGGTAGTTAGTATTAAAGACAAAAAATGGTATTTTAACCGACTTCATAATTGGAGGATTGGAGGTTGTTTATAAATGTATCATCTATCGGTACACTTATTTTTCATCTTTGATTACGTTTATTCTGTCGTTACAGAGTAAATACACAAAATAATATGTACGTAACTTTGAGAACCACGGTTAACATATTTTATTAATTTAACAAATAATACTGTTACGAGTTGCAGGACTCTAATTAAAATGCCATTAGAATTACTATAGAATTTATTAGAACTATACTCACACGTATAACACAGGCGCAAATATAATAACACGAGCAAAGTACGGCACTAATAGATTACCGAATAATAGTAGAGTAGTAGACACGTCTTGCTTCGCTTCTGCTTTTTGCTCGACTGCCGATCTCTCCATTGGGGTATTGCTTTATACTGCACAAACACAATATGTCTCTCGGACGCGTAGACTGAATTTGTTAGGATCAAACCTGGCTAATGACTACCATAAAATTTTACAATACACAATGGGCTCTTTTCTAATCACAAATTTTAAACACAAAGTAAATAAAAGAAGTCCAAATGAAGAAAGGTAATAAAATGCCTACAGGTACGCAGGTGTGAATTTGTCTTTTATCGGTTTCAGGTAACAATATGTTAGATAAAATGTTTGAAATTTTATTACATTGTTTTTGACCGGGGGTACTCTTTCATTAAACAATATTAGTCACAGCAGCCCAGGCTAAATAAATGATGACTTTTAATTTGAGCATAAATTATCAAGTTATCTCGGGTATACCATACCGGCCGATTCGTAATACCATAGCGTAGAATCGCGGGACACAAATAGCATAAATCACTCCACTTTTGACCGTAATAAAACCGTGAGACAAAACACTTTATGCATTAGCATAATTTCGAATTGTTTAGGTTTAATCTATTCTGTAAGTACAGTTACAAATGCTCTCAGTACAGACATGACATATCAGACTGACTTGACCACAGAATAAAGAATAAATACAGTAAACCAAAACTCTAAGTCTCGAAGGAAAAATGTGTACACCGTATGACTGCAGATGGTTTACATCACTTATAATAATAAGATTATTTTATACTTTTTCCGATAAAGTTAAATATAATTAGTATTAGCAACTATATAGTTCAGATTTTTCAAGATATTACTCTCCTTATACAGATTAAAATAGTTAAAAAGACCAAGCTTAAAACCGTTAAAATGTAGTTTTACAAATTGAGAAAGTTACGAATTAATATCAACCAATCAAGTAGTAAAATTAGTCAATCAATATTTTAGAATAGTTAGGCTAAAATATTTTAATGGATTATCGATGAAAATCACATGTTTCAGTGTCCAACAATAATGATTTATGTTGCTTGTAATCAAAATCTATATTATCAAAACAAGACACACTCGATTTTATAAAGATATTTTACACATATACGAAAGGTCATAATATATCATGCTGTTGCTGATGCTCTTGACGAACCAATAAGAAGCCAAAATACCTATAATTAATAGTTAGCGTTGAAACATGACATAAAGCCATGCATCGAGCAGAAGATTATGAACACTGAGATTCTATTACACTTGTAGGCATTGTATGCATGTCATAATTATAACCTTATTCTTCTTCTAGCCGCCCTCTAATCGGCGTCGTTAATCTATTAAAGCTATTTATACTGTGATTTGAACCCTCCAGAGGTGGTCTTCTAAGGTAACGAACGAAAGTCTAATAGGACAGCCCTTTAGCTTTGCTGTCCGAGACGGACGTTATCTGGCGGTGAAAAATAATGTCCTTTGTGGTATTACGTGAAAGACCCAGCTTACACGACAACTCAAGGATTTCGTTTTAAAATCCTTTAAGGAAGCGGTGGTGTTGTATGAGTAATGTTCAAAATGTAAATTGGCTAACTCTTCCTAGATTTGCAACAGTAAATATCCGTCATACAAAATAGTTAAGGTTAAAATAACAATATTGTTAATTGTGATTTTCTCTATAGCTATTTTTATTTATTTTGTGGGTGTGTGTTGCATGTGTCGTAGGGGGGTTTTTTATCTCTTTCTTTCAATATATTTTTAGTGTGTTTTGATAGTAATCATATTATTATGTATGATTTAAAAATTTAATATAAATAATTTATGAGCAAACGTAGAAACTATTTAAAATAATATTGCAGTAAATTAAAATATTCAATTTACTGCAATATTATTTTATTTTATATTTTTATTACTCGTATTTATTGTTATTAAAAAGAATCATCTTGTTTTTATCTAAACAAATTATTTTCAGAATATAAAATATAAGGATTCTAAGTTTCTGTAAAAAACGAATTCATTTCTAGTGGAAACTATATAACACTTTTAAAGTGTTTTCGCAACCATTATAGAAAGTATGATAGTTCGTTGATGAAATAAAACGACAATATTAATAAAAATATGTTATATTCTATGTAGCATTTACAGTATGATATATCTTAAGAAATCCAATAGAAATAGGTGTTTTTAGGATTTAATTATATTAAAGGATTTTTCACTATGACTTTATGGCTCTTACTTTTTGTGTGACAGTTGTCAATGTTTGTCAATCAATGTCTACCAGCCAGCCAGTCTACCAGCCAGTGGGCAGAGGTTTGTTTTACCACAAATATATTGTATATCAAACTTTCTGGGGAACGATTTTTAGATCATAATGAAGGACCAACCAAACATCCAAACAAAGTCACTTTCATATTCAGAATAATTATATGTTGGAAAGATTAAAAAAGTTTTTTTATAGGTACGTAATAAAAAAAAATACTTTTAATGATACCGCCAGCAATAACTCATCTTGTCTAGTCCCCATACATCAAAATAGTAAGTGATGTGTGCATTGTTAACGCATTAGTGCCGACTGCGAAGAGAATAGTTCATACAATTCTCATACATTTGTTACAGGCCATTGTTGTATGTGGTTGTATGAAACATTACAGACAAGCTTGGCTATTTATTAATAGGACATATTTGGACAGGGCAAGACGTATAATAAATCGGGAGACGGGTTTGTAGCCAGACGCGCTGATTTGACATTTTAGCTAATGTTTTGAATATGAAGCATTTTCAAGCCATACATACAAATTAATATGAGTGTTTTAAAGTCTATATACCAATGGAAAAATCAGCTAGTTGTTTAGAGAACATTATAAAGCCAAAGCCACGTTGCTTCTAATGCTGCTTGGTCCGGGAAGGGGTTGGCACAAGAATGCTGGCAAGATGTTGTAAAGGACGACAAGCGTTCCAGTGGTCTCACAATATGTAATCGTCCAGAGCTGGGCTCGGGCCTCCCATTTATTTGGGAACGGACTGTATACCTGCCTCGCTTTCCAAGGCGGCTTGACGGGATTCACACATCGATTGCAGTATTCATTACGATGTTTTCCTTAGCTGCCAGCACGTGGTATTTGTAATAGTATGCACGTAAGGTCAGAAAATTGTGCGTGCAGTTTCAGCCAGAATTCGAACCTACTCCTTCTGAGTTTGGTATGAGAGTGCTTTAACTACTAAGCTACCAAGCATTCGTGAGATTCATGCGAGTCATATTCAACTTAGAATAAGTAATGCTGAATGTCACTCGAAATAGGGAAGAAAAGTGTGACAGTGGAAATTCTGAGCGCAGCTGGGATTTGACGATTGTGTGATGAATAAAGTAAAAATCTGTTTGCTTCCTTTTTATGGCCAACAGTGTGAATTTTCTATTATGGCACCTAATATTTATTAAAAAATATAATTAGTACATGGGTTTCGAAATCAAAATTGACGCAAGCGAAGCCATGTGAAAAGTTCTAATCACGCATAAATACATCTCAGTACTTTATGATTGTAAATCGAGTACATTACGTCAATTGCATAATTTTCGATTGCCGTATTCTCCGATACGCAACAAATAATAGTATGTGCATATTATATTATTATGTCGATAACATATTTGAAATGCGTCGAATATTCTACCTTAGGCTATACATATAACACACGAGGAAGTTATGTCAGAACAATGATACTAAAAGTGGTACATACCGACCCCCAAGTATCAACTGCGAACAGTAATATACATAGTATACAGAAAAAATACAACTAGCTATGTCATCTACTTCGTATGGGACTTGTACGTCCATATAATAAAACTGTAGAGGTCATATTTCTGTACAATGAAAAAAAATATGCTAAAAACCGAGTCAGAGTGATGTAAGAAGTGAAATAGAACAAATTTTTTTTTCTATATATTTTTGTTTCTCTGTTTGTCTGGTTTTACGGGCTAATCTCCGAAACGATTGGACCGATCTGAATGAAATTTTGTATAGTGGTAGCTCATATCCCTGGTCAATATATAGGATACTTTTGATGCCGAAAAATTAAAGAGTTTGCGTGGGATAGTTGAAAAAACTTTCAGCGCGGACGATGTTGCGGGCAGAAGCTAGTTAGATATATTTATATCTTCTAAATCCTGAGTTAATATCTATCATTTTAAATTAAAACAGAATGGCAGACCAACATCTAAAAAACTATGGTTAATAAATCGCATAAACTGCAATCATTTTGCTCATACGTTGGCAAATATGTATTATGATTACAGACAGACACTTCAATTTTATTAGTTTAGATAAATACATCTGAAGGCAGGAATAATGTGAGGTTACAGTCCGAATTTAAATCTTTCAAACCAATTTTCATTGTACCAACAATGTGAATTTGCAAATTTAAACTTAAATAAGCGGGGTCCGAGTAAAATAGTAAAACAGTGGTCTACTATACAAAAACTTTGGGAACCTACGTGCTAGATTAATGAAGCCTTCAAAACACTTGCACGAAAGCACCTTACGGGGTTTAGTTAAAGCTGATGATGTTTAGAAACATTGGAAATTTTATTTTTGACCTTTAGAATATTAAATTATTATTTACTGTTTTTGATTTTCTCAGTTCTGTATTATAGAATGAGATAGATTGTTAAATATTCATTAATGTTTGAGACAATTGTGAATTATGAAAATAGTTTAAAAATAAGATGATGTTCAAAGTATATTTGTGCCCGGTTTTTTGTCCCGGGTTTTTTGTCCCTGCAGGAAGGGAGTAAGAATACAAATTCCTGCGACCGGGCGGCCTGTCATAAGAAGCGACAAAACAACCCAGTCAGGTGGCAGGGTATTTGCCGGTCTGGACGGCTACTGCTTCTGAAGAACCTTGTTGTTTGTGTTCCGACATTAGTGGCCTGGTTCTAGCCTTCGTTTCGTTTCGTTCGTTCTAGGTCGTTTGCCTGTCCGTTAAATCCATGCAATAAAAAAATAAAGTGTTTTAGAAATTGTTATGAAAGTCATAGTCACGTACATATTTGAGTGCTGAATTATGCATTATGATTATAGAATAATCATTTGAAGGTAAATAGATAAGGAAGTGCAATGACATTTTATTTTGCAAGCCTTTTAATCCCGTACACAATACAGGGATTGAACAATAGGGCATTATAATTTTAAGAGCACTTTCAAGGATAAGTAACGACTGTTATTGTGTAGTTTGTCGCGTTGCGCGGGCGCAGCGAACAGCCTCCGATCACTTAGCGATGCGTATCTACCACTTAGCCACGTTATAACCAATTAGGCAAATCAATTTAGGGCTAGTCGCTAATAAATTTGATTTAAATTGTGGAGCATAGGCCATAATCTTGTAGACCTTGGTAGATTTATGTGGGATTTGAATAGAATTGCCATAATTTGTGCCAGGTTCTTGAAATTACTTACAGTGTGTGTGTCTTGTTTGGGATGAACAGCGCAGTGATTTTGTAGATAATATCAGAAATTTGAAGAGAAACGAATAAACAATCTTGATGCGAATTGGGACAGGGCGCGCCCTTCTCATCATAATGGGACACAAAATACCGCATCATTTAAAAAAGGATGTAAGCTATCGTTTTAGTGAAAACTGTGGTGGATAAGCTAATTTTTCGCACCCGAACAACGACAAACCGCTCCCGGGAAAATTTCCGCGGGATTCACGGGGTAAAAATCACACATTTTATTACATAAATGTGTGATTTATGTAATAAAATGTGAATACATTTGCTATCGATCGTTAAAAAGAATCACATTGGAATTCAATTTTTTTCGGTCTGGCTATTTTCTATAATTCTCAGAAAGATTCCTGGAGAATACCCAGGATAGCGCAGATTTTAATTTGCTGACGATCAGCGAAAACCACATCGAAATTGGATCCGCAGCTTTTACGTGAGTCCTTAACAAACAGATAAACCGACAAACATTCAAGAAATCTAAAAATTATCAAAAGTCTATTATAGTTATTTTATTAATAGCTTCAATATACAGACACGGCATGTTTAGAATTTTATAATATTATAGATTAAGACACGTTAAGAGTGTAATATTTGCTAAAACTTTGATTACCTTATTCAATATGTAGGATCTTAGTATAGACTGTGTGAGTGACATCTTTCTTTCTCGTATTATATAACCCTAATTTAGGGAAAGGGTTCCTAGCATAATGACCGCAAAAGGAAGTGACGAAGCGGGAAAGGAAGTATTTTATTCTGCAAAGCACGTGAAAAACATAAACAAGAAGAAGGCAGAATAGGACACCAACAGACGCAGACAGGGAAGAATAAAACGCGCTTGTAGCGAGTGCGAGATCAGTTTGGTTTATTTTGGTTCTTATATAGAAAGAACTTTCCTACTAAAACTGTTTGACTGAGGCTAAAGAACAGTATTCTTATGGAAACTCGAAAAGTCATGTCTCTAAACAGTTAAGATTGTCCACACAAAAAATTCTTGGGCACACGCCGTTAATATCTCTAAACCACAACTCATTATAGGCAAAAATAGAATGAAAATAAATGTGCATAGCATAAAATCACTGATTTATTTTCCGCCAAAACTCTAGAAACTATTTTGATTCATTGTATATTGTATTTGAAAGAGTGACAACCCTAAACACCCAAAGGAGTTCAACTACTTTCAAATCGACACAAATCGATGTATCGATTCCGAATGCGTTATCTCGTAGTTGGTATACGAGATAAATGAATAGAAACGAATAACTTACAAGTGGAATCTGAATAATCGACACCGTGTTATCAGATCGCAATCTGTCTTGCCGATTTATAAGGATCTGCAGTTTCCTGCTCAGTAGTGAATCGATACTATCTTCCACTTACAATGGTCGGCTTTGTGTGTCAATGGTTTGTTTGGCTTCGATTCAAACTTTAACTTGAAGGTAATTCCGGGCTTAATTTTTTAATTATACACAGGATAGGTTCGCGTTTGACCACTAATTGCCGCTGTGGCTTTGCTACACCCGCGCTTTTTATATTATTTCTTGAATTAATGCACTGATAAAGACATTACGCAGATGTAGCCCAAAGTTCGTTTATTTATTGCTGGGATACAAGAGACAGGTTGACGGTCCATGTCATGGAAAGTGGTTACCTGCGCCTATAGACATTTGCAACTGCAAAACAGGATATGGATATTTGGTGTTCGTTCACAACCCATCAATGATATCATTAACTCAAGTGCTTTTATTCAGAAAAGCGGAAGAATAAATCAAGTCCATCTTCCAATAAGAACGAGTCCGGCCTAGTGCCGTAAATAGGGCAGTGCCACCGGTGCCCAAGCACAGGGCGTAGACTCTGGGGGACGCAAGAATGGTCAGACCAGGCAGTACTATTTACTTTTTCGGTTTGCTCCTGATAAGTTCCCGCTGCGCCCCTAGTGCTCGATTCCAAAAAACGTAACTACATGCCATTATCATCAAAAACGTCTCTCAAATTAGAAAAAACATAGCGCTAATTTTTTTGGGCAACGCACGAGCGTATTTGTGTTCTAGGTCTTTAAAAAAAATATTTTTTCTTCCAAAATATTAGATAATTAGTCCACCAACATCAGAGTCCTTGTGTTATTTTATCACCCTGTATGAAATAAAGTAGGTCTATTTATAATACATAGCATTGCTCTAGTTAGGATACCTATAATATAAAAAAAAAACAATAGAATATAGAAGCTCGCATAGGGCGCATAAAAGGCTATTGACGGCACTGGTCCTGCCAAGGATTGAGTCAGAGCACGCGTTGTTAGGCAGCGCTTAGCGCAAAAGATTTACTCCCGCTGCGCACGTTTAAAGTTGCTCTCAATAATTACTTATTATTTTGCACTTATTGTAGAGCAATTAGGTACATAACGTATTTGAAATCCCAACCAGACTGTACCTTTGCATTAGTAATTCTTTACTTACCATCTTCTTTGATAGTCTTAACTGCATGTTGAACACCAATCCAAGGACTTGGCAGATCTAAAAACACCGCGTCAGCTTTACCGTTTAAATCTTCACCAAACCCGTCTTCAAGGACGTCTCTTTGTTGTGCCTGGATTTCAAAATTAATGGAAATATTTTATAAAATCATCAGGAAATATTTGTTTTGATTTGAAGCTAATCAGCAATTAAACATATTTAAAAATTCTTTTTGCATTGCTATTAATTTATGATTTAGATAAAATCTATGTTAATAACAAAATAGTTTTTATGTAATTAACAAATATAAAAAAACGAGAGCTCCGAATCATAATAGTGACAATTTCTTGATTTCAAAAACTTTATTCATTATAGTCACAATGTTTGTACTTTCTCTTATATAGTTCCATGCTACCATTTTACATAAAAATTATACATGTGTCACTTTTGATAAAAGGGTTGGACACTTTTATCTCTGAATATGGAATAGTTTCTTCGCATTATTACTGTTACGAGCTACGCAGGACTGGAATTAAAATGCCGTTGGAATTACTATAGAATTTATTAGAACATGCATAACATAAGTACAAATAGACACTACTAGTACAAATTGCACGATTCAATAACATGCGCAAAGTCCGTCACTATATCGCTCATCGAATCTACACCTTGTTCGTATCGTAATCCTCGCTTGACTGCCCCCCCCCCTTCATTCGGGCATTGTTTTATAGTATACAATAATCGACTGCGTGTACTGAGTTTTTCAAGGGAACGTAATCTGGACACCTGCGACGGGTAAACAAGTACAATAACAATAGGCAATTGTCTAATTGCACATTTTAAACACGAAGTAAACAAAAGAACTCCGAATGCGGGAAAGGTAATAAACTACGTTTTATGGACAGGCAAGTGTGCCTTTACCTTTGCCGATATGTAACATTACTATTAACTTACAGTAACATATTCTCCAATGCCATGTTCTTCAAATTCGTCTTTGGCGATTTTTGCTCTTTGCTCATGAAAGTCAAATGTGTGAACATGGCCATGAGGTTTCACTCTACGAATGAGAGCATGTGTTAAGGAACCACTCCCAGTACCTAGAAAAGTAAAATTAATAAAACAAAGCTTTATGGCAGGTCATTTTTTATAATATGGTGACTGGTGGTAGAATATTCCGGCAATGTAAGTTTGTTTTAAGACTTTCAGATAAAAACAGAAAATTCTACATGGTATATAAGAAGCGCAAGGCGCTCTTCTCCAGCGGTTTAGTGAAAGGAGTACAATAAACGACAAAGGAGAATTGCTGGAAGAGAGGATAGTAAAGACAGTGAAAGAGGATTACAGTGGGAGACAAGAGAAACGAGACAGAGGAAGTGGGTACATAGATGAAATAAAGAGGACTACCCCTGAGTGAGCTTTGAGAGTGGCTGCCAGTGTGTGTGCTAAGGCTGAGCTGGGTCATTGTAGGTAGCACAGAAGTATTAAAAAATAAGAAAACATAATAAAGAATGCAAACAATACAATAATCCAGTAAAACACAAAGAATAAAAATCACTCACCAGCTTCTACAACAATATTGCCAGGTACCAAATCCAGTTGTAATAAAATCATACTAATATCAGGTGTGTAAATAATTTGTGTGCGATGAGGAAGTGTTAATGACCAGAGTTCAGGAGTAGGCTGGAGTACATGACCCCATCCCCTTGACAACTCTACCTGCATAAAAATATTGCTAAATTAGTATATATTATTTATGGCAACTGCTTTGTTTTTAATCTATGGTACCTCTTATAGTTATTTAGAAACTTTATTTGTGCACACTAAGATGGGATTTTTGAAAAGTCATTCGCTAAGCGTGAAATAGAGGCTATGTTTTAACTATTTTTGACCAATCAAACTATGCTACTTTTGTTAAAACCTACATTTTCAGATTATCAAAGCACTGGCGATTTTTATTCAAGTATCTTTAATATTCCATTGACTTCTATACCTATTGTTTTTTTCATTTTTTCTGTCATTGTATTAGAAAATACTTGATGGAAAGTGGTTACCATCACCTATGGACACTTGAAACACTAAAGGTGCTACAAATGTGCTGGTGCTCTCTTAAGGAAGACTGGAATCTGGTATCTAATGCCTGAACAACTCAAGGTTGTTATGGCGGCATACTCTACACCAGGGGTGGTAGCCATCCAGTCGGGCCAATACCCTACCGCCTGGCTGTGGGTTGTTTTGTCACCTCTTACAACAGGCCATCCGGTTGCAGGAAATTGTATTCTTTCTCTGTTCTTGCATGAATAAAAGCTTATTCAACTGCAGAGGCAAGAATCCCACAGGTTATGGTCTTATATGAGTGAAGCCACTAGCAACAGCTAGTTAGTGTGTATAAATAAGTTATCTGTAAATGTTTAGTCTTGAAAAAGCTTATTGAATGCCTTCCATCTCAACTGGATATAATAATAATAATTCATTTATTTTAGAAATTAATAAATCCATATTGTACAGTTTTATATATAAATTATGTGACTGTTAACAATTTTAAAAACATCAAATTAGTTCAAAACGATACAACTACTAACTAATACTACTAAATAACATAAAAAAAATACTAGGGCATTATACCCGCATCTCAATAATTATTATAAATGTTCCTACTCCACGGCACGAAGGGACATGTATACCAATGGGATATGATATGATGTTTTTGTGAAAAAGATGTCATAAAATTCCTTTGTTGCTAACATCACATTAGTAACACCTGTGGAATCACAAATGACAGGTGACAATAACTTTTCATCAGGCTTATGCAATCGCAATAATACAATTTATTTATAATTCACCAATCTGTTTTGGACAATTGTTGTGGGTATGGGTTTTTTAGGGTTTTTTTTCTCAAAGTCGATGATATGCCAAAGACCAGATATGAATATTTATTAGCTAAGTAGCTGACACAGCAAATTTCGTACCGTCTCAGAATCAATAAATAAAAAAAATTGTTTTTATTATATTCCAATCATTTTTTTCATATTTACTCACCTTTTAAACCATTCCTGGACATCCATAAATAATTCAAAACCAAAATTATCCAAATCAATCTAGCCGTTCTCGAGTTTTAGTGAGACTAACAAACAGCAATTGATTTTAATATATATAGATATGGCTGATTACTTGTAAAGTGAAAGAAAACAACCTTTATCTTTTACGAGTCTAGGTTAGTTTTTAAATATCCAGATTTTTCTACGTAGTAATAATTTATAGCAGTTTCCACCATGTTTATACTATGCTTTGTTTTTTAAGAGACACAGGATCCTAAGTTGAATGAAGCTATGTACGAGTTATATGTCGTATTTACAATGATACTGAAAAGTATCTTTAATCCATTTAAATTGATTATTTCATAAGGTGTATGTGTGAAAACATGAGACATGTCCAAGATTGGAGCTAGGATTGTCCAAGTTTGTGAAGAATTTTAAGTTAAAGATATATATCTTAGAATGTAAAAAGTCTTACCCGGCTACCATACTCAGTACCAATTAAACTTCTAACCTTCAAAGCACCGAAAGGCGTTTGAAAAACATTTTCCACCTTATCACCTTTTTTATTTTTTATCTCAGGAAATACATCAATTGCGTAAATATTGTTGCTTAAATACAGAATTACAGTATCACCTTCATCAATTTTGTCTTTATAATTTTTAAAACTCATTTTTAACAATTAAAATTGAAAGTAAAACTTTACAAAGTTTGTAAACAACTCAATTTTCATTAATCCACGAGAATCACTGATTTCATGTATACGTTCCGCTTCATTCATTATTAGTCAGAGTAAATTAGAATTTTCTAAATTAATACTTTTAGTTTTTTGAGATTATAATACTTTATTTTATAATTAATGACTACTTATTTAATTGTGTTATTATAATACAAACAAGTACTAATGATTGTAACGGGTAAATATGTAAGATTTTAACTATTAAACTTTTACAAATTACATCAAACGGAACGTATAAAGTTGTTCTCTATGTCTATTTGGTACTGCAGAGAATGTCCATATCAGCTTTCAGAACAGATTTCAATTTTTTGACGTTTATGTTTGTTGTTTTTTTTTGTACTTGAAAACAAACCACTGCCCTGTGGAGTGTGGACTTAGTGATTTGTGAATTCTTAATTTTAAGTAAATACTTTGAGTAAAAGTTATTGTATTTTTAAATTATTGTAATGTTGACTGATATAAATACTTCGCCTTTATGAGTTATTACAATGAACATTCTAGTTTTACGGAGGTGCCTGTGTTTAACATTGTGAAAATGGATGCATCAAAAATAACAAGTAAAACAAGCTCTTTGAAGGCTTTAATCCTGAAAGCTTGGAGAGAAAGATGGACAGACATACAGTGGGGAATAAATATTAAAACTATACTACCAAGAGGCGTGAGTGGAGACCTTTATAACCTAGCAGATTGTATCTTACAACAAGCAATGATAGGTTATGGGGCCAACCAATTAATAATATCATATTTGAAACATTCTCTTGCCTCACATTTAGTTTCTTATGCGGCTGTGCTTCAGAGGATTTCAAAATTTGATGCTTTCCATAAACCTCACTGTATTCTCAGTCTCTTAGAATTTTTGGAAAGCTTTCTTGATAATATAACATGCAGAGGCAAAATGGAGGAAGAAGTACTTACATACGCCGTTTCTTCGATTATTCTATGGCTTTTACAAGTGTACCACTACTCATTGAGCAAGTATCCTTCATCTAATCCTATACAATGTCAAGAACTTCTTGAAAAATCAACTGCTCTTTTAAACTCTATAGTGAATACTGATTTCTTGCTTGGTATGTTTTATCTAGCTAAGCAAAGCGACCCAGATGAGTATAATGAGGTCACTAAAAAATGTCAGGAAATAACTGCATATATGATGATGAACACTCAATTTAAAGCTCCTGTTACTATTCATGACACATTACAGAAAATTTGCAATATGGATATCGATAAGATTGCTCCGCTTAATAATAAGCCTGATCCAGTCACTCATTGTCTTCAGGCTATGATAGCTATTAATGTGCTAGCTAACCCTGGAGCAGATTTACAACAACTGTCTAGTCAATTGTTAATGATAAAACGAATTAAAGGATATTCTCTATCAAGACTTTATTTTGAACTGGTAAGAGCATGTTTTATCTCTTTAAATGATTCAAGTAAAGATGCATCAAAGCAACCATTATGGGCAGCATTTACATTTCTAAAAATACCTCAACTAATAAAGTACCTGCATAATTTGTGTGGAACTTCTAATAAAGAAAGTGAATATTCTATTGAACTTGTTGAAGCTTTTGAAAAATTATTACAGTGCTATCCTTTATTAGATATTGTGGATACAAAGAATTCTTGCAATAGTGTTGTATCACTATTAGAACCTTTAGTGCTGCTGAATATAGTGTCAGATAGCCATCTTACATACTTCAGACAGAAAAGAGAGAATAAGGATGTAAAATTACAGAAATTAGAGCCAACTGGTCTTCTAGGTTCTGTTCCATCTTTCATTACTACAGCAGAACCCACTTTAGCTGGTATTCTTAAGACCATTGGAGGAGATTTCCACCAAATTCAGGATTCTTTATATGACATGCTGTGTCAAATTGCTGGAGGAACTACTTTGGATACCATACTTGCTGTTGCAACAGTGGAGAGTAAATTAAAATTATTAGTGTCAAGTTTGATTAAATTAAATGAATTTGCTTTACATGCTGCTAGTGAAAAGGGGGCACCTCAATCCAAAGCTATACATATATTTGATATTTCCTTCTTAATCCTTTGCTCAATAGTCCAAGATTATGGTGCTGATATGGTTCTTGAGGAGAATGGGGATTCATTCTTCGAAAATTGGGTAAGAGACTGCATGGTACAGAAAGGAGTGTATAAAAGACCTGAACAAATATTGCAGAAATGTGATGAACAGATTGTAGATATTTTTATTCACCATTTAAGTGCTGCTGAATTTGACTTTAAAAATACTAATTTGAAACCTCATGATCTCTGCAGCAATGTTAGTGGTGTAATAAAAGAAGTTCTATTTGCTTGGGAACAGGGATCACTTTCGACTGCTGATGTTAAGCGTATGCTAGATTCACTTCGTACTAAAATGGTATCTTTAGCAGTATGTGCATCTATGTGGCTCAGTTCATATATAAATGTTTTGCATCAAGATGCAATTTTAAAACCACTCAATATGATTCAGCAATTCTTATTGCCACAAAATGAAGTTGAGTTATTGCAAATAGATAATCTCAAAGAAAGGGTGATTTTGATGTGTAAAATTATAAGGAAACTGCAATATGATATACATCCTCCCGCAGTTCCTAAAACTAAAGCTATAATGATTTCCCATAAAATTATTTCACGTCAACCTATTTTAGAGCAATTACAAACTGTTTGGGAAGACATAAAGATCAGAGGATATCTTCATATTGATGCGACACATATAATTGAGAGTCTTTTGAACACAACTGGGCCTGTATGGTTTGTAACAAATTTAATCAAAGAGACTTTGAAGTTTAGGTATCAAGAAGATCTTGACAGATCAGTAGATATTGTATTAGCGATGTTACATTTAGACATTGAAAAGTGTACCACAGCATTATTACTTCATGTTTTACCAGAATATTTATACAACGCTAAACTTTGCGAAGAATTAGTTGAACCTCAATCTTCTACTTTAGCAAAGCTATCTGTTTACTGTATATATGCAGCTTTAGAACATAGTAATGGAAACAAATCAGTGAGTTCTAGAAAACGTCGTCATGATGATGCTGAAGATATAGACACTATTGTTTCTTCAAGAAAAATGAGAAGATTGAATGACAATACATCAGATAATACTGGAATGTACTATTCTCAAGGATCAAGTTTATCAGATGTAATATTAAAACAACCATTACTATCAGCTTTAGAAATTTTATACACATCATTTTCACATTTGGCTGGAAAAAATGGAGATGTGACACCGCAGACTCATTTTATATTGCAATTTCTCATTTATGTTGTGCAGTGTGGCCAAGAAAGAGCTCAGTTGGTTCTTCAAAAATTACCAAGTGAGTTGGTGCCCACTTTAATAAAAGCTCTTCCTGATAATTTCAATATTAGTTTCATCTTACGACTTTATGATTTGAACACTGCTTATGGCCGAAAGGACACTGCTAGAGACTTATGTTTAATGAGAAATATGCGTCTCAGACCAGACTTGTAAATCATGTCTTAAATAATTAATATGAATATATATTTATTAGTACCTATTTAAAAATATTATTAAATAAATCAAATGTATTTTTTTTTTGTAAATATTATATAAATTACATACTATTGAATACAATGTAAGAAAACTTAACTTATTTGTATTGTATTCTACCCATAGTCCCTCAAGACTATAAGTAGAATACTGAGCCCAGATCACCGTCTTCTATGGGCAAGGTGCCCAGAAGGCTGGCTACGTTTCCTCGCTGGATCGCCATACTGATCCGTTGGCCGAGGTAGGCACCAGCCCTCTGATCACCTGAAGAGTCGATGAGTCGTTTTGATAAATTTTGGTAGAGGCTCATGGCCTCAGGACCCCACGGTCCAAGCGTCTCGACAGCAAACGGCACAAACATATAACTCACACTGAGGGTTGCATATTTCTATTTAAATCAAATGAAAAACTCTGTATTTATTTCTTGCCTCCTTTCATTACCTCTGTATTGTTAGGATTATAATAAATGAAACAAAATGATCAGTTGTATTATGTTTACTTTTCAATATTCAATCAACAAATTATTTTTTATAAATTAATACCAGATATTTCTCTAGATACACATTTAAATCTTGTGTCATATTTTCATCTCTGTTATTTTATACAAAAATTAATAATTTAATCGGAGATCTGACATTGGACGGAATGTTTTGAAAATTATATCTAATTATTTAAATGTACTATTTATACAGTATTCCTAGATCCTACTATCCATTTGTTTGCCTTAATAATATGGTATAAGTTTGATATAAAGCCTATGCAAGCAATGACAATTCTTACAATCTTTGGTAAGACAGAAGGATGGATAGTGAAATATAGAAATTCAGCATTAGTAACAACAAATACACATTTACTCAGTTGAACATTATTTTGTTTACCAGGCCAAACTGCTAGATGAACGCTCCTTGTAATAATAGATTGCTGCATGGTACATCGTTTTTATACAAATCACGTATTGCTTAACTTGTAGCTAATCTGAAGTTATAAAAGTGATGATGAACTGTTACACTCGCTTTTTTTTTGTTTGTTTTTCTATCCAACATGTCCTAGAACCAGCATGGAGTGACCAGTTTTGAGCTGTTACTATATCTTACTAGAGATGCCACGAATATTTCGTTATTCGGTCTAATACCGAGTACGAAATCGTAAAAGAAAAAAAGATACATATTACTCAAAATGTATATATCTCAATCACAAATTATCGTTGTCGCGAATGTTCGTGTTATCTTTACAATTTATCAACGCCTTAGTGTTGGTTAAAATTTCTAGTAAAGTAAACCGATAATAAGGCAAGTAAATGAATTAATAATACCAGTCAAATATCGTTTGCCTAGAAACCGCTCTGTAACATTAATGGTACAATGCATGTTTCAGACATTTGTTTTATTAAACTTCCGTTTATTAGAGTAAATAAATATTAAATATGTATTGATTGGATGTTACCCGCGACTTCGTCAGCGTTTGTTTGTCTTCCGGTGCAGCGACTTTTTTCTAAAATAAAAATTCCCTAAGTTACTCCTAACATCAGTTTATAAAATCGGTCCAGCCGTTTCACAGATTAGCCGAAACAAATACACAGACAGATAAAAAAAAATAGATTTTCTGATAAGTACCGTCCGTATATACTTTCATATGCATTTAGTAAAAAGTTGTTATTTTGATATTACAAACGGGCACTTCAATTTTATTTATTTGTAGATTTCTCGACAGGTTGGATTAGACCAGCTTATTTTACCGACACAAAAAGGTCGTGGACAACTAATTCTTTTGAGACACTAACAGCCTTCTTGATTCTGTATGAATATAGATTTATTACGTCTAATTGTAACGAGTCAAATAAGTTATTAATTATTGTTCAAGCAGTAACTAAAATTGTATATACTATTATATTTGAATAATAGCTATGAAATAGATATTTTATCGTTAGTAACTAGCGATAAAATACCTATTTCTTAAATAAAAACGAAATTCTAATGGCATCACTCTAACATCTGTCTCTGAAGTGGAGTATCACTGTAACCGTCACGTCATAACGGCGGATCCTATCTATACTTAAACCAAACTGGTAAATAACATGAATAGATCAATAATATTGCAATAAAACATGGTAGAATATTAGGAATGACAAAAATTACGACGCTAAGTTTTATTCTTGTCTTGCTCTTTGTTCTTTTATTCATTATTTTTTTTTTAATAAACACATTTTCTTCAAAAAATCTATAAAAAAATTGAAAAGGCTAATAAGATTAATTTCACATATTGAATAAATAGTTTTAGTAAGAAAATATCTTTAGAAATCAAATGAAAAAAGAAAGAAAGAGAAAAAAAGTTGAAAACGAAAGAATGACTTGTGCTTCCATCTACTAATGTAGGATTTGGTTAAAACTTCACAGAGATACGTTTTTACCCGGCGATTGCAATCCTAGGGATCTTCCATTGTTTTAACCAGTTTCATACAATACAGAAATGATGAGTAATAAGACCTATTCACAAATTATTGTAAAGGCAAATTTTTACCATAAACGACGGTTGACAACACTTTCAGGTTTACCAGAACTGTCTTAAAATACGAACAAAAACATGGACGGATGGAGATACCTATTCGATACGGAATGCTTGTAACTCACTTAATATTTACACAAATAATACACTTCTCGTATACACAAAGTCACATCGCATGTGAATAAAAATAAAATTACAATCTATAATTACGTTTTGTACAAAGTGCATATTGCAATGTAATGCTATGTATGTATTTACAATAATTACTAGCATTTTACAATATTCTCATAAACAATGATCACAGGAGAGTTCCAGAGCTATAACTTAAAAGTAATAAAATTTTATTAATAAAAAAGGGGGTAACAAAGTATTGATCTAACTATTTTAATAGTAATTACAATTGTATTATGCTATAGTTATAATGCTGGCTTTTTGGCATCCGGTGAATCTGGATGTGGACGATCTAGAAACATAAAAGCATATTAGTTTTATCCTGAAATATATTCTATTGCTCAAGAAGAACAGCCGCCTATCGATTCACCTGATGGAAAGTGTTTACCGTTCAAAAGTTAAATTCTATGGTAATTATTATGTGTCTTCCTATAAATTTACTATTGTAAAGTTCATATTGTGCAGTATTACCACATTTATAAAGACCGAGCAGCTTACTATTTAGTTGGTTTTTATTTCAATAAATTCCAAACTCTTACAGAGAAACTTATGTAAACTTTTACTTAGGAGTTTAAAATAACATTTAACATAAGTTATGCAACGATTTCTATACAGTTTTGATGAATTCAAAATACAATTAAAGTTTTTAAATTATGTGAAAAATTATATTTAGAACGGATGGTGACCTAAATAATACTCACCTATTTGCCTTCGAAGTACCTCTCCATCTCTCGTCGAGTTATACGCCGGCGGTGGATTACTGACCCTCATTGGTAAACTTAATCTATTAGGATTGCAGTTTTCATCCGAGCTCTCGGCATTGGCGAACGCTCTTTGACTCCTATTCCACGATTGTTGATAGGAACTTTCAGTGGTTACTGTGTTACATCTACTGTTAGTATGAGGAACATATTGCTCTGGTGACCAGTCGAACACAAATGTATGACTATAATTATGTGTATAGGCAGAAGGTGTGCCAGACGGCGTTGGGGGTGTGGTTGTTACGTAAGGGCTTAAGTCTTGGTGACAGACGTCAGGTACTTTCTGTAAGGCTGATTCTGACCACGTAGGGCTAGGATTCCATTGATCGACCATGTCCGTCTCTGTTATATTAAAGTTCTTTGATCCTGGTCGCCTACTAGCTATCGAACCGATCGAAACTGCAACCAATGTGTCTCCAGATGTCACGGTAGATGGTGTACATCGCGGAGATATATTAGTTATGGGCGTATTTGGTTTCTCGTCTGAGTTCTTCCCTTTCCGTTTAGCGTTAGGTTGGATTCTGGTATCCTCTATCCGTATATGGTGATACCTGAAATTGAAAGCTAATGTTAAACATGCGGAATTTCAGCCTTGGAAAGTACGCAAGTGGTCATAGTAGGTATGTGACTTGATAGTAACTAGTGGCAGGTAAGAATTTATTGATAAACAAGGGGTTCTAATGGTAATTATACAATTATACAGAGAACGTAACAATAATCTAACAAAGTCGAAAATTACTATAGAGGAAATTATATACATTATAATAGCTGTTGAAATATGACATAGAGCTGCAATACAAAATTATACTAATAATTTACCAACTGTGTATTTGAATGAGATACAGTATTAAAATAATAGGAAATAATTGTAAAATATAGGTAAGTGTCGAAATAGCAGTAAAGTAAAATTTAATCCATTTTATGGTGAGGAGGTGGTATTGATGATTGATGGTGGCGGCCGTTGAGCGGTGTACGGAGAAATAAAAGATTGCTTGCGTCGTACACTTTTAATCACACACACACTCTCAATGTTTTAATATTATAGTTCAGAAGGATTTTGATATGAAGGCAAGCAGCGAGCGCGAAAACTAATGTTTGTACACGAGCACGTATGTCGTGCGGTCGCGTTGAAGACGTAAGTCGGACTGTGTCGAATTGTCCCGAAATAACTTCGGTTCTCGACTGTTTCGCGGCAGAGAATTGCCGCGAAAAACTGGGCGCGCGCTTGTTATAAACGGCGCGATGTTTTGCTTGCCACAGATAAATATTGGTTCCGCGCTTGCGTGCTTGTTTTTATGTTGGCACTAATGTCGCCACAATGGTATGTACTCAAAACTGATTCAATGCAACTGATAAAAATGAATATATCATGATATCGTCTGGGTCTGTTTTACCTATAGGCTACCTACCTATTAGCCGTAGGTAGTTGAACTAATTGTTGTTGTTTAATTAATGCTGTTCTTTGAGTTATAGTATACGGTCAAAAATACCTAGTCGTCGTCAGCCAATTGCAGTCCACTGCTGGACGCAGGCTTCTCCAACTTGGAGTCACTCTTACCTAACCTCCGACTTCCTCATACTGGCATACTAAAAAAGTCCAACCAAGTTTAATTAGGAAACTGGCTATCTTAATCAAGTATTGCTTCCAAACTGGGCTGGCAGTTTTTGGGGTCATGCACACAGACGCTTAAACAATACATGCCAACAATTTGTTTACACCTATATAGACAAAAACATAACAAAATTAATTTAATTATTAAGTTTTATTCCTGCCACGGGTTGTACAGCTTTTTAGCGTAAGACTGCCCATTATGTTCATTCAGAATATTTTTAGTCTTAAGTTTATTATCTGTGTTCTCTGTAATGGTGTACAACAAAATGTTATCTCTCTTTCTCTCTCTTAATTTCTATTTTGTTACCTGTTTTCTTGCAATGAAACCGAGTAATCCACTGGACCATTATCAGTTCTTTCATAGGCGTAATGCATTGGGGCTAGATGTGGCGGAACGTGGGGTATATGTGGCTGGATCCCAGGATTCGGCATCATCACTGGTTGATTTCCATTAATGCACACAGGGGGCGCTGGTGTGTACTGCAATGCGGGCGGATACACTTGTATATCTGGCGGCGGAGGCCCGTACATTCTGGTCGCTGCTTCATAAGCCAAGCCGTAATGGAGTTTGGATTGTACGGCGTAGTAATGATACAGCCAAGGGTTCGCTTTCATAACTGCTGCTTCTTGTTCACTGTTGACAAAAAAGAAAAAGTTAAATGTAATTTACGAAATATAAATTGTAGTGGAATTGAATGTGTATAATGAATTTAATAACTAAGTAGTAACAATCACAGGAGCGATATCCGTCCAGCAGATTATGACTTTTCTGCCCTAACACACATAAAAAAATCACCAGAATCAGAATCCTATCATTTTTTTACCTCGATAAATGAAGTCTCCTGTGAAAAAGCCGATATTTATTTAATTTCCTATACGTTAAACGAAAAAACTTGGTCATGTGCATATATGTGGAACCCTACAATAGAATGCTGGTAGACCCATGTGAAACTCTTCAAAACCTTTAATAACCTCAACAAAACACCGCATCTAGAACTACTTAATATAAATATTTAATTTTATTAGTCGCCATTTCTGTACCAAGTAATGGGTAAACCATGTAACAACGTCATCCTGAGTATGTTGACGGTAACTCGGCTTTAAATGTCGATTCGACTTATTTTTATTGGACATCACTGTTTTTAATAGAAACACTTATATTTACGCCGCTCAAAGAGGAAAATATGTGACGGTCGTTGTCTTTTTTCAATTGTAAGCTTTTAAGATCATGTACAAATATTTAAATGTTACAATGTGGTCGAAACTTCTTCCTACATGATGAACCCTAATAGACACTCCACATTCTCGCAACGCAATAAAAGCTCAAGCGGTTCTCGTTTTCTTTTTTTCGCGTTCTCGTGATGTTTGCGCGGTGTTCTCCCGAGAACTTGGGAGGCTCTTATACATCTCAATGCTAAATTGAGGCGTTTCTATGTCAATGGAATGGGCGCCTCTAAGCCTCTAAGGGTGATCTTGTCGTCCATCGGTCGGTTCTCGGTCCATCGGGCTAGATGACACCTTACACTTTTATGTTAATTTACGATGGTATCTTACACTTTTACGTTACTAAACTACAATTTACAGAGCATTTACCGCCATTTTATCGTAAGCAACTTTTGGACCTAAGTATATTTTTTGTGGCAAAAAGTAGTTTAAACATTATTATGTTTTAAGTCTTTCAGTTTTTGGTTCAGTAAAGTCTAATTCCCAGGTGGTAGGGTATTTTCCCGACTGGATGGCTACCACCCCTGGTCTAGAGTATGCCGTCATCACAACCTTGAGTTGTGTTCCAGCATTAGTGCCCAGGTTCCAGTCTCCTTTAAGAGAGCAGTAGCGCATTTGTGGTAAAATAAACTTAATTATAAATAAATGAATATAAAGTATGAAAAAAATCGCTACCAGAAGAAGCGTGCCCATAATGCTGGCTGCATTGCCACACTGTATGGAAATGCTGATTCGTTGCGCGAAATACGAACCAGCATTCTGATCACGGGAGTTTCTTAGCTTCTTCTTATTTTTTATGTTTAATTCCTATAGTATATTTTTCGTAAATACTTTATTTAAAAAAATACTTAATAAGCTTAAGAATTCACATAGTAAATTAAATTATGACAATAAACTACAGTTAAATCCATGGATAATGTCAAATTTGTCGTACAAACGGAAACAAACGACGGTAACACTGACACACAGGGCAAGGTGGCACACACAGCACTCCCTATTGAATTTGTATGGGTGTAACCTTTCAAAGTTGTACTTTGGTTTGCTGGCAACCTTTTAGATAGTGGATGCTAGGAAATGTCACATAGTTGGACTCAGCCCTGGACTTACAAGTGTACAATCGTGCTAGCAAGTGCTCAGTTTAACAATATGATATTGATTCTTTACTGAGAGTGTAAGAACGTTTTGTTTATAAATAAAAGGAAAAGTAAGGTCTGATTACAGTTAACCTTTTTTAATTTGCAGTTTATGATTTTTTTTCATTCCACTTGTATTTTATATATACACTAGTTTCTGCCCGCGACTTCGTCCGCGTGGAATTTTTTCATAAAAAGTATGCTATGCTACTTCTAATACTTGCAAGAATATGTATACAAAGTTTCATGATGATCGGTTGAGTAGTTTTCGCGTGAAAGCGTAACAAACAAACTTACATTCACATTCATAATATTAGTAGGGATTTAGAATAGTACTACTAGTCTATAACTTTTTCTGTAAATCATCATAATTTTTTCTAACTTTAGTTATAGTACGGCCGGCGTAACTTGGCAAATGTGAACATAGGCTCTGCGAACTTTAGAGCATGTACACTCGTGTGATGAGCGGGCATACGACTCGTCAGTGAATACAATTGGTCGCCCTTCATCCCTGTATTTTTTCATTGCTTTGTACTAGTTGGTCACTGTATTTTCTTCACGAGTTTACATGCGCTAAAGTTCGCAGAGCCTATGTTCACATTCGCCAAGCTACGTCGGCCGTATTATATTATGTATTATTCTTTCTTTGTTTCTTTGAACTTCTCCCAAATATTTTTTTAATCAGTTACAATATGTCTTTTTATTTCTCTATTCTGGTATACGTCCTCTCAAAATAAGAATTATTTTTACATAACAAAATATTTGAGTTATACTTAATTTAAATCGCCCAATAAATAATTATTGTCCTTTTGAATATCTGTTAAACTCCACCTACTTTGTAACGTTACTAGATCGCGCTACAGGTAATTTTCTTGAATTTGTCTAAAAATATATTTTAAATTAATATAATAGGACATATTGTAATTGACTACCTGAATTGCTTTGTTGTGATTTTATATAATTTTTTAACTTTGTACCTATGGTAACAGTGCAATATTAATGAAAAATATAAGTGAGGTTATATTTTCAAAAATATTAAGATCTCAAGAACCATATTATACATTTTCTTGACATATGGCTTGTATAAGGGGTAAGTATGACTCCCTACCCTCCTTCTCCACCCTTCCCATTACGTAAAATAAGTACGCCCTATACCTATACCCCACTCGTATTTTAAGTGTATAATTGATAATTTTATGATTATTAAAAATTGCATACAAAACGACATCGTTCAAATAAAATCTTAGGTTATAAATAATTACAAAGCTACACAAAACAGTGTTGTCAATGAAAGTACATCAAAGTGTAGATATGTGTTGGACGGCGACAAATCGCTTTTGCATTCGCATTAAGAAAGAACAGATAGTGGTGCCAAAGGCTGAAGTCGAAAGGGCGGACGGATAACACTCTGATACCTTCATGTTTCAGTAATTATAGACATAAAATCAGAATTTCAACATTACAAAGTTAGGAAAAGTTTGAGATTAACCAAAAAAAAGATTAGTGGATTCTATTAAGGGTGACATGAAGATTTATGATGTAACAGGACAGACAAGCCAAAGTATTGTGTAAAGTAATATATATAATAATAATCGGCAGACAAACACACACATTGTATATCCCCAAATTAAGCAAGTTACGCTTGTGTTATGGGTAATATACAACGGACCACTCTGGGGCCGATCCCAGACACCCAGACCATGGTAAATAACGGAGAAAATACGTTTCCGAAATTTACTATACCGGGAATCGAACCCGGAGCCTCTGGGTTGCAGTGAGGTAGGCCGGCAAAGGGTTAGCCCGCTCAACCACAGAGGCCGTCAAGTATATACCTAAAGACTGTTCGAACCCGAATTCGAGAACTCTCTGCATTCCTGCAAAATAGGCGGGCAGAGATTCAGATTACTCAAACATACAGGCTGAAAGAAATAAAGGGGCTTGCTACCATGGGTGCAAATTTTAAGACTACAGGCCTGCATGATATTTTTTAATTTATCGGCATAAAAAGTATTTTTTTATATTAAATAGGTTTGTGATTGATCACGATCACGTCCAATGCCGGACGATGATGCGGTCGGAGATGTAGCACGCTTACCTACATAGTACCTATTCACCCGAGACTTAAAGATACCCGGATTGTACTTTTCGGGAGCACGGACTCTGGTAGAGCATTACACAACTCTGCGGTACGTAGAAGGAACGTGGAGGCGAAACGACTGTGAAACGATGGCGTAGACCAAAGCGCGTTGTAGTCTGAAGATGGAATGGTGTAGGGGAAAACAGGTCGATCAGTTCAACGGCACGTTTAGTCTTTTGAACTTAAAATCTTGTCTAGGACGCTTTTAACTACAACTCTACTAACAGCATAAAACATGTCGAGAACATGTTAATTTTTTATTCACATGCTCCTTTTACCGTTACATCATTATTCCGTCTAGATTTTTTCAATGAAAATGTAATCTGAAACTAGATAAAATCATAGGAACACGTAGTTAATAGACAATTCTAAAGTTCCATGTGACTGGGAGCGCTTAATAAATCTCGTTAGCAAATCCTAGCAATAGATCCTTTTGAGATAATTTCCAAGGTTCCCCTGCATTCTAGTTAGTTTTTTCATATACTATTATAATAGTGTGCTTGTTATGCATAACCGAGTTAATGGAATGTTGGAAATCAGCGTATCCGACCGTAGACTTAAGCTGGTTGCACATTGAAGATTTTTGTACACCGTGTAACTACAATCACTCTTTTTACTTCGTTAAAACGCGTAATGCCGGTGCTTCATCTGCGGTAATGCTAAAGATTTACGGTCTTATTCATATTGAGTTAGAGTAAGTTTTTAGTATTCTTTAAGAATCTTAAATAACTTTTCGTGTACAATAGAATACAAAAAGTTATACCTGCAACAATAAAATAGTGGTGATATACAAAGGCAAGCTTAACCCTAACAGAGTAGAGAGATTGATTGTTGAGTTTATTTCATATATTGAGGATAGTAAAACTTAAACGGTTAAAATAAAATGCAAAATAATTACAAACAAAACATTATATTAATTAATTAATTAAAGAAATAAAAAGAAGATAATACTCCACCAACATTGCCAGATTAGTTAAGAATTACTGTCAAGCTAGATTTCCAGAAAGAGATCGCTTTTAGCGATAAGGTCGCCTGTTGTTTTGCCAAGACGTATTATAATTATGTTTTTTTTTGTGATTGTTTATTTGCTGCATAAAGTGTTATCTATGTATCTCTCTATAGTATTTAATGCATTTATAATAGGACAAGCATGGCATAATATAAAATAAACAGGAGATTTATATTTAAACGTCATATGTTCTGTCTCTTGCTTTATTCCGCCAATTTGTGCGTCCGCGCAGCTTGCACGCATAAATCTGAACGACGTGACGTAGGCGGAGAACATGTTGACAATTTGTACTATATTCATAGTAGTAACGCTTTATCCAATATACACATAATCGCAGTGTGGCAGTTTAGTGCATCACAAATTACAACAATAGTAATAATTATTATGATAGGTCTGTGTTATATATCGCTACTCGTGCGCAAATTAGCGCTTAATATGAGTGAAAAATCAGCAAAGTGCCGTTCCGTAAAGGCGACAAACGTCGTAAAACCACATTTTATCGAAAATACCCCATAAGACAAAAACTACCTACTGAAATCATTTTCGTTCAAAGTATTTTTAGAACTGTCATCTACATTTTTCAAAATATTCCGATTTGTACTTTAACAAGTTACGGTTTTGAAAACAAGTATCTTCGTATCTATTAAAGCCGATTTAGAGAAGCCGGAGAGACCCAAATCTCCGGCTACCAAATGGAGAGGCCAGCCCGCAAGGGGCCGGCCACCGTCCGTCCAGGCTAGTGGTGAATGCGCGAGCGAGCCCACAGCCTGGACAAAGGACTCTCGTGATCGCTCAGGGGTTTTAGTGGGTATCCCTAACCGCGGCGTGGCAATAGTTCCCCAAATCTCAACGTGGGGTGCTAGTGCCACCCCGACCCGGCGAATCCCACACACGGGCCGCGACCTTTCCCTCTCGCGCGGCCTACGGTCCTCAAACGGATTTCCCCTGGAAAAAAAAGGAATGCAGCTTCCTCGGAGTCTTTCCACACTATTCTGAGTCGATCGCGGACGGATCACTGTCAAGGGCATACTATTGCTGCAGTGATATCGCCCCCGACCGACGTGTGTCGTTCCCTAGCAACGACCCAGTTTGTGCGTAAATCGGTAGCATTTTCCCTCGCCTCAAAAAAAAAGGATTTTGTTTTTGGTTAAATTAGTTAAGGTGCTTCGATAGTCATATTTCTACAGCTCATAGATTAGAATATTAATATATATTATAATATATATGAGCTAACTGTTAAGACTTTATCCTTGTCGAGGTGAATCATTTACGAACTACTTACGGAGGGTGGGATTCACTCAGTTGGATTGATAAAAGCGTTTCTGTCATCCCCATACTAACCAAGAATACCCACTAAAACACCCTAACGTTCCTTTTAAAGCCTTTTACCATGGACGGGGGTATGTGGCAAGGCTAACTCTGCAAATCCAAGACTATTGAGAAACTCATGTAGAAATTTACTCCTAAAACAGCTAGGTATAAGACTTTAAGTCTATTGGCCAATGAGATCGCCTGTCACTCAACCTATAATCTTCGAAATACACACATTGTGCATGCGCCTGGCAACTAATTGGCCTTAAAGGCTCTATTATTAAATGAGCCGATAATACCCCGAGCGAGCGCGTTGCGGACTTTGAAAAATTACTCTCATAATTTAAGGCGGTCACTTACAAAACTTCCCTATTGAGATATCAATATTAGATGACGTTCGACTTTAAACTCACGCGCAGACGTAACCCCTACTAAGGTTCCTCAAGGGAATTGTCTGATTTTTATTTATTTTTATTTCATAATTTTTAATCTGTGCACGTACAGTGCTGCCAGAATAACAAATAAAAAGTATGACAAAACCAACCGGAGGACAAACCTCTTTGGGATTCCGTAAAAATATTCGCCAAAACAGAACCCTTACCCTTAAAATGCTGATGTTCATGGGTCTATCTTTATATTTTTTTACTAACGTACAGACATTTTTACTCGAATCTTCTAACTAAGACCTAGGTATATATGAAATTCAGTGAATAGGTATGTATGTTGTAAATCTATATGCTGCTACACAATGCAGTAGTGAAATTGTGAAAAATTTAAATATTACGGGCGCCTGTCATAGGGGTAATTGAAGAATTAACTATATTTTCTCATAATAATATTATTGTTTTTTTTATTTCAATCAATAGATGGAAAGATATTCACTTGCAAACTAGTAAAAGTTGTGTTCCATCTCCCATTTTACGTCATCATTACTCTATTATAACAGCGTTTACTTATTTTAAAAAACACACTAGTTTCTGAGGAACAATTGCATTGACATACGGACAGTCGGAGAGATGTACCTACTACAGACGCTCGGAGATATATGGTCACGATATATTACTTCTTCGCCAGCACGTATTAAATTAAACAGGAATGCACATTATGTCAGAAAAAATTTCTAAGCTATGCATGCTTCTCTCTCTTAAGGTTCGAATAAACATTTTAGAAATGAGACGCTACATCCTTAGTTATAATAAATAATACAGTTAGAGACGCGACCGAGACAGGCGATTGCGACTCATGCACATCTGGATTTTACGCAACTTTAAGTGAATATAGGCCGGACGTGATGGGTGACAGTTTTTAATGCAATTGAGTATGGAGCATATTTGTCACTGTCGCTGTCTCATATACCTGTCATCTGTCACGGTGGTAAACTTCAAAATCGTAAGATGGTATCTACCACGATTTTATGGCACTTACTCTGACTATATCAAGTGTTAAAATCGATTTAGTATAACGATTCAATCGATCAAAGAATATCTTCGAACAGCATTGTTTCGAGTAGGTCTTGATAATTTAGTAAGGTGTAACATTATAGAGAGTTCATAGTTTAGGTTTGCAGAGAATAAATATTGTAAGAGGTGATTTATTAGGTTAAACTGAGTCTGGTGAGGCGATGGTACGGCCGATGTGGGATATCGGGGCGTTAATCTACACGAAAAGGATTTCCTACAAACTGGCTGTGCTGTTCGTCAGAGTATGCTCACAGACTACACCTGTAAATAAAAATAATAATTTAACTACTAAGATGTATTATGTAGAGCCAGCGAATAAAAAATCCATAACATTATTTATAGACAAACAAATCAAACTTTGTTATATTTTACAGAACACTGGTAAAAACTGCAACTGAACAGCAAATTCAGTCCACTTTCTGTTTTACAATATAAGGCTTATGTAGACAATATTCAATACACATCTCAATTCACTTTATTTTACATCGAAAATAATGTAGGTACTTAGGTATGAATGAATGAATGAATGAAAACACTTTATTGTACACCAAAATTAAAACTACGTTCTTAAAAACTAGATACATTAAATGCTGAACAAAGGGCGGCCTTATCGCTTAAAGCGATTTCTTCCAGGCAACCCCTTAAACTAAGGAATATGTTTTTATTATTTATTACCTACTTAACAATGTAATTAATTGATTTCCATTGAATAAGACAATCTCTATTGTTTTCATAATTGTGATAATTATAAATATAGTGGCCATTGACTAAATAAAATAGTTACATCATTACTGATTGGTTGCTGATTTTTAAATTTTACTAGCATATGTGAAACTAAAGCGTAATAAGTAAAATATTTAAGCGTAGTATTATTTAGCAGTACTCGGAAATTTTAGCATCCCTTCAATGTTGATTAATGTTATCGGGATGGCTTGAAATATGCCTGCAGAGGGCTATTGTTGTGACGTGAGAAACGGTGTTTAACAAGCGCCGCACTTGATCGATGGCGCCGGCGGTTACTTGTGTACCGGAAATATTTTATAAAACGGTGTACCCCTAACACTTGCCAATTTTTCAATTATTTTTCACCTATGTAATACTATACACACCGGCAAAATTAGCGTAACGCTGGTAGAAACCCCAAAAATTTTGAAATGGTGTAATATCTTTTCAAAATCCTAGCTGGTTATATATTTGTTTTTATTAAGTAGTTCTCATTTCAAAAAAGAAAAAAGTTGACCGGCATTTTTTCATTGATTTGTTCTTGTTCAACATCTTCCGTGTATGTCCAGAGGAATAGAAGCTGTAGTCAGGGCACAGCATACATATATTAATACTTTAATTTATTTATAGTTATTTAAAGTTTTTAAAAATTAAATTAAAATTTTCATCTTTTCTAAGTTAACAAAAAATTCATGAAGAGAATTTATTGTAACGTATTGTGCCTTCAACCCTCTCTCTTTTTTCACCTTCTCCTAATTATTTGTGATCAGCACAACATACCTTTTCCATCCATATTCCTATACTTCTATTCTGACACACGTCCTTTGTCACACCACAAATTATTACATCATCCTTCATACAATCCAGCAATGTCTTTTTTGGTCTACCTTTAGATTTGTACCCATCAAGCTTTCAGCTTAACATTCTTTTTGTCCCGTGATTTTCATCCCTCTTCTACATGCCCATACCATCTTAGTCTTCTTCCTCCCGATTTCTCAGTCTTGGGTGTACCTTTTAAATTTCCCCATTTCTCACCTTTTAAAAAATTAAATATTATTCGTTGTTAAGGAGCTTAAAAATAAACTAAATTACAAATAAATTAATATAAAGTATGTTACAAAACGCTGCCAGAGGGAAGCGTGCCCAGAAGGCTGCATTGCATTGCCACTCGTCAATGCTGATTCGTTGTGCGAAATACGTACCAGCCTTCCGATCGCGGGTGGTATCAAAGAGTTTCTTACAAGGAGAATAGAGAAAGCCTGGTAGGCACCAAGCTGCTGGTGTCTTTCAAGGAAACTCCGGATTTTTCAATTGAACAATATTATATTATATTTTAACTATAATATAATATATTATATTTTATAATATTATATTTTAGGTAAATTTTTACATTACAGATTTTTTCAACAACGAATTATTATTGAGCAAATTTTTCAACACGTTCCATTAAATTTTGATCAGGATTCAAATTCGTGTCATTGGAACGACATGTTGGTGCCTGAGATAGTACGACTTATATACTCCAATTAAATACCTTATTTACTTACCTACCTAAATGGCTAAGTAATAATATAGATTTTGTCACCCATTTATTTTAATTTATTTCTGTACCATAAATAAGGTATTTAATTAAAGCAAGGATTTATTACAACATTAACAGATCCGGATTAGTTTAAGTTTGTTAAGATCCTAATCGGCGCTAACGAAATCATTTAAGTTCAGACCAACAATGAAAAGGGCCTTTCCACACTGGCCTGATAGCGACCGCGTGACAGATACTTTACTTATAAGTTTGTAGCTTAAAGCATACAAATCGACAAATTGTTATGAACCAGTAAATTACTTCAGCCGCGGTTTTATATCTTCGGTCGTTGCAGGAACAAATATCCCGTTCATTTACCTATAAATATGTTATAATTACATAGTCCAAAGAAATTATGTCTAATACATAATTAGCTTTAAATATATACATTAATGACGACTTTTTCTCTCACAGCCTGTGTTGTCATGACAGTAGTCAAATAACCAGTAGCAGAAAGTAAGAAGGCTTTGTTTCACCACATTTATTTTCATAGTAAATGTGTGTAATGTCATTTCATAGTAAATGGCATTACTAGTATGGGGTATATGTCACACTTTAACCAGAAGTAAGCCAAATGCACGGTTAGTAAGATATTGGAACCGGCCCTTAAAATGTGGTGATAACATTAAAGAACTCATAAAACTTAAAATTTCCATCCTATAGTTTAAATTAGTGAGAAGAAAAACCTTTGAAAGCATAACGATTTTGTAAAGGTTTTATTTATTTATTACACATCCAACAGCTTATTTATAACATAGACAATAAGCTCTGTTAAATACGATTTTCGCCGATTACTGGATACTTTACAATGTTTTTATACAAAAGCAAGACCGCTATAAAGAGTTCATGATAAGCTCTGATATAAATGTAATTTATTTATTAATATAATGCCTTTTATACTAAAATCGTTATAGATCCTCAAATTACAATCCTTAATAAGAAGACAATAGATATTCTTAGTTACACACTGCATTTGTAATTACGTTTGCGTACTGCTAGCTTCCATTTGAATGAACTTTGGAAAAGGACCTATCATAACATTATTTCAATAATAATAGGCAAAGCAGATACTTAGTACTAATATTGAATATTGTATCACCCCATTTAACTTCCATATCAAGCTAAGCGCAACCATTTTTGGAAGGGCAAACCTTTAACCTGCTCTACAATGGTTTAGGTTGACAATAAAATTCCTCACTTTTGTTCCCTTCATAAGGAAAATACGCTATCGCGAAATCGCGGTTCAACTTCGTGTGAAAGGCCTTTAGTTCTGTTAATTCTTGGCTTGTTGTAGATACAAGACTTGATCTTTGTAGGCGTTATTTGGTTGTAAATACTGCATTCGACAGGGGCGTCGATTGGGATCAATGCTAATACTTAATTAATTTTTGGAATGATTGGATTATCATGCTTACATAGCGTTGGCTGAAAATCTCGCCATGCCAGCCTCAATGACATCTTCTGCCGAACTCTTGTCAGCGTCTGCGTGTCAACCATTCTAGAGGCAAATGGCTTGGTGCGCGACGATGGCAAAAGGTTGGATGGAATGTCACTTATTATACTTGGAAGGTGGGACAGCCGTTTGTTTTACGCGACATGCGTTGAAACTTTGGCAGCATCACATCTTCCAATGATTAGTCAGGGGCTGGCAACGCTGCTTCAACAGTTGAAGATCTTAAACAGCGCAAATATGGAACCCTAGGAAGGGGTTACATATTTGTGCCGTTTGGAGTTGAAACTTTAGAATCGCGAAGTCTATCGGCAAAGAGTTTCTTCAAAGAAATTTTTGAGAAACTCTTTGATACCTACCCCCCGTGAACAGAAGGCTGATTCGTGTTTCGCGCAACGAATCAGCATTGTCATACAACGTAGCAATGCAGCCAGCCTTCTGGGCTCGCTTCCCTCTGGCAGCGATTTGTTACATACTTTGTACATACTAATTCTTTAAAAAAAGTTATTTAATATGGAAATGTATGGTTTGCAAACCCTATATGCAAATATAGTAATCCGAATAGTTGAGTGGGTGATAATCCATTTGACCTAAACAATCTGGACACAAAGAGCGGTAATGCCAGAGATTTAGATAGCGGTTAGTATAGTGTTAAAAGAATTATTATAATTCAACTAGCTGTCCCGGCAGACGTCATCCTGACCGGTAAAAATAGGGGTTGATCGTAGAGGGTTGAAAATTTAGGGTTGTATGTATCTTTTAATGCTGTATCATAAAAAAATAGAAATTAAAAATTTTGTCTAAAAAATAATAATAAAAATTTAGGATTGGAAAAATAGATGTTGGCCGATTCTCAGACCTACCCGATAAGCACAAAAAATTTCATCAAAATCGGTCAAGCCGTTTCGGAGGAGTATGGCAATGAAAACTGTGACACGAGAATTTTATATATTAAACTAGCTGTCCCGGCAGACGTCGTTCTGCCCGGTAAAAAATAGGGGTTGATCGTAGAGGGTTGAAAATTTAGGGTTGTATGTATCTTTTAGTGCTGTATCATAAAAAAATAGAAATTAAAAATTTTGTCTAAAAAATACTAAAAAAAATTTAAGGGTGGACTACCCCTAACATTTAGGGGGATGAAAAATAGATGTTGGCCGATTCTCATAGATACCGGATAAGTACAATTTTTTTTATCAAAATCGGTCAAGCCGTTTCGGAGGAGTATGGCAACGAAAACTGTGACACGAGAATTTTATATATTAGATTAATTACAATTATTTAAATATTAATAAGAAATATTAGCGGCTTAGGCCTAGCGGTCTAAACTTTAGCGCTTCTAGTTCACTGGGACAAAAGGGCTCTGGGTTCGATTTCCGGCAGGGTAAATTTCACAAACGAACTTTTCGTTATTTACTCTCGTTTAGGTGTCCGTTGTATATTACTCATAATACAAACATAACTTGCTTAGCTTGGAAATGTAAAAATTACGTTTAATCGCCGATTTTTTATAATAAAAAAATGCCTCAGTAGCTCTGTGAGTAAGGCACTTGTATTTCATTTATGTATAAATTAAAATATACTTCATCGGAGTATTTATTGTCATGATAAACAACGAACTTTTGATAAACTATGCTGAAAACTGTTATATTAATCTTTCAGGGACGATTTATAAATATCAGGTAAAAGTTATTCATCAATTGCAATTGCACTGTTTACTACAGCTCCATTAATTCTTCAAAAGTTATTCTGTAATATAATTCTGTATAAAATCTTTAAAAAAAAAATACTTAAATATAAAAAATAGAACAACAAATATAAAGAAAAACAATTTTTAGCTAGACGTGTTGCTAGGGAGTTTCTTGCCTCTTCTCCTCATTAACAGCAAGAACACGTTGCGAAGCGGTGTACATAGACTAGGAAGTAAAATTAAATTTTAACCTATATGTATGACCTTCAAAAAGTGTTCTCCAGTGGAACTTATTTTGAATAAAAACTTTTGAATTTGAATTTGAATTGAATTAAAACCTGACCTGTTTTAATAGTGATACAATTCAACTGTTTTATTCTACAAGTGTAATTTTATATATTTTAATGTTATATTTTACTCTATAACTAACTTTCGTATGGTGTTTGAAAAAGCGTGTCTTAAACTCAACAAATCGTTTTAACCTGAAATTTTACAAATTTATTTTTATCATTTCTAACAATTAATGAGCACGTGTCACACTATATATCTTCTACACATCTTATAACAAGGATCAAATATTTATATGGTGGTGCTATAAATCCGCTCTTCTCACAAGCTTGGTTGCATTGTTCGCGGGATTGCGTCATTTGTCACATTTCTGCAAAGATGTGTTTGCGCAACATACTCATATTACTTATATTAGGGTTGCCCGCTGTAGTTATAATAATATAGCTTCAAATTAAGGTATTTCAAAATATAAGCTTCCCAATATTAAGTACTGACCTCCATATTTTAAAGGAACGCACAGTATATTTAAAGCGGAATCTGCTTACCACATGCTAATAATGAATAAAAACATATCTGACATGTTTTTATTCATTGTTAGCACGTGGAAATACTACCAACATTAGATTAGTATTATATAGATTTAGATAGGATATAAACGTACATGTGAAAGAAAGAGAGAAGAAGAAGAGAAATAAACACTCCTTACTTATGAAAGAAGAACGATACAAGAAAGAAAAGACAAACTAGATAAACGAGCTCTTACCCCCAAAGACAGAGGTGGCCAGATGGAGAAAAAATATAGTAAGATGCACATTACTTACCAAATTCAAATTTTAAATTAAAATTACGTTTCCAAGGAGAACACTTTTTGAAGCTCGTGTATAAGTTAAAATTAAATTTTATTTCCTATTCTATGTATACACCGCTTCGCAACGTGTTATTGCTGTTAAGGAGAAGAAGCGGCAAGAAACTCCCAAGCACGTCTAGCTAAAAATTGTTTTTTTTAAATATTTATTCTATTTACATCTTCTTATCTCACACTATCACATTATTTAATTAGATTTTCTGTATATATTATTTAATTACCGCGTATTTATTCATTAATCTGGCATATAGGATTCTGGTGACCTGTCATATAGATTTCTTAGAAATCGATTTCAGGCACCAGTCTCACACACCAGGTTTCTTACTGAATCTGTTGTGTTCAAAATAAATAAAGTTTAATTATTAATATTATTATTATTATATAGGCCATAATAATTATGATTTTAACATAGTAACAATGAGATCCTACATTAATTACAATGAAGGAAAATAAATATATATATATTCTTGTATACTTTTTAAATCTTGTATGTTTAAGATATGAATATAAAATTCTTACAAACGAACTATCGGCAACGGCTAGTCAATAAATAATTCCAAAGTATACATAGAATTTTAACATAAGTGGAAACTGAATTCTTGGCGAATTATGGTCAATTATAGGGTGATTCGTAATTACTGTTTGTTGTACCATACAGGTACTATTAGAGCCGTAATAATAATTGGTTCTTGGGGAACCGAGACTTGTTGACGATAACTATCATAGCTTGAGTATGCGCGAACGATCTCGGAATAATCTGTCGATATTAAAGTTTAATCTCCATATTCTACAACGGCCCTTAGTCTCGTGTACAAACGTAAATGTGATTCAAAAAATGAAATAAAACTTGTTAAAAAAAAACAAGCTTTTGACATCCTGGATATGATGTAGCAGAAGAGTGCTAGCTAAGACAAGTAAAACGAGCCTAAACACGACAAGTCTATCTTGTTTAGTACAGGAGTTCCTATGGCCACCTTCCAACTCCATCATCAGATTATCTTCATGGTACCATATTATTGCATTGTCACGCGATATACATATTCTTGTAAAATTTCAGCTCAATCGGAAACTGTAAAATTGGTCAAATTCAACTTGCAAGATTCCACCCGCAAAAACATACATAGGTACTACATCCATTGCAAGTTAAATAAAAGATTGCGACTATGACTAATAATGTGAAAATGTAACGCTGATATAGTGGTGGATTAACCAATAGACTGAACATACCTACTTGTATGTACAATATGTATAATAATATATTTTACACACTAATACGTATTATTTTAAATAAAATCCACCATATGGTCCCTCCTAATTATCTTAAAGAACGCTTAGAATTTATTTCGTGCTCCCATAGTTTGCGCCCTTCCATTAAACTGAAACTAAACACCCCTGCGCCTAGTTCAACTTTCTACAAGAATTCTTTTACCGTCAAAGCTATACAACTTTGGAACGCGCTGCTAGTTGCAACTAGACAAGAAAAAACACTACCGATATTTAAAAAAAATTACCAGAAAATATTACCAAGAACGGAGAAGAATACAGTTTCCTGCGACCGGGCGGCCTGTCGTAAGACGCGACAAAACAACCCACAGCCAGGTGGTATTTGCCCGTCTAGATGCCTGCGACCTCTGGTCTAGAGTATGCGGCCATAACAACTTAACCTTGTGTTCCGGTATTAGTGACCACGCTCCAGTCTCCCTTTAGAGAGCGGTAGCATATTGGTAGCGAATTTGGTGTTTTAAATGTCCATAGGCGACGGTAACCGCTTCCTATCAGGTGGGCCGTCTGCCCGTCTGCTGAACTTATGCAATGAAACAAATAAAAAAGCTTTCGAATTAATTCTATTCTAAATGTGTACAAAGGGTGGTCTTGATGCTAAAAAGTATGAAGGCGTTTTAAATATGAAACGTCTACAATGCTTTGGAGAGAACTTCCCGCCGCGGTTTTCCCTTTGCGCTATGACATGGGGTTCTTTGAGAAGGGCGTTATAAAATTTCTTAGCGGTCGGCAACGCGTTGGTGACACCCCTGGTGTTGCAAACTTCCATAGGCGACGGTAGCCACTTTCCATCAGCTGGGCCGTCTATCTGTTAGCCTGCTTCAGGCTATAAAAAAAGTCAAGAAACGAACGGAGAATTAATTACCCGTAGCGCCATTTAGTTATGTAGGATTTAGGAGCTATTCAAACTTATGTTTTCTAAGGCGATAACACCTTAGTATTCTTCTAGACATTCCTAAAGTTCATGCGGAATAAGATGCATGGAAATATACATAAAAATATTTAAGTTTTTTTTTTGCATAATTCAAATGAATTGCCGTCAAAATCATCAATCAAGTTAAACCACGCTCGTTAGTGTTTCGTAATAAATGTTAAGATTAATATTTATAAAATTTTATCACCTTCAAATAAAATTATGTAAGGTACATCGGGTCGAGCACATCAAACGTGCCGTCATCGATCAGATTCAATTTTATGAGGTTTTATTAACATTTATAAATATATAAAATTCTTGTGTTCGTGTGTGTCACTGAACTTTTTCTAAGTAGTTGCACCGATTTTGATGAAATTTTTTGTATTGTTGTTGGCCTTACTTTTTTATTGTAAACTGTTTTATATTATATTGGTGTGTTCGCTGTTGGTTTTCTCAATAAATAAATAAATAATTGGATCCGGTAGCTGGCGTTGCAATTGGGTTTCCAATTTTATTTTTTCAAATTAGAACATCTTCGCCGGACCTGGTACTATAGTATAGCATACGAGTATAGCTTGTATCAGGTACTTGCACTAAACACACTTCTTTCTATAAGGCAATTTGATTTCTCTTACTTCTGACCCCTTAAAAATTCATTCCTTTTTGCTAGAACGAAGGTGATCTGTTCCTAGGATGCTCTTAAATACTTTAAGGCTTGTGCAGACGGCACCGTGCTCCTATTCTGTGAATTGCTATGCAAACGTTGGCTTTATCATAATGCCAACGCTGACGCCCGCTTGAAAGTTTGTGCCTAGTCCGCACAGTTTAGCGGCGTGCGGCGGCGGCGGCACCGCGCGGTAGCCGTGTCGTGTACACGCGTGCTTAAGGTTGCTTTTAACTGTAACTAGCTACGTATTTCACATTTTTTACAATATTGGATATGAATTAGACTTCAGATACTAAAAGGCTAAATAATATACCTAATGTTTTCTGAGTACAAAACAATCAGGATCTTATTCAACAAAACTACTAATACCATATGTTGGTACTTTCTTTCAAAACTTAAAGAGACCTTGACCGTACATAGGTATGCTATAGATGCGATGTTTGCTTAAGCAATTTTATTCCTGAGTGACGGTAATATTTACGTAAACGTAGTAAAAACGCATAAACTTGGTGAAATATATCTAATCGTAAAAATCATAGTAACAAAAGGTACGTTGTAATGTTATAGAGCGACAATTTAGGACAAGCAAGTTGCAAAAGACAGTTCATACCAGCACCTATTTGTATAATAAGTCATCGTATGAGGTATAAGCTTTAGTTTAGTTAGTTAGGTTCATGCCATCGGGACTCCAACACTATCCTACTGTAGTCCCTGCAGAGTGAAGAGTAGGGTGTCCATGACGGAACCTCGTAAAAAAAGTTTTTACCTTAACACTTGATTGGTGCAAACAATGACAGGCCTCTGTGAGTTTTCCAAGTTATCCTTGAGCTGCAGTACCGCATGGACCCAAAGAAATTGACCCGAACGTCGTTGTAGCCTTAGTAGGGCTATGCATGACCTCTCTTGCTCCGATTGGGTAACTGAAAAAAAAACTACGGTTAGTAATCATATATAATGCCTTACAGGCGGTTCTTATTATCCAACTGTTTATTCATTTATAGCAGGAGTTAATCAGACGGGCAAACAGCCCATTTGATGGAAAGCGGTTACCATCGCCTATGAACATTTGCAACACCAAAAGTGCTACCTAACAATGCGCTGCTGTTGTCTTAAAGGAGACTAGAACCTGGTCACTAATCCCGGAACACAACTCAAGGTTGTTATGGCGACATACAGACCAGAGGTGCCAGCTATCCAGTCAGGCAAATACCCTACCACCGGGCTGAAGTTTAAAGGTTTAAAAGTTGACATTCACTCTTGTCAAACATTGACTTACAGATATAGGCCGTTTCACGTAGATATGGCGATGGGTTTAATTCGTTATTTGAGATGCGACATTGCGAATGATGTAAAATATTGACAGGTAATGTATGTATGTACACTACTGTGGCTATTCAACGCTTATAAAATGCATTCGGCCAGTATTAAATCTTTAACATTATAACAGATGAAGCCGCACAATTACCTATACCTACCTTGAATTATCGTATACTTATTAAAAATAATTAATTGCTGTGAGCTATTTGATGCATAAAAAGCGGATTTAAAGTGTTTAAGCGACGTCTTCTGTTTTATAATAGGAAGGTGCTAGCACGACTTTGAAGAGTAGCAAAACATTACACTCTATATGTCTGTCAGAGATCACTTTTTGTTATTGATTCATCGTCCGTCTAAATTGGTACTTGTTAGAGTTTTTGTTGAAAGGTGTTTTGCGATACCGCCTGTAGTGAAAAGTTGTTACACAAAAAATAACAATTTATTGTAACAAGTGTATATAAGTACCAATATAAAATGCTTGCTCAACAACATCATCCGCCGAGCTCTCGTCAGCGTCGGCGTACCGGCAATTCTAGAACCGAATGGCCTGGTACGTGACGATGGCAAGAGACCGGAGGGAATGTCACTCGTCCCTTGGAAAATAGGGCGGCCGCTAGTGTGGGATGCGACCTGTGTTGGACACATTAGCCCCGTCACATCATCCAATAACATAGTCAGGGGCTAGCAACGCCGCCGCTTCAGCTGAAGACGACAAACGGCGTAAATATGGATAGGTTACATATTTGTGCCGTTTGGGGTTGAGTTTCTTTAAAGATATATGTAAGAAACTCTTTGGCACTACCCGTGATCATGGCTGGCTCATATTTCGCACAACGAATAAGTATTGCCATATAGCGCGGCATTGCAACCAGCCTTCTGGACACGGCCCCCGTTGGCAGTGAGCTCCTACATAATGTATTTTAGTTTCAGTGTCTTTGTTATTTAAACTATTTGAATTAATTCACTAAATGCTTTGTATTTTGTATCATAAGCAGGTGAGTATATCAGATTAATTTTCAAGTGTGTGTGCCGCGACGACGGCCAGAGACGAGATGGAATGTCGTTGGTGCTATGGAAGATGGGACACCCTTTAGTATGATGGAACGCAGCTTATGTTGATACTTTGGCGGCTTCCCATCTCCCAGTCAGAGCCAGTGCCGCACACCAAGAGGCCCTGAAATGCCGCAAATATGTGTCCATTGGTAATGGGTACGTATTTATGTCTTTCGGGGTTGAAACCCTGGGCACCTAGGGCAACGCATCAGCAACGTATCAGCGTTGCTATCCAAGGTGGAAATGCCGCCAGCATTTTGTGTACGCTCCCCGTCGACAGCGACCTGGAGTCTATTTTTATTTATAGATGGTTATTTTGTAAGTGTAGTTATATTTGTAGTAAAGTTTAATTTTAATTTATATAGAAGTTGTATTACAATTACTTTTTAAAGAATGAATAGAGTGTAACAAACAAAAAATATGTTCAAGTTTATTTTTTCCTCTCACTCTTTATCTTTCTTGTTCTGTATTTTTAACTAGGTCCTAGTATAAAGGAAAAGGGATAGATAGAGTTGGAAATATTTTGGCGTATTTGTGTGGCAACAACATTGACAACGGAATTCTAATGTGCGGCTCTTCCACCGGCGTTCCACCTTCGCTAGATGGCGTTACTGGTATTTTTAATTTAAAATTAAGTTTGATATTTCTATAGTAGGGGAGACCAAACGGGGAATTTGGAATTTACTCGAGCGTGGCAGAATAACATAAGAAGAGAAACCTTGCACCCTATTATGTACCCACACCATATACGAACGCTTCATATAAGTAGGATGGGGGTGTTTTTTATTCTTAAAAAATTTTTCGCGCCGTCAGATTAAGGAAATTCCTCAACATAATTGTCAGATTATGGGTCAACAAGGACATCAAGCTGAATCGTCTGTATATTAATCTGACGCGCTCGAGTATTTTAATGTAACGTTTTTTATTGCATTTTCAAAAATCGGCCATGACTTTTAGTTGCGTCCAAATCGTCAGTCTTTTGAACAGGAGTTGTTCCCTTAGGGTTTACTTAACATCCTTTTGGAATATCTGACGCGTTTGAGTATTTCTGTGCGTCTCCTTTTTTTTGACCACCTGTACACACTCCCCCCACTAGTGAAAGGGCATATATCATATAACCTTTTTTTTTTTTTAGCATCTAATCTTCACAATCCAAAAGGTCCTAGCGAGTAACTCTACATTTAGCATCTAGGGCTCCCCTACTACTAAAGGCGGGCGGGCTGGGGCTACCAGCGGCCAGTCATCCACTCTGTCTACAAAAATTACATCAACGCGAACGAAGCCGCGGGAAAAAACTGTAAATTAATTTCCAATATGATACTAAGTATTAAAGTATTCACAACATTATGACAGCAGTTCACACGTACCCAGATTTAGTATACCATATATGGTGGAATGAACACTTGTCCATTTATGACGATCCGTCATCATAAAAGGCTTTGTTTGTCGATCGGTTCACAGATAGCCTTCTAAATACACGTTTGGATATTCTTTTTTAGCACCTCAAAAACATTTCTTCCTCTTTCTCTCTAATAGCAATGGCATACAACGTTCTCTGTCTTTATGTTTAACTTACACGCAAATAATTTGGTGTCCAGTAGCGATCATTTTATTGACATTTTGTTGATTTTATTGAGCGTTAAACTGATAATTATTTAATAAACAGCTAAGTGTTAAAGCAAAGGGTTTTATTGGCTTTTATTATTGTGGTTTGTTTGATTTATTATGATGCGTAATGATTTTTGTGTGTTTTCGCCAGGGTTTATCGATTATTTAGTATTTTTTTATGTTTAAATATATAAGAAGGCAAACATTCATTAGAAGAAAATTACGTATTTACAGATATGATTTTTCATATTTTAAATCATAGTGAGTAAGTAGTAGTAGTAGTAGTAAGTTTTTCATAATAAATATAAAAAGAAATGTCGCATAAAAAACCCTAACCTACCTTTGTATAAGGGACGCCCTTAACCTTAAAATAGGACACCTTAGCCAAGCATTCGGACTTTTATATGTTGCTATTATAAAACAGACAGACGTCTAAAATAATCTATCATGTTTTATATTATTATTAGCATGTTAGAAGAATACCTTTTTGGAAATCTTGAAATGACAATCCCTTAGCAAAAAAAATATTTTTATCCTTTTCACTATAGAAATGTTTTATTATGTAAAACATGTTTTGTAGATGCCAAACCAGTCAATAATGGAAATGAAAATTATTAAAATCTTGACAACATTAAGGGTCTTTGAGTTTAAATAATTTGAATGAAATTTATAATACATTAAATTATTACAATTTTATTTTATGTTTTAACAAAAATGTAATCTAATAGGTACTAATATTAGAAATACTCACTTCTAATAATTTATTTTAGCTATCGGGTTATACCAATTATAATTATACATCACTGCAGCGACGTTGAATGGATGCCCAATCATTATCGCTCTCAATACCCATACAAATGGCGTAGTAAACATTTTAACTGCAAACCGGGTAAACTAATAGTCAACAAATCAGAACAGAACAAGTCCATACATAAATTAGAAAAGCAAATAAGGCTGTATTCAGTTCGCTTAATGAGTGCGAAGGTCCGCTGTGGCGATTGTTGACCGGCCAATGGGTGGCAGGGCTGCCACAAACATGCATTTTGGTAGGTAAAAACTATAACTTTAGTAAAAAAGTAGATTTTAGTTCTAAATATTAGTTATCGATCAGCGAAAACCGCTTCAAAATAGGCCCAGTAGTTTTTAAATGAATCCCGACCAAACAGACAAACCAACCAACAGACAAGAAATCTAAAAAATCCATCGTGTTCTCCATTGTTTAAAATAAAATAAAATATACTTTCGTACATAATGTTACAAAAAAAATGATACATACAATTATAATGATAAGTACAATGGACGGTCTTATCGCTGGGAGCGATTTCTTCCAGACAACCGTTAGATGGACAGAAACTCGGTATGGATGTATATAATATACTAATATATAGTTAAATATAAAGGAAAATTTTACATAAATTACAATATTATCTAAACGTACAAGTAGTGTGTCGTCAAACAACACCATCCCAAGCATATGATAACTAAATAACATTATTATTCAGTTACAAATTTGAGATAGTGTTGTTTCACGAGGTCATTAAACGAATGCACAGCTTTTTTATGTTTTGAGGTTGTGAGTTCCGAAGCTTGCGCAGTAAATTATTTGTCATAAACTCGTTTATATAGTTTATTCCAGATGTTTTTTTAGAGCTTTAACGTACAGACATGACATGTTTAGAATTTTTTGATATTATAGATAGATAGTCGTGGTTCTGCCATTCTGGAAACATTATCTTGATTACAACTCTTCCTCTTCCTCCTATTTTATTTTCTTTATCTTTAACCCTCAACCCCATTCCTCCTATCCTTTCCACTCTATCCCACCCTAAAGGCTGGCCACGCGTTGGGTTCACCTTAATGTTAGATCTCAAACGTCTATAGGCGACGATCACTACTTTACATTAAGTAGGCCACCTGCCTGTCTGCCAACTTTGCAATAAGAAAACACATGAAATAGGTCCGCTCTATTAAAAGCCCTGAGAACTGCGATGCCTTCTTACACGTGTACCCAGTGAAGTATGCATAGGGTGTAACTCACCTTCTATCAGAAAAGGAGCTTCAAGAGCCAATACTGTCAGTGTTTATCAGAAAGTAAAATACCAAAGGACATGACACTGCAAATTACTAAAATAAACTAGTCTAGCATTCTGTTCGTCGATGAAATGCCTAACTCTTCTGACCGCATATGCAGCATAACTTAGCTCTCCTGAGAGACTAGATATATAAGCGCCCCACTGGACCTTCTGATCTAGGTTAATGCCTAAGAATACAGAAGTACCTTCGGTTCCCAAGATCTTGACATTATAGCGGTAAGGTAGAACACCGAGACTCTCAATATTTTTGGGACAAATAGGTGGATTGGCGGATTCGATACATCTGTCATGTTATTTTGTGTACGTGTACGTGGCAACTGTGAAAATATCCACATGAGGTCAGAAAACTGCCTAAATACATCCCAGACAGTATTCGAAACCACGTCTATTTTAAAACGTGAATTTAAGATGCGACTATTGTTACCTACTAAACTATCAGTTTAGGTAACAAAAAAATTACACTATCTTTCCCAATACTTTTGGGAAATTTATCATTGTCACATGCCAGTAATAGTAACTACAAACTATTTAATTCATATGGCCTTACTTATAATCGTTTGTTAAATTTTAAGAAACTGCTCAGCAACTGGTTAACGAAAATCTTACCCATAAACTCCTCTTAAGGATAAGAGGTGGTGGTAAAGTAACTCATCAACTCAACTGTCAGAAATAACCAACATCGAGAGGTAGTTTAAGTGATTGCTAAGAGGCACGATAGCAAGTTTTATTTGAAACAGCCATTGATTCGGGGCTTAAGAGTCTCTTATTTAAGAGATGGCTAATCCTTTCTTAACGAGAATCTTATAAGTAAGGTCTATATTGTTTAAGCTAGTGAGCTGATGGTAACCCTAATTAACAGTGACCTGCATGGATGCAATTAAACGGACCTGTACAAGAAAGCATCCGTGTAATTCACTTGAATAGGCTTTGAAGCATATCTGCTGTGTGGGATGTTCAGTCTATCTCATGATGTTACTACAATCATTTAATTACTATGTTTAATTTTCTCGACTCTTTGGTTTAAGGCATCACTATTACTAACGGATAGAGTAATGGACTTACAATTTGATTAAAATAACCTATAGTCCAATTGTTGCCATGGAAGTAAAATCGATCATATTCTATTATAATATGATTCGATACATGTGGTTACGCGAAACACAGACGCAAGGATATGACAATAGACTTAAGCAAGAGGATTATTTAGTATTTTCTTAAGTTTTCGCGATTTACCAAAATATTCCTTATCCTATCGGTAAACTTAACTTTAAAAATGAATGGTTCATACTGGAGTGAAAACCGCGTTCAATGAATATTAAACGTGGTTTTAATGAAATTAGTTATAAACTAGTTAATAAAAATAAAATTAACTTAAGGAGTTACGATTGTAGTTATAATATATAATTATAACAACTGTTCTCAAGCCCCTGTGGCCTAATGGATAAGGCATCGGCCTCCTAAGCCGGGGATTGTGGGTTCGAGTCCCACCAGGGGTAAGTCCTAGACTTTTATGCCAAAAGTCATAAAAAATAGAAATGGTTTAAAACTACATTTTAACGTTTTGAAACGCGGTATTTTATTTATTTTTGATCCGACGTCTCGGCTATTTTTCACTAGCCGTGATCACGGAAGACAAAGGTGTCAAGTGTCAATAGTAATGTTAAACTTTTATTTAAACTACCACTAACTTATTTATTTTATTTGTCATCACGTCACGTCGTCATCCGTCATTCTTGGATTTTGTACCATATAATGCGCCTTCGCACTAGGCCATCATTATGACCAAAAATTCAACAAATACCATCGAGCAACCACCTTATTGTCTAGATATGGCTCCAGACGACTTCTTTCTTTCTTCCTAAACTCAAATTACCCCTTCGTGGCACCCGTTTTCATTCGGTTGAAGACATAAAGGAAACAGAGAAGAGATTCGCGACGAGAATTAAACTCAATTCCGGAAATACCGTTCAAAAATGTTTAGATGACTGGATTATTCGTTGGAGTAAGGGTATCGTTTGTGCAGGAGCATACTTTGAAGGTGATATTGTGTATCATTGATGTTTTCCCGGTACTTTTTTGACAGAGTAGTACATTATGTTTGTGTGTTAAACCTCAGCTTTAACGAATTGTGAAGTTTTAGTTGTCATAAGAATCGGTCGTTTATTGTTATTCAAAAAGCTAATAATTGGCCGTTTGGTTTAACAATAGAAATCAAAAATATATAAATGTAATTTAAATAACCTTCTACCCAGAACCATAAGACATTATCTTATTTTTTCATAATGAAAACAAATTCAATCGACCATAGAATTTCTATTGCACAAAATAGAAAAAAATACACGGACAACCAAGCCTACGTCGCGTATATCATTATCAAAGGTCACCGCACACAGACCCGTCCTTGTCATTAACGATTATCGAATCATTCGGATGATGACTCGAATGTTGTGCGATTCGAGTATTCGATTGTTACAACATTATTATTTCAGTTCTATCATTGAAACATGAACTTTATGTGAGCTGTAGAAGGTCAATTCACCAGTTTCTAAGTGGTTAAATAACTTTGCTATAAGTGCAAGTAATGAGGGTTAATGCCAGACGGTTATTTGTGCAATCTAGACTGTTGGTTTTGAGCTTTGTGAAGTATTGACGGATTTATGTTTGTTTGTTGTTGAATGATTGGCAGACGGTTAGGTTCATTTGTCGTGAGTCCAACAGGGTATAATTTTCATATGGAACTCTTATTGGCATTATCATCTATTTCAATAAGATATAAATTTTAGATAGATAGATAACTTTCTAGTGTAGGTATGTACATCTGTATAAAAATATACTTACAGTCTAAAACTATATCTATACAATCAGAAAGAGCTAAAAAGATCTCTTCCAGATAAACTCATGCTCATTGGTGATTTTAACCTTTTTCTTAGTCTTTCTAATTTTTTACATATCTATTATATGTTAAAAATTTTAATGTAACTGGAATCAAACCTTTTAGTTTTACTTTTTATGTTTTGAGAAAAGCAATCCGACAATAAGTTCCACTGTTTTGCGGTGCGCATAATTAAGTTGGACGCGAAACGCTTCGTTCGTATAGGTGGTATGTATACCAGTGCCGCAAGCAAGTGTGTCTGGTTGTCCAATGGTAGTAGGGAGACGGGATCAGATCGAAAAGCTGCAATGCACACACTCCAAAGTGTATCCGATAGAAAACCGATAGGCTGGTTACCCTGTATCGATGTTCAAGGCTGAATTTTGTCATTGAATTAAGTGGTCATTGCCAAGTATTTTATTTTATCCGTGCAGGAACGGAGAAAGAATACAATTTCCTGCGGCCCGGCGGCCTGTCGTAAGAGGCGACAAAACAACCCACAGCCAGGTGGTAGGGCATTTGCCCGACTGGATGGCGACCACCCCTGGTCTAGAGTATGCCGCCATAATAACCCTGTGTTGTGTTCCGGCATTAGTGACCAGGTTCCAGGCTCCCTAAAGAGAGCAGCAGCGCATTCGTAGCACCTTTGGTGTTGCAAATGTCCATAGGCGATGGTAACCGCTGTCCATCAAGTGGGCCGTCTGCCTGTCTGCTGATCTCCTGCAATAAAAAAAAAAAAAAAAAAGTATCTTTCTAGCTCTCAGCTCAATCAACTCTAGTGCTTCAAGTTGGTATTTCACTGATCCATCTCAATGGTGAGAACAGTACTCCATGCATGCTTGTATTTACGTTTATCAACAACTGTTCTGGAGTACTGATTTATAAACAGTTTTTAGACTAAACTTTTTGTAGAATCCAATATAGAGGATGGACGTAGTCTGGGCATAGATTTCGGCTGTCTTCATGCTGGTATGGGACAGTGTTCCTGTAAACCGCATGTCGTAATAACCACATTTCGCTTGTATTATAGCCGCGAAACAAACCTTGAAATATAATTTTTTTTCGAATACATAGTACACAATTTTGTTAACTTATGCTAATTTCAATGAATTCCAAATGTGTCTAGAACAGCAATACACAACTTTTTTTAGGGTTTTTATGTTAGTAGAATATACAGTAAATATACACGCTGACGGCCCACATGTAGGAAAGTGGTTACGTTATCTATGGACATTTGCAACACCAGAGGTATTACCGATGTAAATCGATTATTATACAACCATGTAGCAGATATGCCAGGCGGGCCACTCACAAAAGCCAGTCGGCACACAGGTTGAGTATAACGGGTGTAGATATGTAACTAAATATCTTGTAAATTGGATATTTGACACCTTTTAGAATAAATTCTAAAATAATAGACATCAAAAAGAGCTTCCGTTGAAATATCTCACAATCTTCTAACTTTTCAGATTTCACCATACAAACAATTTCAATAAGCTATTTGAGTCCTTAGAAATGAGTTGTCTAAAGGGGGAGTAAGTACATCTACACAAAATAGGAGCTTTTGACACTTAGTATCATGATAAAAAGTATTCTATTCGATTACGCTGCCAAGTACCCCCATAGTAAGGATCAAGAAATGCCATCCCCGCTCGACTATATTTTCATCTTAATCATTATCATCCTCATCATTTCAGTCATCAGATGCCCACTAATGGACACGAGTGTATTTGTGATTTTCAACCTATGCCTACCCGCCCTGCAAAAAGTACTTTTAAGTGCTTAAAGTACTGGACGTCTCAGTGGTCAAAGTTGCGTTGATGATGAGTTGTGTATTTGTCTGCGAATTTTGAATTTGCCGCCCTCTGAACCATGGGCCTCGACTTTCCCCTGGTCCTGATTGTAAGCTGGGCAAGTAGTATAGAACATTTTAAGGGAACAAGCCCTAACTTACATTACAACAGGAAAATGTTCTTGAAAAGTGTTGCATATTTATAGGATTGATGATATCGCTCACGTAGGACAAATGTTCACACACGAACAGAGCACGAAGGTTACGACTTTCACTCAAACGTGTGAGCTGGCGAAAAGATAATTTTAAGAGAATATTAGACTGAGGACAATTTGTACGGGGCGTGACTTACTTACTTACGTACTTTAATACTAAAGTTATAAAACCTGTAATACTTGAACAGAAAGTTTCATTGTATCTAACTTTACATTTTTAAATCATATTTTTTAATACGACAAAAATATGCTGCAACGTTTCAGACAGTGAGGAACTTATTGTTTTGTTAAGACTTTGATCTAGTTGAGTCCTTAGTTTTATCTCGACTAAATTATACTAACTATAGTTTAGTCGAGATTAGTCTTCGTCTACTGGCCAAAACTCAGCGCCAGAAGAGTTTAAAGAGTTCAGAATGCTTGTGTGCTGTTCTGCTTTAAAATCCTGCTAAGGGCACCCTACTTGAATAGACATTCAATGTTAAAGGTGAAACATCGATGCGTCGTCGCAAACTCCACTTAGCATGTCTGTTTTTTGGAGTTGTAAAGCACAAGTCACCTTCTTATTTATATAAGAAGCTCTCTTGGGCATCCAGCAGAAGACAAATAGGAACATGAAAATGTGCAATACAACACGCAATCGAATGACACAGTAAGGTAGTATTCAGAGGAAGCTTCCGGTATACAGCATCAAGATGCTGGAATAATAATATCCCCTCCACCTGTGAGAAATGTACCTTCAATTCAATTGTTTAGAATAAAACTTAAGAAATTTCTTAATGCTCATCAAAACGCACAACGCGATCTTATACATGACACGAGTGCTATATGACTTTTGGAATTTATTATAATTTGGTTAATATGGTTATTTGTTTCGTTGTGTTAGTTGCTACAATGATTTTATATATGTGTATTATTTAAATTATTGATTTATTACATTCTTTTTTAGTCTGAAATTCATTTACCATTATCAAACTGCATTATATTGTATATATTGTTGTTGTTATGTGTGTTGTATTGTCCACCGTGAATTCACTTTATGGTCCCAGACGGCAGAACATTACTAGGACTTGTTGGCTAGTATTATGCTGAGACTGGGGCCAATTTAAGACTTATTTTGTTTCTATTATTTTTCTATTTATATTAACTTAGTTTTTGTCCTAAATAAAATATTTTTCTTTCTCTTATTTTTCTCTATAGAAAGATTGTTCACAGTCTTGTAGGTATGTTTCCTAGAGTCCGCTTAAACGTGTTAGTTCGCGTAAAGATAATGTTTAAGTAAACAGAACTTGCCTTTAGGTTATCGAGTAATCTGCTTTTAGATACACACACGATAACTCTACTTACGACATTGAAATGTTTGTTTTATAAGATTCTATTGTCAGGTGTGTACAACTTAACTGTATAAGGTTGTTATTTGGAGTCAATTAATTCTTATCATAAATTATATCCTAATGTAATGCATCTTTCATTCGCCAGTATGTAAAGAACCACCTACAAATCATTTCTTTTAACGTTTCACCGTAGTACCATGTATAAAGCATTGTGCCTACTACTGTATCGAACTTATAATATAATGAATAAATAAAGAAAATAAAGAATGTGATGTGGATATTTAAAAAAGGTACAAATGCGTATCAGCCTGCGCAAATTGGAGAGCTGCGTCGACGTGAAAAATGTTTATGTTTTTTACGGTTTGTCTGCGGAACTCTATAAACGCATTTCATCAAACGTTGGGGTACTTTTGATTATAAGCGTTTGTAATCAAGATTTGATTTTAAAATTTATTTTTATTTCTATAAACTTATTTCTAGGCCTTATACATGACATTTAAACATAATATCAAATTTTAATTATAACATTTTAAATTGAGACTACATTTTTTTGGGCAACGGTAACTGCACTACATTCTGGGTCTATATCGCGGCAACCAATACAATTTTATTAGAATTACGTGAAATATTATATAGTAGAATTATTATAGCAAACATTATTCTAAAGACTACTCTGCAAATACCGTTCGAATGTATGTTCTTTCAGAATTTAATTTAATGATTCACATCTTCAATATTCCGTGCATGACCACCCTAATACTAAAACTTCATACTAAATATGCTTTACAAACGGAAAATTATATTTGAAGCAGTAAATTACAGTCTAATGAAATGTATCTTTGGATTCTATTAATACTAATCAATTAAAACATTCTTGTACCGTATCATAAAATATGAGGATTGATAAGTAGAAGCTCTATTAGAGGTGTAAATGGCAGAATAAATAAAACTAGTGGGCGCCCAGTGGTCGAAATTCGACCATATTTAATTTAAATTATAAGTTTGAACATTATGAAGGTTCTGTTGTCAAAGACTATAATACTTCTATAATCACAGATTTTGGCAATACTACACTGTTAATTTGACTTTAACAATATTAAAAAGAGTATATATGCGTGTGCGTGTTAAATACATGGTAGTGTCTGAAATGTTTTTTTCGTTGATTTAATGTATTTCTTATGCATAATTAAAAAAAATGTATTCTGCACTCCTTTTCTATAATTATCAACTATAAGTGTGCGAAATTTCATATTCCTCCGTTTTAGCATTTTTTTAAAAGGGGTACAAAGTTTTTGCTTCGCGTATTAATATAATGATTATTAAGTGCTACAAAAGTACTAGCAGTCGTAAAAATTTAATATTTAGTGTACTTTTTATTATTACTTCTCTTTTTTATGGCTGTCTAGTTATTTTGGCAAATAAGGAACTCATATAACATAAACTTAAATACTCATGTTCGTCCGATCATCTGACGACGGTCAGAATTAAATTTAAAGACGTGTTTTTGTATGTTACACAAAATTTTCTCGGACACTAATTATGAGAACTAAACATTTTTTTTGTATACTTGTTGTTTTTAAGAAAACCTAAATTAGGTATTTATTTATACAAGTTGCCATTTATATCGTGACTTTTAGACTTTCGAATGAAACGTATATAAAATTAAAACAATTATAAAAAAATATATAATTGAGGAGTGTGTGCTTCGCTAATACTGGTAGGTTAATCTGTATTACATATATTCGAAGTTTATACAAACAAGTCCAGGCCTACTGGGATAATAATTAACCAATGTACCTACCAATAAAAGGAAAAGATCTAGTTACTCATTTCGTATCTTTAATATACAGATTGTATATCCCAAGATAAGCAAGTTATGTTTATGTATACAACGGGACTACTCTGAACTAGTTCCCAAACACTTAGAAAGTTTAATTAGTTTAGTAGTAGTAGTAAAGAATGGAAAGTTTGTGGCGGCACTATGTGCACAGCACTAGTTGCGCGTCACATCACTAACCAAAATGAAAAAAACATGGCTGTCATGTGAGTCATATATAAAAGTACTTTCTTCCTGACAAACCCATTGTAAACGATCAATACCAATTATTGTAGTTCAATGTGTTCTTTTGTGACGCTCTGCCTGTGGGAATAAACAAGTATCAACTATCCATGTGCTCTGGGTTTTTATTTGTCCAAAACAGTCAACCCGGACGGACTTTACCAGGAGTTGATCCCAGTGTCTCTGTTTTCAGTCAAGACTTAGGCTATCAACCAGAGAAGCCGTCGACATTGTTCTCATATTATTCTGTAATAGTCTAAACATACCTTAATAATATTGAAGGTAATAAATTCATTAGTTACTTAACATAATAAATTGAGATAAACGGCATTAGTACCCGTTTCACGATCAGCCCTATTCAGTATAGAATTTAAACACCATTTAATCTCAGTTCCCACGATACCATTTCTAGGCCACTCGGAACTGACTCGGAAACCAAGTCGTTTGTTAGACGATCGAACGGGGGGTCGACTTGCAGTTTCTCCTAGCCTACAGAATTGATTTGATTGATGATCCACAAATTTATGTCGTAATAATATCAGCTACCCGACTCGGGGAGGCCAAGGCGAGGCCCCGCCTCCGTGCTTGCCTTAGCCAGCTGGCACGGAGTGGAAAGTTCGCTAGAGCTTCTTAGCTCTAGCGAACTTTCTTGCGAAACTCCAGGGGTGGTAGTGATAAATGGCCTAACGTTAGAAGTAGCTTCTGGGAACCTCCAACCCAATTCTTCACACCTCTTAGTCACTCACAACCATGTTGTCCCTCGACAATCTTGGTGACCATTGTTAGGTCCCATGCAGAGAGTAGCGAATACCATCTGCCCGTTTTATCCATGCTCCCCGAAGATTGCAATAGGCAGATGCCATAGTCCTCATAGTTTCAGATCTCTAGTGTCAACAGTTCATCCTAATAGGCCAGTGACTTTTGTTCTTATTTCCTACTATAGTGTTACACTAACCGGGACTTGCCTTTGGGTGCATTTTTATATTGTGTAGACAGGGATAATAGCTGTACGGTAAATTTCACGCTATATTTACATTAAACTTGTCGAAGGGGCATCTACATCGTTTGTCTTTTCATGTCCCCATGCAAGCCCTCCAAAGGTCCTGGCAATTTTTGTGACCCTTGGTCTTCAACTATATACAAATATTAGTTCTTCCTCTAGCTGTTCAACTTAACAATCCAAACCATTCTATTTCGACTTCCTACAATGGACATACTTTGACTTACTTATGACTGCATGCATGGATTAGAAAGTATAATTTATTTTTATTTTATCGATTTAAATTATTTATACTCTTCTTAATTATCATATACATACATACATAAGTCGTGGTAGCGTAATGGCTAGCGTGCGCGCCCCTGAATCGAAGGGCGCTGGTTCGATCCTGACTGGAATGCATGCACCTCTTAGTCAGTTTTCTGATCTAATGTGCATATTGTGACAATTACCACGTGCTAATAACGGTGAAGGAAAACATCGTGATGCAACCTACACATCGAGATAACCGATGTGTCAAATCTGACAAGCTGCCTTGGACAAGCGTGGCGGGTATATTGTTCGTTTCCCCTATAATGGGAGAAGCGAGCCCAGCACTGGGATATTTATGGGCTGATATTATATTATTTCATTAATCATATACATAAATTTGTGTAATATTATCTCATAAGCGTATCATTAGCTGTGCTAGGACCTTTCGATTTTACCGGAGATCGAATTGTAAACAAAAAATTAAATACAAGTAATTACCTGTCTAAAACTTGTCTAAGATAATAAATTGTCAAAGCAATTAATAAGCAACAGGATGAAATATAACCGTAGAGACAAACTGTCTGCGTAAAAGGTAAACAACTAATCTACATTATAAGATGAGGAGACAAGTCTTGCAAAAAACCGCATAAGAATTACAGTAGTAATAATTTCCGCATTGTATTGTAATAATTTATTTTATAAACTACGCTTATACTATAACTTCGTTTTTTTGTATTAATAGTAACTGTATATTGCGTAAAATGCTTTTGTCGTTAGCAACGAAGCGTAGTTACTTCTGGACTTGGGCGTCATTAATGCCAGTTATTTTATCTTATTATCAATTTATTTGCCTTATTACAGGTTCGACAGAAATTCCATACATGTCATGTCAATTCTCTACTATTGCAGGAGGTAAAGGAACGATTAATGAGGCCGTCGTCTGTCATAGATGCTGGAAGGGGCGTCATCCGACATTGGACGCTGCTCTCGGCGTTGGATTGGCGTTATACCGATGGTCAATGTGGATGCGTCTTAACATGCGTCAAATTTTGCATGCACTCTGTATGATTAGACAGGTTTTTTTGACAGATTATTTGCGTCAAAAATGCAACAACTTTACGTTGGAATGTCCGAGAATATAAGCGATTTATAGGGTTTATGCGCGGCATCAGGCGTCCAAGAGAAATCACTATCGTGCATTTTCAGTCGCGTATCGCGTCACGCTGTGCCGTATGAAGCACATGGTATTTGTACCAGACCATCACTTAAAAGATCACGGCATAAGTTTTCGTGTCTTAGGGGTGACCTTGCGAAGGTCAACGGTCTACCTCACTGGAGGGGTAGAACACCATCAGATATAGTGATATAGAATCACGTTTTCCAAGAAGCGGCCGCCTCTGCAGGAGTTGTCTACTCCAACGGCCACTGACATTACTATCGTCGAGTGACTTCACGTGGATAACAACAAGAGAAAACTGTTTTTCTCTTTATAAAAGACGAATGTAGTAAATCAACGTCATATGTATGAGAATAGTGCGACAAGCTAAAAGTGAGTTTGATATGTAAACGTACTCAACCGATGTTTGCTTTGTGCCTCCTTGCAGCAATCAGGGTGCAGAAGATGGTACCAGCTCACGCCATGCAGCGAACTCCTGTCCCAGCCAAGGTGCCACTCGCTACTGGACAAGAAAATATACGTATAAGTCATAAAGAAAATAAGGTATTATTTAGCAATCAATTACAATGAAGACACTCGTAATTTAACCTGTATATTCAATAGAATATGTAATACGTCCATATTAATATGTAATTGTGAAAACATTGAGATGTTTGTTTGTTCCTTTTTAACGAATTAGGGAATAAACTTGACAAGAAGAATAATGGGCCATCTTATCGATTCAAGCGATCTCTTCCAGTTTCCAGAGAACCTGTTATTAATGATTTTTATTTTTTTAGATTATGGCTGCAATGCCATTTACGCATTGATTTTGCCAATGTCGTGTAAACAGAAAAGCCAGGTGATAAAAATAGGATAATGTTTGATTAGAATTTTTTATTGAATGTTGACTTCCCTGACAGTGACGGGACGTGACTTCCATAAGAAGATACCCGAACAGTAAGAGAGTTGTGAGCAAAAAAAGATCGTATAACAGTGTTTTGAGTAGCATTAAAACTTCCGTAGACGAAGGCAGAGAATGAAGACTGAAGTAAACAATATGCAGATAATAGACTAAATGCCGCTTACATAACGATTGCCTTTAAATAAAATTAGTTAATCATATTAAATTGCCTAAATACGTTTTACACAAAAATACAGTTCTTTAAACATATTTAGCAGCAAATTTCGCGCTGTGCAAGAGGCTAATTGTATTTAAGGGTGTTAAATACGTTTTATGTTTCTTAAATAAAATTAAGCAATCTTATGCAAGCGGCCCTAAATCAGCATTCCGATGAAGTGTTAATAAAAGCAATTTCAAGTTTTTATATTTAGATACATGGTCATATTTCCGCAATTTATAACTTATTTATTTACAATAACGGCAAGACTTATGAAACGATCCATAACAATAGTTAAAATCAAATTATTGTTGAATAACTTCAATGAATTCATACAAAAACCTTATATAAGAGAACAAATTAGTTTGACTTAAACTTGACCTTCTTGCATTGTTGAAGCACAATTCGGTAGTTATTGGCTAATATGTAATTATCTTTATAACCTACCGTCTTCTTGTGATGAATTCATAAAATATCTATGATGGAAATATTGTATTTTTATGAGTTAATTCAAGCTGGGAGAATTATCGAAAATGATTTGTTTTTTGTTTGTTTCTGCCTTTAAATGTGTGTAGATAAGTATTTATTATATTTGTTGTAAATTTCCTTTTACAACAAATATAATAAAAAATTATGCTGTCGTTTGCGAAAAGATTGTCAAAAATCACTTTTCTTTTTGCCCATAAAAATAAAATAACATTATTCACAAAGTAAAATATATCCAAACAGTGTTGGCAACCTAAATTTATAGTAGCTAATATGTGTTTATGGGGGATATTATGAAATTACGGTTGTGGTTACCACTGGTATAATAGTGCTATAATTAATGTATTATATTGGGTATCACGAAACAATGGCGGTTTTGGGGCAGACGTTTATTGATTAGTTTGTAAATAAGACCGTCATGTTTACTAATTGTTTTGGTGGCATTTGTAACAAATTGATAGACATTTTAGATTACAAACATCTAATTTCAAGTGATATTCGCGAGGCGCTACGATCTTAAATAAAGTGAGTGAGTTTAATTTATTTTAATATGTTCATGAAATTGTTTATGTGTGGTTTTTTAAGTATGTTTAATTTATGATGATGAAAATTTATAATGAATGTATTGGCTATCGTAGGAATTAAGGGGTATTCTTTCTATTGTTTCTGTGATTACAATATATGCATTTAGTGATTTATTGTGCGTAGTTTCCATGACAATTACAACAGATCAATTCAAAGATAACGCAATCCTTAAGAATTTTCTATATCAACCCTCATTAGACCAGCATGTTGGTCACTATGGCCGAAAGCTTGTAGAAATCGTTGCAAATACTTATACTCAAATTGCAAAAGCTTAAGATTTAATCTTATTTCTTTTTAAGCAAATTTTTCTCTTTGTTATATTATATTATTACAATACCTTAAGAATGTAAGTATAACACTGAGTCTAGTTCACTGACTTCTATGGATAAGGTGTCCAGAAGGCTGGCTACATTTCCCCGCTGTATTGTCATGTTGATCCGTTGCCGTCCGAGGGCTGGTGCCTACCTCGGTAGGCTTCAGTCCTCTAACCACTCAGTGTCGATGAACTGTTTTGATTTTAATTGAAATATCACCAATTGTTATGGATCCTAATTGACACAAATATTCAGATGTATAATTTTTCACGTCACTGTCGCATTGGTCTTGCCTTGCCAATACGACTAGCAGTTCTTAGAGATATTTTGTCAAGTCTTATAAAAACAAATAAATATCTATGTACTTTAATAATATTTTCGTTTGTTTTATACAATAACTATTGGCTCTTAACCCAAGAATCATTTGCTTATAAAGTGTGTCATGGGTCTAGCTGTTCGAGTGTGTTATGTTTATTAACTCGAAGTTTGGATAACCTTTTGAATGGATTCTTATGTTATAATGTTATCAAAATATTTTTAATAGAAGGACTATTAAAATATTTTGATAGGATATGAGAATAAGAAACATTATACTTGTGTATTTTGTTTTTTTTTTTTAGGATTTCACTAATGTCCTGCCAATAATCTTCAATAGGTATAAAATTCACCAAGAAATATTGTTTCAATTTCCAAAACTAAATGATAGTAATTACATAATATTATATGTACATAAACATAATACGTATTATACAGTACAATACATAAAAGTCGTGGTAGCATAACGGCTAGCGCATGCGTCCCCAACTCAAAGTTTCTGACCTAATGTGCATATTGTTATAATTACCACATGCTAACAACGGTGAAGGAAAACATCGTGATGCAACTTCCACATTGAGATACCCGGTGTGTCAAAGCTGCCAAGCCGCCAAGAAAGCTTGGCGGGTATACTGTCCATTTCCCTATAGTGGGAGCCCCAGCAGTGGCACGTTTAAGGTCTGTCAATTATAAACATAATACTATGTAAATTGAAAAAGTTATTACCATATCTATCGTGTACATTTGTGGTGCTATTTTGGCACTATTTTTGCTTCGCGTATAACATACAGATGATTAAAACAGATTATTTCCCTGTCGTTCAAGTTTGATGAATATTCTAAAATGACTGATCCAATGAAATATAAAATTGTATTAATCAATTTCATGAAATACTGTCGTGTCCTTGCATAAATTCAGCAGATAGGCAGACGGCCCACTATGGATAATTTGGACAATTGTATGTACTGCCGTTCTCTAAAGGGAGGCTAGAACCTGGCCACTAATGCTGCAACACAACACAAGATTATTATGGTGACAAGTTTTAGACAAGGGATTCACACGGATTACCACCGGGTTGTTCTGTCGCCTCTTACCACAGTTATATATAAATTTTTAATTAGTAAGTAATTTGACTACACTTGACATATCTACTTCAGTTCTAGTTCTTTGCTCAAGGCAGTAGCCAGATTAGACATTAACTTGCAATCAAGCCTACAAAGTATAATCCAATTTATTTATTTGTCCATATAGAGCAGAAATCATTATGAAAATAATAAGTATAATTGAAGTGTTCTTGACACCGATATAAGAAACATTTCGGGTCGTCTCATCAATCATAAAGAACCTTGTACACAACAATGGATTTGATTTAGTTCCGAATGTTTGCTCATGGGGTATCTTATATGACGTACATTTTCGTATTAGCGAAGCCTATAAATATTATAAACGCGAAAGTCTGTAAGAATGTATGTATGGATGTGTAGATGTATGGATGTGTAGATGTATGGATGTGTAGATGTATGGATGTATGTTTGTTAGTCTATCACGAAAAACTACTGAATAGATTTTGATGAAACTTTACAGTGTTTATTGTTATCATCATTCTAGTCTAGTATAATATATGGTTCTCACGTAAGTCCTAGGTCTGCATATGTGATATGAGATATGCACAGCACAATTGTATACAACAATATACATATATAGAAATCTTTTTAGTTTCATTACCGATATTTTCTGATTAATTTTATCACACTAATCTACTCTATCGTGCTTGTGTCAACTTTATTGTCTCACAAATTTTCAAGATAAAAAGCATGATAAAGAAGAAAAATGATAAAAGTATTTTATGACCATTTGCAGTCTCTTCAATTCATAATTATGTATGGAACTTTGTGAAAATCAGCTCCTATTTATGGTGGGCTGTGAACAAAACACAAAACTACATTTATACTCAAATTTTAGTTCAAAATAAACTCTGATTTAAATACACATGTACAAAATGTACGCCATGTAAGATACTTTTACAATTCGATTTAGTTTTGATCACTTATTAATTATTTCCCTATTTTTTTTCTAATTGCAGTTCATAATATCTGTTATTTAATATGGATAAATACATTTTAACTGTATAGGTTTTACCTTGATATATGAATATGAAATAAATTGATCGATTATTGTAGTAAAGTAATATACTTTTAAATGAGAAAAAAATGTGTGACCCGGATGTGATTTACTTATATGTAATTCATTGTAAATAACACCTAGCTTTTGAAATTATATCTTATAAATTTTCATTTAAACACTCATTTCATTCATACATACACAATATATATTTGCATTTTTTTAAATTTTATATTTATTGTAATAATTCCTTAAACCGTCAAAACGTAGTTTTAATTGAAACTTTCTTTGAAAATAATGTGTTTTAATATATCAAAAGTGAGAGATGAACTGCTCGTGGCGCCTTCTAATCAACAGTAGAAAAATAAGAATACGATAAGTTTTGAAGAGATATCGTTTACGCTTAGTGTTTTATTTTTCTGGTGTTTTTTATGGCTGGAGTATGGCAGACAGGTTGACGGCCCAGCTGATGGAAAGCGGTGTCACCAACGCACGGCGGGCCTCAAATTTTTTTTATGACATCCTTATTGCAAAAACCCTACATCGCAGTGCTATGGAAAAACCTCAGCTGGGTGTTGTACAGTTAACAACAATTATGAATACATAAGTACAAAGAAATGTTATAAAAACTATTTTTTTCATAAAAGCAAAAATACTCAAGATATTTACATATTATGTCCTTTTACCAGAAAAAGTATGAAATATATGCGTAATGCCAATATGAACTAACTCATATAAAAGCGGTTTTAATTTATTTATTGCAAACACATTTATTTCTAGCGTAATACTCATTGGTAAACGTCTAATGTCTAATAAAGACAGAACAATGATGTTTATGGCTGTAAGATGCAATACAATATTATGGACACGGTGACATATGGTTGCGCGTGATCCGCTTTTGGTATAAATCATGGTCACAGCATAAAGCTTAGGCTACATTGCTCACAATAATTAACGGGTTGTTGCGTAATTAAACTACATGCTTCATTATATACCCTATTTAACAACCCTTTCCATGTGTGCATAAGCAACTAAATACAAAAACCAATAATATGTATGTTTAAAACCTCGATTTCAGCAGACTATAATAATTGCTTAGCTGATGTATGCGCGTCTATCTATATAATGAAAAATCTACTACATCACTTTACTTGGACTATATTTCTATTAATTAAATATAATATTTTACATCAACAGTTCAATAGTAACTGAAAATATTAATAGACACCTGGTTTTATTATAAAATAATGAGGCTTCCATACAGACAGTGTCTATGTAGGTTTCCTCCACAATGCATGATAAATTTGCTGTAGAGTGACAAACCTGAATTATTTACCCTGTCAATGCTAGACACTACGCGTAACAGAGAAACATTTATTTAATGTAATTGAAATATATTCCCGTATATTGCAAAACATCAAAGATAAATTGATATTGATCAAACAAAGTAAAATTTTATGACTTTCTTAATAAATACAGGCATGTTATATTTATTATGATAAATATCATAAATGGATTACGTATTTGTAGTGAAGTGATATATCATCTAAATAACTTTTGTAGTTTATATACAAAATTTACTAATTTTCTTTAATAAATAACATCAAAGGTAAGAACAGTTAACATTTATTAACGAGCACAATATGAACAATCCTTAATAACACAAAGGCTTCTGCGAAGATGCTTGTATTCAATTAAATACTTGCTGATTAAATGTCACATTGATTACGTAATCGTGGTTTAACTAGGTAACAAGGTATCAGAACATCGTTTATTAATTACCCGTCTTTATCTGAGAGTTTGATCACAACGATCTATGGATTTAATATTTATTTATTCCAAGTAACTCTTGTATTTATTGTAAATAGTTTTTTTATCTAACCCTATCATTTTTCTTTCTCTAGGTATAATTGAATAAGAAATAAATTGAAATTACCTAAATCTAACAACTATTAACAAAAACTAAAATATCCTATAAATAAACCTAACTTAAAAATATAAAACCTAACTCAAAATTATAAATAAAATATTGGTCCCAAACCACTGTCACTTACCGTTTTTTTATTGATTTTAAGCAGTAAGAATAATAAAACTACGGTTTAACGGTTTTAAGCGCGGCAATTTATTTGTTTTTGGTTTATCCGACGAGTCCAACGAGTTGGACAAATGTGATCTTTGTCATCCGTGACCATGGCCACTGAAAAGCGGCCGAAATATCGGATAAACCAATATCAAATAAATTCCCGCCCTTAAAACCGTTAAACCGTAGTTTTATTATGTATACAAGTCGCGAAAATATAAGAAAACAGTAAGAATAAATTTAAAAAAATGCCGTAAAGTTAATAACTAACCCCCTTGTTCATAATAGTTATACGAGATTTGTAGGTTTGTTAAAAAAGTCATCAGTCGTTAACATTATTAATGTGATTATGAGCATATAAACCTCGTATAACTGGTGTAAATAATAATTCACATATTGTGTCCAAAAAACATATTTTGGCTGAAGATTAACCGCTGCCTTTTAGGCACGTTCCCAACAAGCGACAGTGGTCTGAGACCAATATTTATATATATATAACATTTCCTGTTTGTTAGTTGATTTTACTTTTAACATTAGTAAAAATTTAAATTCTAATACTTATAATTTAAAGAGATATAATATAAGATAATTTATAAAGATTTTAATAATAATGGGTTATTTTCGCAACTTTTTATTTAGTTTTATATAATAGCAATTGTCAATGTTTTTGAATGTAGATAAAGCTTAGTTGATGAGCACCTCCGGGAGCTTATGGCTGTCATTGTATGCAAAGTTTGTCTGCTTCCGAGCAGGTAACAAGCTTGTGTTTGTATTTCAACACCCATTCGTACAAAAAACTGTTTTACAAAATATATCTACTAACTATGTGCAAAATCAAATTAATAATAGGAAATATGATAAGTGAAATAGTAATATGAATGTATAGGGTTTCGAAAATTAAAAAATATCGAGATACACCCGGATAATGGCGGATTTCTATACCTTATTATCCATTGTTTTACCTTGCTATTGGTAGAAAATTTAATTCGCGACGAGATGCCTATTACCAGCCCCACTGCCCCCCTACCAGACGCGCAGGGACGCCAGTAGGTTTAGTCCGGTACACTGACGGTCGGCATCTCACAACTCCTTCCGCAAAGAAGGTATGCAAAGCCGGCCAAGAAGCGCTCAGAAGGCCTACATTGGCCACCTCACAAACGACTCCTGGCGTCCGAACAGATGAGTAAAAACATTCGCCAATGATATAAAAAAATGGTAGAAATTTGACACTACTTGTATAGAGTTTGGTCAAATTTTAACCAGTATTAAGGCTAATTAAAATATTAAAATTTAAATATTTAGCTCGATGGAATTGTATTCGAATAGATGATTTGATACACGGTGTTACGCGGTAAAAAGCATACAGGAATGCTAATAGCTTTAAGTAATTATATGGGTTTTTTTTTCGCAGGAGTTCAGCAGACAGGCAGACGGCCCACTTCATAGACAGCGGTTACCATCGCTTATGGACATTTGCACACCAAAGGTGCTTATAAATGTACTGGTGCTCTCTTAAGGGAGACTGGAACCTGGTCACTAATGCCGGAACACAACTCAAGGTTGTTATGGCGACATACTTTAGACCAGGGTTGGTAGCCATCCAGTCGGGCAAATGCCCTACCACCGGGCTGTGGGTTGTTTTGTTGCCTCTTCCGACAGGCCGCCCGGCCGCAGGAAATTGTATTCTTTCTCCGTTCCTGCACGGATAAAAAAATGTTTATTTAATTTTAAAGTAACAAATTTTTCTATTGTTGGTTTATTATTTAAATTTATTTATTTGATTTACTTATTTTATATTCTATATTGGATAAATGAAATTAGTTTAACAAAAAATGGGTCGTATTGGTCTCGCACCAATAGGAAGGTTTGCACTGAAAATCAGCGTTGTGCCGGATTATATCCGGTATAACATTTTGCTGAGAATGCGGTGTAAAAACTCTCGAAATATGCTATGTATATAATAATATAAACGTGTAATTAAGTCGCCATTTTCTTCAAATAGTCTTTTTCTTTCTTCCCCCCACTAGCAGTAATCATGCTACAAGTTAAATTCAAATTCACAGTTTGCCTTTGACGGTCAAATAAAAAAACAACATAAAACATCAAAGCCAATTTTTGCTTTGAAATATCAAGTCAATTTTTTTGTTTAAAAGCACCTTATTTTTTTTAATAAAATATACGTTCGCACAAAAAAAACAAGTTTACAAGATTTTTTGAAAGGGTAATAAATTTTCGCTCCTCTGACCGACAGTTGTATAAAATGGCAACTTTATTTTAACAGATCGAGTCCGCAGGGTCGGCTTTGGCAGACTGATTTATATCAGGAAAATAGATCATGCATCTAAGGGTGTTGTATCAATCAATATTGCATAACTAAATCAACTGTACTTGTTAACATTACATTTGGCTCAACGACTTTTTAAGTAATATAATTGAAAATACTTTTAAAACAATTTGGTAATTAGCTTGAGTACAACGAAAAAAGAAAAACGCGACACTTAAACTATTAGTATTAGCCAAAAACGTAATTTTGGCCTGCCTTTTATTTTGCAGAAATAAAGCCACAGATGGCTCCAATGGACGTTGCTGATCGACCAATATGAATTGATGCGCTATGGTCACAACATAGGCAAACAGCGACGATCCCAAACGACCTCATTATATTAGAGGGTATTTGCCCTCAAAATATAAGGATAAACGCTTCGCCAAGTATGTGCTAACACCAAGAATGCAGTGGCCGAGCGGCTAATGTTGTAATTTAAAAAAAAAAGTTATTTCCTAGAATTCTACTTACTACTACAGTTTTACACAACTTATAATTTCAATAGGCAGTTTTGGTTTCTGCAAAAATGTGCAGACTGGTTTCCGACATATCTATCTATATTGAACTTTATTCGCGAGCGGAAATGGCAGTATTGCTTGCTATGCATCCTTAGTACTGTTCCGTTTACACGATTTGTAAACTATCAGACGTTTCCCGCGCTACTAAAATAATCTACTGCGCCGGTACCTCGGCAGGCATTATTGGTTGTGAAAAGCTGTATTTATTGTAATCATGCATTTTTGTAATTTTTCACTTTGGTATCAATAAAGTAATCTATCCATCATCTTTATGACTTTCACGTGTATGACGACATCGTATACGAAACTGTATATTCCCAAACGCAGTTATAAAGAAAATTCCAGTGCTATTAGTATTTAGGGTATACAGATGGTCAAAGGCACTTGTGATACGATAAAGCTTATCAAGCAGACAATTTGATTTATCCAATAAACAATGACATCAGTTCCCTGTCTTAGGATTTCTGCAACGCCAGAACATGAATTTAACATTACATAGCACATTGTAATCTATTAAAACTATGATATTCGCGTCAATTTTACTTTAGACGTCAAAACACGACCACCCTAAATCCGTCCCAGTGCTCACATACGTCAACTGACAAACTCATCTGACCGCGTATTTACCATTGTATATTATCCCTTCTTGTTATAATGTTGTGCCATTGAGTACAGGCGCGGGCGCATGAATATGAAACAACTCTCAATAGAGACGTTGTCATACGTCAGTCTTCTGACGGACACTCGCTCACTGCAACTGTTACGCATCAATAACTTTTGTTTATTCTCTTGCACAAAACCTTGAACTAGTGACGTGCGATGAAAGAGTGTGGAGAAATTAATGCTAATCTGATATTTATCTCTTTCGTAGAGTTTTAAGAACACACTGTTACATAGCCTTTTGTGAAGTTAGCAAACAGGTAGACTGCCCAACTCATGGAAAGTGGTTACCGTCAACTATATTCATTTGCTAAACCAAGGGCGAAGCCAACGCTACCAGAGACCTAACCTTTAGTGATAGGGATGAGATAGCTGAGATAGCGGGATCAGATAGAAGAAATGGCATAGAAAGGATGGAATGTGCAATTGAAATAGGGGATAGGGAAATTGGGAGAAGTGAACTAACGGAACTCACTCATCGCACGAAACATGATAAGCACGAGGATATTTGTTTCACCCCGATATCTTTGAGAGCGTGGTATCGCGCCGATAGAGCCGACCCTATGGGCTGTAATTAAGATGAAGCTTCCAGCATGGCTCTACCACGGACAAAGGTGGCGGAGGTTTAATCAAATGCTCGTAGAAATAACACATACTCTAATCACGATAGTTACAAAAACCAAACCGAGTATAATAAGTACAAATTCTTCGCACCAAATCGCAATCAATAAACGTGCACTAATCTTAATTAGATTTTATTATCATTTCAAATTGATATGTATATTGTAGCTTTAGTAGTGTTTTTATATGAAAAGGAATAAAAGGGCTCCCTTAAGTCAGTAAAGAGAAAAGTAGATCTTAGAGTCTTTTCTGAGTTTCGTCTTTGTTAGGCGAGTTTTGTTTCCAGTATTCTTCTTCTGCGACTTAGATTGTTGACAATTTCTAGAGTTATGTTCAATGTAGTCTAGCCAATGCAGTTTTGCGTCAAAATTTTGCGAAAGAGACATCAACAAGAAAGGGATACCCATACACCCACATCACAAACAATACACAAACATTTGTTTGAATGCATATCATACTTACAGAGACGTCTCCGCAAGTGTAATTTTCATAGCATGAGCAGAACTCGTTTTAGGTCATAACTTTATTTCAGAAACACTTGTCATTTCCATATATACACATTTGAAGACAAAGATTATTAATTTTTTAATCATGAGTATTTTACTCGTCAGGGTATGCATGATGGTATAAAAATAAAGGTGCATCAAGTCAGTAGATTTAAATATAAATTATTTTACTTACGACTAAGTAAAATAATTTATTTTTAATTTAGCTTACTTATTTATGTATCTGTTGCCCTCTTTTCCTGCACCACCTACATTGCCAGACAAACTATGAATTTCCTTTAATATACGTTGCCTGGAAGAGATCGCTTCAAGTGATAAGTCTATCTATAGTATTGCCTAATTTCTAACTGTTTATTTTGGCTGGTGGTGGTAATATAGGTGATGTCAGAAGCCTTAAGAACAGACGAGCGTGCATGACAAGAGCTATGAATGTCAAAGAAGCAAGTGAGGTGTAAGAATAAGCTTGTATGGCGCTCTGTTGTTCGTGCCTACCCCGCAAGAGACCTGGCGTGAAGTTATGTGTGTATGTATATTTTGGCACCCAATAAAGTGTTATCTATCTCTAAATTTCCATATATTCATTTTTCAGGAAACGGTGTGGTGGAGTATTAGCGACATGGTGAATTCCTTGACCATATTTTGTAATTTTTATAAGTATGAAGCTCTAGTAAACTCTACTGTTTTGTGCCTCTAACATACTAGAGATACTGTAGTCGTTGGTCAGGCTATTCTGTACCGGCACAGTGATCTATACTTACTTGGTATCTATATGCAGTATCTTCATATCCATAGCATGCACCGTGGTAAATACGTTGGTGGCTCCATGGACGACGCATTCCCGCGTCTCCGGCATCGCGAGGGGCGTGCACATCGCCAGGAAAACAGGCTCGTTCCTGCTGCACAACGGCAGGTAGGATACGTAGTGGCCCCGGACAAGTACTACCTGTAATAAAATAATAAGATTTAGGAATTTAATTTAATTTTTAGTTTTGATTTGATTTGTATATATGAATTAAATATTTATTTCTGCATTATTGTCACGCTAAACTTCATACAATCGAGAAGGTTATTATTTTTCATAAGTTGATAAAAAACTCAACTACGCCATTTATAATGAACTAGCTTCTGCATGCGACTTCGTCCGCGTGGATTTTTTTTTTCATATGAAGTATCCCATGTTACTTCTAATACCTCTAAAAATATGTGTACAAAGTTTCATGATGATCGGTTGAGTAGTTTTCGCGTGAAAGCGAAACAAACCAACTTACATTCACATTTATAATATTAAGTAGGGATTATCGAATTTCTTAATCATTATATTATTTAAATTTTATGTAATATATTCTAAATAGCTTGCGAACTCGCGTTGATTTTATTTTGCTATTCCATAGGATTCTCCTAAAGATCTGGAGGCCCGATCCCAGCACTGGGACATATTATGGGCGGTAGAATTTAATGAAGGTTTGTCAGAAATATAATTGCCATTGGAATATCAAGTTATACCTACACTGTCAGGTATGAAGTTATATGAGTATACTGATTTTGTGTATTTTTATTCTTAATACCCCCTTATAAATTTATAATATTTAATTACTTAGAACTATATATACTAGTTTCGTTCATTTTCTCCGTGCAAGAACGGAACAATAATACAATTTTCTGCGGCCGGGCGGTTTGTTGTAAGAGGCGACAAAACAACCCACAGCCAGGCAGGGCATTTGCCCGACTGGATGGCTACCACCGCTTGTCTAGAGTAGGTATGCTGTCATAACAACTTTAAGCTGTGTTCCGGCATTGGTGGCCAGGTTCTAGTTTCTGTTTCAAGGTCGGCAGCACATTGGTAGCTCCTCTAGTATTGCTAATGTCCATAGGCAACAGTTACCACGTTCCATAATAGTTGGGCCTCGAAATCAACTCGAAAGAGAAAACTTCGAACACTTGTCAAAAACAAGGTCGATTTTAACCAGAAAAATATTAAATTGTATGACCGAAGCCCAGCATAACTAGGCGCTTCCAAAAGGCTAGTAGGCGTGGTACATTGACATTCTTTAAAAATTTAACAACAATAGCAAGATAAGAGTCGTTCGACACAATAGTTCACAGTTCAACCGCTCACTGCGCCGGCGCACCGATCTTCGATCCGGATATACGCGGCCTTGGTACATATATTTTATTGTATCGAACTCAGCCGTAGGTATAGTTTCTTAATACTATAAATTGCATATTAATTAAAGCTCAACTTAGGGTTCACACATTTATGTAGTTCGCTAATGGCCGCTTACTATATTTTACCATTCATTCAGTTGTCTTACCATCAGTTGAATTTTGACATCACTTGTATGCAGCTTATGTTAAATTTAAATCGACAGTAAGGCAAATGAATGGTCGGTTAGATATAGGTACGGGCCATTAAGCATGTGCTGTCCAAACAAAATTGAACTAGGGATAATTTATGCCAGACCGTGCGGGGCGCGAGCCTTGTCTCGTACGAGGCTCGGGCGAGGCACGAGTTTACAACTTGAAGAACATTTCATAAACCAATGGGGATGTGGACACATGTTACTAAATAAAAGAAGGCGTTATAATAACATCTTACTTTTAAAATGTCATGATAGAATGATTTTAATTATTATTGTTTTGACAATAATATTAATACAGTTTGAGTATATGTGTATTAGGGTTATCCAAAAAAAAAATTTTTTTTCCAAACAGGCTCAAAAGTTTCTTTTGGGTGTAAAAAAATTCTGTGATAATATGAGCCCTTAATATTAATATTAAGATTGTCCTCATCGCATTTTTTTAATTCCCATAAGAATAACACAGGAAAAAATTTTTTTGCTTCTGATTTTTGTACCGTTCAAACGACTGGTTGACTGATAAATCGCTGTTCCAATCTTTATAGAGAATTGGACGTTCTACAAAAAAGGTGTCATAACATTTTTTGATTTGTCCACGCGTTCAAAAGTTATTCAAGATCAAAGTTCAATTGTTCAAAAATTTGATCGAATTTTATAAATTACACCGAAACTGTTGGTTTCAGTAACAAAATAAGGATCAAATTTTTTGTCAAACATAAATTAGACTTCTGATAAATGTTGACCAATATTTTTTTTTATTCAATCAAATAAATATGACGCTTTTAAGTAATTTTTTTTGCAATAAATCAAAAAATAAACAATTTTATTCTATTATTATGTTCACATTCATTTTATTAATAACTTTGCTCAAAAAATTGTTTATTTTTTAATAAAAAAATAAACAATTTTATAATAAGTAATTTTTTTGCAATAAATCTATTGCAAAAAAATTACTTAAATTGCTTATCTATTTACATTAAATATTTATGGTTGAAGTGATTTTTTATAACCATGGATCGATCACCCTAATGTGTATGGTGTATGGTTAGTACAAAATCTATGAGGGTGCGACGTTTAGTAAGGTGCTAAAAAGTATATCAATTGAATGCACTGTCCGCGCCCCTGTTGACACTTCACCGTCGGCGTATGCGTCGCGGTATTATTCATTAATCGATACTTTCTGTGGTCTAGTGGTATATTGGAATGTATAGGTTTCACATTCAAGTTCCGGTACGGTAAATTTCACATCAGAACATCTTGTTCGTGAGCCGGTCCTTTATTTACTTTGGTCTGGATATCTGGAATCAGCGTCCAGAGTTCTCCGTTGTATATTATTCATATAACACAGGCATTATTGATTTAGTTTGGAATGTATGGGTTATCAATTAACACCTGCATAACGTAGGTACCGGTTTTTTTTATATTCATTAATAAATAAAAAAAGCACTCCGTATTATATATAAATATGAATTTAGTTATTTGATTGCTTGATGATTTGTTATATCTTATGTAGCGATAAAGCTGCCTCTTGTTTTTACCAAGACAGTACATAATGTAATCGTGTTTTTGTAATTGTTGATTTTGAATTATGAGTTCGCATGAAGTATGAAGATATATCCTGTACAGAAGTGAACACTCCATAGGCATTTATGAAGAAAGTTTTAGTGCTATTGTATTTAGGGCTGATAAATGATCGGAGTTCGTTTCGGAATTTTCCCTACGTCATCATTTATATTCACCTATTGTGATTTGAAACGCGGGTGCGTTATCTACAACAGCTTTATCTATTTCTTAAGAAAAGTGCTAACTATGAATAAGTCCAACAAACAATGAGTTGTGTAGCCAAGTCTTTAGTGTGCTTTAGCTGAGCGCAATGTTGCGTAAAAAGTGTAATCTACTTAACAAGATATATTTAAATGATGTCTGCGAAACTGCAGACTGTAGGCTATATTGTGTCATATCTTATAAATAGGGCACTACTTTAATGTATGACAACATTATTTCTAGAATGCATTTTTTGTTATTATTAATTGTACTGTCATACAAAACGTTTTAAACAATTAATGACACTTTTGATGTGTATGAGTTCATCATAATCTTTTCCTTGTTCCTTAATAAGTGCAACGTGTTTTCGTTGCACTTATTACCATACACCAGTCAAGTATTGCACATGTGTTGTAAATACAGAAATAATTTATGAGAAATTATGGTTCCGTAGCCACACAACGAAAGCATTATTTACGAAACGGAACACATTTACGGAACTTTTCATAGCACGTAAACTGGTACGGAAATTACATTTTTTAATTTATTTATTATATTTCTATTTTATAATCATTTTATTAATAAGTCTGATGTAATATGCTTTGTTTTATTGCGAAGCTGCCTAACTGGTAAACAACAATTTATGGAAAGTGATTTTTTTATTGCAGAAGTTCAGCAAGCAGACAGACGACCCACTAGATGGAAAGCAGTTACCATCGCCTATGGACATTTGCAACATCAAACGAACTACAAATGCGCTGCTGCTCTCTTAAGGGAGACTGGAACCTGATCACTAATGCCGGAACACAACTCAAGGTTGTTATGGCGACATGCTCTAGACCAGAAGTGGTAGCCAACCAGTCGGGCAAATGCCTTACCACCTGGCTGTGGGTTGTTTTGTCCGCCTCTTACGACGGCCGCCCGGCCGCACGAAATTGTATTCTTTCTCCGTTTCTGCAGGGAAAAGTGATGACCGTCACCTATATACACTGGCAACACTAGTGGCGAATCGTTGCTGGCCTTTAGGGATGATATAGAGGGATTGAATAGGAACATGGACTACTTTGATAAATTCGAACCTCATTATGAAATACAATTTCCGCAAAACTTATGAACGAATAATGGAAAATTCAATTCACAATAGTTTTAATAATGTGACAATAACAAAAGTAATAGACGGTGCAACTCGCCCTTAAGCTACAAGAGTTAACTAGGTCAAGCTTTTCCTATACAGCTATCATATTTGCAAACATTGAAACAAATCGAATCAATATTTCAAACATAAAACTGACCAGGCGCAGCTGTCCTAAGGAATAATCAAATGCAGTCTTTACATTGTCCATATAACTCTTTGACATAAGATAAAATACAAATCCGTAATACCATTTATTTATTGCCTTGTTTGACAATGGCTAATATTTTAATAAGTATTACATTTTGGTCTTATTACAATTGTTTTAGTTGTCGTATTTAAAGTATCTAATTGACATATGTAGGTCGATTTATGTTGTACGATTTTAGATTATATATTAATAAAATATGTTTTTAAATTGTTCTCATTTGATAATATAATTAATTGCAAGCATGCTTAAGACCCCGATTCGTTACCGTCGTTTATGAATGACGTATAAATTAAACTAACGACTTATTAAGAAACTTTAAACTACAATCATAGATAAGTTTTAAAAAATGTATAAGAGAGTAAAACTATTTAAAAAAGAAGAGGAGCTATTAACGTATTAAGAAGGTACAAAGAGGTATGTATGGTATGATGAAAGAATGACTAAACAGATATACAATGCAAAAGTGGATGGATGCAGAAGACGCGGAAGGCCACGACACACCTTCCATGATCGTGTATTAGCAGAAGGTGATGTTGAGAGCCTTAAGAACAGACGCACGTGCATGACAAGAGCTATGAATGTCAAAGAAGCAAGTGAGGTGTGTAAGAATAAGCCTGTATGGGGCTCTGTGGTTCGTGCTTACCCCGCAAGGGACCTGGCGTGAAGTTATGTATGTATGTATGTAAGAAGGTACAAGTTATTTGATTTACGCTAGATAAGACGAGAGCAAGTCGTAGGATCGTGTACTTCTATTTGTAACAGTACGTCTGACACGGTCAAGTCCGGAACATGCGTTTCACAGTACAGTATGAATTGCTTTAAAAAATGTTCTTAAAATTTCAAATCCGTGCTTCGTATGGAGCACGGCTCGCGCCCGCATGGTCTAATATAAATCAACTCCAAAGTCTTCGAGGTCGTATATGTGTACCTATATACATACAAGACATACATATATAGAAATAACGGAGATAGTTACATGGCTTTACCTATTATAACAGAGTTTTCATAGAAATCATAAATAAATACTACAACATGTAGATAAGTATAATAAAGATATAAATAACAATAAAGAATATTTAAAAGAAAAATTTGCACAATTTCACCATGAACAGAAATATTAATTCTTATAATTATTTAATGATGAAAGCGAGATCGTTGAGTGTAAACTCGGGCAGTCACGATATCTCTCTCATTTCTTTAGAAAGTAGCACATAGTTCTTGGTCCTAGAATAATTTAAATGTTGGACTGTAAAACAACTAGAAACATATATATTTTATATCCTGTGTATAGTTTTAAAATTTCTGGTACTTATTACAAGCAACTGCAATTAGATGTAACACTATCTTGGGCCATTTTATGCACATACATAATACATAATAAAATTGTAGCGGTCGAATTGTTGAAATATTAAAAAAAATGCTAAAAACCGAGTCAGGGGTGTAAGAAGTGAAATAGAACTAATTTAATTTTTTTTTTTCAATTTTTTTGTTTCTCTGTTTGTCTGCCTGTACGTGCTAATCTCCGAAATGACGGGACCGATTAAAATTAAATTTTGTATCGGGGTAGCTTACGTCCCTGGTCAACATACTATACAATACTTTTGATCCCGAAAAATTAAAGCGTTCCCGTGGGATAGTTAAAAAAAAAACTTTAATTACTTAAACAGCTTATTATACAAATATGCACCTAATTAAATATTGATATTGCCGGTATTATCATAAAATAAAACAATTTATACATCCAAAAACAATTAGGCTATATATCATCACGTTAAGACCAATAGGAGCGGAGCACCAATGGAGAACGTTTTAAAAACGGGAGGGTCTTCTTTACTATTCCACATGGACGAAGCTGCGGCCAGAAGTTAGTATGATATAAATATTTGATATCGCACTCAGAGTCTGATCCAGATATACCACGCGAAACCGCATTTAAATTCCTATTTTTGCAGTTCGCAAATTTAAAGCTTCGTGGTCTTAGGGTGACATTGTCGCGGGTCGCTGGCAGTCACGACACGAATGTTGTTCACTTAGAAAGTGGTTCATTGTTCACCACATTGCTCCGTTTGCGAGCTGATGGATTCAGTTACTAACGTACGTAACAGATAATAAGTCACGATTGATCGCCCTGCCCTGTCATATTTGGGCTTAATGAGATTCAAGTCAAAGGTTGGAGCGAATGTTGATGTGTGTATGTATATACCTATGTAAGTAGTTCAAAAGTTTCTAAATTATAAAAAATAGTCAAATGTTTTCACTCATGCACGGATACATGGCGAAGGGTGTCATGAAAGTGACGTCCATTGTTGTTGATATTTGGATAACGGGATTTTAGAGTAATATTTTTTAAGAAACTAGTATCTAAATTAGAATTATTACAACGACGTTATAAATTTTACAATACGATCGCTGGATCACTGGATCGCTATACTGACCGTTGTCGGAGGTAGATATTTAATTATTAATCAAAAGTACTTCATATTTTACTAACTATTTAAGGGATTTAGTTGTTTTTTATATAAAAAAATATTATTTAACATACTTTAAGAATTTACACTTTTTACGACTGCGATCGAATATTTCACCACCCATGGGCATAATGACAAGAAAATATGCAAGTGATTGCGGAATAACTGTCTAAGAATATCCTACTGATTTTTTAGCTATCCATTACACATGTGTTTGCCAAGATCTTTTGTGCTTTCATTACACTATTATAATAGTGAAAAATACCTTCCTGCCGATTTCCGATTGCCGATTCGATTCATCATATAAATCCAGACATTGCGAAAAACTTCTGAAATACATAGGTGTACGGACAAACGGATATTAATCTTTTTCTGTAATATCTACGGTACCCTAAAAATAGTGTATTGACACTTCCATATATATGCAAAATCAATTATCGCAGAGCTTTCTATGGCTAAACTGTTGTTTAATTTATGATCTGTTTGGCCGTTACGTTCTTACACTCGCTCGTAACTTATGACTTAATTCGGACGATTAGTGCCGTATGTTTGGGCGTATCGGTTATTCGCTCGATACGGCACAACATTCTGTATCCGGTTAATCTATCGCTGGCGACTCGGTGGGCGGACATACGTTGACGTAACAAATCATTACTTTTGTTTTTATTGTGATCTATTTTAAATGAATTATTCCCTTTGAGAGGATTACTAGCTGTAGCGTCCATTCATTGCACCATTGAAGCAGATAAGACATTCTTACGGTATGTTGAAACGTCACTGAACATATAAAGAACATATTAGGGTATGCCTAATGTTGGTTATAAATGATTTGAACCAATTTGGTTAATTCAAAAAAGCACAGAATTAAAAGTACACGACGGTATTCAAGACATTTGGTGATTCAAATTTATCTTTACATGGATCGCTTGGGTTGATTCACCAAAATTGAGAGCAAAAAATGAACCGTCTAATATCGGCTTAATTGAATACAAAATGAATATTGTAACATGTTAAAATAAGTCAGATTTTATGTTAAGTTACAAAATTTCATCTATAAAGTTTTTATTAAGTACGGGAATCCCCCGTGCCCGTGTCGTGTGTTATATCCATTATAAATTTAATAAAGATATTTTGGATTTTAACGAATATTTATTTTAATATTATTATATTACCATAGACCACTTCGAGGTTAGCAAAATTTGAAAACAGTAATTGCTTGCAAAATTACAAATTATGCTTGCCGTGACCTTATGCCTTTCTTACTTTTGATGCTACCAAAGTTATTTCTGAATTATTTATTAACTTTAATTTAACCCTTAAGTTAGAGACCTTCACCTGATTGATGGCTTGTTCTTTGAAGCTTATTTTAGGAGTTAAATATTTCTGAATATTTCACATTGGTTAAGCCAATATTTAACATTTATCTTCGCCTTTCAATTTTTACTAATCAACCAAAATGGTCCAACATAAAGATAAACTTGGATCATTCAACTGCATTGAATACCGACGTTTTCTTTAAGTTCTCTGTGCCTTTCAACCGAATTAATTCAATTTGTATAATCCCTCTAATACCAGCATTAGATCTAGAAGTCCTTCGAAGAAAGAAGACAGTAAATAACGAAAATATTTTTTTCTGTTCATGTTAGTGTAGTAGCTACTACACTGTATTATAATTTAATTTCTTTATTTTGAATTTTAAATAACTCAAGCGGCGCAAATATGCAACCCTCAGTAAGAGTTATATGTTTGTGCCGTTTGCTGTTGAAACGCTTGGACTGTGGGGTCCTGGGACCATGAGCCTCAAGTAAAATTTTATAAAATGAATCATTGAGTCTTTAGGATATCAAAGGACTGATGCCTACGTCGGACAACGGAACAGCATAGTGAGCCCAGCGAATTTACGTAGGCTGCCTTTTAGGAACCTTACCATTGACTTCAATGATCTAGGCTCAGTATTCTACTTGTAGTCTTAAGGGATTATAGGTAGAATACAATATAAGTTCCCTTCATTGTACTAGTTTATATAAATAAGTTTAAATCGGTATTATTTGTTTATTAAACCAAGTCTTTTTAATCAAAAATTTACTTAAATTTTGGGCAAACCGCAAACAACGATTAATGAACATCATTCTTTAAAAAACAGACTCACCGATTCCGTACGGTCCATCAATCGTGTCTCAGCAGTTCTAGTGGTCAGAAAAGTCACGTTCAATGGATATAAGTCACGAATAGTTACGTCACTGGGACACACCTCTCGTTCAGAACCTTTTTTTTGTTTGTTTGTGTGTGTGGGATATCCTTAACGGTGCATTTCGGATCGCGCACGCGTTCTCAATCACGACTTGGTTATTTTAAAGAATTATAGAAAAAAAGTTTCCATTTTGAGCGGTGTTATGTCTTGTTAGTTTGTAAGTCGTGATATCTCGATTGATAAGGAACTTCTGAATCAGTCATTCGGATCAGGTGGAGCAAGCGTTGTTTTTTTCAATACACTTTAGCTTTCTTTTATGTACCCATATAGTTTTATGTATACAAAATTAGAACGTAAAGATACTATTTCAGACTATACATAGACTCTTCACGCTTGTCTAAAGCGAATTGACGTGCTTGTCAAATGTCTTACTAGACAAGTTGAATATATCGGTATAGATTTTAGCAATTTCAAATTCAAAGGTTTTTATTTAGAACTAGCTGACCCGGCGAACTTCGTACCGCCACATTTTCTGAATTCCCAAAAGACTTTGTTTCATGACACAAAAAAATAACCATAATCGGTCCAGGTGATTAGGAGGATTCTAGAACCTGATCTCAGCGCCACCTACCGGTTCTAATTGCGAATCTAAACCATCCGGGAACACACTCAAACACACAAAATCACAGAATCGCTCCCGATGATTAGGAGGATTCTAGAACCCGATCTCAGTGCCACCTACCGGTTCGAATTGCAAATCTAAACCATCCGGGAACCCACTTAAACACACATTCATTAATTGGTGCTCCGCTCCTATTGCTCTTAGCGTGATGGTATATAGCCTATAACCTTCCTCGATAAATGGGCTATCTAATACAGAAAAAAAATTCAAATCAGACCAGTAGTAGTTGAGATTAGCGCGTTCAAGCAAACAAACAAAGAAACAAACTTATCAGCTTTATATATTAATATATATAAGATAAAACTCTCTCACCGATACCACACCCTGTCAAAATCTCCGTTTCTATTATGTTCCGTTGCAGATAAATTACATTCAGTATGTTTAACGCTGTTTAAGAAATTAAAGGTTTTTAACTATCCCACGGGAACTCTTTAATTTTTCGGGATCAAAAGTATCCTATATGTTGACCAGGGATATAAGCTGCCACCATACAAAATTTCATTTTAATCGGTCTAGTCGTTTCGGAGATTAGCCGTTACAGACAGACAAACAGAGAAACAAAAAATTCAAAAAAATTCCAATCCAAATTAGTTCTATTTCACTTCTTACATCCCCCTGACTCGGTTTTTAGCATTTTTTTAATTGTACAGAAATTTGACCTCTACAATTTTATTATATATATATATATAGAATAGATAAATTCCATTGGAGAAACAACAGTCAACATTTAAATTCATTTACTGTATGTATACTGCTACGCAACGTGTTATCTCTGTTCAAGCGGCAAGAAATTCCCCAGTAACACGTCTAGCAATTTTTTTTATCATAATTATTTCTCTATCGTAGACCCCTTAAAAAAATTTATATAGAAGTTGTTATATTACAATTAAGTTTCAAAGAATTAATGGAGTTGTAACAAACAAGAAGTTTGTCATAGCGTCAGCACGTGGTCATTGTAACAATATTTACTCATTCTCTCTCATAAACACATTTAGATTCGAATTTACGTTACCATATATTTACATATATGCATATATAATATTTTTAAATACCTTTGGTTACTTACAAAATACGCTCTCTTTTCTTTATGCAATAGTATAAAAAATTTAAACATTTATTACGGCCTTACTTATAATAATCTAGTTAAGAAACAACTAAGCATCTCTTATGTAAGAGAATCCGAATCAGTCCTTAATCAATGAATATCTCTTTTTTTCACTTATAAACGTGTACTACCTGTTGTGTACATATGAAGAGCACAGATAAACGAAATTTGAATGATTAACATACGTTGTACCCACAATATTCGACTAAAGAAGAGTTTATGGGGGAGATTTTCAGTAATCAGTTGCTGAACAGTTTCTTTAAATTTAAGGAACGATTATAATTAAGGTTCCTATAAACCGTGTGTTAAAATATTGACACACATAGAGCATTTCGGGTCTTTAAAGTATCTGTACATGTTCCTATATTTCAAATAAGATTGTTTCTAACGATCAAAGGTGCCAAGAAGAAAAAAAACACCTAAAAACTTCAGTCTTCCATTTACATTTTTCATAATAATTCAATGCAACTTTTTATTAATTTATTTCTACTGACATGTACATTTCACATTTACCTAAGAAGATAAATACACACACCTTTTAACAAAGCAACAGGATTACCATACTAACCAGATGCGCACGCGCCGCCTCAGGCTTTCGGTCAATAGCGATAAGAGGCGTGACGTCATCACGACAATAGTACAATAATTGGCTATGGACAAAAAAAGGATTCCATAATTGGCTAAGATTGAACAGAACTTGTCTGGAGTGAATGGTTACGTTCAAGGTCAGATTTTATAACTTGAATGGCGCCATATGGATCTGATTTGGTGATGATCATATTGTATAGGTATGAGATTTTATCATGGCTAAATGAATAGACTACCTACTTCAATAAGGACATGAAAAACCTCTCTGCTTCTATTTAATATGAAATGAGACCGTTTAAGAAAGAGTTTTTTCTGAATGCTCCTTGTCATTCTCCCAATTGCTCTCAGAAGTTTTTGTTTTCTCGTATGGCTTGTACTTATAATAAATACTCAATTTTGTAATTGATCTGTTTGCGTCCTTCAAATTTAAATTTAAAAGTAATATTATTAGTGATGCAGAATTATCTATAACACAACCCGACTTTGTCTGACTTTGTTTCTAGAGTGGTAGTTTAATTAGGCAAAACCTGTTATTGGCCTTATTTTTTGCCATAAAAGATTTCTTTTTATATTTTTGTATTGGCTGTTGGTTTTCTCAATAAACAAATATTGATTATAGGAACAAAATATGCCAGGAATCGAACCCAGAGCCTCTATATTCCGGTGAGCTCCTAAGCTTAGTCTGATCGGTTTAATAGTTATTATTTTAAAGCTAAAATAAAAAATGTACTTCTGATAATCAGTAGTCGATTTCTAAGTAGATAATCAAATCAAATGAGATACTTCATTCCATTTTATAAAATACGCAGACTCATAAATTGAAATTTTGATCAAGCATATAAAATTATTCATTAAGTAATTTTTTTACAAGTAAAAGCAGTCAAACTGCGCATTCATTTGTTCAAGCAAAACAAAATTACTTTAACTTACTTTAAATTACTTACCTATTCATTTACATTTTAAAAGTGAGATGGTATATTTTAAGCCTTGTTACTATACGTACAAATAATTTTAGAATTTTTGTAACATAATTATGCCCACCATATTCTGCAAAGTAACTTAAACACAGTTGTTACGTTATCTCAAATTGAATAAGGGTTCTGACACTCAACGTAAAGTCACACATACACACATGTGTAGTATGCAAATAGAACATCTTAATATAGAGAGCAGTGGCTCGAGTTTTGTTATTACAATCAGATGAATTTACATTTCATAAATAAATGCATCCTTCGGTGCTCTAACGACGCCATGCTGAATGTTTTTTGCTATACATAACTAAAGGTAGCATTAATTTAAATAAAACGCAGAGTAAGCCATTGGACTTTATTGTATGGTGTTTGGTGTGAAATTCAATAGATCTCGAAGGCAGTGATAGGTTCTGCTTCGAGTGTATTTACTAGATTTAATACGCGACTGGTATGTAGGTTGAAAATCATAGAAATGTTTTATCGGTCTTTTTATGTTTGTCATGTTATGGTGAAGCAGCTTAATTATGGAGCACTGCTTACACCTATGGGTTAGAGCATCCGCCTACCAGCTAAATCTTCTGGACTATATTCAATGTCGAATCTTTCGAGTTGTCGACGATTTCGTACTCATAGACGGCTTAGATACGCTTGGCCTTCGGAGAGATTTCGCGACTCTTTCTGTATTCTACCGACGGTATAATGAGGTTTTTCTGAGTAATTGTTCAGCATGGTGGCTTCGTCTTCTTAATACCACCGCAGCACTCGTCAAGGGCATAGCTGGGCGTTCACCCCATTTTCTTGAACCACTTCAAAAATGTACGCAATGATTTTCTAGAACTTTCTTTTGTGCATAATAGAATGAGCTCCCAGTTGAGGTTTTACTACAGCGCTACGGTATGGGGTCTTTCAAAAATGGTATCATAAAATTTCTTCAAAGTCGGCAGTGCATTGGTAACTTGTCTGGTGTTGCAAATGTCCATAGGCGACGGTAACCGCTTTCCATCAAATGATGGACAAGGTGAGAACCAATTACATAAGACGAAGAAATTTGCACTCATGTTTGTAAGGGAGGACTGCAAAAGGAGGAGTTTGCACCCGTAAAGGTGGTATGTGATAAGAAAGCTTGAAAATTCAGTGACAAAAAGAATGTTAAACTGAAAAATGTATGGATGTCAAAGATTGATGTAAAAAATGACAAGATGATTTGTGGTATGACAGAGACTGTACATCAAAATAGAGGTGAAGAGTATAAAAGGAAAATATTTCAACTAAGTAATATTTTTAACATAAATGAAGTATACAGCAAGACATCACTATGCTCCAGCTACCAGCTCCCAAGTTTAAGCCAAAAATCTACATTTACATATTACTATGAAGATATCTTAGGTCTTGGCTGTGTAGTACCTTAGAGCAATACATATATTTTAAAACATTCTCATTCCACTTTTACAACTCCGAATTGGCAGCTCAAACTTTCTATCATAATCGCCTACGGTGTAATTATTTTTAGTTATTAATTTATTCAATAACCCTCATGTGTAATTTAAGAAGCGGTTCAGAGTTCATTTCTCGATAGTACCGAAGTAAATTTGGCAATGGCAATTATTAAATTGCTAGTTAACGTGTTCTAATTTCACTTTAAGAAGATGTATTGCTTTTTGCATAACGTAGGTATGTAGATTGTGGAATCGGTGCAACGTTTATAAATTAACTAGTTTTTGAATTGATTATTATTTTATATCGCTAATAATGATACTGGAGTCACATGTAAACAAACATACAGTGGAGATGGAGACCCATTAACCGGACTGATTGTTGTTTTAAGGCGTCCGGATAATCGGAAATTTAGGAAAAATAGATATATGAACAAAAGTTTTGTACATAATTTTTGTCATCTCAGAAAGTTAACTTACCAAGTTCATGTACACATGTTTATTCTGAACTACAACAAAAACATTATCAATCAAAATCTATGTTTATGGCTCTTTCCTGGATATTCTCATTTGCCTTCCTACCGGTAAAATTTAACATAAGTTCCAAAGAGATAGTGTCAAAATTCCAATTTAGGTAAGGTAATAGGAGATATAGAAACCGGTCATCAGAGATTTTCGTAGGTATCAATGTACCAGCAATGTGACCGGTACAGACGGTGCCGGTAGACCGAGGCGTACTCACCATGATCAAATTGAACATATTTTGAAGAAAGTTCAGATAAAAAGCGTGTATGGTTGAAAATATTAATGAAAGTTGATAAAGCGAAAAGTGTGTGTCAGGATCGTAGCAGGTGGAGATCCATAGTCCGTGCCTACCCCAATAGGAAATAGGCGCGACAATATGTATCAATGTACCTACATATTTTCTTAGAATACTCATTGTTAGCTTAATCACGAAATGCCTACCAATCCAGATAATCTCGAATCCATTCTACTAATAAAATCCCAACAATAATAATGCACTCCAGGAAGTTCATTCATAATTTGTAGTATGATTGGTAAATTTCTTGCATACTAGCGTTGCATGAAAGGAAAATAGGTTATAAGACGAAAAAAATCTCAGAGAACGTAGATGTGCTCTGGCCACAACAACTCAAGTTTATTGTCGCGGCATATCCTAACAAGGGACGGCAGCCATCCAGACGGGTAAATTGCCTTACCACCTAGCTGTGGATTGTATTGTCGTCTCTTAAGATAGGTCATCTGATCGCAGAAATTACATACTTTCTCCATTTCCGTAGGTATAATACTGTAGCGATCTTAGTCCAAAACAACACAAACAAATTTCACAAGCACACGCAAGCCTTCGTCCATCGGCGTTGGTAATTAAAGACGATTCACAATTACCGTAGTTTATAGATGCTACTAATTACATGTATTTGATGTTTTCTATACGTGTGACGAAAGATACATCATTCGATCGGTCATTATTTGAATTAATATACCTACGTGTTAGTTCGTAAGGTTCTATATAATGATTGGTACTGGATTTTTATGTGTCCGTGAGAACATCAAATGATATGTCTTTGATTTTTTTTCGCTTAATAGACTCTATGGTCTGTTAGGTATGAGGTTTTCATTTGTAATTGATATGATTGTTAATGACAGTGTTTTTGTGATGTGTGATTGGGAAGTGATGAGAAATTATTGCAAATGTTACATGGGATTGGGTTTTAACATAAGTAAGCGTTGATCCCGATTACTAACTGATTTTTCGGTTCAGAACTTTAATTTTTTTTAAATAAATTTGCTACACGTTTTGTTTAGTGTTTCGGAGACATTTTTGTAAAATGGGAATGCGTATAAATCTGCCATGACCTTGATTCCTTCGTTTCGCCCTAATTGTTCTCAATAACTACTTGTTTCTTATAAATAAAAAATCAGAGAGAAAGTTGTGTTCTGTACGCCGCTGCACAATGACGTAGTACATTTTTGAAAATACTAAAAATTAGGGGTCCTCGCCATACATATGCCTAACAAGATTTAATAACTTTTACAAAATATAATCAATATAAAAAATAAACGGTAAAAGTTGCTTCACTGTATTACTTTACAATATTATAAATAAAAAATAAACGAAAATTAAAATGCCCAATTTTTTTTATTATTAATTTGCAACACAATCCCCACTTTAAAACAATTCAAGTAGGTACACAAATCAACATAAATCTTTGGCTAACTATCAATTTCAAAATACATCAACAATATTGTCAATTTAACACAATAACATAGCAGATGAATGAGTCTATTATATGTAATACTTGTAACGATGCGATGACGAACATCTCAATGCAAAGAAATGCCACTCAATCTTTACTATGTTTATTTATTTACATGCCAGTGGTTTAAAAAAATCACAAAGTAAAATAGCTTGCATTGCTTTAAATATATTATTCACTCTTATAAAAGTTAAAATGTCAGTGAAATATTGCTCAGCTTGAAGAAAGATTACTTAGTTTTATTATTGCTTTAACTTGGATTCTGGTAAAGAATGCAATCATTTTCTTCCCTAAATACAACTCCGTGCGTCTGTTGATCTTAGCATGTGTCAAGTATTGGTTCAAGTCTTTAGAATTATCTTCAAGCTAGATCTATGTAACAGAAGCATTAAGCAAGAAGCAAATTATAGACGGATTTTTATCATTATTTGACTTTTTAATATGTATTCTCAGACTAACGAATAAAAGTAGAGACGTAGCCTACGCGAACTAAAGCATCAAATGGTGTAAGCATTTTTGAAGACCTGTGTGCCTTTACTTATGTAATATATACCTAGTTTGTATCTATGTGGTTAATAGTAATGTTCCTAATGCAAAAGATTCCGCCTATATCCGTACGAATTTGAATATTTAATACTATTATACCCTATTCAAAGATTTATTTACTTTTCTCGTTTTCACGCACATCAAGCTGCACATTTTTGATAGTAAATTTCACATCTCGGAATTGTCATACTTCATTGATTCAAGCGACGTAGTAGTACCGTTCTGTGAGTCATCTAATGCATAAATTATAAACTATCGTCATCATATCTAAATTTAATCGAAATTAATCGTTTTAAGTGAAAATGTTTTAAAAGCAAAAAACTCGACGTTTATTTAAATTTAAAAGTTATATTCTTAGTTTTGTTTCACTTTTAGGTATAAACATATGAGTTATACGGTTTATTTATTACGGAACACAATATTTTTAGCAAAAAATACGCCAACACATTGATTAAAAATGTGTTTACAAAGAAACTTGATTTAGATAAAATCGAATTGGTAATACTTTAGCCCTAAACTAAAAACTAAAATCACGGATTGATCAATAATCGAACCTGTCAAATATAAATAAGCTCTCGTAATGTACGATGGGCTGACTATTCCAAAATCGGCTTCCTTTAGCCGACCTCACTCTGATTAAGCAATCAGATCTCAGTCTACCTATTTTGTTCTAGACAGTCTTGGTCTGATTAAGTAATTATACTAAATTAATCCGAATTTTTGTTTTCAAGTTTTGACTAATCGACTTCATTAGATTAGATTTCTTATATCTTCCTATTGATACAAATTTTAGTATTTTTTACTAGAAAATGAATACATAAGGGTGAAGCAAAACGTTCTTGGAATCAATATTGAAAAATGCTAAAATTTAAACAAAAGTATTTTATTTTTCTAAATGATTTCCTTCTCATACAATGCATTTAGAATAACGTGTTTCTAACCTTCTTATTCCTTGAGAAAAAAATGTTTTTCTTGAGTCTCAAGAAACTCCTTTAATATTCTTGGGCAGTTTTTAATATTCTTCTTCAATATCCAGAAACATGGTGACCGTATCTCTTAGGGTCGCAAGTCATTAGAAAAATTGAGGAGAGTTTAAATTATTTGAATAATTATATTTGCTTCTATAATATTTGTTGTAGTAAAATGGAAAACGTGGTTTCGTAACATTTCATTGCACATTACGGACTGTTCTTAGTTACAATGATAATACCATGAGGAATGTTGCGCCGTTGAGCCATTATTCCGATGTACATACTATAAGGTTACCGTGGAACTGATTTGTACAGACAGCAGAAAAATATGGAGTATATTATAAATTTAATCATGGGAGAAGTGTACTAGTGACAATCTCTCGGTATAAAGCTTAACTATAAAAAGCTCTAATGGTGGAATACGTTCTTGTTTATTAGTTTTTACTTTATATAATAAATACTTGTTTTTATCAGCGGCTTCGCTTGCATTGCGGATTTTGTCAATCAACTTATTTTTTTTATCTCTCGGGAACAATACATGGGAAAGAAAAGGTTATGCTTATCGATATTGATTTTACTCATTATTATTAATTTGTAAAGTCACGGGCAGTTGAAATATTGATCAAACATTAATTAAAAACATTGAAATACTTATTAGGTTATTTTTTTATGCAGTTGATTAGATATATCTAGCTTATTTCAAATCAGTTGACAAATAATCAAACTGCAATATAATACTTTTTTTGATGATTTAAATGATTAACTATTGAACCTAAAGTATACTCGGGTAATAAAATAAATTTAATTACAAAAAAATATACTTTTTTGCTTGTCGGTACATTGTCAAGTATACGATTTAGTCAAATCTTGCACAAGTTTCTTCTGTCATTGTATAATGATGCTCAGTGATGTTTTGTGTATTGGAATGTACTGCGATTAAGCTCCACACACAATCAAACGAATCGATTGCATTGTCGTGGTAGCATGAGTATATTACAGTACTTGATACAAGGTAAACTATTATGACTAGGTTTTAGGAATTAGTTATATGCTTCAAGGAGGAAGAATTAATTTTAAATCGATACAGGTAAGCAACTGCCAAATAGTCCGCGATATTTTAAGGGGTTGCTGCGTGACATCTGCAACAACAAGGAAATGTGTCTACGTCGATGGACCTTTAAATGGGTCTATGATGATGGGTCTAGTATATTATCTACGCCCTTTTAGGAGAGTGTTATATTATAGCGTTACAAAAAAAAAACTCATAAGTCTGTAAGTTCCATTGTATTGTACAAAGCCTACATGTTTTAGGCAGATCTTTATAAGTATGTGTAATTAATAATAAAATATACTGTATTAACAAAAGCAACGACATTTCGCATGACAAATTTTCCACTAAATTAATATAATATAGATTGGTGCCAATTTCAGACTTTTGTCTAGAATGATACTAAAAATATTAAATTAATTTCATTTTTTATTAATTTCTCTTTCTTGTAAAAATAGGGACGTTGACATTGAAACGAATTTAGACACTTTTTATGACCATAACAGCAATTTATGACATAATATCTTTATTAATTACTGCTTAGCGATAATAATTATCACGATATTTTAAAAGTATGATGATAACAAAGTATTTTAGCAGCCGCTTTATTACACTGGTCTACAGTGGTTTTGTTACCCTAGATATGAAAATGATTTTGGGTCAATTTATGCACACAATTCATGAAACTATCAATGATTTTGTTAGATTTCCTCTGATTTAAAAAAAAATCTTTATTTTCATTTTACATTACAAAAATCAGAAATAAAATAACAAATATATTTATAATGTCAGTAATATTTTGAGAAATTAGGATACATCGAAGTAAATAAAGAGGAAAATGTCGAAAATATATTTTATATTTCCATAAAACGCCTTTCATGAGCTTTTCTTTTATAATCTTTCAAGGGGGCAATCTCCTTTCAAAGACCAAGACCTCTTTTCAAAGAAACTATAAGATATGCAAAAATCATGAAAATGCGAGCACATTGAGAACTTTCATGAATATATTCTTAATTTGGGCACTTGAAAACGTAAAAATTTGCGATGATATCCAGGGCAACAAAACAATTTTTTTTATATGAGCACTTTTTAGAATTTATAATGAAATGTGTCCAAACGTACTCAATTTCAGACGGTTTACAAAATATGATAGAAAAATACCTAAATATAATAGAGAAGATTTATGAAATATTCTGGACGTGTGGCAACCACTGACCTATATCTAAATATCATTAGGTTGTCTTAACGATTTAAACAGCTATACTTAAATTTTGACTGATTTATTAAGTGTGGATGCCATACTGGATGTACAAGTTTATAGCACGTGGCACTAAACTAGTGTGATCGATGATCTATGGCACGTTACTTGAACGTAATTAGAAATACTTTTGTGGATAATTGATGAGGAGAAAGCTTCATTTGGATTTAAGACGTTGGTGATCTTAAGTTTGATTGGTACTACTTTGTTAATTATTACAGTTTATAGATGATGATTTTATAGTTTCAGATCTATCTATTATATTGGACGAATTAGCTAAATTGAATTTATTTGGCTGAAAGACACAGAACTGAAAGCATACATTATTATTTAATGACATTGAATGATTCAAACTGATGTTTACATGGATCACTTTGGTCGCTTCATCCAAATTGAAAGACAGAAATGAACTGTCTAATATCGGATTTTTGTTAGCTTACTAACCAAATAGCGAAAAATATTACGCTTTTATATTTTAGCCTTTTTTTCGCTTTTTTTTCGACCTGGTCACTTTAATTCTCTGTGAAGAAAATTCCTGTAGGTTTTTCAGGATATAATATACTGCAGATTTTAAGTCCGGGAATTCACTATAGATAAGTGAAAACCGCAGTAAAATCATCTTAGTAGTTTTAACGTGAATTCCGAACAAACAGACAAACACATAAAATGTACGAAACAAAAGACTACATGTGTACAATTTTATATTATTATAGACATCAATAATATTTAAAAAATGTGGCTAAATAGTCATGTTTTCCACATACTTATGTCCGTCGTTTTACCTTTGTTCAAAAGCATTACTGTAACTACATATTTAGAGAGCTACAATAATTTAGTAAATGATCATATTCGAGAGTTTAATCTTACTAAAATTATTATGGAATTGCTTTTCTGCCTGTTAAACAAGGTTGATGATGATTATTTGATTTATTTACTTATTAGTTTAAAAATGCATATAAGTTTGAAAAGAGGAGTTACATAATATTCGTATTTAATACTTATAACAGTTCAATTCAAAGATTTTATAAACTTTTTTAGACCAATTTGATAATTTAATATTATAGTAAGAAGTAAATATTTAGAATTTATCAAAGATCGTTAGATACTCATAACTTTTTAATAAGTTATTAGTTAAATAAGACAATAAAATGAAAAATCTAGTAAAAATCGCGAACGGGGAAAGAATACAATTTCCTGCGGTTGGGAGGCCTGTCGTAAGAGACGACAAAATCACCACACAGCCAGGTGGGAGTATTTGCCCCCTGGATGGCTTTCACCTCTAGTACCCCGCCATAACAACCTTGAGTTGTGTTCGAACATTGGTTCCAGTCTTCCTTGAGAGTATCCAGAGAGCGGCTGCACATTGGTAGCACCTTTGATGTTATAAATGGCCATAGGTAATGGTAACCACTTTCCATTAGGTGGCCGTTTGACTGTCTGGTGATCTCGTGCAATATTTTTTTTTAAGAATAACAACCTTTGGGACGAAGTTTAATTAATTGAATTTTAACTGTAAATAACTGTATGTATTTAAATTATCAAGTAAATTAATTGACTATAATGAAAGTAATTTGCGTTTTTATGAAGTTTAATTCAACAACTTCGATGTCTACTTACACAATGCGGTGCATGTGCGAAGTTTTATAGATCTAGTTTATGTGTAATAATTCATAATATAATCCGTCTATTAGACGTGCGTTGTATCGATGTGCACTTGTATGTAGTTTTCGTGACTTGAGCATTAAATCCCTCGCACAAAAACCGTTTTATAGTACTACAGCTACAATTACCATAGAATGTGGTGAAAATTTTAATGTTTTAATGGCTGATATAATAAATTTTGCTCTGATAGATATGAATGGTATAAACGTCGCTGCGCAAGTTTCTCATTTGGTTGATAGTTTGGCAGGGCTAAGGTAGTAAACTTGAGTAAGTTCAATTTACAAGCTCAGCTATGCAGAGGTACAAATACATCAGATGTTTAGTCTTGAAATTTTAAGCGTAGCAAATTTAAAATTACTCTTACTAATGATACACCTTTGATTATTTAAAGTTCTGATCTGAAAATTTTACAGATCATAAAATGTCATGTCTTTGATTGAAATATAGGCATGTTGATTCACATAATGAAACAAATCCCGAAGTATTATTACATATTATATTATTTTTATTTATTTATTACATAACTACATATTATAGTGTCCCTTGGATATTAGAACTAGGAGAATGTTCGGAATAAAGTCGAAATGAAGAGATGCAGAAGATTAGTTCATAAGAACATTATTCAGAGCCATAAATCTATACATATAATACACTAACCGAGTCAGTGTGATGTAGGAAGTGAAATAAAACTAATTTAGATTTTTTAATTTTTTTGTTTCTCTGTTAATCGCTTTGTTTGTTTGTCTGTCTATTTGTACCGGCTAATCTCCGAAACAACTGGATCGTTTTAAATGAAATTTTGTATGGTAGTAGCTTATATTCCTGGTCAACATATAGGATACCTTTGATCCTGAACAATTAAAGAGTTCCCGTGGGATAGTTAAAAAACCGCACCACGCGGACGAAGTCACGGGCAGAAGCTAGTATTTTATAAGAGTACAAACATGTGTACAGGGATTTATGGTTCCAACTGATCTGTTGCAATTTTTGGCAAGGTAGATATGCTATTTCCACATGTTTTACTATTAGAATCGTGTGCGGAAATTAGAGAGTGAAGTATGTCATAAAAGTCGTAGATAGATTAGATGAAAATTTATTAATTTTACTGTACCGTCCATAAGTAAACTCAATAAATTAAAATCCTTTTTAATAATGCATTGATTGAAATAAACCTTCTTTGTGTTTCATACATACATACATAACTTCACGCCAGGTCCCTTGCGGGGTAGGCACGAACAACAGAGCGCCACACAGGCCCATTCTTACACACCTCACTTGCTTCTTTGACATTCATAGCTCTTGTCATGCACGCTCGTGTTTGTGTTTGTGTTTCACAATATTTTAATGACAATATATGCTTTCAACATTACATGCACAGAGTACTTTATATATACTGGTATAGAGTCAACAGTCATAATGTATATACTAACGCACTCTATCGGTATACGACACTATTCAACGGCAAAAACCGTCCAGGGGGTCTAGTATTATTTTGATTTTTATATTAGACTTTTGGAAATTGCGGGAGTTAGTAATTTAACTCCTGCAATTACCAAAAGCCTTTCCAAAAAAAGTTTATTTGTTAGTAAATAAAACAACAATTTAGCGGTAGCGTGATTTATTATGTTTCCTTTTTTTAAAATATTCAAAGGTATACATTTTCATAACATCATTTGTATCCACATCTAATCTGGTGCCGTTACGATGATTTACTTACAAGTTTTACCGTATCTGGGCACATAACAACCTCTTTCAGAAGAAGCCATAATCCAAGTTATCAGAGAACAAATCGTTAGGCAAATCGGTGTTCAGGGTACATGCGTAAGTCCAAGGTGATCACAGAACACTAGTAAACGTGATAAGCGAAGTCTTCGGAGTCCAGGAATCTAACAGAGTTATCGAAAAATAATCAAAACACAAACAAAGTACATACATTCACGAGTGTAACTCGTATCGATCGGAATGTCTTTTTGGTTTTGACATAATTGACATCTTTGAAATAAGTTTTTGGTAAATCGAGAATTCATCAAAATCTAGTAATTAAAGTTAAAAAGAGCTTTATATTTGAAAAAGGTGAGGAATAGAATTTACACACTTTAAAATATATTTATAAGCTGACATGGCTTGCAAAAACATAAAAACATATCAAATATTTCTTAAACAAGTATAAAACAACTGCGTATAACGAAACATTATATTTTCTTTCATTTGGTGTTCAATTTGAGAACAGTGACATCTACTGCAATACGTACCTACTAATAGAACGCAAAAAATCTCTAAGAAAAAATAATTGTACTGACTGTTATGACACTGATTACATGACAATGTTAAAAGATAACCAGCAAATATATTCAAAATATTCAACTCTCGTTTTCATCTCAGGTATATCATTTATAAAATGCACAACAGACGTAAACTTGGAACAATTACAATATTTATCAGCACATTTGACAGAAAGCGAATGCAAGAAACTCATCGCTTCATTGTATTTTACGTCTTATGAACTACCACCAGTTTTAAATGTCGCTATAAAAGCCGTACCAGAAGAGCCATGTTTAAAGCTTTTATTAAATTGGAATAGTGGAACAGAAAAATGGGAAGGAGCTTCCAAAACTCATATAGATATTGGGCACAGGTTGCGTCAAATTAACAGAGACAATCTAGCTGAATGGCTTAGTAAAGCAGTCTTTCATAAACTGAGTAACGATGTAAGAGTTATTCCAGATACTAAATTTGTTACTAATATAAAACCAACTATTAAGTATAAGCTATACAAAGACAAAGTTGTTAGCGATGGAGATCCTTGGACGACTTATGACTCTATTTTATGGGTAATTCTAGCTGGTTTACTTCTTCTGATAGCGGTAACTTTCTTTAAAATAATATTATCGTATTTCATGAACACTATGAAAAAGGAAAAAATTGAGGAAGAGGTGGAATTGCTGAGTCGTGAGTCTGTAGACAGTGACCAAGAAACTATTTATGATTTTGCTGTTAAATGTGAAAATACTGGCAGAAGACATTGTGACAACAAAAAACTACGTGAATTTGGTGATGACTAATCATGAATAAGTAATATATTTATCTTAATAAAATATTTCATCTTACGTTGATATTATAGCTAGAAATTGATATTTGAAATCTAAAGTCCAGTTTTTGCATTGGTATGTTTTGGTGATCTATTTATTGTATGGATCATCTTGAACTATGATATGCATCATGGATAGATGTTCAAGATTAATCGTTTGTGAAAGTATAGCTAATAACATTTCAAATACCTAAGTCTTGGCGTTTTTGCGAAATATAATTAATTGTAGTTCAAATGTAATAGTTTATCAAAAGGCGTTAGTTATTTAATTTATATTTTCTGAAATCTCAGGATTTTCAGAATAAAATGACAGCACTGAGAATGGAAATTCAAGAATAAAAGGCAGCAAAAAATATGTATTCTATAACCAAACCGATTAGTAGTCCAGATGTACATAAATACTTCAAGTTAATTGATCTACCAATTCCATTATTTTTTAACCAATCGACGTCATTAATCAATTCGCCTATACTACATTTCAAATCAAGGCTATCAAGACATGTATGCGCATACGCATCCGCGGGAACTTTGGCTCGAGCTACGATAAGCCTCATTAGCTGCAGTTGATACAGGACCCTCGTTTTACGAGATTCGGTCTAACACGAGCTCATTTGGGATTCGAATGTGTACATTAAGGACGTACCGTTAGGCTTCTAATTTGACAATTTATTTTAGCTGCATGTTTCTTGTCGGATGCAATCATATTTTTTATCTCCAGTTTTTGGTGATGATTTTGCATCAATTTCGGAGACGGTTGTGTTTATATGGATATATTTTAGTAGAAATGTCTAGTTTATTGTCGCTATTCCAATTCTGAAACATTCCGAAAAAAATTAGTTGTACTTTCAAGCTAAACCACTTCGGTATTCCATAACATCGTAATGATAGTCTCGGGCAACAGGGATGCGGACACATCCCTATTTTTTATCTCGAAAACGGGATAGTATCCGGGATAAAAATATGTTTGCCTCTCTATTTTTTGTGTTTGTACGGAAAAACTACTGGACTGATTTGGTTGAAATTCGGTATATATGTAATCTTAATATCAAGAGTGGACAAGGGTTACTTTTCATCTCGGATAATGGGATATGTTTAGCGGTAGATTTATGTCAAGATATCCCTGAAACCTATCCTGTTTTTATTTTGTGATTTGCCATTTACGTCATTTTGGTTAATTTTATCATTTTGGTCGATGTAATCGATGTGGTCGGGGTGGTTTATGTAGTCAATGTGATCGATGTGGTCGATTTGGTTGATTTGGTCGATGTGGTCAGGTGAGGTGTTCAGAATACAAATAAAACAGTTCTCAAAGTTTTACGCGTCGATATATAAATCATTAAAGCTACTAATGGCGTCATAGTAGACATCTCCATGTAAACATAGGTTTTACATGGAAGGCTGCAAAATTTTGTCATCATCATCCGAGCGTTAAATCCCGGTTGCGTTCGGAGCGTTCACTCCGACGCCCAGGGTCCGCTTTCCTGCTTTTTCTACTCCACTTCGCGCGGTCTTCAGCATCCCCCGTTTTGAGACCATTGGCACGCATGTCATCCTTCACGACGTCAAGCCAGCATTTCTTGGGCCTTCCCCTTCGACCGGGACCTGGCGGAGGCGGCATGGCTAGACATTTGTTCCCCACGTAATTAGCCGGTCTGCGTAAAACGTGGCCGTACCAGCGTAAGCGACACTCTTGCAGTTTGTCTGCTATGTCACGGACATGAAGACTGCCACGGATGCGGGAGTTCCTGACCCGGTCTTTCCGCGTCACTCCACACATCTATCGCAGCATATTCATCTCCGTGACACGCAGCTCTTGCTTGTGTCGCTCAAGTACAGGCCACGCTTCACTGCCATACAAAAGGACAGGTCTGATGATGGATTTATAGACCTGTCCTTTTAATTTGACCGGCATTTTGGGGTCACAAATGACACCTGTCACCTCACGCCACTTGGCCCAAGCTGCTGTGATACGGGCCTTGACGTCGAGGTCGATATCCCCGGACGCACTAAGGACAGATCCCAAGTACTTAAACTGATCCGTGCGCTCGACCGTATCTTCCCCTATGCGCACGGATGTGGGATCTGTAGTGTTGCAGGCCAAGTACTCAGTCTTCGCCACATTTAGTTTCAAACCGCCGTTCTCTAGCGATCTCTTCCACGCATTTACACGTCCCACCAGGCGCCCCCTATCCGAATCTGCCAGCGCGATATCGTCAGCATACATGAGCAACCATGGAGGTTGCTCATGCGCATCCCTGATGCTGTTCGACACTTCGTCTAATATCACGCTGAACAGAAACGGACTAAGGACCGATCCCTGGTGCACGCCCACGGTAATGGGGAAGGGTGTGGTGTCGCCAACAGCGGTCCGAACTATGGAATCGGAATCACGGTACATATCTCGGATAATGTCAATATAGGTTTCTGGCACCCCTTTGGACCTCAGTGCCCACCAGATCATCACGCGAGGAACACAGTCGAAGGCCTTCTGCAGATCCAGAAACAGGAAATGCAGAGGCGTATTCTTCGTCCTGTATTTCTCCATGATGATCCTTAGGGCAAAAACAGGGTCCATGGTTCCATGCCCAGGATGAAACCCATATTGACATCCCGAGACAGTGCACTCCTGCCGGATCCGAGAGTCTATTATGCGCTCAAAGAGCTTCATGGTGTGGGACATTACCTTTATTCCGCGGTAGTTTTCGCACTCCTGCACCGATCCCTTACCTTTGAAGACTGGGGTGATAACACTCAGTCTCCATTGGCTCGGGATGTTTCCGGTGAGGAGTATGCGGTTAAAAAAGTTTGTTAAAATGCCCACACCACGAGGACCCATCGCCTTCCAGGCTTCGATGGGGACTCCATCGGCTCCGACAGCTTTCCGATTCCTCATGCGGCGAAGAGCCCTATGGACTTCTTCAGGCGTTATCGGTGGCACTAGTCCTTGATTCGGAGGGAGGTTCGGTGGCTGTACCTCTTTGTGTTGCTTATTCAGCAACTCGTGGAAGTACGAGCGCCATCTCTCCTTCACCGCGAGGTCCTCGCATAACAGGTTACCGCCAGGATCCTTAACACAGCGGCACTTGGAAATGTCCTGTGCCGCTTTGATCCTGGAACGTGCCAACTTATAAATGAGCTTCTGCCCCTCAGACGATTCCAACTTATCGTACAACGATCGAAAGTGGTCTCGTCTGGCTCTGGCTACAGCTCTTTTACTGGCACGTTTTGCGGCCCTGTATGCGTCGCGATCTTCAGGAGATCTGGACGCTTGCCACTTTTTAAAGAGGGTTTTCTTCACCCTAACCTCCCTCTGGACTGTGTCGTTCCACCACCAAGTCTCCTTGTCACACTTGCGACCACCCTTGGACACACCCAGCACTGCATTTGCCGCTTTAGTAATGGCTGCTTGGATCTTATCCCAGTGGCTCTGGACTAATTCGCTGTCAGCTCCGACACACATCTCGACGGATGCTGAAGCGAACTCCTGGGATTTGCCTTCATCAAGCAGCCACCATCTAATTTGGCGTCGACAGTGCTCAACAGGTTTGTCTTTGGGTTTCACGCAGAGGTCCATGACAAGGAGACGATGTTGTGCAGTGAGACTCTCTCCGGGTATGACCTTGCAGTTGGCTACTTTGCCGATGTGGTGTCTCCTGATGAGTAGGTAGTCGATCTGGGTAGCATGCCTCCCGCTCTTGTAGGTGATTAAGTGTTCGGATTTCTTTTTGAAATACGTGTTCGCGATGGCAAGATCGGCAGCCGCACACATTCGGAGGATATCTTCCCCTTCTGCATTGCGGCTTCCGTATCCAAAGCCACCGTGAACACGCTCAAATTCCTCCCACTTCTCACCCACATGACCGTTCAGATCACCACCCAAAACGACCGCCTGTGATAACGGGATGCCACGTAGTACATCCCCGATCTGATCCCAGAACCTCATTCTATCAGTGTCGCTACAACCAGCCTGTGGCGCGTAGGCACTTATCAAATGGGTTACAACCCCTTCGATAAGAACCGACACGACCATAAGCCGGTCGCTGAAGCGTTTCACCTCTAGAATGTTGTTCTGGAACTCCTCGGAGAGTACTACAGCAACCCCGTTTTCCCCACCAGGAGCACCGGTATAAATCAGCTTGTAGCCATTCCCAATAAACCGGGATCTGCAGCCTTTCCACCGAGTCTCCTGCAGGAACGCCACGGCCACCCTCCGCCTGGAGAGTACTTCGGCCAACTCCCTTGCACGTCCGGTCAGCGTACCAATATTCCACGTCGCGAAGCGAAGTTTCCTGGTCTGGGTGTGGACTCGCGTCGTTAGCCGTGCCCGCCCTTGACACGGTAGCCCTTGCCCACTTATCGCAGGTGTAGGGCGATGTGCCTGCGCGTCGTTTTGCGGCGACGCCCTAGCCATACCCAGCTTTCTTATAAATCTATCCATGAGTGATACGGCGAAATATGATTTTATGTGTAGCGGCTGCCGCCCGACCTACACAACCCGTATAGGGAAACCAGGAATAGGAAGTGGTATGTGGGGAGGAGTAAAGATGAAGGATACTAGGATGAGGAGAAGGTGGGACACCACTGTCACGGAGTAGAGGGGGCAATGTGACGGTGGCCGCTCGGGGCCCCGGGGACGCATCCCCTTGTACCGCTACCTGGACGGAGACAAGACCAAGGCGGCACCCCCTGGGGTAGGCTGCAAAATTTTGTAAGATGATAAAAAGTATCTGAATTGATTTAGCAGTCTCTCCCTTATTACCAACAAACCTACCTTATCACTATAACAAACATGCGACATTTGAGTTGCATTACGCAGCTATAAACGGCCCATACGCACGTGCGGTTGCATTATTAATTACGTACAATGACGCCTGCGATTGCTGACATTAGTTATTTTCAAGTGTTTTAATGCCACTCCGTTGACTATCTAGCTCGCCACTTACGAACAAAAGTGTGGGTGTAGACTTATTAGAATTATCGGAATTTATAGGACTTGGTATGTTGAGTAAATAAACTGCTAGAAAATTATTTATTCAGCTTTTAATGTCGCCTGGATATTTCTGTTAAATAAATTTATCAACTTAAATAGTACAGTCGATTTTCATATTAGATATTCAAAAAACCGAAGAAAAATTTCTGAAAAAAATAATGTATTTTTCATATTCTGAAAGTACGCCTGGAGTTGCCTAATCAAAGGTATATACTTATATAGTACTTTTCGTCCGTGGGAAACGATGTTTCCTATTGTCAAAATTTTTCAAAACTATGCGAACTATAGTTAGGTTAGGTTAGATACCTGTAGCTCATACGCCAAATCATGTCATGCCTAAATAGGTCACTCACCTCTCGTGTAACAATCTACTATTATCTGGTGGCCACCTTCTCTCTCCCTCTAGCTCATCCCCCTAATTTATTCTCCTATCCTATATTCAGTCCGATCCATCTTTCTCAACCCCGTTATCTCATCCTAAAGGCTGTTAATGCCGGTTTCGCCCCTAGGTAACCACTTTCCATTAGGCAGGTGGTCTGCCTTGCTGGTAGTTTAGCAAGAAAAAATGAAGTTTGCTATTATAAATAGTGTAGGTAATTTTTTTATGCTAATAGAGACCTTCATAAATAAGATTTTTTTGTATATATATATATTTGTTAGTTTTTCTTCATAGTCGCGTCTTTAAACGTTAACATGGTTTAATACGTAATTTCCCTAAAACTGGAATGAACAAAATATTTTTCTATCCTCGAAAATATAATGGTTACAGCAGAATATAAATACAAATGTTAGTAAGTAGAATGAATTTAGGTAGAGTAGCCATTTTGTGAATCGTTCTTAAATCAAACATTAATTTGAAAATTCCGCAAAATACCTACTATACAAGGTTTATAAAACATTCTGACCACAACCGTGTAACAGAAACGGCGTGATGTTACAATATGAAATTGTCTCAAGCCTGTGATAGTATTCATATAACAAATACAAACACTCATTTGGTAGTGAATTTGACAACTACCGGAAGTTTTAAATTTCCACTAATTAATTACAAGGGTCTAATAGTAAGAAAGTATGGTGGTTGAGGGAAAATTATTCATTAATCATCAAAACAACCGATAATTATGTATGTTTTATAAAATGAAGACGTTATTCTTTAATACCTTGTATCCGGTAAGTATAGACGGAACTTTACAATATTGAGGCTCTTTAGACAACGAGCAATTCGTTGCGGATGTTTATATCTATCTAATCTACCTATTCGCTTTCGCCGGAATGTTCACCTACTCTCACTTTTACACAATATCCTTTACAATCCCTGTTCTCCCCAATATTTAAAGGAACTTTTTAGTTTTCTCTACCAATCTCATTCCTGCAATTTGCGCTCAAATGAAAATCTTTTATGAAAAATACCTGCACACACTTCTTCCTTCATAGGAAATTCTTTTGCCGTACAGGCTGTTCGCCTGTGGAACTCCCTCCCTTTATCAATCAGACAAGCTAAATCAATTTCTACATTTAAAAGTATGGTCACTGACCATTACCGGTCCATTAAATAAAAATCGTTGCATTAAATTAATGTATCTATTGTTTGAATGTGTATATATTTATAATATCATCATATATCTAATTATATTTGATTATCTATCTATATAAGTAGTATAAGTATATAGTACTTTATTTATTTTTTATAATACACCACCAAAAATCTTATATTTAAATTTTCGTTCAAAATCTCCTGACACTGGGTTGCCTGGAAGAGATCGCTATAAGCGATAAGGCCGCCCATTGTTCTAATACAAATGTATTATGGTGAACTATAAAGAGTTTTCATTCATTCATTCAATCTAATGTTTCGAAAATTATCGACCTTATTTTAGTGATAAAATAACGACAAACAAACACACTAATGATTTATTTGTATTATTACTTAGGTAAAAATGAAACGAAAAACTCAATGACCACAGTAAATAATAGAAAGCTCGTTCATGAAGTTTACCCCGCCGAGAGTCAAACCCGAGACCTTTAGGTTTCAATAAACTAGGCGGGCTGACGGTTAGGTCACTAGATAAGGGTAACATTTTGTACTGTATACTTGTATTGATCAGTATTGTTTAGCACATTAGTATACTTGACAATGCGAAATCTAAAAGTTTAGTACAGGTAAATTAGCTTCGAGTCGTTTTTGCGTAGTAGTATACGGTCAGCACATAAATAAATAAACTAATTTAATAAATATTAATATAAAACATAATTTTCAATACTAAATTGTTGGTCCTTGCACTGAAGAATATTATTTGTTTATCGTCTACATTTCCTATATAATTGGACATTGAAAGTAATACTGTAAAATCCATTTCAAATATACGGAATGGCTGACATATCCATAAAAAGTGATTATAAATATAAATTCTTAGTTATATAAAAATAACTATGTTCAGTCACGATGTTTACTTGTATATTTATGTATTTCTCCCATACCGTCTTATTTGTGGCAGACTTTAGGTATACAGTATATACTAAAGTGCGCAGTCTAGCGATCCAGCGAACTTTCTACTCATAAAATACTGTGATATTCTCACGATATTTACCTTCGGCTAAGTGTTAATTTGTCTCTAATAAATCTCAATGAGATCTAACTATTAGATGAGGTTGATTGCGTTTGATCAGGGAATTCTATTAGCGGTTATGAAATAATTATGTCTGCGGACGTCGCACCGGGAAGATAATTATTCCTTAATCTTCAACCGAGGATGCTAAGTGAGCTAGTAACTTTTTTGATAGATTATATATTTGTACTAAAGTATTCGATATTTCCAAAAAATCTTAACTTGGATCCGATACTACTTATAAATATCTTGATATATGAGCCTTTTTGGAGAGTAATAAGCATTTTAATAAAGAAAAGCGAAAAGTAGTAAAATTAAAATCCCTGTTCCCAAGCGTATTAGGCTGTTAAATTATATCTAGATTGTATCAAAAAAATGTAAATGTAAAATACTTAAAATAGTGTAAGTAAATAATATTGTTACGAGTTACTCAGGACTCGAATTAAAATGCCGTTGGAATTACTTTAGAATTTATTTGAACTATACAAACACGTATAACGTAAGTACCAATATAACTAGACATTACTAGTGCAACTGCACGATTCAATAACACGCGCAAAGTCCGTCACTATATCGCTCATCGAATGTACTACACACGTCTTGCTAGTATCGTAATCGTCGCTTGACTGCCCCACCCCTCTGTTCGGGCATTGTTTTATACCAATTAAGGGTTTGCGAGAAACAGTAATTTACACACCAGGTTAATTATTCCTGCGAACGGCTAACAAAGTCGAAAACAATAACAATAGGCTATTGTCTAATTGCAATTTTTAAATACGAAGTAAACAAAGAACTCTGATTGCGGGAGGGGCAATAAACCAGGTGCGCGTTACTTTGTCAATATGTGACAATATTTTACAAGGAAATCTTTTATCTAGCCATGGCGCTGGGGATTTTCTTACTTCTTCCTGTTTATAAAACAGCAGTAACGTACTGCGAAGCATTGTACATAGAGTAGGAAAAGTAGCTTACGTGCTATTCCAGATTAATTTATCTCTGTGTCAAATTTACCCCAGATTCATTCAGCCATTCTGGCGTGCTTGAGTAACAAACAAACATTAAAACTTTCGCATTTATAATAGTTAGTATAGTACAGAAAGATTTTCAAAAAGTATTCTTCAGTGAAACTTAAATTGAACAAAAACTTTTGAACTTTATTTCGATATAAAAAAATCTAATCAAACATAGGTATGAAAGTTTAATTAAAGCACTTTCAATGAATTAACTTAAAGCGTTCTAATCAATAACACAAGTTGGTATCAAAATTGTAACGTCACTCATTTTGATATATTATGTACGAGATGGAGCAGGGCATAATTAACTAGTTTTACTTTCAAAATATTTAAGTGGTACATTACATGATATGCTTGAGTGATACGTCTATGAAGATATTATAATATTAAGTAGTAAGAGAGTTTGTTTATACTTAAGAAATGAAATATACAAAAAAACACTTAAATGAAATTGCTGATTTCTAGAATTCTAATTCAGAGAGCAAGAGCCTATTTGACAAGAAGTTTCAGAGAAAATAAAAAACAAATTAATCGGCATAAAACAAACATATTGTATATCCCCAAATTAAGCAAGTTAAACTTAGGTAATATACAACGGAAAATTATGGGACTGATCCGATACCCAGACCATAGTGTTCAAAGGTGAAAATTTGTTCCGAAATTTACCATATCAGGAATCGATCCTGGAGCCTCTGCGTTGCAGTGAGAAAAGCCGTCAAAGGTTTGGCTCTAAAAGGAGTTGTTTATTATCAGACACTCTACAAATAGTAATAAACGATGCGAGGATGGATGGATGGATGGATGTACGGATGGAGCAAGCTTATCTAATAGATATCACTGGTGACATCGAGTCAACTTCTGGTTTGTATGAATCAAGAAACACAGACTGTGGTAAGTTTAACTTGAGGGTGGTGCCCAAAATTGCATGTCTCTATGAGTGAAATTAGAAATAATAAATCTTAAAATACATTTTTTAAGATTTATTATTTCTAATTTCACTCATAGAGAGAGTAGTTTTAGAAAAGAATGACTGTAACATACAAAAATAAACAGTTAAACGGGTAAGACGATTTTGTTAGTGATCTGTTTCTTTCAAAATGACTAGAAATAAAGATTTTTTTTATTGCAGGAGTTCAACAGACAGGCAGATGGTCCACTTGATGGAAAGCGGCTACCATCGCCTATGGACGTTTCCAACACCAAAGATGCTACAGATGCGCTACTGCTGTAAAAGAGACTGGAACCTGGTCACTAATGCCGGAACACAACCCAAGGTTGTTATGGCGACATACTTCAAACCAGGGGTGGTAGCCATCCAGTCGGGCTAATGCCCTACCACCTGGATGTGGGTTGTTTAGTCGCTTCTTACGACAGGCCGCCCTGCCGCAGCAAATTGTATTCCTTCTCCATTCCTGCACGGATGTGCAGTTCCTGCCCGTTATTTGCTAGGAAAGCGACAATACAAGGACATATAAAATAATTAATAGATTTCTATGGTTAAATTTAATATGGTGAAATGAGGTCAGCCATTCGGCATAAAGCTATGCTAGAATTTCTTCCAGCACAAACGACAACACATCTATACATAACTTTAAATTAAATATTAGTTGTCATATTCCGGTAGATTGAAGGAATTTAGTTAGCTAAACAGCGGCGGCACTATCGTTTTATAAGTGAACGAAACCGCGGCCTTAGCTAGTTTCACAACATAAAAAGGGCCGATCGGATGACTGACAAATTGATAGGCGTCGGAACATCGTCTTATTTCTTTTAATTGAAATATTACGAGCATTAGTGATGTGCTCGATTTGTCTTAAGCACACTTCGAAACTCAAAATTGAATTCTTACATTAAGATTTATATTTATTTATGTAAGTGTATTTTATAATCTTGATATATAAAAATCAATGAAATAAAAATATAAAAATGAATGTTTGTCCGTATGTACTTTATAGAATCGTAAACTATTTGATTATGTGATGATATTCAGTAAAGTTGTTGTGCATGATCCAGAGCAGGTTTCTAAGTCGGTTCACAATTGGACCCGGTAGGTGGCGTTGCTGACGGCGTATCGATTGAAGCTTTTCCGGGCAGCACGACGTCTGCCGGGACAGCTAATACTGATTATAAAATATTAATGCTTGTTTGTAGGACGGTTAAAGACTTTTATCCGAACAATACTAGAAATAGTGAACGTATTAAATGTGGCACCAAAAACAGCCCTCTTTACCAGAAACTACTATAACATGTGCATTTAAATCTGTTATAAAATTCCAATCCACATAAAATAGTTTAGGTTAAATAAATTTAAAATTCAGCTCTGAAATATAATTTTTTACTAGGTGGACGAATTCCTCAATTGCAAATAAATACCTTCCTTGACTTATGAATGTCATTATTATTATTACTATTATTTCATGAAATTTATTAGTATTTTTTTCATATGTTTCATTTAACATTATATACATACATACATAACTTCACGCCAGGTCCCTTACGGGGTAGGTACGAACAACAGAGCGCCATACATGCTTATTCTTACACACCTCACTTACTTCTTTGACATTCATAGCTCTGGTCATGCACGCTCGTCTGTTCTTAAGGCTCCTGACATCACCTTCTGCTAATACACGATCAATTTGATCATGGAAGGTGTGTCGTGGCCTTCCGCGACTTCTGCATCCATCCACTTTTGCATTGTTTATCTGTTTAGTCATTCTTTCATCATACATTCTTTCCACATGCCCGAACCACCGGAGCATTCCTTTCCTTATCTTCACCCCGACACTCTCTTTCAGACCAACTCTCTTTCTTACTTCGGTATTATGAACGCGGTTCGCGAGCGTCACTCCGCAGATTTTGCGCAGTGCTCGCATCTCGACCGCGTTTACTCTACTTTCATGCTCTCTATTCCTAACGTTAGCGTAGGTACCAGCACCGCGTTGTGTATGGCAAGCTGGGCTTTCTGGCTGGGGTTCTTAGCGCCTAGATTTTTACCTAACGCTCCATTCACACTATTCCCCAAATTTACTCTTCTTTCTATGTCAGCGGTGTACCTTCCATCCCTGCTAAAAGCACATCCAAGATATACAAACTCATTCTTTGTTCCAGCATAACATATTTAACATGTATATATACATTATACGTAACATAACATATATAATTTAATAAAATTTATGATAAATATTTGTATACTCTTATGTGAGCAAAACATGTGTACACAATGACATATATGCCAACTGTTTAACCATGTTTTGAAGAAATAAATTTGATTTGATAATATTTTTTTACATATATCATATTAGTATATTTTTTATATTTTGTTAATGTATGTGTAGTATATCATGTATGTAGGATTGTAGGTATATATTTACAAGATACTGATTCGGTAGTGAGAATAATGCAACATACCTCTGTTCTTATCAATTTTTTTGTCCATCCAAAGGTTGTCTGGAAGAAATTGCTAAAAGCGATAAGACCGCCTATTGTATTGTAAAATTTTATTTCCTTTTATTTTATTTATTTTCAATAAAAATAAAGTTACAAGATTATACATACAGTTACATTGCCAAACTGTACCGCAGTCTGTCGGCAGCGTTCTCGCGGATCGCATTTCATTATACCTTAAAACTTTCGTGTAGTGAAATCATCGAATTTCGTGTAATCACGTACTTATACTTTTTTTAAATCTAAATTGTAATATAAATTAATTTAAATGAATGGATTAAGCAATTTTTCTATTAACTGTACCTTTTGAAACACAATAAAGCATATTCATAGATTGAAAATATTAAGCATACAGGATTAAAAATACAGAAAAACAATTTGTATGATTGGTTTGTTAAAAGGTTCAAATAGTTCCTAAAGTATTTTAAATATTAATTTAGGTGATTATTACAATAATTGTAAATTGAAAATTTATTTCAATGAACACTCAAGTTTATTACGATTTTTATTAATGAGAATTTCCTTTCATAGCAGTGTGTGCTAAGTATTATAAATTTTACATAGATAGATTACATTAGAAGTTAGAATATAATAGATATAAATAATATAATAGTTAGGTAAATAGATATATACTCCTCGCTAAAATAAACAATTACAAAATGCATGGTTACAATACTTATCTCTTGTAAAAAAAGCTTTTTCAACGTTTTTAAAGCTACTGTATAAATAGTGACAATGCGCATAATATTGTTCAAGTAATTTACAGTCCTCACGTGATCTGTGAAATCTACCAATCCGCTATAATATGTCAAACTGCTGTAATAAATCCAGTATAACGTTAATTCCTCTGAAATTGGGAAGCCCGCGTCCAGCACTGGGATGTCCCAGTCTCATATTAGCTGATATTATGAATGATATAATTAAATCAAAAGCTCTATTTAATCTGGAAATTTGGATTTTTTTCCAGTTTATTTTAATTTAAACCTTAAAGAAACCGAGAGGAAACCTACACGATTAAGATCGCAATTAGAGTGTTCTTTAACTATACTTGGTAACGCCATCTGGCGGCATTATCCTCCCCCCAATCCTTCCTCACCCCTGCGCGAATACGTGGCTCGCTGGCACCTACTGCCAAGTGTGTGAAGCTTTCCGGCTTTGAACGCGATCGTGTGATATAATAGTGCCGCTATTGTAAATGTAAGGGAGATCAGACCACAGCCGGCTGGCCAGGACGCCTTTAGCAGCTGTCCGTCGAGGTAACCTAGGTCCAATTTCATAAAGACATTTGCCGCCCAATACAGTCCATTAGCAGCCACACCAATACTTATGCTCTATGGATGTAAAAGTCTAATCGTTACTTACTTTCTGATCGCCGAATCGCATCTGCCTCCTAGCATTTCTCGCCACGTTCATTCGACACAAGAATACCCTGTCCTCGCCGTCAGTAGGGGCTCTTGACAGCTCTTGTCTGACAGCTTGCTGATCTTGTTTGTCGATAACGTCGTATACACTGTCGCCGTGTATTAAAAGGTCTTCCTGTGGACAAAATAATTATTTACATTAATATTAATACTTCTTTGTTTTTGAGATCGTTTATGACTCGTTTGTTTCGTAGCAACAGGTTTTATCGGAAGCGGGGTGTCAACTTGATGCACAATTCCAAAATGCTGGATGTGTGGAGTGTGCGACAGTCAGAGTTCATCCCCCTATATTCAACAATAAAGATAGCAATTGTAACTTATTAAACTAAAATATTAATATAATAAGTCACTCTTAAGATACATACACTTCAAGACAAATTAATTAATGTCATACACAAGAACTAAAGGAAAGAATGTATGATGAAAGAATGACTAAACAGATATACAATGCAAAGTGGATGGATGCAGAAGTCGTGGAAGGCCACGACACACCTTCCATGATCAAATTGATCTTGTATCAGCAGAAGGTGATGTCAGGAGCCTTAAGAACAGACGAGCGTGCATGACAAGAGCTATGAATGTTAAAGAAACAAGTGAGGTGTGTAAGAATAAGCCTGTATGGCGCTCTATTGTTCGTGCCTACCCCGCAAGGGACCTGGCGTGAAGTTATGTATGTATGTTTGTATGTACAAGAACTAAAATAATAAGCGTGTTAAATTTTTAAAATTAAATCTAGAAATAAAGCTGTTAAAAAGGGCACGGAACTCGAGTCCGTAGAGTAGTTAAAAAAAACTTATTAAACTTATATACCCGATAGTGGGAGGTCCGAGCCCAGCAGTGGAACATTTATGGGCTGTTATTATATATATTATTATAAATAGATATCTCCCATTGTTACGTCACATGCGTGGAATAATTATTGCTACATAATTAGCAAAGTTAAAACTAAGTAGTCCTACATGGATTGGAAATAGTCGTGGTCATGATTACTCTTCTACACAATTGGATATTTTTGTTTACTAAGTTGGTCTTGAAAGATGCAATATGTTAATACTATAGAACACAGTAAGTCGCATACTCCGAAACGGATCTAGCGAATCTTAGAGGTAGTAGTGCTGCGATTAAAATAATGTACCCTGCGGTCGGCACTGTGATGAAAACGTCGACGCAATCTAGCTAAGTATACGCCTCTTTAAAAATAAAAGCGTTTGCTTTAACTTTGCGGTCACAGAGATGATGGTTCCGCATTTAGAATTGTCTTTTCCACATAAATATTTCTTTTGTTTTGTACCGTCAAAGAGCTGGTCTAATGATCCGTCTTTTGGCCGTGTATCACATCTTTAGCTGATCGATGTGCACAGCTGAACGTATGCTTCCCTAAGAGTATGTCATATTCTAACACTGTTCTTCCTGAATGATCATTTTTGTTAGTTACAGTAAAGGTTTTTCGTAATAAATAACATATTTAATTATGCCTTAGACAATTTATTAAGTAACATCTTAAGTTATATATTAATTTTGGCTAGGTGGTAGGGTCTGGAAAACTACCACCCCTGGTTTGGAGAATGTTTTCATAACAATGGTTTTGTTTCGATATTTGAGGCTCGTCGTCCTTTAGAGAGCGGCAGCACATTGGTGGCACTTTTGTTGTTGCAAATATTTATTGGCGGTGGTAATGACTTTCTATAAAGGTGGGTCCTCTGCCTGGTTGCTCAACTCATCCATTAAAAATGTATATTAATCATCTAAATATACAATTTATTTTGCAAGAAAAAAAGGTATATGTAATAAGTAGGGATACGGTAGGGGGTATGTTTTTTGGCTTGTTCTTTATTCACGATCTAAGAAAAGCCGCGTGCTTTACATAATATTTGGTATATAGTTACATAATTATATACTTTGCAATGCGGGGATGAGCGTTAAATATTTTGTTTTTTTCTTGGATGATGACATAATTTTTGGCGTATATGGATCAATCGCAGTCAAGAGGAAATTCTTACTTTGGTAACAATCATACATATCATTAAGTTGATAAACTTGTACTTACAGCATGAAACATGTTAAAATTTTGTCAGAAAGTTGTCTAGGCGGTTCATGGTAGCAGTCAGGATTCGAACCCAAGATGGGTTCATTACAAGGAAATGTGAATGCGATAGCCACTAAGCTACCACGACTACGTCTTGCCGACAAAGTATTATATAAAGGAAGATAACACATGTATTGAGATCAACCACGTCCTCGCGAGGGACGCCAGGAGACATAGCCCCCCACAGGATAGACTAGGCGTGGTGCTGGGAAGTTTCTTTCGCCGTTTCATCTCTCCCAGCCATAACACGTTGCGAAACGGCAGTAAGATAGCGTAGGCCGCCGCGAACCGCCGATTCCGGTCCGTCGGGATCCTTCTTCTCGGGCTTTGTATTATCCGTCGCCCGTTCTCAATTAGATAATTGTGTCGCCCATTGGCGGGCATCATCAGATTCATCTCCCTCTCATGGCAACAGTCCTGCCAAGGTAAAACTCCCTAGGGAGCTCCCTCAAGCAAGTCGCCCCAGAAACCCCGGTAAAGTTGTGAGGTCTTCGGACCAACAACATAAAGTCAAGTCAAATAAAAAAAAAATTGAGATCAAGTGGAGCACATTAAGATGTTCCTTTTAAAAATAAGAACAGTAAATGTAGGCGTGTTTAAAATATCAAATATTTCATAAATTATTACGATCACGAAGAACATTCTAATAAAGTTTAAACTGTTATTTATTAACGCAAATTACCTTGTTTTATATAGATTAAATATTATAATTATAACCAATAATTATGGCATTATAAGTTCCTAAGGCTCTTGACCTTCAGGTCGACGAGGTCAACAAAATTGTACTGTAATTTCCTTAGCTTTCTGCATAAAACAAATTTCAATTAAGCTGAGTCCGCTTTAATAGTTTTAATTAAATCATATTTCTACAGAGAATTAAAGAAAATTTCCTCTAGATTACCAGTGTTTAATCTTGTAGCAGTTATAGGGTTGCTAAGCCTTGGTAATTATATCATTATTATTTTGATAAAAATGCAATTGGCAGCTCCGTCTGAGCATGTACGTCATAACCATTTTGCTCAAACACTGCAAATACCTATATGGCTGAAATCGTGTCGAAATATGTATTCTATATACCATATAATTATAATGTTTTTTCTTAATAACTATCTGTTGAAATTATTAGATGTACAGACATTAGCTTTCAAATTAGTCAAATGTCCACCAGTCAGATATTTGAACTATTAGGTAGGAAGTTCAGAAAAAATCAAGGTGGCAAAACTTAAATCAATATTTTGAATAAAAATTGGTTTGAATATGATCCATCAAATAATTATAGTTAGTGGAATTTATTATAATTTCAATTAGTGTTTTATAGGACACGAACTAAATAATACTCTGATGTTTATCATCTTTAAGGAAACATTCATTGAGCGTGGACTAGCATGTGGTTGGCCGACTTTTTCACGCAGTTTTACTTAGGTAAATGTTTGTGCCATTTTTAATATAACTTAAAAACGAATTTTTTTATCAATTTATTCAATAAATCAAAATGTTGTTATTATATATAAATTATTATGTATAATTTATATGTAGTACTAGTGGTCGCCTAGTGGTCGAAATTCGACCAGAATTAGTTTAAATTATACATTCCAACATTATTAAGGTTCTGTTGTCGAAAATTGTACTTCTTTAATCACAGATTTTGCCAAGGCTACACAACTGATTTGACTTTAACAATAAACAAAGGAGTATTCATTCGTGTGAGTCAAATACATGGTGTGTGCGATGTTTTTTTTATTGATTTCATGTATTTTTTATGCATAAATTTAAAAAATCAATGCCATCTGCATTCCTTCTCTATATAAACTAAAAGTGTGTGAAATTTCTTACTCCTGCATCCGCGCAGTTTTCGTAAAAAGGGGTACAACGTTTTTACTTCACGTATTAATATAACGATAATTATATACTTTTAATATAATTTTTCCACGCTCAGTAATCCATTTTTATGTACAAATTTGTATAAATTATTTTTTATGCTTAAATTTGTTATTTGTTGTCTATGCATAAGTTTGTTGTATATGTACGATTATTCCCATGTTTTTTTGTATGAAAATATTTATAATTATACAACAAAAATCGCCACCCCTGACTTTGACGTCCGTTCGCGTCACGGCGCCCCGCCCACCTGTCGCGAGCCCTCCGCGTTAAGACATAATTGTGCGCGTGCGCCACGAAACCGCCCACGTGCGCATAATATGCGGGGGGCGCAATGCAAACAGTACAGGTGACTAAAAAATTGAAACAATAAATTGATTTGTTCATAAAAATTAATAGGACCGCTCTCAAACGATTTCAAACCCTCAGATAATTGGTCATTTGACACTTATTTGAACAACGTAAATAAGGAAGAGGGTGTGATTTTGGAAACGAATTTTCGCTGTTATTTATTATGGTATGGTTCTATATAATACTAGCTGTCCCTGACAGACGTTGTCCTGCCTTTAAAAAATAAAAATCTAGAACTCGATTGTAGCGCCATCTACAAATGTTAATTTAAATTAATCTTGAATCCACTTGAACACATACAAAAAATAACACCTAAATTCTGGTTCCCGTTTTCAACACTTCAATCTAATTCTTTCAATCTAAACCATTCCAGCCGCAACCCTAAATATCGCGATTAAAAAACAGGGGTTAATCGTAGAAAGGTGAAAATTTAAAGTTGTATGTATTTTTCATGGTAAATTATAATAAAATATAAATAAGAAAATTTGTCACAAATATAAAAAATATATTTAGGGGTGGGTTATTATTATCATTTAGGGTTAGGGGTATGAAAAATAGATGATGGCCTATTCTCAGACCTACGTGATATGCACGTGAAATTTCATACAAATCGGTGCAGCCGTTTCGGAGGAGTTAGGTAACGATCACAGCGACACGAGAATTTTATATATTAGATATTAATACGTAACATATAATATGGCCAATTTATATTACGCATGGCAACTATATAAACCAAATTAGAACGTTTACAGTGTAAGAGTTCAAACATAGATAATTTATTACTTAATGCTTATAAGACTTAATTATTAAACTTAATAAGAGCTTTATAATTTTGTATCAAACTCTTATTGTGTTCTATAATATAAACTTAAAAAATTCTGCCTCCTTAACTAAAATGAGTTTACAAATTATTTATTTATTAACTAACAAACATTGCTATCATCACAGTTGTCACCAATACGATAGTGTGGTACACATACTACACACACAATACGTTACAGATATATATAAACATATTCAGTTATAACCTATAATAAGCTGATACATTTATGCTTATAGTATAAATTAAATAATAATATTATAAACGAACCAAAATGTTACGAAAATTAGAATTTCGTTATCTTGTATTGCACAAACAAAAATGTAAGAAGAGATTTTGTTCTCATAAGTATGGCCCAAATAATGACTCATCTGACAAAATTGCCGTTGCAACCATTACGTCGTTAATCATACCAAAAAAGATAGTAAATAATTTATTGCCATTATAAATTACAATTCGGAATTATCCATGGGAATTATGATAGACCACCAATGAAGGTACGACAGTTAGAAAGGATACAATTATACATTAGATGGACGTGCATTATCTACGCTCAATTATAATCGGATATTTAAATATGTAGTATACATACATACTGTTACAACTTAGCCCTCGACAAAGACAAATCCCACGAAGCACATTGTATTACCGGCATTTGAACTAGTGGCGATTAATTTATGATCGTCTTCTTTTGTTCACTCATTTATTTGTATACGTTTCTAGAGAACAGCCCATTGTTTTATTGTACTCGTTTATGGTCGCTTGTGGCCGAATTATTATTAATTAGCCAGGTGTTGCGGATTAAGTCGACTAGGATATGGGCACATTTGTATCTGTGAGGTATAAAACGACGGCCTGATGGAGAGAGACGACAGGTCAACGACAACTACAACTAAGGCGTGACGTGTGTACAATCGGGAACCTAATAATGACGGAATTTGCGCGTTTTATTGAATTAAAACCGTCTGCATTACGTTTGGATTTGTTTTGTTCGGTTATATTTGTACCTATGTTATACGTGTTTGTATAGTTCTAATAAACTCTATAATAATTCTAACGGCATTTTCGCAACTCGTAACAATATATTATTAGGTATATATTATTAATATAATAATTGCCCATAAATAACCCACTGCTACGTTCGAACCTCGCAACTTATGAGGAGCAGACAGTATCCCACCTTACTTTTAAAACGGCGAGATTGTCAAGTTTCTGATATTTTCCGCCTTCCAGTGGTATTTGTAACAATATGCATAAATAGGTCACAAAAACCGGAATATTTTACCAAGTAATTTGAATGTGGCACGGGTTAGCTACTTATCTACCACGACTTTGTAATAATATGACTAATATTTTATACATATTTTCTATAACTACTCTTTTAAGAGGGACCTCTCCATCTAAATGCTTATTTTTTTAAGGTCGACATTTAAACAATTACATTCTGTCATATGACAATTAGGACATACCCAGATTCTTATATAATAAAATCAGAGCTAAATTAATCGGAATTTGTTTTATCCGACTTATATCTATACCCTTTGAATATTTTTGGCAATATCGTAGATTTTTCATATACATATTACTATCGATTAAATGCACAAAATGAACTTAAAGACCACCCATATCTAAACTAAAAGTTATTTTATAAAGCAATGTATAATATAATGTTACCCAGAGCTAATTGCTTAAGGCTTCTCCGCCTTTTGTGACGAGAGGATAAACAGGCTGTAATTTATGCAGATATGTCTGTTATGCTCAAGTAATTGTGCTCTCAAAAGCGTATTATTTTCTTAAATATTCGAAATATCTATTAATACGTGAGGAGAACATTTCGTATCCATTTCTAAAATATTACGTTTAGGAGCAAAGTTAGATTTGTTAAATCTATCTTTACATATAAAATTCTACTGTGCGTATGTGACTGAACTCCTCCCGAAGGGCTGGGCCGCTTTCAATGAAATTTTTTGAGTGTGTTGAGATGGATTCCAGAATGTATTGGATTCCGATAGGTGGCGCTGCAATCGTGTCCTAAATTTTATTTCTTCAAGGCAGGATAACGTCTGCCGGGACAGTTAGTCTTTATTAATTACAGTTAAAATTTATTTGAATACAAAATGCAGAGAGCTACAAATTATACACACCTCATTACCTAGTCGTATGTGTTGCAAATACATTAAATAAAATAAGACCTTCTTTGATTTATTTTAGGTCTTGACAGAGTCGCCTGTGGTTTTGCCAAGAAGTATTGTAATTTTTTTATGCATTTTTGTAATTATTTATATTGTTCAATAAAGTGTGATCTATCTAATATTTACCTATAGACCACATATTATACCATTATAGTCATAAACTTGAAATACGAGAGAGAGAGAGAGAGAGAGAGTGTGTTGTAGATTGAATTTGTTGATTGAAGTCTAGACAGAGGGTCAAAAACCTCAAATTCGGAATTAATGTTTGAAATAAATCAGCCTAATAAAATTATTGTATCTATTCATTTCATAGTTAAGATTACACCATATTATGATAGCCGGGGGCCGTCATAAATTTACATCAATTGGGCAGGCGACTGTGAATTATGCGCTAAAATATGTGTGGCACGATTTTACTCCGAAATAGTAGAATAACCATACACTCGTAACAAATTTACTGTTCAGTTATTACGTCACTGTATCTATGGTTGTAATATTCAATCAACAAACATTACCAGTAATGTTTAGTTAACGGAAATATGTAGGTATTGCAATATTTGCGGCTCTTGGGGTATAAGCCCACGGTAAGCCTTTTTTTCTTAACGCTGGGGAAATGCTTTTGTATATGCATGCCTTCGGGCTCCAAAGGAGGTCATCGAAAGGTATGTGAGACTTCCCCCAGCTAATGGCACAAATTGCTGATGATAGAAGACGTTGCAAGCACCGATTACCAGACTACCCACTAAACGTTGTAGCGTCGCTCCGCATCATAACACCACTGGACCGTAATCATACGTGTGACTGTCGTGACATTTCTATGCATATTATATCTCTTTTTGTCGGCACAAAGAGAGATGTCCCTAACTCACGGTAAGTCTGAAGCACAGTAGCATACAAGTTTTATCGAGACCTATGTTATAACAGCGTTAGGTTTATTATTACATAAAAAAATGTAATGAGGGCTAAAAAGACATTTTAAAAGTCATAGCGATCATCTTTAATTACTTTTTGAAGTGAAACTTCTTTAAAAGCGTTGAACCATTCATTCAATTCATTTGAAAATCGATGAAACGAAAAAAGACACTACAAAAAGATAAACACATAAAATTAAGCTTATTAAATTCGAAATAAAACCCATTTCTCTTTAGCGGTTAGTATTAATTTTAACTTTAAATAAAACTTCAAAGATTTCAAATGAATTTTATCTCTATTCGTATATACTTAACGAAGATATTCTTTTATATGTAGATCAAAGGAAATTGTGCGCAACAGTGCATTGAATTATGTACTTTATGCTTATGTTTTAAAGTGTAATTTAAATGGAATTATTCGAATAAGGGTCTAAATACCTAAGAATAAATACGTCTATAATAGAATAGAAATACGAAAATTCTTACAATAAATAGGTTAGTGAAATGTGCTATTACGGTTATAGGCACAACATATTTGTTGTGCGAAATACGAGCCAGCCTTCTGACCACCACGGGTAATGTCAAAGAGTTCCTTGCTTGGCTTTAGAGAAACTCTTTGCCGATGTTTCAACCCCAAACGACACATATATGTAACCTTTTCCTAAGGCTCCATATTTGCGCCGTTTGACGTCTTCAGCTGAAGCGGCGGCGTTGCCAGCCCCTAACGCGGTCATTGGAAGATATGACGGGGCCAGTGTGTGCCAATACAGGTAGCATCTCACACTAGCGGCCGCTCCATCTAGAGAAAAACTATCTGTGAGTATATTCTCTGCAGTTTCAGTTCTACCTTGTGTGAACTGCACACACACGCACATATACGCAGACGCATTTTTTTTATAATGTGAATCCATCGTTGTTATTATTTTAGTAAATAATATACCGACACTATTTATATGTTTTGGATTTTACGAGTAGTTCACTTGTGAATGATGACTAACAAATATTTTTTTTATTGCAGGAGTTCAGCAGACAGACAGACGGCCCACTTGATGGAAAGCGGCTACCATCGCCTATGAACATTTGCAACACCAAAGGTGCTACAAATACGCTGCTGCTCTCTTAAGTGAGACTGGAACCTGGTCACTAATACCGGAACAGAACTCAAGGTTGTTATGGCGACATACTTTAGTCTACGGGTGGTAGCCATCCAGTCGGGTAAATGCCCTACCACCTGTGGGATGTTTTGTCGCCTTTTACGACAGGTCGCCCGGCCGCAGGAAATTGTATTATTTCTCCGTTCCTGCACGGATAATATGCTGTTCTACGCTAAATGCACATTAATACTCTTATTCACAAGGAGTTAGAGTAAAATTTAAGAACCATAAAGAAACCTATAAACTTACTCAAACTTAATATGAATAAGACCGTATGTATAATAACCACTGCGTTCAAAGTATAACTTGAACGGTTAGAGAGTGTGATTGGCAACGACCCGACACGGCTCATCATCAATAATGATAAAGTGTGTTACTTACAACGTGTTACGTTATTTGCAAGTTGCCTATTATCAAGAAAATATCTGATTAAAGTTTCATACAGAAAATTGATATTTATTTAAAGCCATTCTTTATTCGTTCAAACACAACCTTGTACAGCTAGCTCTATGGCTATTGCAAAAGCACGTATACAAATAATAAGCAACAGACTATACCATTTCTTTCCAAATTTCACAACTATCATGCTCCAGTTTGTAGTCAATAAATCATTCCTTACACAGCACACACCTATTAAAGCGTTTACACTCCTAGACAATTACGTACGTATCTAACATAATAAATGTTATACAAACAAACAAACATGCCTCCGGATATGTAGATTAATGATCCGAAAACGATAACACAGCCTATAATTGTGTTACAAATGCATACGTGTCTAATTTGATTGATAATGGCGTAATTTTGTTCATGTAAAGTGAACATGTGTTTTGGATTGAGAAAAGTGTTCTTTAATCTATTCATGTAATAAAACTGTAGAGGTCGAATTTCTGTACAATGAAAAGTAAAGTCGCGGGCATCAGCTAGTATTGAATATAAATAACAAAAACCTAAGATTTTAAATAAAGTCGATATTAGACGGTTCATTTCTGTCTTTCAATTTGCATGAATCAACTAATGATCCATATCCAAACATAAACTTGAATCGTTCAATGACATTGAATACAGTGAAGTCCTCTCAATTTTGTGCCTTTCAACTAAATTGATTTAATTTGTTGACCCGACTAATATCAGCATAATTAGAAACACGGCTGTGTAGGTTAAAAATTCAATGTGATGGTTTTGTATCTTATTAAACAACAATACAGAAATATGTATATTTTCACTGCAGACAGGCTGACAACCCATCCTATGGAAAGTGGTTAACCTCGCCTATGAACATTTGCAACACCAAAGATGCTACCAATGTCTTCTTGGTCTCGAAGGGGTGGGTTACTGGAATCGGGCCACTGTTGTCGGAATACAATTCAAGGTCGTTAAGGGTGTTATGTTAGTAATTATGGTGATCGCTCTGCGGTATCAGTTGTTGGTAACCTCTGTTATGATTCTGTAGTACAAGAATGGCTTAAAAATTCTCTATTCTGTTACTACTCAATCGCATACCTACTAGTCCATATCCTTGTCAGATTAATAAGATTTTTTCTTTGTCTTTGATATTTTTTGGTAAATAATAATATTATTTTCATATAAATTTTCTAAAGTTTTTGGACGTCTTCGGTTAGGTAAAGTACAAATCCTTATTCCACAAAACAAATCATCTTTTGGAAATAAATAGTTTCCTATGTTCCTCCTTATTGGCAAATCATATAGTTATACTAAATATCGTAATTATTGGTTGGTTTATAATAAAGTCGAATGGATAAAATTCTTTTGATATTTAAGACTTAACAAAGACATATCAACAATAACGTGTGAAGACATTGCAGTATCCGAAGTACCTGAAAAGGGCACAATTGTACAATAACAATGATAAATACAATATTGCTAAAGGCACAGGTGCGGTACAAACTGTTCCTTACTATCACGACCATCATAATTTGAACTCCTTCACCCTTCTTAATGGAAATGATTAAAGAGCAATAAGAGGTGTATTGTATGAATTTGATAGGTCTACGTCAAATGGTATTGATTTTATTACAAAGGTGTTTTATTAGGGATGGTACGAAAATGTTTTCGGGAATGCACTTCGACTTTTAATTTTACGAAGCACTTTGTTATATTAGTTCTAACAATTTTTACATACCTAATACATAATATTCTATACTCACTACTGCTCTGAAGTCTAGAATCCGCTTTCTTACTTTTATTCTCCACTTTACACGGTCTTTAACATTCCTTGTTTTGAGACCATTGGTATGCATGCCATTCCTCACGATATTAACGGATGTGGTATGGCTAGACATTTATTTTGTTCCCTACATAATTAGCTGATCTCCGTATAACATGACTATACTAGCGTAAACGACTTTCTTACAGTATTATGTCATGGAGATGAAGTTTCGGACACGTTCCTTCCGCGTGACTCTACTTATACATCCCGTTCATCACAGCATATTCATTTCCGTGGCAAGGAGCTCTTGCTTGTGTGGTTTAAGTATAGGCCATACAAAAATTGAGGTCTACTGATGGATTGATTGGTTATTTTAGCCTAATTTTTGGTGTCGTAAAAGCCTCCTGTAACACCTGCGATGGTGATTATCTCTGCCTCTATGTATATTTTTTCACATCGAATTCTTCCATCCCCCTTTTATTGGTATCATACTCATACTAGGAAAGTATGCTTGAAGTTGTGTATGTGATCAGGTGATCACAGGGATGAAAACAGTACTTTTCGTCCCTGGGAAACGATTGTTTCCGCTGGCAATATTTGTAAAAACTATGCGAGCCTTGTCCTAACACACTGTTCTGTTAAATCAAGGCATACAATTTAAATTAAAAAATATCAAGAATTTTGTAACATGATTTTATACCTATAAATTACTTTCATTACGTTTTATTTATTATTATTTAATTTACATAAATTTGAGCTGAATATTACTATTATCAATGATAAAAACATACTGGCTGGTAGAATGCCATAGAAAAAGAAATTTGTATCGTATCATAATTATGCACCGTATCAAATGAGTTCATCAGATTTATTTACTTTCCTTACATTCGAAATGAAAAAGGGAATGTTAATTTTGGGTTAGCGCCCTCGCTACGCTCGTGTGCCAAACCATTTTGTGCCTAAATAGATCAACTTTCATCCCTCTTGTAACAATCTACTATTATTACATAACATTAAGATACATCGACGCCGGGTTGCTAGTTTATCGGTTTTTTACAAGATTCATTTCGGAGAGTGTGCGGCTGAACTGTTCGACCCGATTCCCCCTACACCATTCTATCTTCGGACTACAAGGCGCTCTGGTCTACGCCATCGTTTCACAGTGGAAACGCTGCCGGTGCGCACTAAACGTTTCGCCTCCACGTTCCTTGTGCGTATCGCAGAATTGTGGAATGCACTACCAGAGTCCGTATTTCCCGAAAAATACAATCCGGGTATCTTCAAGTCTCGTGTAAATAGGTACTATCTAGGTAAGCGTGCTGCATCTTCGACCGCATCATCGTCCGGCATCGGGCGTGATCGTGGTCAAACGCGAACCTATTTAATATAAAAAAAATACAGTTCAAGAAATATAAGTACAAAAAACAATAGGCGATGTTATCGCTAAAAGCAATTTCTTCCAGACAACCTTAGGATAGATTAACTTAGAAAAGTTTGTGAAACTTCATGTTTAAAGATTTTTCTTACAGCTGATGGTCATCCCTACTTGCAGTATTGCGGATCAATAAATCGGCACGGTGGTTGTGCGACGAAAGAGCATTGTCTGCGCCATTATCATTACATTGTTCGGTTTGCATATTGAATTGTGCGTTCACTATTGTTTATAGGTTAACTTTCTTAGCGCTACGTGTGCGGTTTACTTACTAATGTTTAAAACTATAACTATATTGTCTATGCTTATGTATGCAAAAGTTTTTAAAAAGAATTCACTTGCTCACTCTAGGATGTTGAGATCTTCCCAAAATACTATAAGTTTTCTTATTTAGAAAGTTGTCATAAAATTTATTTAAGGCCCGCATCATGTTGGTAACAGAAACAGAAAAGGTTATTTAAATTATCAATAAAATAATTAGCATTAAAAAACAAGTAAGCAAAAAATAAGGAAAATTTTGGCTGACTTTCAACAGGCTGACTTTCACTTTTCAAGTTCAAGTTAGAACTTGAACTTCAAAGTGCACCAAATTTAAAAAGCAAATTGTGGTTCCAAGTTCGTTGTGTACTTTTTGGATATGAACTTAATTTTTTTTTCAGACTTTTTTTCAGTTATTTTGGGAAACCTACGGGCAAAAATATACTGGGTCTAGTCTCACCGTCTTCTTTGGTTAAAGTGCTTAGAATGGTGGCTAAGTTTCCTTGCTGGACCACTATACTGTACCATACTCTGATCACCAGAAAAGGTGATTATATAAATGTGTTAATTATATTTAAAGTAAACGGTCGAAAATTTGGCTAAATTGAAACGTAGCTATAAAAAATATTCTCAATAATAATAATTACGAACATCTTTATCGATATATCAGAAAAGGAATTAATAACATTTATAATTACTATAATCACAAGTTTGCTCTTTTAAATATGATGTAAGCATATCGACCTAAGACGATCTTAACAACGTGTGAAAAGGTAGTAATTACGCCGGTTTAATAAATTATAAACAATCCGAATGCTGTTACCCATAAAGGCACACCCACACAACAATTTGATGTTATAAACAGTCTATTAATAAGTACGTCCATTGTTTTTAACTAGGTAGGTATTTCGAATTAAGTACTTACTGCCTTTAAAATCTTATCATTAATCTTAATTGAAGAATAACAATAAAATATGGCTCTGAGATTGGGATTAAGTTTTACAAAAATAAGCTTTAAGTGTATTAAATTTAGAATGCAATATTCAATTTCGATAATTTGGGTGTAATAGTTGGTACCGATCTATATTATGGACCTCATAAGAACCGTATCGTGGGAATTTGGCCGATGGATGAGCTATGTGGTCTGGTTGAGATGGGCGACATTATCGATGTTAATGCTTTTTCGAAGCCGGATTTTGATTTGAGTTATTATTTACACACTATGTCCGAACACAAACATTCTAATGGTTCAAATTGAGCATTGTATAGGATAAATTATATTGCATACACATTCAAATCGTGACATTACTCGTAAAAGTAAAGTATAACGATTTACTAACAAATAATTTAAAGCATAAATAATTCACGTGCCTTTTAAGTTCAGCAATTTTAGTGTCACTACTAATATAAGATGTGCTAAATTTAAGTCTTTGGCAGAACAACACCCACACTGCATATCCTAACATTAAGAGATACGCTTGTATTATGGGTAATATACATCGTATTATTTGATCAGAGACACTCAGACCATAATAAGTAAGAAAAAGTTCGTTTATGTAATTTACCATGTCAGGTATCAAATCTGGGACCTCTGCATTCCACGTTACGTTATCTTCTTCCATGCATATTTCGTAATAGCTATATTGAATTCGAGCACTATTTTTACACATTAGTTTGTGTTACATTGGTAAGCTTACGACAGTAAAAGCAATTGGTAAATATATCAGGAGTCTCTTATCTGAAATTACTGTCAACCTAATCAAAATATATTCTCCGATGCGTTTTACTGGAAAATTGACAAAGCGTTGAATAGATCAGATAAGAAAGGGCCTATTTATGATAAAGAGATTGCGCCAACAGTCTGTATGCGTATAAATCACAATTAAAAATATTGATCGTCATTTTTAAGGTTTCCTAGGCATTTTGACAAATACAAAACTCTTATGTAATTATCAGTTATACATTTAAGTCAGTCCTAAGTTGAAAAAATTGTGTTTCCCGGGGCTAACTTTTGAACTGTGAACTATTTAACAAATGTTGATTTGGTCATTAAATCCTCATGGATTCTTTCAGCAGTTTTGTGAGCTGGGAAATGTTCGATTAAATGTCATTTAAGAGGAGTGATCTGTCATATGTCACTCCAAAGTATATTTTGAGTTTCTCGCAAGAACTATAGGACTGATGTTCACTGCCACAGCCTTATTTTCAAATAGCATCAGTCCACACCCAATAAAGAGTTTTTAGACGAGACAAACGCCCATTGTTTTTGCCATTTGCCTACGGAACACTAAAAATTTCTAATTTAAATAACTCATATCTTAAATACCAAAATAATCGATCTTGTTTAAACGGATTTTTTTATGTTGTTGGTACTATCTTAATTTTTTATATCAGCAAAGCTGGCGAATAGACAAACGATTCTCTTAATGGAAAGTGTTTACTACCGCCTATGAAAGTTTGCGTTTGCAACACAACGCGTTTCTAGATTCGTAGAAATTTTATAACAAACTTCCGAAATGGTCCCATATCGTTGCGCAGAAGAAGAACCGAGAACCGTGCAGGAGCAAGAAAAAGAATATTCTTGCGGCTGTGTGGCCTGTCGTAAGAGGCGAAAGAATAACCCATAGCCAGGTGTTGGTGCATTTGCCCGACAGGATGGCTACTACCTGTACTCTAGACCAGGGGTAGTAGCCATCTACACTATAGTATACCGCTTTTACATGGCAGTAGTGGCTAGGTTCCAGTCTCCCTAAAAAGAGCGGCAGCATATTAGTAACACTTTTGGTCTTACTAATGTCCATAGACGATGGTAACCGCTTTTTGAGTCATCTGCCTGTCTGTTAAACTCATGCAATTAAAAAAAATCTCGTAATTATCCACCATATATTTCCAAACTTAAATCTTGAGATCCTAAAAATGTTTTTAGAACGAATACTTGGTGGTTTTTACGTAAGAAAAAAATCCAAAGGGTGTAATAAATCAAAGTAATTTACAGACCATGGGAAGATACATTTTAAAACAAATCGGTGCGATTGAGTGAATAATGCAAGCAATCACTTTGTTGATAGCGTTGCTGAGATAAGATAAGAAGCGGTCCAGTTGTGATAGCGGCATTGTGCCAACATCTCTTCACAGCTATCAATCACAATTTGAATATATTGACTATCTATCGTTGCCTACACCGAAGTAGCGATGTTTCACACAGGCCGACAGTCAAAGTGCGGTTTATACAGGCTGATTTAACACCTATTTAATAATAATAATAATACATTTTCATTTCAGATATTACACCTATTTGTTAGTGGTAAACATTAAATCTATGTTAGTAGAGGACATACAACAGAACACGCGAACATAAAGAATGGTATCTTTCCACTATTCCTCAGACACTAGATAAGTAGCCTAAACCAGCATCCAATGAAAGTCCGTTCATTCAGAGAACATCCTCAGCATACTACAGATGCTAGCCCGGACTCTGAACAGCAAAGACGCTTATTTAATCCAGGGCTGGCAAGCCGGCCCATGCCCCGGGTGCCCAATTCAAAGGGTGGCAAATTCAAACTTCGCAGACAAATACACGAATCATGATTAACGCAAATTTGACCACTGTGACGGCCAGTACTTTTCGCTGGGCGCGTAGGTATAGGTAAAAACTATAGACACACGCGTGTTCCTTCAGATGGCGTGAGGAAAACAATTAATATTTCTCCACACTCGTGTTCTTTGGTAGATATGACTCAGTCATTTATCGCTGTTTGAGGTTCTGAGACAATTGGTAAAACTAAAACCTATAAAATTCGTTATATCTGTTTTTCCATCTATCTTTGTATGTTACTATAGCTATTTTTCTCGATGACTATTATTTGGAATAAAAACGTTTATATTAATTATAGTGACGTGGGTGTAATGCCCTAGTATTTGTTTAATTAATTAATTGTTGTTCCGTGAATTAATTTGAAATTTAAAATTGGATAACAGTGATTTGTAATATAAAACTGTACAATATGAAAATACTCAATTTCTGAAATAAATGAATTACTATTATTATTTGTATGTGGACATATTATCACGTCTGTTTTCTGTGGGGGTAGGCACAGACGATGGATCTCCAACTGCGTCACTCCTGACTAACAACTTTTGCTTTTTCTAGTTTTATTCATCTCTTTGTACATGCATGTTTATTTGAGGTGCTTTTTCCTTGACATTAACACTTCTTCTATTTGGTCATGGTGTGTATATACATCGCGTTCTTCAGATACCAACTCTATCGATCACAATGCTGTCATACGCTTGTACTGTGATTCTACTGAGGTAATGTGCAACTAATAATTTTTAAATAATTAGTTATAATAAATACCATTATAGTATTCGACTGGAAGGTATTTTAAAATCATGCTGTATAACTCAGAGGGGTGCTTCAACGCAGGCGCGGTCTCGTCTAACAATAAAACGTAGTGATTAATTTATCAGCGCTGGCGCACGCTAACGAGCAGCTATTCGGGGTCAAAAGCGGTACGATTTGTACTTGGGCCCAACGACGAACTTTCAAAGTATTGACTGAAAAATTAAGTAGTATGTGGTGGATAATTACAAGATTTTTGAATTAAATTAATTAATTAAATTAAATTAAAAAGTTATTTAGAAGTAATCATGGCGTTAAATACTTACTAAATTATAACCCAAACTACATTTCTTTATACAACTTCGTTCACGAAATTTTCTGATACTTACCTAGTCGTATATCACCGAATTATTGCCAGAACGTAAGTTTATAATTTAACTAGTCAAATTATAAATCGTCGATAAATTGTGAAAGGTTAATAAAGTTCACAATATAACGTAGACATATATTTTTATTCGTTTGTAATCTTACGATGTCTAACCGCTAGATTGCAAACCCACAGAACTATGAGAATCAATTAATGCCCAGTTTTATAATCTAAGAATTTTCAAAGTGTTTGTACCAGAGGTTAAATCGTGAAAACTGTTCTGGAAGGTCAATGTTATTGGAGGATTTTGTTTGTCTTTATAAAGTTATAAATTGGTATTAATAGCTATTTCCTCGCCGCTTTCCTACTTGCTTCTACGGAAATAGGCATAACGTAAAACGTAGTGTTTATAAACTATATTAGAACGTTGAAAAAAATTCATTTTACAATTATTCAAGCCGTAGTATAATAAAAAATATTTTTCAATACTTACCATTGAATGTCCTAAATATTCTGCAGCGTTGTCCGATATGTACAGCAGTTTCCCGTTTTGTGTCATCATCATAAGAAATCCGTTTAAAGCCTGTAAAAGGGAAAATTTGTTGTTGTAACTGACAGTTCTCTACAACGTTTATTTCGTGTTCAATTTTAACTAGAAGGAAACTTCCAGATCGGAAATTTCCTTTCCGTTACGACATCGGGTCACTTGAAAATGTCATAAAATCTTTCGAAGCTGGTAAAAGGTTACATCCTTTAATTATAAGTTTGAATAAAATATTACTCATGTAACATTTTTTATCGCCAATAATCAAATTTAATCAATCTAATGCACTAGAGATCTATGACATTTAGACAACAATAATGCGTTTTACTAGTATAATAGCTTGAAATTGATTTGCTATGTTACATAACATCAATTATATGTAAAGTTACCTGTTTTAAATAGTATTTAAATCTTTATTTTTATTTGATGGATTTCATCTTTTTTTTTAAGATTCTATAATTGAAAGTCACAGTTTTTTTTCAGAATTAGTTATATAAGTCCTTATTTAAAAATAATGATGATTAAATTGTATATTTTCCTTAAATACCCAAATAGGTTTCTTGGAGTGGAAATGCCAAGATTATTACATTATATAGGTCAAAGTTCATCAAAGGTCGATTAGAAAATGCTATAAGCAAATAGGAATTATGATGGTTGGATACATGTACGATTTTAAAATAAATTACGTAATTTAAATGAGAGCTGCTATGTAAAAGATGACTACTCTAAAATGTATTGAAAATATTTCTCAAAAATTAATCTCAAAGAGTGGTGAAGAAAGGGGATGAAATTTTGTACGGACAAATTATAATTCCTAAGATAGAGATATGAAAATGAGATAACTGTTTCGGCATTATATAGTAACAGTCCATAAATGTCCCACTATTCGGCTCGGGCCTCTCACTATAGGGGAACGGACAATATAGCCGCCACGCTTGTTTAAGGCGGTGCGGCAAGTTTTACATATCGGTTATCTCGATGTGCAGGTTTCATCACGCTGTTTTCCTTGAGTGTTGTTAGAACGTGGTAATTGTAACAATATGCACATAAGGTCAAAAAACTGCCTAAGTGGTGCGTGCATGCTTTCCGGCCAGGATTCGACTCCACACCCTTTGAACTTGGGACGCGCTCGCTAGCCATTACGCTACCATATTTTTTTCTGTGTAACATCTGCGTTTGCACCTTATTCAGATCAATAAATAAATTCAGACATTAAGGTGGTTTAGGTATGCAAAAATAATTAATTAAAGCAGAGACACACCTATATTATTTTTGTTGCCTGAAGCAGGAAAACAGGCATACAGCCCACCTGATGGAATTTAAATTGAATTAAAAGAAAAGTCAGGTGAAAAACACCTTAAACAAATGTGTATTCTTGAAAAGATAAATGAAAGTAGATGAAGAGAAAAGTGTTTGTTAGGATCGTAGCAGGTGGAGCTCTATCGTCTTTACCTACCCCAAAGGGAAACAGGTGTGACCATATGTACACACGTACGCAGAACGTTTGCCGATAGCCTCATGCGTGACATGCATCGATGGTCAGTAGGGTTGACAAAAAAGATGACATAAATAGTTGTTGCAATACATTTATTATTTTAATTTATTATTGCATATACCTTAGATAAGTGTATACAAAATAGTAAGTAATTTAATACAATAATAATAAGTGGTCATCGGCAAACCTTCTGCGCGCGGTTTATATGTATGTATAAATGCAGACTAATGAAATCGCAGTTATGAACTAACTTAAGTTCAACATAGAATAAACGTAACACCAATATTTCAGCAATACAGTTAATATTTACTAACATTTGCTGACAGCCATAAAGTTTCACTAAAGAAATCATAACTTACGGTTAGTTAAACTCCTAACTCCTATTATATCATAAGTACAATACCACCAAGCCCCATTCATTTTCCGCATTAACATGAGAACCTATCAACAGTGAATGTTGATAAACGGCTTCGTACTTTAATATATCTACTATGTATATATACTTCAGTATGTATATACTATATGTATTTTAAAATTAATGTGGAAATAAAGTTTGTTAGGATTCTAATACTAAAAGCTAAAATAATAAAATACTTCTGAGTTCACGAACTTACAGAGTTCCATAGACAAAAAATAGGTCATCTGTTTTCTAAATTTGACTATGTAAACATAAAAAAAGCATTTAGTCGAAAATGCTGCATATATAAAATAACTACTCAACGGATATTGTTCAAAAGCATTTTCGTTAAAAGTATTTTTAAAGATAAACACATTTTATATATTTTTCAAAATTTTACACTTTGTATTTCAAAAATTCGAGAGATTTAATGTTTATTATTTCAAAATAACACACAAACACTTTCATGATTTTTAAAGATTCACTGAGAACGAGTACCCCAGACTGTCATTAAAAAAAAAACATACATTCAGACATACCAGTTTATCTTTATTGTAATTTCACCACACCAATTTGCAGCTCTACATGATATGATGATATGATATACCTTTCTATTTGTTACCCGTATAGACCCAGTAGTTACTGAAAAAAAAGACTTACTAAGGCTCGGTTCCTACATTTTACCAACCGTTCATTGGCCTTACCGGCGGTTAAAATTTTACATAACCTCCATACAAGTAATATCAAAATTCAACCAATGGTAGGGCAAGTGTATGAATAGTGAGACATAGGAACCGGCAATAAGACAGACAGACGTATAGTGACGAAAACATAAGAGTTCCGTTTTTTCAAAGTAATTTATTGGTTTGAAATATGGACATTTTGCAGATGTTATGCTAAGTGGTTAAAGTTACATGTTTCATTTTGGAATTAAAAATTTAAATATTCCTCAATTCAGGCCAAGCCAAGTGTATCAGCCACTCTACTACATACTTACGTTAATGCCAAAATAACTAAATAACCCTAAAAACCAGTTCCTGAATCCTTGACCTTCCCATAATTTGGTATTTGACAAAATAAAAGGTCCAAATATTAAACACATAGCGGCTGATATGAAAAATAGCACCAAGTTTATGATTAAAACCCTTGGAATTATACTTAATAAGTGGTTGTGTTAACCACACCCCCTTAATATGAATTGCTTGTAAATGCGATCAGTGAATTGTTTTGTCCTACTTTTACTATAGAGTACTGTCATTCAATAGAAAGAGAAAGATGTATACAAGAATTTGTAATTTTTTTGTCTCTATCCGTGGGAAATATTAAAATGTACAATTAAAACCAAATATTAATTAAACATTTTTGACTTAGTACCAAATAATCATTATTATACAGGAATTTATAGCAGGTTCTATTGATGCTAGAAGCAGCGTATAGCTAGGACTATACTAATAATTATCTGTCACGAAATTTCATAGAAAATACAGTCGACTGTTATTGACGCGAGTTTGAAGACTAATGTTTTTTTCCAACATACTATGAAGAACACGATGATTACTTATAAATACTAGCTCATAGCCGACCGCTTCGCGTGCCGTAAAATATAAATTTAGTAAAATCCGTTCTCTAGCTGGGAACGGATTTTACTAAATTTATATTATTTCTCAGCTAACCTCTACTTAGCGGAAGGAAGGTCTATGCCAAATTTCAAGTCTATCGGTATTATAGTTCCTGAGATATCGTGATGAGTTACTATATGCGTGGATTTGTAATTGTATATACCTTATATGGTGACACGTGAATTTTTTATTATAATAATATTGATTTAATAACGATACGTCACAATCATAGATAATACAGAAATTTAAAAGAGTTAAAATGCGATGAGAAATGTTCTCCTATTGTACCTTTATTTATGTACTCTGTGTGTTGAACTAAGAAAAAATCAAAAGAAGTAGGTTCGACAAGTATCAAATAATAAAAAATAAGTCAGTCTGCCTGTTTGCCAGCTTCGCAATAGAAAAACCTATCAAAATAAAAGACTGAAAATTTGACAATTCATGGATAGTTGACACTCGCTTAATACACAAATCATGCAAAGCCATTAAAAAAGAAATCTTTAAGAACTAACCTTTGAAAACCCAAAACTTGGCGCCGAAGTCGTCTGATGGTTGATGTCAAAGCGCTTGAAAACTGTAACAAACAAAAAGTCAATAAGCTAAATCGATTAATTGGTATCGATAAAACTAGATAATCGATTATAAATAATCGCTGGCGTGGGCGTCGTGGATAGTGGGACATTTTTAGCACTAACTACATCCGGGTTTTGATACATGTTATCAATAATTTTTCTTCTAAAACAGTTACATGATTAAATGAATTAGATTAGTGGGTAGGCTCTTAGTAATAACTAATAATGTATTACGGTCACTGATGTTTGTTTTCGGTGTGTAATTTGTATGATTGTTGGTGTAATGGCCTAGTATTTACCTGCAATTTGTAATAAGGGTCATCAAAAATTATCGATCAATATTGTGATAATATTGAACTCATAAATGTCGATAATGGATGGATTAAGTCTCTATAGAATGATATCAGAAAGACTGCATCTCTGTGCATTCTATCATCTATACAACTGGAAATATTCCGAGGAACTGTTTGATTTTCTATTTTTGAATGAGGCTGACAAACAGAGAAACGGCTCTCCTGATGGAAAGAGGCTACCGTCGCATATGGACGATTGCAACACCAGGGCTGTCGCTGACATGGTGCTGACCTCTAAGAAATTTTATAATGTCTTACTTAAAAACCCCATGTCATAGCGCAAAGGGGAAAGTGCAGTTTGATGTTCCTTCCACATTATTGTAGTATGCGAAACTGACGGTGATTTAGAACTGAAGACATGAGTGGATGAAGGTGATAAGTCGCATAATTCCAATTCTGAGTAAATCGAGATAAAAGTTACTTTTATTTGAAACTGAACTGAACTTAACACCTTTAGCAACTTTTTATTTTTTAAATATGCCTTATATCAATGGTCTAAGGTCTGTAGTCATTTGGTATCGACTTATAACATTCATCTACGCAAAAAAAGCAAAAAACCGAATATGTGACTTATCACCTTCATCCACTCACGTCTTCAACTCATTTCATATTTGCAATTTTTATGACAAAGGTTAGGTTAGATATATTTTAGTTTTAATTTTGTTAACGTAATTATTGTGAATGATAATTTTAAATGTCAAAATAAATAAAGTCTATCTGTCTATAGTCTGATTCCATCGTATACATATGAAGAGACACAATTATGCCTCCAGCTAGTTCTGTGGCTATTATTATCAGATTACACCTACGTATTTATCGATAATACAGTTAATTTGATCATAATATCCCAACCCGTTTGTCAGAGAACGCTGATTTTGTTATTTGACGTAATGTGTATGGTGTATGTTAGGAAATGTATGTATTAGTGGAGGATTGATAAAACAAGTAAAGACAAGTAGTTATCGAACGCGAATCTATAGAAAATAAATGGTAAAACTTATATAAAGTTTTTATTAAGCAATCTATCCCTACAGGAGAAAGAATACAATTTCCTGCAGTCAGGCGGCCTGTCGTCAGAGGTGACAAAACAACCCACAGCCAAGTGGTAGAGGCATTTGCTCGTCTGCATAGCCATGCATGGGGTGGTAGCCACCACCCCTGGCCTAGAGCATGCCGACATAATAACTTTCAGTTGTGTTCCAGCAATAGTGGCCAGCTTCCAGTATCCCTTAAGAGAGCAACAGCATATTTGTAGCACTTTTGGTGTTGCGATGGTAACCACTTTCCATCAGATGGGCCGTCTGCCTGCCTGCTGAAATCATGAAATAAATAATTTTTTTAAGTCTTTTCCTTCCATACTCCTATATTCTGGCATACGTCCTTTGTCACGCCACAAGTCATCATGTGTTGCTTCACACAGCCCATCCATATTTTATTTGGTCTACCTTTAGATTTGTACTTGTCAATCTTCTAGTTTAACATTCTTTTTGTCACGCGATTTATTGAAAAAGGATGATACAATATATCTTATAGGCAGGCCTTCTTTTGTCACTTCTTTTTTGGGCACACGCTAATTCTCGAAACTTGTAAGTCCATAATTTTTTGTTGGCGTTTCATTTTTTCAGTTTTTATGGCAATTTTTTGATATGTTAAAAATTTCCTTTAAAGACACTGCGTGCCTCCACAAAAACACCCTGTTTATAGGTCCTTATAACTTATAAGAAATATGGGAATGAAAAACAATTTAGCTACTTGAATGTTTGGCCAAAGTTACAAGAACAGAAAGAGAGACTTGAGAAGACAATATATCCCCACACAAATACAAGCTAAAAAGGGATGAAGTATGTAAAAAATTGCCTTGTTCAACTAAGACTTGTAAGCCTTGCTCTTTGCTAACTTATCAATATTCGAATCCATCGCCAGAGTACCCCTATCCAGATAGAGAGTGTAAATCCCCTTATACGCCGTGGCGGGTCCATTAGAGCAGGAATTATTCTACAGATATCTTATCGTTATAATCGGTCGCCCGCTCTTGGTTATTGTTTATCGAACGCCATGCTTGAAAGTATCGATAGATAGATTCGATTAATTATTATTAGCTGGTTTTGTTCTCGTAACTGTTTTTATCAATATTGCACGATTTATAAATGTTTATGTCACTGGCTTTTTACAATAAATTATTATACTATATTATATAGAAAACGTCAAAAACCATTACAAATCAAGTAATTGAGTTGAATTTGACATTATATGAACAAATTAGCTTCTGCCCGCGACTTCATCCACTTGGAATAGTTAAAAAAAACCCTATTTGAAACATTCTTCATTGGTGCTCCGCTCCTATTGGTCTTAGCGTGATGATATATAGCTTACAGCCTTCATCGATAAAGGGCTATCTAACACTGAAAGAACTTTTCAAATCAAACCAGTAGTTCCTGAGGTTAGCGCATTCAATCAATCAAACAAACTCTTCAGCTTTATATATTAGTATAAGATTAAATAGCATATAGTTATGTTGTCACACTTGACACCTGTGTGATATTACAATAAATTCTAAAACAATATTACTCCATTGATATCTTACTATTTAAGGGCCGAATATTGCATTTGTTAGAGGACGCAATTTTAATTTTGGGACATGTGTGAAAAATTTGTAAAGTGATAATTTGTAGCAAATTGTTTTACCTAGAAATATGTTTATATAACTTTTTGCCCTAAATTAAAATTTTTCTGTAAGACGCATAGTTTCCGAGATATCACGAAAAAAGTGTTTTCACCCCTTTTTGCAAGATGGCGGCCGGGGGACAAGGGCGGCGATCCCACAAACTTTAGGTTAAGCTTCTATTGACCCCCCATGCATGTCCGAACAATAAAATTGCGTCCTCTAACAAATGCAAAGCTCATGTAACATTTCAATGGAGAGATATAAAAGAATAGGCGTTTATATATATTTTATTTTAAATTTAAGTAAAGTATAATAACACCGGCAGACAAAAAAGCGATCTGTACAAATGTACAGATCGCTTTTATGTGTTGGTGGTGGTCAAATGACCAGAGCCTACCTATATTTATTTCGACACGTTGAATCCGAATCCGTTTGGCTTGTAAGCCATCAAAATTTTGAGTAAATTGCGGAGAGCGTAACTCTAGTGTTATATTTCTATAACCATGATTATAGTTTACTTACTTATAAGAAATATCAAGAACTTCAACATATTAAATTAATTTAATGTAGAATAATTGTCAATAAAAAACAAAGAAATCGAAACTAAAATACATTATGTAGCAGATTATTGCCAACGGGGAGCATGCCCAGATGGCTGGGTGCATTACCACGCTGTATGGCAATATTTATTTAATGTGCAAAATATGACCCAGTCTTCCTTCCTTCAATAGCTTACTTCAACATTAATAGCGGAATTTCAAGTTTTCCAAAAGGTGTGATTTTAAATAATGCCAAATTGAGCGGGGGGTTGTGATGAAAGATCATTATCACTCCGTCTTTGGTTGGATGCAGATATATACGTCTACGATGACTATTGTGCCAGAATCGTAACTTATAATTAATTGTACTTAAGATCAGCATTCATCGTTCGGAAGTCGAATTAAACAGTTCTCCAAGTTATATTTATTTCCTGTACAAATCTCCTATCACTACAGACTAAGCAAATGTAAATTATAAATATACCCACCCTCATAAATACTTTTACAGGCTTTCAAACATAAAACATAATTTATAAGTTATCGTAACGGGGTCAATCTATTTGAACTCTTAATGACAATAAATTTCACAATCCATCGCCGACTGATATCTGTCTGGCGTTGAGTAAGAGCCACAATACTCCACATAAACTCTGAATGGAGATGCGTATCATATACGTTCGCTCCAAATTATCGATTGTTACATTTACGCTTGTATGTTGGCATTAGGGCAGTTGTTCACTGTTGCAGACTAAAATTTTAAAATAAAATAAATCACAAAAAAAAAAACAGAATTTATGATGAAAGAATGACTAAACAGATATACAATGCAAAAGTGGATGGATGCAGAAGTCATGATCATCATGTATTAGCAGAAGGTGATGTCAGGAGCCTTAAGAACAGACGAGCGTGCATGACAAGAGCTATGAATGTCAAAGAAGCAAGTGAGGTGTGTAAGAATAAGTTTGTATGGCGCTCTGTTGTTCGTGCCTACCCCGCAAGGGGCCTGGCGTGAAGTTTTGTATGTATGTAGTAGACAAGAGTTTAAACGTACTTACGTACTAGAGAAGGCGTCCGTAACTACTGACCGCTCTCTTATTTTAAAGTTCTGCAAAAGCTCGTGGTAGCGTTATGGCTATCGCACGCGTCTCAAAATTAAAGGGCGCGGGTTCGAATCCTGGCCGGAACGCATGCACCACTAGGCAGTTTTCTGATTTTATGTGCATATTATTACAACAATTACCACGTGCTAGCAACAATGAAGGAAAACATCGTGATCAAACCTGCACGTCGAGATAACCGGCGTGTCAAGCCTGCCAAGTCGCCTCAGACCTTGGTGGGTATACTGTCTGTCCATCCCTGTAAATGGCAGGTTCGAGCCCAGCATTGGGACGTTTATGGTCTATTATTATTATTATATATGTCTACAAACAAGTAGATACATAAAAAAATATAAGTAAATCTGTCATAATAAATACATTGGACTGAATTTTTATAGTTGATAAATATCGTACGCCCGAAAAGTCAGCCTTAACCGTCGTACCATAGATATTTGCTGATATTACATTTTAATAATGCATAGCGTTATATACCACGCCGCATTTGTGCATTGCGATAGGCCGTCGATAGATGATGGATAAGATATTTTAAAGTCAAATACGGAAATCTGACAAGCAAAATGTTTATTTAATTGCACAATTATTAAATACTAGTTAAATCTGGCCACGCTATGCTGTGGCTTAAAATAACTATAATGTAACTAGCTGTGCCCGCGACGTCGTCCGCGTCGAATTTGTTTCCAATGCCCCCCGATTTTGAAACATTCTTCATTGGTGCTCCGCACCTATTGGCCTTAGCGTAATGTTATATAGCTTTAGCCTTCCTCTACAAATGGGCTATCTAATACTGAAAGAACTTTTCAAATCAGACCAGTAGTTCCTGAGATTAGCGCGTTCAATCAATCAAACAAACAAACTATTCAGCTTTATATATTCTAGGTGAGCGCCTCCCATTTATAAGGGTACAGACAGCACACCCAGCACACGATACTGATTGTACGAATGCTAATTGAAACATTATAAAATTATGTCAGAAAGCTGAACCGAACTAGTACGTATGCTTTCCGGCCATTATTCCATTCAGCACCCTTCGAGTTTGGGACGCGAAAGCGCTAATCACTAAGCTACTACGGTGCTGGCTGACTTAGTCTAATATTAATATCATATTTATGTTTTATGTGAAAATAATAATAAAAAACACTACAAAGAAAATGTTCGTTGACCTTTTAAACAATTTAACTTTTGTGTTCAACGCTTTTGTATAACACTTGTTACAAGATTTAGATTTATATATAAACTTCAGATATATATTATTTACACAGCCGCACTTAGAAACTCACTCACACTACCTTTAAAAATAATTGACTTAAAAAGTAACTAAATTTTATTCTAACATTTTGCTCTTCCCGTAAGAAATCCATAAAATGATATAAACTCAAAGTCCGTTTATTACATAAAATGTTTAATATAGCTACACATGAACATGCTGTGTAAACGCATACATACAAATTATCTATCAAGACTGAAGAGGCTACATCGCCTACTAATGTTAGCAATTTTAGAATACACTGTGGCACTCTATCACTTGATACATTGATGTTTTCTTATTCTGTGTAAATTGTAGTATTATGTTGGTACTATTATAGCGTTTGACGAGAACTTAGCGGCTGATGTGCTGATGCTTGATAAAAACTAGTTATGTGTTGAGTTTCAATTAAATGCGCTCAGTTTCGTTTTAGATTAGTTTTCGCGTGATGCTTGGGATGAAGAGACAGGCAGGAAGAGACTGCCGCAATCCAGGAGGCCCTGAAAAGCCGCAAATATGTGTCCATTGGTAATGAGTACATATTTGTGGCTATCGGGATTGAGACCCGGGGGCCGTGGGGGCCTGGAGCTCATCTTCTCTATCGAGACCTCTAATTGAGGTCTTGCACCTAGGGCAACGCTAAGCGTTGCCATTCAATGTGAAAATGCGGCCAGCATTTTGGGCACTCTCCCCGCCGACAACGACCTGGAGTCTATTTGTTACTTATATATTGTTTTTTTTTGTAAGTCTAGTTACATTTATATTTTAGCTTAATTCTTCTCTAGCTTTTATTCATACAAATAATATTCCTTTAGTCTAAATCCGAATTAGCCCCGCTGGTTTTTTCTCATTTTAAAACGAATTTTACAAACTCGCCACTTATGTTAGTGAATCTAGTTATGACTACATTTTTAATTTTTTTATTACAAATGGCAAAGGTTTACATGTTAACATTAATTTAAATGCAACGAAACAATTTGAGCTCGCGGGAGACAAATATGTCCATTAGAATCAGTTAGAGAGGCTCGCTTTACTGTTTGCTTTGACTTAGACAAATGTTTCGAAGGAGTCTACTATTATATTGATATTAGGCGAGACTAGAGTGAGTTCTGTTGTACATTTGTTTTGTTCGTGTTCGAGTGAAAATCCTGGTAGTTAACTGATTAAGGCAGCAGTACCTATTCCTATGATGGAGGTATGTATACTGGAAGGGTCCAAATCAACAGTGCGTTGAGAGGTGAAAGGGGAGTGGGGGGAAAGGGGAGAGAGGGAAAAGGGAGATGCAGAGAGGGACAGCTGGAGAAGGGAGATTGTAAAGGAAGAAGGGGAAAAGGAGATGAAGAGAGGCAGATGCTGAGAGGGGAGATGCGTGCATAGTACCGAGATGGCAAAATATGTACGCTTTTGCAGTAAAGAAGAATACTGTCAGGAGCTAGCACATTGAAAATGTGTCTAATTCGTTGATCTCACCCTGAATAAGCTTGACAGGCATATCGTCTGTTCTTTTGTTATGAGAAGAGGCAAAGTCTGTAATATATTGAGTGACCATCTGAAACTAACGAGCTGACTAAAATATAATCTGTAGCTTATAATTCTAGTATTCGAAACAATCAATACATAAATTGCTGCAGTTGAAATTATTGAAAATCGTTATGTATATAAAGAATCTTAGCACGCGGCTATACATCTTTGTGTAGGTATAAATCTATAGTAAAGTCAAGGTTAAATTTGCAGCGGAAGCTGTGCAACAATTGAATTGAGCGTACAAATTGGGCAGGTATCGAAATAATGAACTTCAAATTTTAAGTTTTCGTGATATGGCTACGAAACTCTTAAAAAGGCGTATCAAATATCTTATTCAAACGAATATTTTATTAAAAGGTTTTTTAAGCTCTATTATTTAAATTTATTGTAGCGGCATATGTAGAATACACGTTGTTGTCAAGTTGTGACGGAATCTAACAGAAAATTATGTTTTAAAAAATACGGTTTTTTAGGCTATACTCGAACAAAAGTGATTTGTGAGAGATTGAACTATAAATTGGTACCAATTCACACTACTATTTAAATATAACAGTGAGTTTATTCGGGTCTCAGTATGTTTATAATATAAATAATAATATAAATTATTAGATAACTCATACTTTATTACGGTTATTTACATTTTAATAATAAATATGTAACTATACTAATGTTTGTATATCAGTATATTATTATCTTTACTTGATAGGTTTGAACCTCATTAGATATAGAGATATTCTGTATTCTGAGGTTTGAACATGAGCCAATTTTCATGAAATTTGTTAACACACTTCGCTGTGTGTCATTAAAAAATTAAAAATATTATTAATCACAAACAAAAATAGTCCATGTCACTCTGGAATAATGTAGCCTTCTACTTTTGGGAGGGAGAAAGTGTGAATGGGGATAAAACATTTCAGTAATTCAAGAGATTACTAAACTCACAAACTTTACCTGATTGTAGTTTAATATAGATCTCAATATCAAACCAAAGATAGATTTAGGATTTCTTTATCTAAAAACCCGAATTTCCGGGGGATTTTGTGCCGAAATTTAAGCGAACAAGGTTACGTTGTAAGCACGAATTCTATATGACAATAAAGCAATAAATAATCGCTGTTTAGCAGACCCACGCCTAATCGTCGAGTTAATTAATTAGTAGCGGTACGTCGGCGATTGGTCTGAAATGCGCTCGCGCACATCGGTTAATCAATTCTAATGTGCTGTCTATTTATCTATGTGCGTCCCTTTTGCTCATTTGTTATTACTTAAGCTATCTATTGTATAGATGTGAAAAATTAAAATAAATGGGCCAAGTGCGTGTCACATCCACGTATTATAAAGGGTAGTATATGAATTTCATCGATAATACTCCAAAAATTATCCAACGGATACTGTTCGAACTGTTTATAGCTTAACTACTATAAAAGCTTAAGTTTTTACAGATTGTAACACTTCATAGCTTAAAGTAGGTACTTTAAAGTTATAGGGACACAATTGTTACAACGTTATAAGTTGGAAGTTAAACTTAATAAAAAATAATTACGGAACACCGTTATACATTTTTAAGGTCCGACTTTGACCCTCACGACTACATATTTTTTTAAATCTACCCTCAACTACTTATATGTCGGCGACTGTTATTTCAAGGTTATATTACGCAGTTGTGTAATGCCACATTGAGTACATTTTCTTGTCAAATACCATTTGTATAATGGTATATTTGTATGATAAACCCGTTACAGATGTGCAATATCCAAACTTAAATCCGATTGAGGACCATAGATCGTGACAAGCGCAAGCGCATGGATAAATCGCGTCTCGTGTGTGGGATGCACCAGATCGTGGCACTAGCACCTCTAGGCAAAACTAAAGATGCCATTGCCACTTCCCAATTAGGGATAACCACTAAAAGCCCTGAGTGTTCTTTCCAGCACCTTATGCCAGGGCAACGGAAAAACGGAATGTTTATGCATTTGTCGCTGAGCATTTTTGATAAATACAAAATGGCATATTTTTGATGTAGTGTAAAATTTCTTAGACTGCAATAATTACGCTTTTTAATTGCTCTGCAAGTTATATGCTGTTCTATCCGTAGAACAGCATTTGTATATACCGCAGTATGATTTGCTGTTGCCCTGGCGGTTGGATGAAAACTACCAGTATATAACTCGAAGCTACCTTATATAGTATGAGGGGGGATGTAAGCTAATAATAATCTACCCGCACACTACAAGCAGTTTCTGAGATCAAGCTGTAATATATTTACAAATTCAGATGAATGATGACTGATGAAGGCGAACAGCTATGACATTACAGTTTCAGTTCGGTTTTGCTAAAATAGCCACGGGATTTAAAATAACACATTTATAAATTTTCGATACAATAATATTTGCACAGTGAAATAATCCAAGCGAAAATCCCGATCAAATCTAACGTTGAATACCTTGACTTTATTTAAGGTGAACGTTTTGAGTTAAAGTGACTTTATTTAGCCGAGCCGAGTCAAGGCAGGTGGTTGGTTAAATTGAGATGTTCGTTAGCCACTAATGGTATGTATCGCGTCAATCTCGCGCCCTGTTATTTCTGCCGCCCGCGTAACTGCCCATAGACGATTGGCCATTGCTGTCTTTTTAATAAATAGACTTGCATTGGTTATGGCAACTAGCTTTTATTCTTGAACGATCGTCACATGCAAATCATCCATATTATATTATACTATTAATTATTCATTTATGATTCAAATATAGAACCCGTAAATTCAAATACAGAATCCGTAAATATAAATATAGAAAAGGTAAAAATTAAATTTAGAAAACGCAAAATTCAAATATAGAAAACGTAAAATTCAAACATAGAAAACGTAAAATTCAAATAACGAATCATAAAATTTATAAGCAGGGGAATTTCAAATATCCTATAGCGTCTAGTGTGTTCGATTTTTATTAATTATACAGATTACTAGCTGTACCCGGCAGACGTTGTCCTACCTTTAAAAAATAAAAATCTAGAACCCGATTCCAGCGTCAGCTACCGGGACCAAATGTTAATCTAAACTACTCTCAAATCCACTTGAACAAACAAAAAATTTCATCAAAATCAGGCCCAGCGTTTAGGAGGAGTATCGCGGCGCCACCAACTGGGTTTAATCGTTAATTTAAACCATTCCGGGACCAACTTCAACACACAGCACAACAACAAAAGAATACCTAAATTCTGATATCTGATTGCAGCGCCATCTGTCTGGTTCAAATTTAAATCAAAATCATCCCAGTGGAAAATTATAAAAATACTAATATCGCTATTAAACAATATAGGTTGATCGTGGAGGGTTGAAAATGTAGGGTTGTATGTATTTTTAATGCTGCATCATAAAAAAAATTACAAAAAAAAAATATTTTTTTGGGGTGGACACCCCTTATCACTTCGGGGTTTGAAAAATAGATAGTAGCCGATTCTCAGACATACTGAAAATGAATAAAAAAATCATGAGAATCGGTCAAGCCGTTTCGGAGGAGTATGGGAACGAACATTGTGACACGAGAATTTTATATAAAAGTTATATTATTTTAGCTAGAAACAAACTTAAAATAAAGGAAGCACTGTTTATTACAGAATAAAAATGATTAAGCCTAAAATTAGACGAATAGATAGATGTTCTCATCATATGATAAATGTCAAGGAAAATAAAAATTATAGTGTGTGAATTCATTACGTTTTCAACGTTTTATAAAATAATATATCTTCTAAGACGCAATAATGATAGTTTACTTTATTAGATTTTTATGCAGATAAATGGATACCTTTCATTACATGGTTTTAAATTTAGCTTCCACATTTTGACCTTTGGTACTTTTGTGCAGGTGTTGAGTGAAAGAAATACTTTTTAGTGAGAAGCGCGCTGATATAATTGGAAAAACAAAATAACTTCGTCGTTTTTAGATCAGGAAGTCTAGATATTTTTAGATACAAATAAGTTAAGTTTTCTTACATTTTATTCAATAGTATGTAATTTTATAATTGTTCATATGTGTAAAAAATGATTTATATCAAAAAAAAGAATTGTTTTGTTAGGAATTGTATTTAGTAGGGTACGTATATATCGAAGGTTAGCCGACATACCTACCGAAAGTACGTTGTTAAAAGTCCTAAATACGTTCGCAGTCTGTTTTAAGTAACTTAACCCACGAGTCGAAGTTACTTGGCGTTCGGCGTAATACCGAACCTTTCGTCTAGCGACTGTTTCTGTGGTAAAGCATTTAATATATTTTGAATAGCAATCAATAAATGCGAAGCGTTACGTTACCGAAAGTACGGCGAACGTAATTGAAACATTTTTTGTACACACAAGCGACATATTTACGGATCAAAAAGTACATATTTTCACGTCTTGATAAGGCTAATATTGATAAAATTAATACTTTAAAGGTATATATAATACAATAAGATGTTTAGTTAGGGAAAGGTTTTGTATCGTATTGTTTTCCATCGGCTAAACTAAAAGCTGTGTTATTCCAATTGTTCGACGCGTTTGGTGTATATTTTATTTATTTGAGTGGACTGCCGGATGGTTTAGACTCACAATGGGGATTGTTCACTTTTTTTCAATCTGGCTATTTGAAAAACCATTTCGAGGAATAGTGTCCCTAATCATTTCTGTCTATTTAAAATTCCAAAAAACGTACGATCTTGTATTTTGTAATATTTCTTACAAAATACAAGAAGATCGTTTGATCTTTATTTGACCTTACTAAATCCAATCAGGTGGGCCGTCTGCCTGTTTGCTTGCTTCAGGTGTAAAAAAAATCTAGCTGTACATTATTTGATTTAAGTTATGTAACATGGATTTTCCCTAAAGACCACTTTAAAAAAATTAACGATAACTATAGAAAATAATAATGGTTGAACACGAAAAATTATAAGCCTAGCGACAAAATACACTAAAATGATCACGATACGTAATGAGTAATGACAGTGATATTTAAATAAGTAGCACAGATTATTATGATTAGATATAGATAAAACTTGCTTTTATTATTTTTGTTTTCTAGGCAAAGAAATCAATGTAAACTTGTGCCTTATGACGTCATCGGAGAAATTACTTTAAAATCGAATTATAAAAATAACTAACGCTTAAAATACAAAAATATTCAAATTAGTATCTTAAAATACCCTATTTTACGTAAAAAATAAATAAAATCACAGGGTAATTTTTTGTGAACAATCCCAATTCGAACAGGTAGGTGGCGCGGAATCGGTTTCTAGGATCCTAATTCCTTGAACTGATTTTTATGATTTTCATATGTGTTTGAGTTGATCCACCTATGCTTTAGATTCACAATTAAATCCCGTAGGAGACACTAAAATCGGGTCCTAGATTTTTAGTTTTTCAGGGCAGGACAACGTCTACTGGGACTGCTAGTTTTTAATAAATGTATACTTGGGAGTAACCAACGTAGTTAAATAAGTGCAACAGTTACAAAACATTAAAAAATATTTTTAAACACCTAAAAATGACAGAGTATGTCAAAATTACGAAACATCTCATCAATCTAAGGTCGTCTCCGTATTGGACGGCTAACCGCAATTAAAGTTTCACATGCGTCAGTCAAATTAGCTTGTCATGGTAGTTATGGTGTGAACCGGGATTTAATGGTAAAGGTAATAAGCTAATCAGTATGGCCGAACTACTTTAGGGATTGTGCACATCGGAGGCATCTGCCATCTAGTGGTGAAAAGCCGATAGTTTTTATCCGACATCTTTTTATTATCTCTATTCATTTTTACCAAACATTTGTTCACATGGTCATATCAATAAAATAAAAATAAAATAATAAAATTCATTTATTCATAGCCACTTTAGATAACCATGGAGAAAAATAAAATAATAATTTTGAGCCGTCCGTCAGCTATCAAAGTCCCGTAACTAGGATTCAACCTGTAAATTACAGCAGACTTTGGCAACTTTCGGTTACAGCGGAATCAATCTCATTACGAAACACTAAACTAAATATCTGTAATCTGGATTACTGGTAAGCAAATTATTTAAAAAAAGGTATTTCCGAAGTAGGCTTTGACAAGACACACTGAGTTATGCCTATATACATTTTTTTGTTAATTGGTAATCTACAAGTTCTACCTTCTTTTTTGTACCAACCGCATTGTATAATAGTAATAAAGACCTAAAAATAAACATTTAATTTCATTCAAATGATTTGGCATTGGAAGTGAAACTTCAAAGAATATACTCACAGATAGATAGATAGATAGATAACACTTTATTGTACACCATTACAGAAAAACTTACGAACTAGTATTATTATAGTAGGGTACAAAGGGCGGTCTTATCGCTAAAAAGCGATCGCTTCCAGACAACCCGTGGCAAGAATATTCCGATTAGAAGTGGCGATGGTGGTATATATAATTATTGTACGATTACTTCAATTTTATTAATAAATATATAACTATACTATATATACAAATATACACATAAGTTATATACATATATAATATATGGCGATAATATGCAACTATTAAAACATAATAAACATATAGCTATATGCAATATAATATATACTAATTACATAAAATTACATATATATTGCAGATAGAATTTTCTGACTAAGTTCTTAAATATTATTAGGGATTTTGCTTGTCTGACAGCAACAGGCAATGAATTCCAAATTTGGACAGCCTTAACCGTGAAAGAATTATTCAAGAACGTTGTATTATGAATAGGAGTAATAAGTCTATGTTGACTGGAAGGGCGTAAATTGTGAGAGCAAGAAATAAATTCAAAGCGTTCTTTAAGGTACTGTGGAGTAGTAGGGATGAATAAAATACTGTAAAGCAATGAAAGAATATGAGTATTCCGGCGAATACGGATTGGCAGCCACTTCAGCTTTTTTCGAAATTCAGAAACGTGGTCATACTTGCGTAACCCAAATATGAACCTTATGGAAAAGTTTTGGAGTCGCTCAAGTTTATTAAGCTGTTCTTGAGTTAAATCTAGATGGCTGGCGTCGGCATAATCAAGTATGGGATCAGATAATTCTTCTCTAAATTTTATTAATATAAATATAATTCCTTCAGCCTATATTTCAACATATTATAATTCAAAATAAACTTCGTAAGTATCATTTTCAATTTGTCACCATTTTAGTCTAAAAATATTATTATCAGTTTTATTGCGGTCTAAATTGCACCTATTTTTAACCATCAGTCTTATTGACTCTCTAATCTGTGCTGCCCAATGTAAAACTCGTATCTTATTCTCTCGCAGGTTTAGTCCTACAGATTTATGTGTTCATCTCTTTTTAGTGTCACTTTTTCGTTTCATCGAGTTTCAAGTCACCACCATTCTAAAGAAGTTTAACTTCAAAAATATTTTTCAATTCTGAGTTACACGTATGACAGTCATTCCTATCTCTATTTTTCCTTTTTTACTAAGTTAATAATAATTAATAATAAGTTAATAATTAAGTCCGTTATACCATAGATATTGCTACGAGTAAGCGGGACTCTAATTAAAATGCCGTTAGAATTATTATAGAATTTATTAGAACTATACAACACGTATAACACAGGTACAAATATAACGTCGTAATTCAATAAAACGCGCAAAGCCCGTCACTATTAGATTTCCGAATGTACAAACGTCACGCCTGTATCGTAGTTGTAGCTAAACTGACCCCTCTCTCAATAAGGCCGTCGTTTTATACTTCAAAAATGGAAATGTACCCGAGTACAATAGGAAAATAGGCTGTTCTCCACAATTACTAGAAACGTATACCAATAAATAAGTGAACAAAAGAGGGCGATCATAAAAGGATTATAATAAGTTCAAGTGCCGACAGGTAATAAAATGTGCTTTTACAGATCTGTACGCGGAATTTGTCTTTGTCGGAGCCTAAGTTGTAACAATATTCCATGCATTGACCATTTATACACTAAAAGGATGGGACATCTTAACTTCCTGTTCAAAGTGGCTTTACTAGTAATCTCGATATGCAGTAGGTTTTCCCATTTTTTCTAAGAATAACACTATAAGAACTTGTAAGCATTACCGAAGTGGTGTACGCACATTTCCAGAACCGAACTTACGTCATTTGAATAGGATGCTGTCGCGATTATCTTCGTCACTGGTATTTTGAAATTATAAAGGAATCTGAATTACAATAAACAAATACCTTGTTTCGGTGCGACGGTGTTTGGTCGAAGCACCAGGGTCAACCACCCTTTGTCGACGGACGGACGGGGGGGGGCAGGCCGTGGTATGCCTAGCGCTGGTTGCCGTCCGTCCCGTGCACCCTGCCAATGCACGTACCGAAGCCGCGTTGTGTACCGTACTACGTCTCGCACTCGGTTAGGGGTGCGAGGGTAGCAGAGGGGGGGGGTAGCCGATGTGGAGAATAAAATCCTTTTCTTGTCTTGAAGGGCTTCCAGGGCTAACTGCTTGCTTGTTGTAGTCGATGTAGTATTGCTCGAACTGGATGTAATTTTGCAAATTCGGCACTTGCTTAAGTACCCCCGGGCAATACCGCATCGACGACCGGGGTTTACCGACCCCAATTTGCCCTTAGGCAAGCCCTATTTTCACTATGAGTTAGCCCTTTCCGCCCTTATATTTATTTATCTTATAACCTTACATACATGTGTTATACCTTATCGCATGCCTTAAAACTAGCTCTATAATTATATATGAACCCTATTTCCCTAACCTTAATATCTACGGAGCTAACTTTAATTTATTGCTAAATTTATTACAAAAAACATTTTCGTTATCCTAAAAAACTTAATATCTAAAGAACCTTACTATATATAATTTTTTCCCTATTTTTCCCTAAACCTATATATTTATCCTTATCTATTTACATAAAATTATTTCAACAAAAACAACAAAAATAAAATGCCTTAACTAATCTTTGGTATTTATTACTATTGCGCGTTGATTACATACCTTTAACGATTTCTTAGACTATCTGACAAAAATGAAAGCGTTGTAAAGCCATACGTGTCACAGCTTTATTTCTAAAGCTTCTGAATCTATATATGTAAGACAAACAGAAGAGTGTATTCTATAAGCCACTGTGGCTACGTTCCACAAGAGACTCACAACGATTGCGATTTTTCCTCTTCTACTTGCTTGCCAGTGTCACAAAATAAATAAAACAGATTATTATTATTATTATACTACACAGGTATAGTGAATTTTATTCATATACTGAATTGTTGTAAAGTGAGAATAATGTAATATGCCACTGTTCTTATCAAAATTCTTGTGCATCCAAAGTTTGTCTGAAAGAAATCCCTAACAAGCGATAAAACCGTCTATTGTATTGTAATATTTTACTTCTGTTAACTGTATCTTTAAGAACACAATCAAGCAAATTCATTCATTAATTCATCCTTTGTGTGTATTTTGGTTTATTTCCGGGTCGATTTTCGTAGTGTAAAAAATCAACAATTTTATTAGGGGTAGGTAAGCACTACACATGTAACTGCGGTATTAAAAATAAATTCAGAGTAGATTAAAAAAAGATTTTAAAATCAACTATAATATTACGCTATACACATCCTATTATTTCATTCTATTATATTCATCCTAATATCCAATCCTATTAATTGATCGGCTGCACTGTTTCACCAACTGTTTAAAACTAACGAATCTGTTATCAGCAATTACAGGCATCAAAAAAGCAAATAGGAATTGAATCAAGCATGTTATTTTTAATTGTTATAATATATTCGAATAGTCCGACTGCATAAATACAGGTCATTCAATTTATAAATCAAGTTCCAAATCGATTTCAACAAGTGGCTATTAATTAAGTTGTAGTTAGATTGGAAATTAGATAGAGTAACAGTTGGGCGTAGATTGCGTTTAATATATGGCATCTTAGAATTATCTCAACACCGCGAACATTAATGACGTAAGTGCTCGAGCACTTACGACGTTTTTAATAATCATCTATGTTTTCCCCTTTAATATTTTAACTCGTCGAATCGTTTGAAATCAAAAGGTCGTTAGTGTAATGGCGCATAAGATCTTTTGTGTGTATGAAGTGGAGCATCGGTCATAAGTAGAGGTGTTAAACGGGAAATCGTATGGCACTCGGTAACTTTTCAAGTGTATAATTATTGTTTGTGAACTTTATAGGCTATATTTTGGAAAATGATTCTTTAGTTATGACTTTTCAGGCACCTTTTGGACTTCTCTTCTTTTGACTTGCAATTACGAAGATATGTATGGAAATTTATATGGTAATTTATTTACTGTACGTTCTTGTAAGTATGTTAAACCGTGATTAGACGGTTCAATTCTGTATTTCAATATAAATTAATCAACGAGAGTGAAAATTTAATCATAAACTTGTACCATTCAAAATATTGCGTGTAACAATACATTATTATGAGGAATCACATTGACAAGAAGAAAATAAACTAAATTAAACATTTAAGTTAAATAAATAAAAGAGGTTTATGTCCAAATAGGTTTGGGCACCGTCGTGACCTTTCGGTTCTGTGCCTTTAAATCAAAATGAGTTAGTTAATCTGTTTAATATCATCGTAATCGTAAATGTTATGTATTTTTTGTCTGTCAACACAATATTTGAGAACCCTTAAGGTATTTCTCCTGATTTTTAAAAATGGCTTCATAGAGTTTTTAGATCTAGCCAGTGCCAAGTATTAATATTAGATGCCAAGTGAAAGTGGGACTCTACAAATTTTACTTCGTAGCTAGGTGTTTGATTGGGGCTAAATAATATTTTCTCGAAAATTCAGATTTCTTCAAATAATTGAGGTTTTTACACAAAACCACAAATTCTTGAAAATATAGAATATCCTATAGCTGGCTTGAGACATGGTTGAGCCGTGCTGGAATAATCATCTTGATTTCACCTTGAGGCCGGCTCGATCAGTGTGATATTAGACTCTTTTAGAACATCGGCGTTAAATAAAAACCAGGGGGCCCATTTTTACCTCCCCGTATCCTAAACCCTTATCTAATCCTCCTATGGCATGCCCTTATCCCATCCACTCTATCTTATTCCTCCAAATTTTCCACCCCGTCAAATCATTTCTATCCCACTTTAAAGGCTGGTAATGTGTTGAAATTATCCCTGATATTTATAAATGTCCATAGGTGATGCTAACCGCTCTCCATCAGGTGGGCCGTCTATCTGTTTGTTGAACTTATGCAATAAAAAAATATGTATTTCAAACGTCTATAAGGTATCGTACACATTTTCTCTCTCTACCTGTCTCTTACGCTGAGGCGACGCGGTGTTCGTATTGTCGACGATCCCATACTAACGGGCAGTTTATAATCGCTTAGCCTTCGGAGAGATTTTATGTCCCTATACGTATTCTATCGCCTGTACAACGGAGTGTTCCGAGGATCTGGTGCCAACGCCTAATTTTTACAACTGCACCGCTCGCCGTCTACGGAATATTGAGCTCTATTTCTTGGAACTCCCCGGCTTAGCTTCGCAACGGTTCTTTAGAACGTTTATTCCGCGTACAACAATGATCTGGAGGGAACTTTCTGCTGAGGTCTCACTTCTGCGCTACGACATGGGGTCGTTTGAGAAGGGAGTTATAAAATTTCTTAGAGGCCAGCTACACGTCCATAGGCGACGATAAACACCTTCCGTGGAGTGGCTAGTCTGCCTGTTTGCCTGCTTTAGGTAATTAAAAAGACAATAACAAAGGCTTTAGTTATTGTTCTGAGATATTCTGTACGACTTTATTGGCGATGGAAGAAGTTACGCAAACCTCCCCATTGAAACCTTTTGTAGCCTTGACATAATAAGTTACAACGTAGCTACAAAAAATTAATGGTAATACATTATAAGAAATCAATATGTAATCATGGACACTAAATTTTTAAATAAATCATTCGTTGTCTATCGTAAGATTGGCTGTCAACATTGACAAATAAGTATTCAAAACCTATTTATATTCTATTTTTGTTTGTGTCTTTGTTCGCATTAAATAAAATAGTTGCTTTTCTGTTTTTTATGCGTGAGATCGGCAGACAGGCAGATGCCATAGCTAATGGAAAGCGGTTTGGTAACCACCATCACCTATGGACATTTGTATAATATCACCAAAGGTGCTAACAATGTACTGCCGCTCTCTAAAGGAAGACTGGGACCTGACCACTAATGCCGGAATATAACTTAAGATGGTTTGGCAGCATACTGTACACCAGGAGTGGTATCTATACAGTCGGGCAAATACCCTAGCACCTGGCTGTGGGTTGTTTTTTCATCTCTTACGAAAGGCCACCCGACCGCCGGAAATTGTATTCTTTCTCTGTTATTTCACGGACAAAAATGCAGATTTGCTTCATATATCACTTTGGGGGCCTTTTTGAGGCATTTTTGTAGAAGTGATCTTGGCTTAATCTTATGATGAAGCTGTGAATAATTCGCGGTTTTAGGTTTGAAAGTTACTTACATCAGAGCCAATATGTATTTTTATCACCAGAATGCAAAGCTGAATTGCGTAGCTTCATTCAATTTTATCTAACTTATTAATATATAGAGATATCTTGTAATTTACTTAACTAGAAGAGGTCACTTTGAACTATGAGCCCGGCTATTGTTTGGTCAAGAAAGTCTATTGTTTCTATGCATGCATATGAATATGTATTTTTGTACTTAGTTATAATAGTGATAAACAAAGTGGGAGTATACAATGAACGTGAGAGTATGTGTACTGAAATTATTCAAATATTTAAAATAATATTCAAGCATAAAAACAGTGTTAACACGTTACGAGCGGCAATTTACATGGAAGTAGATTAATTTGAACATATGAATGAATTTCAATAATATTCCTTTATCATATTTGTATATATAAAGTTATGCACAAATTTCTTATGACTAAAGTGATCATGCAACTTGATCAATATGCAACTCTAGAAGTATCTGTAAATAACACTTTCGTTGCATGAATTCTATTATTTAATTAGAAGCATTTCTTGTACTGTCAATGATGATTAAATCATTAATTTTAATTACCATATTTATTTGTAACCAAAACGTTATTACATAATTAGGTATTCAATATATCTTAATAATTCATGTATTGATTAAAATGTACTTTGAAATTACAGTATAAATGTATACAGTAGTAGCATGATGGTACTATTAATACCATATTATGACAATCAAAAATAAAACTCAGGCCAATTGCTATCGAAATAACTGTGTATTGTTATATATTTATGCATTCCTTGGGATTAATTTGACTTGTGCTGAATCTTTATTAACCTGTATACAAATTTATTTCTTTAAAAGTGACTGCATTCGAATATTTCTATGTTAAATTAACATTTCTTCTTCACAGGATTGGATACAAATCTATAATAATACAATTTTATATATGTAATGTCCTGTCGGTAACGGAAAATAACACCAGATTTATACTTTATATTGTTTTATGAAAAAAAAGTTTTTTTATGACAAAAGTTCAACAGACAGGCAAACGGCCCACTTGATGGAAAGCGGTTACCATCGCCTATGGACATTTGCAACACCAAAAGCTGCTACAAATGCGCTGCTGCTCTTTAAGCAGGAATGGAACCTGGTCACTAATTCCGGAACACAGCTCCAAAGTCTTTTGACCAAAGTATAAAATTGTTTTTATATCATTTTATGACAAGCTGAAAAATGTGAGAAATTTATATTGATCGTAATTTTTTCGTCAACAACAAAGACATGGCTTTCTGACAGTAATTTTTATACTGTTGCAATAATGGCTTATACGGTATTACCGCTAATGATTCGTTTGGGCTTTAATTACGATATGTGCGCTTTCAATGATTCGGAGGGATTTGTTTCTTTTGTGAAATACGATACTTATGTAATTTTAATGAACTGCAAATACCATCAATGAACTCAATGATATTTGAATATATCTAAAAGTAATGTCAATCATCATAATACGTACGCTATAATGCCTATGACTCATTAGAATAGTGTAGTTAATATTCAAATATACTGATTTTTTTATATTATCTTACAAAGACTAGAAGTCGCCTAGATTTTGTGCAAGTGTAGCAAGTTATGACGTCATTTCTTTAACTATTCAAATAGCTATAATTATCGTATATACAGTAGTTTAAATAATTTTACAATAATACTTTAAAAGTATAATGATGATATGGTATGTACACGCCAGCTTTATAATAGGAATATTTTTTTTAATTTCTTTTATTACTTCCTGCGTTTTGATAAATGAGCAGGCCTAACTCATGGTTGAACGTGAGTTAGGCAATATTAATATGTGTTATTGTCCATTTTCTTTTTCGTAATTATATGTATTGTGTAATATTTATGTATCCTATTAATTACATGTATTTTTTTATTTGCACATCACTGTCATATACTCTTGATTCCTTTCACACAATCCACAGCCCGGGTTGTCTGGAAGTGATCGCTCTAAAGCGATAAGGCCTCCCGTTGTTCCTGCCTTGACACAAAATTACTGTAAATGATTTACTTTATGTGTGTATGTGGTGAACAATAAAGTATTTTCTATCTATCTATCTATCTAATATGTGTATTTAGATAGTGCGCCTGTCTGACGGGACCATCAGTTGCGAACGTGCGGTTATACGCACTTTTGGTCTCACGCATTGCTAGAACTTATGTGTCACCTCTCACCTACCTAATATTGACATTATAAATAATAACAATAATTGGCAGACAAAAACATATATAATATTTTCTTAAGTTTTCGCGACTTGTACACATAATAAAACTACGTTTTAACGGTTTTAAGCGCGGTAATTTGTTTTATTTAGGTTTATCCGACGTTTCGGCCGCTTTTCAGTTGCCAGACCTCAAGACACTGTGAGCTCTTTCTGCGTGCAACGAAACAAACCAACATGACTAATAATTTCTTTTATTTTTTCCTTCCACTCATTTTAATATTATATAAAAATTTTTAGAACTAGGCATGTTTGCTGAAGAGTTTCTTGCGCCGCTTCTTCTCTTCAAGCCACAACATGTTGTGAAGCGGTGGTAAATTAGATTAGGCTCCCATAGAGTAAATAATATCCATAAACAAAATTAAAATTAAATAATTAAAATGAACAAGTTGGCGGTAGGCTGAATAAAAAACTTTGACAATACACGTTCGACAAATGTCATCTTTGTCTTCCGTGACCACGGCAACTGAAACGTCGGATAAACCTAAATAAAATAAATTACCGCGCTTAAAACCGTTAAAACGTAGTTTTAAAAACATATATTGTATATTCCCGAGCCAGCAAATTACCACATAGATAATACTTTATTGTACACCGCATACGCATAAAGTAAATCATTTACAGTCATTTTGCGTCAAGGCAGGAACTAAGGGCGCCCTTATCGCTTTAGAGCGATCTCTTCCAGACAACCCGGGCTGCGGATTGTGTGAAAATGATTCATTTGTTAAAACGGACCCCGAGTAAAACTAATTGGTGACCCCTGGACTAGAGTATATACTTATTATTCTAAAAGCCCACAACGCATCCTGTTTGAAATTGAAACATTAAATACACTAAGCCTTTTTTACAACCGCGTCACTAGATCCGTACCACTAAAGACATTGTATGATAGGTACAATACAATATTCTACATATATTGATGAAATCATATGCCTACCGGTTCGGTATGACCTTTCGTTTCGTAATACAAAACGGATTTTTTGTTAAAACAATTGAAAGTGAGACTGGAAACACTCGATTCTAAGGTCACGCCATGCGAGTACGATTAATTATTATTATTGATGAAGTATATGTATTGTTGGTTTTAATTTGTTTAATATTAAAATTTAATGCGAAGTGAGTGATTTGATGTATGTGTTTTATAGTTGCCTTGACTTAAATTATTATTGTTTTTTTTAAGCTTTCAGAATCAAAAAATTTAATTACGATAAATTGTAAAATAATATTAAAAAGTAGTAGTAGTAAGGCGTTAAAACATTTTGTCCTGGTCTGACTTTCAACAGTTCATTATAGAAATAATTTTAAAGTATATTAAACAATAATTAATTTGACTCGTTAAAATAATGCGACATAAAGTAGAATTCTCAGACAATATCAAGGAGGCTGTGAGTTATTTGTGATTAAAAAAATGTCTTTGTTGGTTTCACGATCAAATAACCAATTATAAAGAAACTTATAACTATTGAAATTTTAAGTGATATAGTATTTGAAATATGTATTTAAAATCGAATTTACATGTTTTACTGGACGAGTGTCATTTCGTATTCTTCACCGCTCTTGGGTATAAATTATATACTGATAATTTAATTATAATAATATACACACCGAAGAAGTTAGAGGAACGCTAGTAAAAAACCATAACAATTCAAAAATAATGCAAGATTTTATCACAATTCTGTCTAGATTTTAAAAACGAAAAAAAATCTGACGGGCATTTTTTCATTGATTTGTTCTTGTTCAACATCATCTGCAGAATGCCCATACTCCCCTATATTGATGTACTCTATGACCCAGACGAATGAAAGCTGCAGTCAGAGCACGGTGAGGAAACATGCGATACTAAACTTTCATTTATTTACAGTTATGTAAGATTTTTATTATTAGTACTCGTCAATTTATCAACTTTTCTAAATTAACATGGAATCTGGTAAAAGTGCCCTTTGCTATATTTCGTTTTTTTAAATTTTACCCTCCACAAATACCACATCATTAAGGGCCGATTTCTTAATCATTATATTTTATTCATGCAATTGATATTTTTAATTTTTCCATGTTATACTTTGTTCTGTGAATAATATTTATGTGCTGATTGAAAAATTGGCCTTTAGAGATCTTAATTTAGTTGTAACTTAGTTCTTAATTATTATAATTTTAAATACAACCCACAGAGCCTTACTTATAATAATCTCGTTAATAAAGGATTAGCCATCTCTTAAATAAGAGACGAAGCCCCTAATCAATGGCTGTTTCAAATAAAACTTGCCATCTTGTCTCTTAGCAGTCACTTAAAGTACCCTTGATGTTGGTTAATTTGACAGTTATTTATGAGTTACTTTACCATCACCTCTTATCCTTAAGAGGAGTTTATGGGTAAGATTTTCGTTAACTAGTTGCTGAGCAGTTTCTTAATATTTAACACACGATTATAAGTAAGGTCAATAGTATTTAGTAATATAAGTATCGCTTTCTTAAATTTGTTTTCTATTCCGCTAATTGTACTGGTGATGTTTATAATACCATAGACTAATATGCATACATTAACATAAATATAGTAGATTGTGTGAACAGAGCCGTAAGCATATGCTAGTCTATTATTTGATTTCATTAATTAATGATTTTCATGTCAAACACTCATTTAAGATATGTTCAAATACTGACACGAAAGGTCGCAATTTGTTTCATACACATTTTGCATGTAATCTACAGGGTGGTGTGTAAAGCTTTTAAGAACAAAGACTTGATTGATGAACATTTTAAAACTTATAAAAGGGATTGAAATAGGATACAAAGGCATCAATTACGATGCAGACATCTCTAAAAGATTCGAATCGGTTATTGTATCGAATCATAAACGCGTGTTGTAATCGATTGTTACAATCGATATGAGTAATTATTTCCGACCTTACCCAAGGCGTTAATTGTTAAAATGGCCTACCAACAATTAATTTAATTAAGAATGTCGTAAATAACTTATATGGTTGTATAAGTGTACCGACTACTGAGCAGGAGTCATAAATGTCTGCAAGTGCCTACAGCAACATTTTAAGACTTTGCAATGATTTATATATGTAATAATATTAGCCCGTAAACGTCCCGTATTTGCCTGACATCTTTCTTTTTAGAAGAGACATTGTATTCCATATGTCCAAGATCCATATTATCCGGTTTGTATGTCTTACTATTTATTTATTTGGTCGTACATATATGAAATATATTTTTTTACACAAGGATAGAGAAATCTGGCATTAGAGAGCTGCATATTTTGTTAATATCGATTTGCAAAATTTCTTAAGATGTTTTCTTTCTATCGTCAGTAAGGGAAAATCAAACAATGTTTACTTGAGATATGAATAAAATTGGTTAAATGCATTTCGGATTACGTACATTGAAGGGTTGCGTAAAATCTATCCGTGCAGGAGCGGAGAAAGAATACAATTTCCTGCGGCCGGGCGGGCTGTCATAAGAGGCGACAAAACAACTCATAGCTAGGTGGTAAGGCATTTGCCCGACTGGATGGCTACCACCCCTGGTCTAAAGTATGTCGCCATAACAACCTTGAGTTGTGTTCCGGCATTAGTGACCAGGTTACAGTCTCTTTTAAGAGAGCAGCAGCGCATTTGTAGCACCTTTGGTGTTGCAAATGTCCATAGGCGACGGTAACCGCTTTCCATCAAGTAGGCCCTTTGCCTATCTGCTGAACTCCTGCAATAAAAAAATTAAAAAAGAAGTAACATACCAGTCTCTAAGAAAAATGAGGGGCCGTATCTATTTTCGTCAGGGTTTCGTTTTGATCAACATGGCTATAGAGCGACAAAAAGGATAAAAATATTTACTATTTGCGCTATGCAGGTGATTAATTCTGTGAATAGTGTACTACTAGTATAACATACTTCTGTGAAATTTCCCAGCAACACGTTTAGGTACCTATCTTTAGCTAGACGCGTTGATGAGGAATTCCTTCCCGCTCCTCCTCAAGCAGAGACTTTGTAAAGTGCTACATAGAATAGAAAGTAGAGTAAGTTTCAAGGCTTCTTTAGGTTCTTAAAGAACCTTACAAACTTTCTGTAACTCAATATGAATAAGACTACCAGATCACGAGGGCTACTGAAAAGTGGCCGAAATGTCTTAATAAAATACAGTGGTGTTTTATTTAATTTTTATTATATTACTAGTCGCGAATAAACATAAGAAAATACTATGAATAAGATCATTAAACTTTATCGCACATTCTAATTTAAAAGTTTTTATTCAAAATAAGTTCTACCGGAGAACACTTTTTGAAGGTCATACATGTAAGTCAAAATTTAAATCTACTTCTTAATATATGTACATTGTACACATATCTATGAGCACATACATATATAATATGTAATACCACAAACGTCTCCACTCAGCTGAGATGAGAATGTTGAAATGGATGTGTGGTGTTACGAGAATGGATAAGGTGAGAAATTAGTACATAAGGGGATCTTTGAAAGTTGCACCCGTGGCTGAAAAATTGAGAGGAAGAAGACTAAGTTGGTAAGGGCATATAATGAGGAGGGATGTACAGTCACGTGACAAAAAGAACGTTAAACTACAAGATAGGTACAGATGTAAAGGTAGACCAAAAAAAAGATGGATGGACTGCGTGAAGGATGATTTGATGATTTGTGGTGTGACAGAAGATGTATGTCAGAATAGAAGAGTGTGGAAGGAAAAGACATATTGTGCCGACCCCAATTAATTGGGGTGAAAGAAAAGAGAGAGAGAAAAGAGAGATGCATGTATATATCTATGGGCTTCTAAAACGTTTTCCAGTGGAACTTCTAAATAATAAAAAGGTTTGAGTTTGGGAGCTTTTTATTTTTTTAAATGGGAGATAGATGTACAAATAGACGAGCCACTTCAACCTCCAGTGGACATAATATTTTGAGTTTTCACTATAATATTTTCCATCTTGGGGCTAAGACAGTGAATCTCGATACCATTATATAGTTCTATACTATTCAACATTCATTATATAAATATAAGTATGGATTCATCATGTAGTTCATGGCAATTAATTTTGATTATACCTTTAATAAAATTCAATCATAATTCAGATATTTCCTACCATAGTGTCTATTACACTTCGATCAAATAATCAATTTACACAAATTACTCAATTACCATAAAGCTGAGCATGTAATCATACATACATTTTTGCCGGAGATCACAGATTCAAGGTTCGGAACAATGATACAAACAGACATTGGTAACTTATATTTATTAATATAATATTCAATTGTAAATGCTGGTAATAACAGCAGAGTATAGTAGCAATAAATCTGTATGGGCCTGGCGCGGGTTGAAACCTTGACCGATAATGTGCCACAGTAATATAATCTACAGTGGGGAAACTCTGTCACGTCTTAGCAAAAGAATGCTGCAGACAGCAGATAAGATATTCAAATAAACTGAGATACTTTTATCAACTCGCAAAACACCGCTGCGTCATGGATACATAATTATTACGTCATAAGTATTTACAAGTAAAAATAATAGAATGGTGGAATAATTTTATTGATTAAACAGTAAGCTATTTATAGATACACATTAATAAAATCGACGTGTCTGTTTGTAATATTAAGATAACAGCTTTTTACCAAATGCATATGAAAGTATATTCGGTACTTATATCAAAATACATTTTTTTTGTCTCTCTGTCTGTCTAGAATCAAGATGTTCTATGAATAATCTATGAAACAGCAGAACTGATTTTGACGGTTCTTTCATTGGCAGATAGTTGATGTTATAAGAAGTAACATAGGCTACAATTTTAGGGTTCTGCGGAAAAAAAAATCCAGGCGGACGTAGTCGTGGGCACAGCTGGTAATATTATAAAACTCTAAACATGCCATGTCTTTACATTGAGTCTATTAAAAAAAACGACTTCATCATCAAACGAATTAAGTAGTATATTGACGACTTCTGTAGTTGATTGGTTTAAGCCTTTGCCCACCCAGTTCATGTAAGTGCAAAGATTCCGGGTTCCATCCCTCGTATGTTAAATTTCGTTAAGAAACTTTCATTATTTATTATGGTTTTCGTGGCTGGCAACATACAAGCATAATTTGTTTTACTTGGGAATATAAGTACAATGTGTGTGTTTGTCTTGTAACGTAATACATATTTTCAAACATAAAATATTATTTTTTTTAAAATAAATATCAATAAAATATTAAACGCGACCATCGCCGAGTGTTTCGCTAACATAGCGTGGTCGGAGAAACCGGTCGCGGCGGGTCGCAGGCCGCGCGTTTCGACGGCACATCGATGCTCGCTCATTCCGTTGTAAAATTTCACCGACACGAGACTATTTAGATTACTATCATATTATAGTATCTTTTTAAAGTAAATTATAATATATTTAGTGTAGTGTATAACCCACGTTTTGGGTTCTTTTTCTTCTCATTGGAGACCCAGGCGACTCGTTCACCAGTGCGCCTGTGAGGTCGTCCCCGGCTGTCCGGCACACCAAACGTAGTACCGTCGGCACCACTCCTGGACCAGCAGACACTTCAGGGCGGTACCGCCACATAAAAAGCAAAACGTCTGCCAAGGCAATAAGACTCACCCCGCTCTCTCGTTTTTTTTATTTATTTATTCGTTTAATACATGTATGCAGTAAATATAGTCTTTTACTATTTTACCCGCTACAGTCTGTCGGTCTACTGAGTATTACAAAGTAAATAAGAGTTTCACGCTAATTTACATACGCTGTGAACCAACATTTGTAATCCAATACAAGACAATAACAGTTTAAGTAGCTTATATCAAATCAAAGATACTGGGTCGTAACTGTCAATATGACCAGTAAATACTGTAAATACTACTTCGCTCATGTCAGTTATTAATATCTTGATAGGCCTGGTTAGGCATTCGATTTCACATTGTTACTATCACAATAATAACATATATAATAACAGCCCATAATCTTCCCACTGTTGGGCTCAGGCCTCCTCGGGGAATGGAGAGTTTTTTTTTTTACAACTGGAGTACAGCAAACAGACTGACGGCCCACCTGGTGGAAAGCGGTTACCGTCGCCTATGGACGTTTGCAACATCAGAGATGTCACCAACGCACTGCCGCCTCGAAGAAATTTTATGACACCCTTTTTGAAAAACTCCATATCGTAGAGCTGTGGGAAAACCTCGGCTGGGAGCTCATTCCAAATCCCCACGGTACGCAAGAGAAATGTTCTACAGAACCGTTGCGTACATGAGGGAAGCGGCTCGAGGAAGTGGGGGTGAACTCCCAACCGTTGGCGAGCGGTGCGATGGTAGAAAAAGGACGAAGGCACCATTCTAAAGAGTTTTTGATTTGTCTCTTTTTCAGTACTAACGGCTATACTAATACCCACCACACCTATTCAAGGTGGACTGGCAGGTTAGATATTTCAATTATCTCGATGTGCAGATTTAATCACGATGTTTACCTTCACCGTTAGGACGTGGTAATGGTAACAATATGTAAATTAGGTCAAAAAGCTGCCCAAATGATGCCTACTTCCCGGCCAGAATTGGAACCCATGATCTTTGAGTTCGTGACGCGTGCGTTAATCCTTAAGCTACCATGTTTCATAAAACTATTTAGTTACTATTGTATAATACTTAATTGTTTAACACAGAGATTAGAGGATCCAGCGCCAGGTGGTAGGGCATTTGCCCGACTGGGTGGCTATCACTACTGGCCTAAAGTATGTCCAATTTATAACCTTGCTTTGTGTTCCGGCATAAGTGACCAGGTTACAGTCTCCCTAAAGAGAGCAGCAGCGCGTTTGTAGTGCCATTATAATAGCATTTGTATTTTACCACTACACTCACAGTGTATTTTATCATTCATTTATGTGTTTTACTACTGATGAAAATTTTACGTACGAAATACAGAAGTAATATCAATTTTCTATGAATCATAATCCTATCAGATCACCTTTTACGGAAACCGGTTAGTTACATGGGGAACAAATGACTAGCCATGCCGCTTCCACCAGGACCTGTCGAAGGGGTATAAGAAATGCTGGCTTGATGCTGTGACGGATGGCAATTGTGCCAATGATCTCAAGTCGAACCTAAAAAATGAGAAAAAAAAATTGCAGGGGCTAATTAAAACCAGCAGACTTGTAATCGGTTTTTTAATGTCCATAGGCGACGGGAACGTCTTTCCATCAGTTAGGCCGTGTCAGCCTGTCTGCTGTGCTTCAGAAATAAATAAAAAATTGGTCGAAGAAGCAGAAAGAATACGTAAAAATTGCCGCAATGCTTAATAATAACAATAACCGTTTTTATAATCTTTGACTCCTAAAAGTCTGTCTAAAATTCTTATCGTTACAAATAAGAATTCAAAACGGCTCAATGGATTTCACTGAAAATTTTATGCATTAAGATGAGGTATCTTAAGATTTCATTTACAAAGCTAAGAAGATATACATATAAAACAATAGTTCAGCGTGAGCGAAGTAACGTGCAAAGCTAGTATACAATAAATTAGTTAAAAATGCTTTTATTAAACCATTAAGCGTGCCACAAGTAAAGACAGTAAAAACGGCTGTAAGTCAGTGGTAATTTCTGCTGATTTGTAATTCAAATTAATGGTAATGTGACACCGCTCCGTAGACGCTAATTGGATTAACATATATACCCATACTTGATTTATATATTTTTATGTATTATATAGTGTTACGTTGTAGATATGTTGAGGTTTATTCGATATTAATGTTCAGGGTCTTACAGTTTTTAAACATCTAACAAACATATATTTACCAGCATCAGACGTGTTAAAGTATAGACAGAGCCTAAGTAAACAAAGCTTCAAATGAAGTGAAGTACCAACTTTCAAAATATGATCATACAAATAATCTTATACATAAAAATCATTGCTGTTCGCAAGTGTCGCTAAAACTCGAAAAAGGCTGGACTGATTTGACTAATGAGTAAATATGAAAAAAAAATGATTCTGAGGCGATACTAATTTTCAATAACAGTAAAAGTAGGAAAAATGGGCGGCCGTATCGGCAGAGCGATCTCTTTCAGACAACCGTGTATGTCGGTGGCGTGCAAATTAAATTCATATACTCCGTGGGGTCCATTGACAAAGGGATTCTTTAAAGAAATTGTAAGAAACTCTTTGATACCCCTGATCAGAAGGCTGGTACGTATTTCGCGCAACGAATCATACAGCGTGGCAATGTAGCTAGCCTGGGCACGCTTCCCTCTGGCAGCGATTTGTTACATACTTTATATTAATTTATTTGCAATTTAGTTTATGTTTTAGCTCCTTAACAAATTCATATACAAATAGGATATATAAATACCACACAATATTTATATAATTATATATACACTAATACTGTACTAATATTATATTATATATTATACAAAATCTATGAAGTTGAGACGTCCTGTACGTTTATAAAAGGCATCTCAATTTATTTTACTGTCAACTCCCCTCCCGTATTATATTAATAGAGATAGAAAATGAAAATTTACGTCAATGAATAACATAAATATTTGCAGAATATACGTAACCTCGAATTTGTATATAATCATGATTTAACCGTGGTGCATCACTGTATCATTACGCTGCAAGCACAGTGGGAGCGGCAGGCACTTAGCAGTCAATTATCAGTATATCGCAATAGCTGGTCTGTTAACAATCGAACAGTAATTAGACATAATTACTGCATTCGTAGGCAATAAATCGTTTAGGCATTGTGCGCTTGGTTTATGACAATATATGTTCGTATTAATCATGTTGTATCGAGATTGGTTTGTTGCGATAAGGTAATGCTGAATCAAATATTATTGATAGAGTTATCTGAGTATATTTTAATATCAAGCTTTTATAGGAACATCTCGTAAGTGATAGACGTTGGTTTTTCCTTTTAAATCTTATATTACTAATATATAAAGCTGAAGAGTCTGTTTGTTTGAATGAGCTAATATTAAAAAACGCTGGTCTAATTTGAAAAATTCTTTCAGTTCTAGATAGCCCATTTATCGAGGAAGGCTATATATCATCGCGCTGAGACCAATAGGAGCGGAACACCAATGAAGAATATTTGAAAATCGAGGGATTTTTTTTAACTTACTTTTTTAAACTATTCCACGCAGACAAAGTCGCGGGCAGAAGCTAGTTGTAATATATAGCTAAAACTGAACTGAATATACCAACATTTTAAAATCCATAAGTAATGTATCCAATATGACTTGTAAAATTGCTCTCCGGTATTTTTTTTTACTTATGATATTATTCCATAAGGCTCGATATAACAAGTTATGACTTTTGATATTTTTCGAAATTTTTAAAGAATATCGATTTTATTAATTTTAATTTTGAAATTTGAGCTGTAAAAAATAAAATATTGATTTCAATTTCAAATGTAAACATTCGTTTTGAAAAATCTATGTTTATGGACGATAACCAAAAAATATCGATATATCGTTCATTAATGTCGATAATTTCAATATCGATATTTCGCTTTTGATAATATCGATATTGCAGTATCGATATTTCATGAGCGATATTTGCATCTCTCACCAAACAGGCGAGTACCAAAAACTTTCAACTATCTATATTGTCCCAACAAAATGAAATCCCACAGTGAAAGAACCTGCTTTTGTAAAGGCCACAACAATAACCAATGGGCCACTTACAAGCTAATTAGGTGCAAGAAAGGAGAAGTTTGCGTACACGGATAGTTCCCACTGTTCTCGCGGTATGCAAAAATTGTTGGGAAAATACACGGGAATGTTTAAATGTGCGTGCCTGATAATTCCCGAGTAATTTCAGCGTTTTAGATCGATACCACTGGGAATTGTAATTGACTCGAATGCATATTATGTGTGTTTCATATGAGGTGGTATTGTAATAAGAGGTTGTAAGTTGTTGTACAGTACCTGTTTATTTTAAAGCATTTTTATTTCATTCATAAAACCTTTAATCGTTTATTTTATTCTTTAGCGGTTTCTGTTATTTTTTAAACATATCGTGGAGTGGGGTCCTGACGAGATTCACTTCTACAAAGAGCTCTGAAAATGTTTTATGTTTTTTTTAGCGGGCGTTAAGCATTCGGGCAGACGGCCCACCTGATGGAAAGAGGTTACCATCGCCTATGGACATTTGCAACACCAAAGATGCTCGTTGCCCTCTTAAGGGAGACTGGACTGGTCACTAATGCCAGAAAACACCTCAAGACTGTGATGGTAGCATACTCTAGACCAGGGGTAGTGTAGTAGCCATCCAGTCGGGCAAATACCCTACTGCCTGGTGTATGGATTAGTTTTTAAGAAAATTTGTATGCCAGTAAATGGCGAAACATGTTTCACCATAATCATAAGACCTTGTTCTCCATGTTTCATACTCATTTCAATGGATCATCAGGTTATTTGGCTGATTGCTACCTCGAAGAATAGACCGGTATGGGTCTCTAGGGAAGTAACTTAGCGAGACTTCTGGGTATTTTATCCATAAAAGACGATGACCCTGGCTTAGTATTCTATTTACAGTCTTGAAGGATTATAGTTATAATACAATATAGGAAGTTACGTTTTCTCTTACGGTTTTAATTTATAATGTCTTAGTTTAATAAATATCCAACGCAGTCTAAGGGTTACAATCTATATGTTATTACGTGAAGCAAAAAACACGGCAAAAACTTTGTACCCCCTTTTACGAAAATTGCGTGGACGGAGGACTATGAAATTTCGCACACTTATAGTTTATATAGAGAAGGAGTGCAGAATGCTAATATTTCGTTTCAATTATTCATAAAAAAACACACGCATATGTAATCTTTTGTTTATTGTTAAAGTCAAATTAACCGTGTAGCCTTCGCGATATCGGTGATTATACAAGTCTAATAGTTTTTGATAACAGAACATTAATAATGTTCAAACTTATAATTTAAACAATTATTATGGTCTAATTTCGACCACCCGCGACCACTGGTGTTAGTATAAGTACACAATAAAAGTTGTCTTCGTTGTACTAGCGATAAATATTATTTCCTACTGTTCTATTTATATATATTAGTGTTAAATTATGTTTCGACAAAGTATACTTTGTGTCACTCAAGTCAATAGTAAAGAGTATTCTTAAGGTTAAATTCTTGAATAAATCAACTTACGTCCAATCCCAATTCAATCTTCGCAATTATAGGGTAGTAATTCAAGCATTACAGTGCTTCTTAATCCGCCAATAAGAAAACAAGAATAGCCAACTACCGGGACCGCGGCCGTCATTGGTCGGCGGAATTCCAGCTAAATCATATGCAAACTGCATTTCCCACGACCAACATACAGACAATCGGACGTGTAATGTATCGATATGGTACTATTCTTGATTTAAAAAAAATATCAAGACATTGTTTTTTTTACAACATAAATGTTTGACTAAAATTTCGTTAACTAATGTGTTTAGATGATTAATTTTTCTACTTTTATATATAATTTTGGATTTTCTTTATTAATATTCAGCATCAATAAATAGTGTAATTGATTGCATAAATCGTATATCTATGTGTTGGAAAATCTTTTAAGTAAAAGATGTTAACTGTTCGACATTCTTTATTGAAGAACGCTTTAATTATTATGTCTATCCCAATAGCACTAGAAGTTTTACAACACTATGTGTAGTGTCAAAAAGATTTTCTATGAAAAAACACTATGTATATTTATTTTATTTTATTTTAATAAGGATCACCAACAGTTTTTTACACTTAATCAACTGATTAAGTGTAGTAACTATTAGACTTATGACTAAAGTTTACAATACATTGTAAAAACTAATTATAGGTGAACGCAACTTGCAGTATAATTTCTTCACTGTTGTATAATTAGACTTTAATAATAAATATAACAAAAATGTGTAGGGTATTGAAATTAGTCTGTCCGTCAGTCTATCTAATAAGTGTCCTGTTGGGCTAAACGAATCTTTTTATAAAATGAATTTTAAGAGGCAAGTGAATGTTAGTAGCATCACTGCTGCTGTTGAGAATTGTACACATTCTAGAGATAGGGGAGTTAGCACCTAGTACTGTTGTTCTTAATGGGGGAAGATGGGAGTTGTAAATAAATTAATTTAAAAGTTGTTTTCCGCTTCATAATTATTGAAAATAATATTGTTTCAAAACATAATCTCATATGAATAAGCAAGGTATATTTAGCGAACTATATCTGCACTTATAGGTACTACATAATGACAAGTAGGTATTGATTTGGAATACGGGTCCAAATTTATCATGTTTGCAAACTTTTTTTCTATAACCCAGCGGCAGATATCATAAATACAATAATCTTTTACGACTTGTTGATTACTTTCAATAAATAATAAACACAATACGAAATGATACAAAATAACTCCATAAACATTTAACATTTAAAACAACTATGATACAATTTTATTGTATTTTTATGGTTTGATGTGTTATTTCCAAGCTATATTGCTTTCCGTTTGATTTGGATATGATGTAACTTTTGTTAGATCTGATTTTGTTCTAATAATTAAAAAAACATGATCTGGGATTACAGCTAATTGTCCTAGTAATTCCTACTAGACTACAATTTCTAACTAGTGGTTACAGATTTTTAAGGTTTTGTATCTATTTTGGCAACAACAGTCGTGGTAGCTAATGGCTGGCGTACGCGTCCCAAACTTAAATGCGCGCGGCCGAAGCTTTCTGACCTAATATGCATATTGTTACAATTCCACATGCTAACAACGGTGAAGGGTAACATCGTGATGAAAGCTGCACATTGAGATAAACGTTGCTCAAACTTGCTAAGCCGCCTTGGAAAAGCGTGGCGGGTATACTGTCCGTTCCTCTATAGCGGGAGGCCTGAGCCCAGCAGTGGGACGTTTATGGACTGTTATTATTATTTCACATGTATATTTATTTACTGTACATGTATATTTATGTATATGTTTTTAATAAAAAAGACTTCCTTCCGTAATGCGTGCCGTGTTCAGGAGAACCGCCTTCAGTATCTGACCCTTCACCCAAGTACCATTTATATGTATGTCTTTTAAGACCATGGGCCTGAAAATGGCCCAGGACTTTCGGTAGGCTTGCCGTGGGACCATGAGAAGGCCAATACGTAGAGGCCGTTTAGACAAATTTTATCTAATTATGGCGTGACACTGAACGGCGATTATGCCTGTCTACACCATATAAAAAATGCACCCAAATAGCTTAGCTCAGTGTAGGACTATTGTAGGGAATGAGAACCAAACGTACTGGGCTATTGGGATGAACTTCTAGTGAGACTAGTGATTGTCTGGGTCTGTCTGGAAGTGTGGATCGTTTTTTAGTGATAAGACCACCCTTTTTACATAATAAGATAACATTTTAGTCTTTGTTGGCGTGGGCGGGAGCGAGGATAAAAAGAAGGAAAGAACTTACAGGATAAGGTCGCCGCACCAGACATGCTACGAATGATGCGAGTTTTGCAGCGGCAGGCACTTCTTCCTTGTGATCCTTTCTTCACGTATAGTGGTTCCTTCGATAAGTGAACCAGCTGGAACTATATAGCGTGTACTTCCAGCATGCAGGTTGATGAAAAGCGGGTTTGAATAGCGGCACAACACACAAAAACCGCGGAAGCAGCGGTACGTTCAGCGGTCGAACGTAGACTATGTCACATTACATGGTGACAGATGCGGCGAAAGAAAAAAGGAAACAAAGAGGCGGTGACTAAATATGTCGGCGTGTTAACTGTTCAGTCTTGAAGTTCATTTTTGTATTAGTGAATAATAGTATTATCTATTTATCTAAACCTAAACCGACACTTGAGATGATAATTCGTCCAAATTGAAAAGTAGTTTCGAATACTCTATAGTCAAGATGTCATTGGGCCGTGTTATATTCTAATTTCATGATTATCTCACAGATTGGTCCTGCATTCATATTCTTCAACAAATCTTGTACCGAAAAAAAAAATATGCCCAAACCTTTTTGCAAGTCAATATGGATGAATGAACAACATGAATATACAATTTTAATATTTAACTACTGATAATAATCTCAAATATTATTTATTAATCTGTGACAAATTGATCAATTTGTTTTTAATATGCCTTATCAAGATACCAAATATTTATTCACAGTGTAATTCATTTAAATAAAACACATGAATAAACAGTTGCGTGTAAGATTTATATTGAAATTATAATATTTAACCTTGATTCTTTATTGCCGCAATTTTAGGTGTACAAAACTGCATAAAGCTTTTTAATTCACCAGGAAATGTTTGTTCTGTATTGTTCTAACGCCATTTTGTGTTTATTTTAATTGTAGTAATTATAAGCTGTTAAAAATCTTGTTTTAGTACTTCGTTTTCATACTAAATTGCGCTAACTCAAATATCAAAAGTAATAAACATTTCCTCTAAATAATACAAAATATATGTAGCTATGTATATCTTCTTATAAACAAAAATCAATTGCTTTTTGTTAGTCTCGATAAAACTCATGAACGGCTGGACTGATTTGCCTAATTTTGGTTTTGAATTATTTCTGGAAGTCCAGGGAGGTTTAAAAGGTGAGTAAATATGAAAAACATGCTTGGAATAGTAAAAACAACAATATCGCTTCTCCTTAGAAACTATTCCTAGCTGTCAAACATTTGATGTTCGTCCCGTCGTTTAGAAATTAATTACATTTAAGTCGTTCAGAAATCAAATTAAATTTAAAAGTGAAGTTTATTTTCTTTTTTAGGTTTCGAATGTCAAACGTTTGATGTTCGTTCCGGTTAAGTTTCGACCACATTTTCTACTAAAGTTGAAACATTCTGCAATTATCATTCAACTTTTCTATTTGTTGATTCTGAATTCTTCGGCGGTACGAAGTTTATCGGGTCAGCTAGTTTTCAATACATATTTTGTATATTTTGGAATGATGGATGGAAATCATTGGTTTCATATCTACATTAAATTATTTTGATTCTTATTTATTAAACCTAAGTTGGAGTAAGCACTGTACTTAAAGCACGCTTACCTACAAGATACCTATTCACGCGAGACTTGAACAAATTAAATTATGTTTCAGAAGGAGCAGACAACGGTAAAGAATTCCACTCCTCAGCCCCATTTGAACTATGGACTAAATGAAACCAAATCATAAAATACATATAATATAAATAGTACACTAGTACTATATTATTTTCTATTATATATAGTAAAATCGGCTAAAATTAAGTAAAATTATACATTGTATATAATACAGTTGAGAAATCCTAAGTCTTAAATACTTCTAAGGAAAACTAACTCACTAACCTGACACGTAATCGACAGATTTTTATTTAATTTCTCATGTTTCAGAATAGGTATGCATTCGTGGGATATACTGGTCTCGAACGGCTAGTAGGTACAGGGGAATGTGGGTAATGTGGAAGGGCCGAGCTTTACATGCCGTTTAAAAATAACTTGCGCATGTCGAATAGCTTTGAATTACTAACAACGAATAGGATGTTACGCTATTTAAGAACTTAGTCTATAATGTTCACTTAACATTCAAATTAACACTAATTTGAAGTGTTTTTAAATTTAGTATTTTAGAATTCTTTCAAAATTTATGCTTTTTTATAAACCATTTTGAAAAATAGTGTTGCTAATTTTGACTATATTATAGCTTTATTTATATTTGTACTACTATTCTTTGTACAGTTAATGCGAATTACAAATACAGAGAAATTCTGTATCCCCATCTAACTTTGAAATATGTAATAAAATATTCTAAATAAACTCCAGATGGTATTGTACTAAATTAACCAAAATTAGTTTGACCGAAAGTTGAAATAAATTAAAAAATTGATGTTTTTAAAATGCAGTTATTTTGTATTTTCGAGTAAATGTCTTTTTTTAAGTTCCGAAGCCAAGTAACAAAAGCAGTAAACATTCGTCCTATCTCCGGAACCCTTCAGTGTGCGTTGTTCGCAACGCACTTGGTAGATTTTATATACAAATAAAAATACCTGACGTTTGTTCCACCTTTAATGACATTATATTTTGATGCAATGCCTAACCCCTTATTCATAATAGTTATACGAAGTTTACAGGCTCTTGAAAAACTTCTGAAACTCTTTTTAAAAAGACTACAAACTTCGTATAGCTATTATTAATTAGGGGGTTTTCCCTAACACCTTCTGGTTATTCCAAACTTGCAAATATATCACATACCTAAGTCTATTTTAATCATTTAAATCACGACGTCGCCGAACGCCTAATAGACCTCTCACGAGACTAAAAGGCTAGCGTCTATTTTGCTCAAAGGGTGAGCAATGCTATTCAGAGTGGTAACGCCGCCAGCCTTTTGGGAACGTTCCCGGTAAGTGACAGTGGTTTGGGACCAATATTTTATCTATAATTTTGCTCTCTTTTTTTATTTAGTTTTAGTATTTAATTATAGTTTTCTATTAAGTAATTTTTAAAATTATTAAAGGAATATGATATTAACTTTAACTTTAAATATCATTTAAAGTATTAAACATAATAAATAAAAAAGCAGAATTTCAATATTTAGATATTGATGACTAATACAAGGCTTAGTAGCGTTGACCGGTCATGTGAACCGCGGCACAACAGTGGCGTGCGGTGCGGGCGTGACACAACCGACTGGGATTCGATTCCCTGGAGGCACCATTAAGGCCAATAACCATCAGACGGTAGCTGGGGTACGAACCGATAATTTTCTCTAATTTTCCTATCAAAACCGAGAAGCGATTGTTTTTTTATGCATACAGTAGTGATCCATAACTGTTTTTATGAGCGTGAGAACTTTGGGCTTCGTTGCGTCATTTTTCAATACGCTTTTTGATTTGATGTTAATAATATCATTTAATTTACTTAGGTTTTACAGAATACTTGGTAGTCGTCTCTAGAGACAAGAGGGTTGGTTTGGCTTTCCCAAACTAAAGGCTATCAGTGTAATAGGAAAACAGCTTTCAGAAACATTCCTAGGGTTTCTGCTATTACTAGCTCTTTAAAATCGCCAGACACTTCTCATTTATAGCTATGGGTGATTACTGTATTCTGTTAATCCTAATGGCGTAATCTTTATTAAAATATATAGATATATAAGCAAAATAAGTGTTATAATTTTTTGGTAGTTTTTCATTATTCCTTTCTTTTTTTTCTACTATTATTATTATACTAGATAAAATTAGGGATCTCTACTAAAATCTCAATATTGTAACTTAAGGTGTAAAAAAATAGTGTTTGAATGGATCCGGGGATGGTTTACATTCGCGACTAGACTACTGCTAGCACACTAGTAGGTGGCGCTGGAGTCTGGTTCTATATTTTTTTTTCAGGGCAAGACAACGTCTGCTGGAACTGCAGTATTTTATAGTTTGAACTTTGATAATTTTAAACTTTGGTTTTGAGTCTTGATCTACAATACATGTCAAACGTGTCTTGGCATCCAACACAAAGCACGGGATCTTTTCTTCTTCACTTCGCGTGGTTTTCGACATTCCTTATTCTGAGGGGGTTATATTTCTTACAACTCCAAGCTCGCATTTGTTATAGCGTCTAGTATACATAATTGTATTTAAAAATTTGGATTTGGATTTCCATGGTTAGTATTACGGGCACACTTTGCCACTCCTAGCTTCTAAGCTAACATGCGTGTACATATAACAAGCGTGCGAAATCGCCTGTCTGCCACTCCTATGTAACGCACCACCTTTACTTACATTTAATGCTAGATACTAGAAACTACTAGTTATGGTATATTAAAAGGTTAATGCGTTAACAACATGGATTAAGTTATTAAGGAGGTATTTTAATATATTATCTACTATTAATATCTAATTAATTATATGATTGGTTAATTTAATCTGTAATATAAGTACGTATACGTGTCAATATTGGAATCGGAACTTCCTATAAGTATAATCACGGTAGGTATGACCCGAATTGCTTAATGAAGTTTAGTGAGTGTTGTATATTGGTAATCTGGTATGTTGCTTCTCTCATAATATTGTTTCATAACTTAGTATACTAATTCGGCAGCGATTAATACAGGATATTTATCTTAAACTTTCATATACTTCTTACGTTTCATCCGTGCAGGAACGAAGAAAGAATACAATTTCGTGCGGCCGGGCGGTCTGACGTAAGAGGTGACAAAACAACCCACAGCCAGGTGGTGGCGTATTCGACAGACTGGATGGCTAGCATCCCTGGATTTATGTTTCGGCATTAGTGGCCAAGTTCCAATCTCCTTTTAGAGAGCAGTAACACATTAGTAGCACTTTTAGTGTTACAAATGTTCATAGGCGATGGTAGCCACTACCTATATGGTGGGCCATCTGCCGGTTTGCTGAGCTTATGCAATAACAAAACTTACTTCTCTTTCCGTATTTTGCAGAGTTCATAATTTATGATATCGTCGGTTTACTACAAGAACTTATTGACTGCCATAATATATGTATGTATATCAGACATATATGTACTAATAATATTATAAAGAGATAAACTTTGTGAGTTTGGATGTTCGGGGTAATCTCCGGTACTATTGATTTGATATTGAAAATTATTTTACCCGTAGAAAGCTACATTATTTTCAAGTGATATAAACTATATTTGATTGTGATTAATAAATAAAAAAAGAAAAAATGTTTTACGCCCAGCTAAGTGGGCACGGGAACGCCTGTCAAATATGTTACAGCAACAACGTTCTATGCAAGAATTGCGCACATCGTCTTAAAAGTCATTGCAAGTGCTTTCTGCGTTTATGAATTAATTAAGGGTTTTAAAGCTCAATTAAACCTTGATATGTGTGTGTGAGTGGGTGGTCTGTGTGTTTTTAATAATACCCAGGGAGGTGTGCAAGGGGTAGTCAGGTAGTAATTATATATAAGTATAGCATATTAATCAGTTCTTGCAGTAAACCAAGGGTATTATCATTATAATATTTGTATTATTAAAATTCAAGCAATTCATGTTATAATCACGAGTGAAGTATAAACGCTGGTTTTAGTCACCAATGTAAAAGAGCGAGGGTTCGTATTCCACCGCGGTCACCATGCAGTAATTTTAAATTTTCATAAACAAAACACCGAGTTCTGAACTACAGCTGACTTTATTCTGTACTCACGATATTATATTCAAAACTACCCACAACAGCGGGTATATATAACAACACTTATTGTGTCAATCTTCGTACTAAAAGTGATATATCAATACACTCTCATACCTACCAAATCTTATTTGTTAATACAAATATAACAATAGTCTTAAACGCAACCACTCGTAACAGATCTATCAACCTTCGCCTCGGTTACTTATACCATGACACCTATCACAACGCTTTACGTTCAAGATTCTCTCCTTCAAGCTCAATTTATTGATCAAGACAAGGCCGAATTTCATACAAACGAACACGCAACAAGAAAGATCAAAATACAACCTTGAACGCAAAAAAACACGCGAAAATTAATATGATGTAACAGAAATCGATGTTCTCACGATCTGAACAGTTAGAGGCTACTGTAGGTCTGTATTTAGAGATTTTTTGTTTTCTTTTGGGTTAAGTTTAAAGATTTAAGATCCGGAATATGATTTTGGGTTAGATCGAGAAAGCTAAGCTTTTTATTATGCTACTATATATAAATGTTATCTATACAGGAATGGAGAAATAATAATAATTTGTGCAACGACAACCAGTGTGGGGCAACAAAACAACCCACACAGCACAGTCTGGTCGTAAGACATTTTGCCGTCTGGGTGACACCACCCCTGATCATGAGTACGCCCCTATAATAACCATGCGTTGTTTTCTGAAATTACTGGCCTGGTTCCAGTCCTCCTTCAAGGCAGACATTACCTTAGTAGCACTTTGGTGTTGTAAATGTTCATAGGCGACAGTAAGCAATCTCCATTACGTCAGCTTGACTGCTGTATTCCACCAATAAAGGGGATCAGAAGACACAGTTTTTGTCAGAAAATCGAACTTATAGAAACCTTAACACAAGTATCAGAACACTGAGAAGTTTTCGTTACAAAGCCCGACTCTATATTTAAAATTTCAAATACCTCTCCACTCCGACAGTCGGAAGGCGACCACTATACAAGGCGCTTGCTATTTCATGCAAGTATGTACAAGCTATAAAATGAACTTTCATTGGCGTTTTTCCCAGAGCAGCACTAAAATGGGATGAACAATGGGACTTATAACTTAACATATATCTAAAGTATCTATTAGTGTAAGTATAATAAGTAATGGTAACAAATTATCATCACATAGACTACACAGTCCATAATGATGTCTTGTTGGCAGGCATCATAAATATTATCCCCGCAAATTGGAAATGCGCCTGGCGGCCATTTTGGTAACGTAACCGTAGCCGAACACTCAGTACCGCATCACTGGCCGGCGAGTATGCGTACACATCGAGTTCCTGATGACGTCACGTGAATGTTAATTTGACAAGGTTCCAGCGCATTAGCAATTTGCGGGGATAATACTGCTTTTGTTTTCTGGTTTATACACCTGGTGTAGAACAATTCATGCGAAGAATGTTAAACATAATATTTCTGATGTTCTTTACTTGGAAAACTAAAGTATTACAGCGCAAGTTCTGTATTATGACTACAGCGGGATGTGTGGTAGTATTTGTATAAAAAACAAATCCTTCGCAGAAAAATCTACCAGGATAAATATTCTGTAGGTATAAAAGTCGGTATTAAAACGTTTGCAGAAACTATTATTTTGCTATATTAAAATTATTCCATTATTGTACGGTAATTGTAACTAATGATAATTGTTCTGCTTCAATTATTTATACCTGTTTGAAGAAAAGACTGATTATGACATCAATCACATAAAGTTAGTAAAAAACTTAAACACTTTTAATGAACGGTCATTTAAAACAGCAAAAATTTATAAAAAAGGAAAAAAACCTTAAATAAAGAATTCTATCAAGATCATACTACTATACGTAAATTCAAGTCACAATAATAACATAATAAATACCTTGTTGAAAGTAGTTTGATTTCCGGACATAAACGCAGACCAATGCCATTAATTGGAGCTGTGATAGTCTCTGGCGTGTGGAAGGTGGAAGAGGCAGCAGATCGCGTAGATTTGCTATCTCCGCGTTGATGAGATCCCGACGGAGCTTGCTCGCTCCTTTTGTCGATTTGCCCTGGTCGAATCTAGAGATAAAACAAAAACAATTGTATTAAGAAAAGGGTGTTGGTCCTGATACTAATGCAGTGAAATTGGCTATGGCAGAAGAAGCATGAAACTAGAATAAACGCAATTGAAATGAAAGATTTAAAAAGTATATGTGAGATTAGATTAAAATGTATGATAAAGAACAGTGTGATAAGGGAACATTGTGGACTGAACAGGATATGTAATAACAAGAGTATAAAGGGAAGGAAGGAAGTAAGGAAAGGGAAGGTTACAGTATAAAGGAAATAAAAGATGATTCGGGCAAAGGTGAAATAAATAAACGTGCGTATGAAGAGATTATTGAAAATAGATGAAGTGAAAGTTGTTGCTCAGGATCGTCGGAAGAGGAGATCAAATGTATCCAATCATCAAATGTACTAATTTAGTACATTTGTTACAGTTAGTAATTCCTTAGACTAAAAATGTATAAAAGCCGTTTTCTGGAAGTGGGTCCTAACAACTCCAGCATAGTACTATACTAGAGTGTTTGTTTGTGTGTGTTCATCGTCATAAGCGTCCACTCCGGGGTTCATGCATTTTTTAAGATAACTCATTGTACATCTACTAAGTTTATCCAAAGTAAATCGGCAGGTTTCACTCGTGTAATGTAAAAATCGTGTATGCACCTGCACAATACCTGAATTTTCTTTTATCATCAGTAAGTATGTGGTTAAACAATACATACATTACATTATATCATAAAAATTGCTTAACTGGTGGTTACCTCCTTGGTCAGGATTCGAATCCACGGCAATGCTAGCAAACGTTGCTAGATGCTTTAACCACTATAAAAGACCATAAAGGCTTATGGGCTATATTCAAGACTAACTATAGACTACATAGTCAAGGCGTAGATACTGAACTAGTATGTTGTGAGTTATACCTAACTAATAATGGATAGTAAAATGACCACCAATTCAATTAAGCAGTTAAGTATTTATGTTCGTATAAAAATTAGTTCCACATTCATATCCTAGTGGTTTCCGACAGCTATTAAAACCATTATAACAACTCGATCGATAAGTTTATTACTTATATTTATTTTTTCTCTAAACACAAACGCGGAATATTTCCTAAAATTTTGATTTCACCTTGGTTGGTAATTTGTAACACTTAAAGTACCTGTCAGTTACTATATATAACTGTACGCTATGCCTCATGCTTTGTACGTCTAAGGAAGTGTATAATTTCAGGTTAAAATTAAGAAGTTATTAATAATAAAGGAATGTAGCCGATTCCGGGGGGGCAAGTTAAGACCTCACCTCTGAGATCGCTTCTGCCAATGAAAGCGCTTCTGCCAGTGCCAGGGGTGAAAGTGATAAATACCATAATGTCGGAAGTAGCTTCGGTGAACCTGCAACCCACCTCTTCAGACCCCTTAGACACTCAAACCCATTTGGCCCTCGCTAATCTTGTATGGCATTTCTTTTGGGGTCCTTGCAGAGAGTGGCTAGGGCATTGCGACGGGCAAGTGCCATAGTTCCCATAGTCCCAGGCCCTAGTTCCACTAACAGTTCACCCCAAATACCGGGTACCTTTTTTTCTCATCGCCTATGATAGTTCTAAACTGGCCGGGGCTTGTCCTTGAGCGCATTTTTATAGGATGTAGATAGGGATAATGGTCGGCCAGTTTCACGCCACATTTAAATTAAATTTGTGAAAGGGCGCCACATGTTAGCGTTCTCAGGGCACCTCGCAAGCCCTCCCAAAGTCCAGGCTATTTTTATGTCCCTTGGTCTTTAGAGATATAAATATCGGCAGACAAAAAGGCACATTGTATATGCCCAAGCTAAAGAAGTTATACTTGTATTATGGGTAATTACAGACCATTCTCGAGGTCGATCTTTATAGATAGATTTTTTTAATGAGATTTTTTTCGCGAAGTACCTATGCATCCGAGTTTCAATTTGGGGACGCTTTAGTACAGAAAATAGGTATAATATTAGCAAATTAATCTTCCCACGTCAGTTTGGTCTATACACTCTCGAAATTTAGAGTAAATTGTAAAAAAACCTCTGAAAATTGCTAAAAATTACGAACAATTGTTCGTAATTTTTAGTTTTAGTTATAGTTTAGTTTAGTTATAATGATGTAAAATTAGAAATTTTCAGGTTTCCTGTAATTTATATTCGATTCGATTTGGGTATTCGAGGGTTTATGAATCAAATAGGTTTGAGATTCAGAATCAGCAGATTGAAATATTCCTTATTGATTCTTGTGGTGCAATTTACTCATATTGAGGGATATGGACCAAACTGGCGCCAGAACAATTTTTTGTGGGTCAGTATTATTATTATATGTTAACCTAATAAATCTTCATGTGTTAATATTCCCAAATAAATCATCATCAAAATTCCCTGTCACAGTGTCTGACCGCGATGAACTCCGAAACCAATCAATCGATTTTGATGAAACTCTTTTTTATTTTGCTGGATTTGTTCCAACTTAGGATATAGGATAGGTTTTATTTAAATATGTAATCTTTTTTTTCTTGAGTTACAGAAACGTGGCCTGGTTATCTAGTTACATATAAAGAAATAACAGAAACTCCCGCGGCTCTGGAGTAGAGACAGACGCTAAACTTCCTTAATCATACATATAGGTGATTAGTATAAAAAGCCTTGAGTAATTTAGGTATAAGGTTATCAGATTCCATTCCTTGTCTCGACGTCGTTTATACTCATTTGTCTGATTGTAATTAGATTCGTTAAATTCGTCATTAGCAACTAAATTGTTCAATCAATAACTAAAATAACCTTCTGATTAATTTAAGTATTGTTTGCATATTAAAAACTGTGACGATTTTAATTAGAGGCAATCGTAAGATAATTAATTAAAGTATTTTTATGGATGTTTAATTTGATTTCAACATATATAATACGCTTAATATGTTATACATATTTCAATGCTTTTTCTATTCATAATTGGAATTATTTTGTTAAATTTGAAAATAATTGTTAATTAATTTATTGCACAGTTGTGATTGCTGCTTCGTTAGCGCGAGGTCTGAACTTTGTATTCATATCATTTAAACTCTTCAATACATACATATTGAAATGAAACATAAACGAAAACATAAGAAATGCCTTATCACATAATTCTCTGATATATTATTATATAATTTGATATCATACATTTGGATAGTATAATTTTCATTAATGTGTACAATAGTTCTTTATACTTAATTTATGCGATTACAATTATTTTTGACTGTAATCTGCTGTCCATGTAACTCATTTTCATTTATTTTTTCCTTTGTTGCATTATAATAATAATTTAAAAATTTCATTTATGTCAGGTTGCGTGCAAGAGATCGCTTTTAGCGATAAGGCCGCCTTTTGTTTTACCAAGTAACTATTGTCTTGTTGTGCATTTTTTTGTAATTTTTGATTAGGTGAACAATGTCTATGTCTCTCTATGTAGATTGTTGAAAGAAAAAAGTAGGAATGATGGGGTGGCATGCCCACGCCGTATTGGGTTGGGGGCCGATCCCTCCCCGCTTTTCTATTGTTCTTAACAGAGAAATCGGCCGTACCGGGAACCTTGTTGCCACCATCTGTGGCATAGCGTGAACATATATAGGAGACCAATGCAAACTTTTGTCTGGATGTTAAATTCTTATAGTCTGTTTAAATCCCTGTTTTATCTCATCATCACTGTTTTAATCCTTCAAATTTCGTGAAAATACGTTGAACCATTTCAGAGTCTATTCGTGATAAACATTCGGAGAGACACAGCACAGAAAAAGTTGTAAAAGTAGCCATTAGTCATTATATAAATAGGAGCTTTCACTTAAAATTTGATATTTATTTTGAAATCATAAACACTTGAGTTTTATTTATTGGCTTTAACATTTCCAGTGTATTTCCTGTAAGACATGGAGTGTTTTAATAAAAGTAAAATAAATATTATATTCGAATGATGTTTTCTAGAATATATTATTGGTACATTAAGCAAAATCGAAAGAACAAATATATTATTTTTATTGCATGAGTTTGTCTGCTAGACAGGCAGACGGCCCACCTGATGGAAAGCGGTTACGGTCGCCTATGGACATTTATAATACCAAAGGTGCTAGAAATGCGCTGCTGCTCTCTTAAGGTAGTCTGTAATCTGGCCACTAAGCCGGAACACAAGTCAAAATTGTTATGGTGGCATATTCTAAACCAGGGCTAGTAGCCATCAATACGGGCAAATACCCTACTAAATGGCTGTGGGTTGTTTTGTCGCCTAAAAAAAGTGTGTCGCCCTTAAGTTTATTTTACATTGCATTTAAAAAGTTTTATGTCTTCGAAGGTTAGGAGGAAGGTTATTAAGATGGTACTAGTTCTCTCGATGAAGTGCTATTACAACCCGAGTCATGGGTGCCCACCAAAACCACCAACTTCGCGTACCCTGACAGTCGGAGGCCCCAAGGGCAACAAGCACGGCCGGAGGAAGCGTAGCCTCTGGCGGCATCCCTATCTGTCCAGTGTGGGGTGGCTAAATGACTCGTCCTGCAGCAGGAGATATGAGTGCCTGTAGAAAATGACGCACCCTCTTCTGGACGGCAATATTGGCGGGGATATTGGAACCTTTCCCCTGTCTATCTAGCTTACTAGAACCTAGAGGTCCCCCGACTTCCGACATGGCAGATTTTATAAACAAATTTTCCGTTTTTTACAATGGGTCTGTATGCCATATAAGTTGCTTAACTTGGAGATGTAGAATAGTGTCTATCTGTTATATTATATATATATTTTATATATATTATTTATATTATATTTTAAAGTGTCTGTGTTTTTGTTTAGATAAAATAGTTTTAGAAGAACAGTTTGTATTCTTTAAATGTATTTTCTATTTTTTAACATAAATATTTCGAACTATTCGATATCTTCTTCCCACACATTAAGAAAACATAAAACTAAAACAAGTTTACTAGTACAAAGCTCTTTCTCAAAACATAAATTTTAATTTACCATGCAAAATATGGCGAGATAGTTTTAACAAAATTACTTTTAAATTTTGTTACTAACTGAAGGTTCACTACTCTCATAAATAGTATAGTGATTTCCGATAAGTCGATAGACCGATAACAAAGTAACTCTGCCTAGATTTCGGCTTAAGCTATTGTTATTAAAATTTCGACACGCATTTTTGTTTAATTTTGTTTACTTAGGGGGCATGTGTTGTACCAGAAACGGAAAGGATGAAAGGGATATCAAAAGTAGAGTAATAGCAGGTAGTAAGTTGAATGGAGCGCTATACTCGTACTCTTCTATGAACAGCCAGAAAGTGTTTATAACGGCACGCTTGGCTGCCCATCAAGGGGTGTTGGTGGCAATACTAAGTGCCAATATGGCAGCAACAGTTGGTTACGCAAGTAGGATAAACTGAGTTGAAATGAGAACTTTGAGAAGTATATGCGAGGTTAGCTTGAATGATATGATAAGAATCACTGTGATAAGGAAACGTTGTGGTTTGAAAGAAGATGTAATAACAAGAGTTGAAAAATATATATTAACGTGGTTTGGACATGTAGAGATAATAGATAAAAGTAGAATCATAAAACAAGTGTATCACAAAATTGTTAATGGTAGAGTTTTCGCCGGGAGATTGAAACGTACACACCATGACCAAATAGCAGAAGTGTTAAAGAGAGGTCAGGTAATAAGCATCTTAAATAAACGTGCATGTCTGAAGAGATTAATCAAAGTAAATGAAGCGAAAGTTGTTTGTCAGGATCGTCAAAAGTAGAGAACCATAGTCTGCCTACCCTCATAGGAAAAAGCCATGGTAATATGTATGTATGTATTTTTTATATTCCACTAAGTAAGTAAGTAACATGTATAAGTAAGTTAATAGCAGTTAAAGACAAATGTGCCCAGAAGGCTGACGCGTTGCCACGTTGGCATGTATAGCAATGCTGGGGGAAATATGAACCAGGCTACTGATCACTGGTGGCATCTAAAAGTTTCTTGCAAATTTCTTTGAAGAAACTCTTTGCCGATAGATCCCTCGAACCTAATGTTTCAATTCCAAACATAAATGTATCTCCTAAGGTTCCATATATTATTATATAGTTCAATAGTTAGACTAACACTAATTAGATTAACACTAACACTATGTTAAATTAATATTATGTTAAAATACCAGTATGTTCCCAGCATCTGACATGTGTTGTTATATTTATTCATCATAATTCTTTCAACTCTTCTACGTTTATAAATAATTAACCATGGGGAATTAAACATGCAGTGACCATGAACAGACCTGCTGCAGTTAAGCAATTAACCATCCAAGGTTAAAACGAAGGAAGAGGGTCACAAACTCGTTTTATTGCATCCAAATGTGATGCAAATTATTTATTTACCCATAAAATTGATTGATATGCAATCGAAATTTGGTACGCTTATCTTAAGAAGTAAATATACTTAAAGTCATAATTATATGTTTAAAGTTGCGTGTTTAATAAATTATAACTCCAATGTTATGAATGGCTTGCCTATTTTAAATCCGTAAAAAAATTGAGATATGATAATTCCAGTAATTAGATGTGTTTACTTAATAGTTGTTCAATCGCACGTCATGCCGAGACCGGTAAACTTCAATGGCGCCCTTCTGGAAGTTGTGCAGAAATATGTCTACCTTGGTCAGAAAATATAACTTCGAGGGGGAAGTCAATAGGACAATTCAGTTGGTCTGGGCAGCATTCGATAAGCTTCATCTTGTCGTCGACCATCCGGCAATGCTTGAAGACAAAAGTCTTCGAGCAGTACGTCCTCCCCGTCTTGACGGAACCGGGACATTGACACCGACGACCGGATTGTCGAACATTTTTAATTAAAATAAAATAAATTGTCACTTGCAATTTCTAAGTAATTTCTTTTAAAACCACAGAGCATGGAATTTGCCTCGCAAGTCACTATGGCGATAGTCGCGTGGTTATCTTCTGTGCTCTATGGTCAAAATTCATACATTATTTGTAGGTTTGTTGCAAACTGTCACTTTGTTCGCTGTAAATTAAAAATAAGGTACAGATGTCACATATCATTGCATTGTAATTTTACGAATCATTGAAAGTTACTGATTTTATTCCCATAATCTATTTATTTAATTATGAAGTTGAAAAGAAATTTACTATGATTTTCAACTGATTTAGTCCGATTTATGCGGTGATTTGATTTTTCAATCATCACCCAAAACTTATCAGTCGAATAAATTATAACCTGACTAAATTCAAAAGTGAAACAATTCAACTGTTTTATTCATGCAACTGTCATTTTTAATTTTTTCGTGTTGTGTTTCATTCTATACAATAACTTTTATCTGCTGATCTAAAAATCGGCCATTAAACCAATTTTTATATAATCTCAAGCGTCCCTTGTTGTTTAAACTTGTCAGTCTGGAGTAAAAAGAGCTTTAGCCGCTATAGAATCTTCTACTTAACTAACTTTACTCGCATAAGTTAACTTCTGACCTTGGCACGTCTGTCTGTGTGCTCCGCGGTCCTTGTTATTAAGCTGATGGGCCGTTAGCTGCAATATCTGCCCTTTGACCCAAGTTAGCAATCCATGACGTCATTCCGCATTCATTTTCTTAACTAGGTGTTAATGTACAGGTTATGAATTTAATTATTGGTTATTTAGCAAGCGCTAATTCACCTAACACATTAGACTATACGTTCAATGATTGGTGGATTTTAAATAACTACTCTCTGAACATTTGGAAAGGTATCTAAATCGCCTGCTACATTTGTTTTTGTAATTTAGAGAGCTGAAGTCAATATTAAGGTTCTTTGATTTTTGAGGATTTTTTATTACCGAATTTTCTGTCGATACCGGGGATTTCATAGTTGGTTTCTGATGCATTTTTTAAAAATAAAATAAAATCGTATTGAAAAACGATAAAAAGAAATTATTCATTTCTCTTTTTTATTTATCTTCTATAAGGATGCAGATAGTTTTTATTCTGTTGAGAAGAGTCAGCTCCTTCTCCTGAGGTTTTCTTAGGCACAGTAAGGGTATCCTTGTTTCCGAGCGGGACCACGTAGTTAATTTAATAGCGTCAAAACCAGTTTTTAAACGTATAATAATATTTTTAAAAGATTTATGAACAGCTGATATTTTTGAAATGCAAGTGAAAGGCAAACTTAACCGCCGTCACAACTTTTTTAAACTCTTGACAGTGACATAGTTTGTTAGACATTAGTATGTCATTGTCTATGTCTATATTTTTTTTAATAGTGCAAGTGTAACGTTACACTATTTTGTTAAAAATTGAAGCAGTAAAATGTTTTCATGTGAATAAGTTGGAGGTCATTTGGTGAATATTTTATTTAACTTTAACAAAATTTATTAAAACGACCATTGTACTAAGTTAAAATTAGTAGTAAAAAAATAAAAAAACATAAACTTGAATTATTCGATGTTAATGAATACCGTCGTGTCATTTTATTTTCATCTCTTTCAACCAAATTGATTGATCTATCTAATATTAGCATTATAGTGTAGTAGAGAAAGTATGTCATAGATAAGAAACAATAATACTAATCTTCTATATACAAAATAATGTATACTAGCCAGAACAAATGGATAAGAAGTAAAGGTAAAACATATTATTAGAGATTCCAATACATGAGCAATACCGCTTCGGAACCTATAGTAGTTATTCCAGACGGATTGGTAATAAAACGTCTGTTGAGGTGAAAAAAGAGCAATCTTTAAAGGGAGCCGATAAGGTCAATAGCACAATGGTCTGAAATCAATGAGCGTGGATACACAGGCTCTTATTAGCTAATACTGGAGAGCACGCGATCTGAAATGGTATTATTTTGCACGGATGGTGTTGTTACCTATATGTCCATCGTGCTATACCTTTCAGTTATTTAAATGGCAAAAATGGCAGACGACCGTCGCCACTGCGGAACCATTGACTATGCGTGGGCCGACCAGACGACCATACTTAGGTTTTTTTTTAACTTACAGTAAGTAAATTATAATAAACCGCTACTCCTTTAGTCACATTCCAGGGCAGAGGGCATTCAATTTTTTCTGTGTTATCTCATATTCAGAACTGTCTTGCAAATTGGTATACACTGACTTTTTGTTTTCAAAATCTGTTGCTGCTAATCTATGCAGAACTGTATGTTAAAATAAACGTTTGACTATAGTTTATTAATTTCATCCGTGCGAGAATGGAGAAAGAATATAATTTCCTGCGGCCTGGCAGCCTGTCGTCGGAGGTGACAAAACAACTCACAGCTAGTTTGTAGGTATTTTGCCCGTCTGGATGGCTACCACCCCTGGTCTAGAGTATGCCGCCATAACAACCTTAAGATGTGTTCCAGCATTAGTGACCAGGCTCTAGTCTCCCTTTAGAGAGCGGCTGCACATTGGTAGCACGTTTGCTGTTACAAATGTCCATAGGCAATGTAACCGTTTTCCATGAGGTGGGCCGTCTGCCTGTCTACTGAATTCATGCAATAAAAAAATCCTAAATCAAGTTAGGCAGTATTATTTATTATAATTTTTCATTCATGTCCAACTCATATATTAATGTAAAATGTAAATGAGAAGTAAGTTTATTTGTGATTTTTCACAACTAGACCGTTCGACGGATCTTAATCAAAGAGGAGGAGATATATTGTATTATATGGTCAAAGATATAGACATAGGTTACGTTTTCTCTTAGCAAACAGTGTTTTACGGGTTGAAATAGATGAAAATTCGTATGGCTAATCCATAATTCCTTAGGAAGATGAAAATTTTTAAATTTAGGCTTTTGGTAAGAAATAAATATATACGTGTTACAGCATTGAAGTTGTATTTTTAGTTAAACTAAAATTTCTCAATGAAGTAAAAATGAATTCGGATGAAGTTACTGTAAAACACTATACTAAATGATAAATACTAGTTAAATGCACCATAATAATTATCCTGACTCAAATCATAATTAGACATTCTTCTGAATTAGAATTGGTAGAAAAACGCACACATTGTGTATTCCGAAAACAAAAACTTCCGAATTAGTGTAGATATTGTGGAGATACCCAAATTACACAGAACATACAGACAAAAGTCTTTTTACTGTTTTACGATATATATGAGTAGTTGTAACTAAACATTTTCTTCTCAACTTCATAAGTCCTTGTTGGTTGATGCGTAAAAAATGAAATCGGTCGTATTTGTTGGTCTGAAGTGGAACACATCTTCAGTGCATGTGTATCGTGGGAACGCGATGCATTACCGCTTTGCGGACGAAACCTAACTCGTAACCCATTTTATATAAGGGCATCTTCACTTCACTTGGCGTGAGGAAGTATTAAAGAAAACAGTTTATTTTCGAACATTCTAGCACTGTCTATATTTACTACTTGATTAATATTCGACTGTGATTTTATGAGTCTACAAGTTCATTGGTTTTCTTTTTTTTTTTCAAACATAAATAATAATTAATAGAAAGTACCCTATTGGTTCACATAGAATTTTTTTGTTTTCACCACTAGTGGCAGAGCAGGCTAAGCTTTTGCCGATCTACTTCACTGCATCCCAGAGGCTCCAGGATCGATTCCTGGTATGGTAAATTTCGGAAACGAATTTTCTCCGTTATTTACTATGGTCTGGATGTCTGGAAGTCTGGAATCGGCCCCAGAGTAGTAAGTTGTATATTACCTAAAATACAAGCGTAACTTGCTTAATTTTGGGATATACAACATGCGTGTGTGTCTGCCGATTATTATTAATTAAAATAAAACGATGTTTTGACACGGCTTTAAGCAGGGCTACTGAAAAGTGGCAGAAACGTCGAAATAAATATTTAAATTAAAAAAATCCGCGCCCAAAACCGTTAAAACGTCAAAAGTTTCAAATAAATATAAATAGGGGTTGATTGGGGGAATGCATTTACTTATCCCCTCGAACCATCGGAGTAGTCTGAAAAGGGTATGTGGAACTATATTTAAAGGGTTGGCTCATATCTCAAAAACTACTTCTTTCTAAAGCAGAAAGCTTTCAACCAGTTTTTATTAAAATAAATTTCAATGCTTCATAAATGTGGCATCCCAAAAAGAAGTACAAAAAGGAAACGAGTACTTATGGGCCAAAGAAATTTAATGAGATATGAGTTGAAATTGCGTTGTATTTTTCTATCCCAAAATTAAACATCCGCCTATTTTATTCTATTTGGAAGACGAGAAATCTTAAAAATAAGGTTTTAAATAAAATAAGTCATCGATCATCATATCCGATTTATGTGAATAAATTTCAACGATTAATTATAGGAAACACTGTTGTGGTCACACTGTGTAGTGACACGATTAATAAATTAAAAATAACTAATCCTCTATAATTATAAATATCAATATAATATGTATGTGTTTATTATAATAACATATGTGTTTTGTAATATATTATTGTATACGTATATTATTGTATATTATATTTATGACTATGTATATATGTATGTATTTGTATATTTATTTGCTAAATTAGTTTGAGTATTTATGTGTCCATTGCCTTTTTCCTGCACCACCTATATAGCCTGATTCAAATTTGTTTTTGATTTAGGTTGCCTGAAAGAGATCGCTTTGAGTGATAAGGCCGCCTATTGTTTTGCATAGAAAATATTGTAAATATGGTCTGTTTTATAATTGTATGTTTTGGTGTGCAATAAAGAGTTATCTCTCTCTCTCTCAATATAATAAGAAGAAATCTTAAAATCACTCTCATCTTTTCATAATCTAGGCCTGAGAATGTATGAAAACGTATCTGTCTCCTTTAGAGGCTTTGGAGTGTGTGTGCCCGTCACACACTTTTTCCAAGCTCAGGAGGCGAACAATTCATAATCGAGTAGTTAAAAAAAAGGAACTAAGAAAAATAATTAATACCTATCTAACAATAATACCCCACAAGCCTGTAGACCAAAACATCCCCCATTAACATGTATGGCGGCCAGTATAATAATTTTAATTTAATTATAATTTAATCGCAATTTTATTATGCTATTAAAATAACAATAAAATTAAATTAAATACCAGTATCTATCGAATTTCATCTATCTTTACCCGGAAGTTCATAAATAAAATGACCACGAGTAACAAACGGACATGACGATATTATACCTACAGATTCCACCATTATTGCCAAAATGGCTACGGATTCCTAAAAACAATAATATATAAACAGTTTTCTACATTATTAAATACAATATAACGATGTAGAATACGGCTAAATGGAAGAGAAGAGTAAAAATAAAGTAAGTACTTCGAGCGTGACTTTAGTTTATTAACACTAAAACTAGATGACGCTACTGTTGAATTACATCGCGGTATAGTTAACAATACTAATAAAGAATAATTTGTATGTCAAATCAACTGAAGGTTAACTTTGCGCAGAGGCAATATCGTAACCAATGAGGTTAATCCGAGGTGCGATTATTGCTAGTTGAAAACTTTACCAATACCCCGCCGGGTGGACGTGAAATACCGTCCGCTATGGCAATTTTTGAACGGCCGTAAAGGTCTAATAATCCACAGAAAACCACTTCCTCACAACACAAACATAATATGTGATCATAAAAATTTTTAAAACTTCCATAATATTAAGATTTAGATTAAGATTTTTTTTTATATTATAAAAATCTAATTGTGCCGTGCCGGTACTGTACATTGAAGTTATTAAAAATCAACCTGAATAGACTATATAAACGATGCATTTTTTTAGATTTCTTGTGTGTTGGTTCGGGATTCACGTAACGTACGAATTGGCTTCGACTGAAATACCTATTAATCTAAATAAATTTACAAAAAAATAATTTATGTTTATTCATTTTTAAGTCCACCGCCACCACCATAAAGATCTTTGTTAAGTCAGTTTTACGAATGATAATAATACTTTAATGCAAAATGCTGAATAGATAAGACAATTGTATTAGACAGCTATTTTCTAAGTCATTAAACTTTAGAGTTTTTACTGTACACAAAAAGTTACATACAAAGTTATAGAATAGTGGTGATGTACAAAGGTGAGCTTAATCCTTAAAGAGTTTTCTTTATATGAGTCTAGTGAGAAGGGGAGAAGCAAAAGGCAGGGTTGTGTATACTAAAGATATATAAGTTTCACTAGTTTTCTCACGGTATGAACTACTATAAAGGCATATAATTTTTCCAATTTTCTAATATCTTGTGTACAATACACAAGTCCAAGTCAAGAGTGATGACTCTTTTAATAATGATTTTTTGTTCTGTTATTATATTAATCTCCTACTGTTTTTTAAGTGTGTTGATGAACAAACTGGCTTGATCTATCTCATAGTAAGTGGTTATCGTCATTCTTGCATGTCATAGATTTCAAAAATCTGTTTACATTTGTTTTGAACAACTATACTAGCTCTATCCGCCACTTCGCCCGCGTGTTTATTTCGCAGAACCCTAAACAATGTAGCCTAAAGTACACCTTATAAGTCCAACCGTTTCAGATATTAGTCGATACTTTCAGACAGACAGACAAATATTCTAAACATTTTCGGAAACGCCTGGTCTGAATTAAGCTCTCTGATTTTTTCACATGTTTAGTTTAACATTACAAATAGAGAGTTCAATTTTATTTATCTGTATAGATAAACAACTGTAATATACTAGCAAGTCCGGCAGATGTTGTACTGCCCTGAATAAAGAAAAATCTAAAACCCGATTACAGCGCCACCGGGACCAAATGTGGATATAAACTTTCCGGAGACATGCTCAAACACAATTTTTTTATCAAAATCTTGCAACCCGTTTTCAGTGCCACATACTGAATCCGATGGTGAGTAGTATACCATCTCGGAACCCAGTTAAAAACCCAAAAAAACACCAAAATCGCTCTAGCGGTTCAGTAAATCTTTTACTACGGTGTACTAAGGCTGGTGTGCACCGATTTTTAACCGATGATTAAAATAAAAGAATCGCTAAAAATGTATGCATAAACAGTGATTGTTTTATTTTAACCGTTGATTAAATGTCGGTGTACACCAGCATTAGACGATTAAAATAGATAAACCGAGCCCCGAGGTCTCAAAATGAAGCCTGCTTATAGAGAAGCTATTTTATTTTATTTTATTTATTTAGGACCATAAATAGATATACACTAAAGTTACATAATATAAAAAGGTATACACTACAAAGTCAGTGTTTATCCTATTACATTATCCCCGAATATAAAGATGGTAGTGTACAATTCTTTAGGTATATATTTAATCAAATTAGTTTGGGTAACGGTAGAATAGTTCCAATGGATACATTTCTACTAACGACACAGACCCAAATCATGTATATTAAATAAGTTTACGTACATAAGTTATAATAGTCGTGGTAGCATAATAGCTTGCGCACGCGTCGCAAACTCAAAGGGTTTCTAATCCTAGCCGAAACTTATGTACCACTGAGGCAGTTTCCTGACCTAATGTGCATATTATTCCAATTACCACGTGCTAACAACGGTGATGGAAAACAACGTAAGAAAACCTGCACATCGAGATAAGTGATGCCTGCCAAGCCAGCTTGTATAAGCGTGGCGGGTCCGTTCTCCTATAGTGAGAGGCCCAAGCCCAGCCATGGGACGTTTATGGGCTGTTATATTTATGATACACAAGTTTTAAAAACATGCTTCACTTCATTTGACGCTGTTGTTCACATAGGCTACGGCTATCCTTTCATTCCTTCATCTGAGATGGCCTAATGTAATTTAAATTTTAATTAAGAATGTTCAGTAATATTGTGTTAATAAAAGTCCCTTGCTTATAACTTAGACCACTCTCCGGGGATAGTGACTGCAAACCGCAACAACACATCCTTCGCGCCTTACAAGGGTTCCCATTATACATGCATTTGAGCACTATTCCATAAATTCTAATACCATTTTCCGCCGAAACCTTTGCTGCTAGAACATGATTAGGTTACTTTGATATGATTGTTCGGATTCAAATTTTACAAAGAATTAAATGAAAAGGAATTAGTTAAGTGGCTATCGGTTTTCTGTTTCAAATGACGTGAAGTAGAATTGTGGTCGCGAAGCATGCGCTGCTTAGGCAACTAGATAACTATTTAATATACTTATTGAAGTGAAACTTCTTTGGAATCGTAGTGGTTTGAACGAAACTCGATGAAACGAAAAAGCGACACTAAAAACAGATAAAAACAAATCTATGGGAATACGCCTGCGAGAGAATGTGATATAATACATTATATTTAAGCATTTAAACACTATGCTCACACAGATAGAGATGGAAATGTTTAGAAGTTTTTTTAATACTTGAAAATTTAAAGCTTTTAACGAATTAATATATTAAATGGACGTCACGAAATTTAGGATCCCTACTACCTCTTGTCACACTTTGTTTTACTTCTACTGAGTGTGCACTGCACACGCACGCAATTTTTTAACATCTTGTATAATAACACACACACACACACCCAGAGGTGAGCTTCCACTCTGTCCCTCCATCGGATCTTGGGGCGATCGAGCGGACGTCGCCCATACTATCGTCGTCCCAAATAGGCCCTCTTCACACTTCGATCCTCCTCCATCCGTTTTACATGACCGAGCCAACGGAGGTGGTAAGATTTTATTTCTCTTATCATTTTAGGCTCGGCCACGAGCTTTATCAATTTCAACTTTGGGCAGATATCATTGCCCCTCATTGATAGGCCCAAAATCATAATTATCTTTCTTTCCACCACTAACAGTTGGCCCTCTTCCTTGATGGTAAGCGTCCAAGCTTCGAAACCGAAACGAGGTGGCGTGTACTCGTTTTGGAGGCCAACACACATTTTTGGTCGCTGAGATCACGGGGTTAGTTAATTGCATAAATTAACTGGTGTGAATCATTAGGTGGAGTGCCCACAACGGCATAATTTCCTATTTTAATTTATTTTTATCGATAAAGAGAAATACCCCCGACACCCGTCAAACAGGGCAATAAGTTGATTATGATAAAGTATAGTAACTATCGTCTGTTGTGACCAACAATTGCCTTCATCGTGAAAACGATCTAAACTGCTCCCCGGGGCACAGGGCAATTTTGTATCCTAACACACGTATGGCGATCTGTTATAGCTTGTAATATGTGGATCGGCTGAGATATTTCAATCGGGTTTTATGAAGAATGCTTCGATAGCTGTCGTTGAATCGTTAAATTGAGATGTCATGTGATAATAATATAATATATATGTATACATATACAGCCCAGCAGTGGGAAGTTTATAGGCTGATATTATAATATCAGCCTATAAACTTTCCACTGCTGGGCTCGGGTTTTCGCATCTATATGGAGAAACGGACAGTAGACATATCAGCTATCTCGATCTGCAGGTTTCACCACGATGTTTCCCTTTACCGTCAGCATGTAGTAATTAGCATTACATTGTTTTCTTTGAGTATATCGATACCTGTAATTTCTATTATTACAACTTTGCTATATGCAACCGAACTTTACTGTCAAAATAGAAAAGGAAAGGTATTTAAGGGGCCTATTTCTCAATCACCAGATTAAAGTTATTCATAGAATAAAGTATAACATGGAACTTTAAAAAATATTCGTTGCATGAATAAAACAGTTGAATGGTTTTACTGTTGAATACATTCAGGTTATAATTTATTTGACTGATAACTTTTACCTGATGATTGAAAAATCGGCCCTTAAATAAATAATATCGGGCAAGTGGGTATAGTTAGTATTAGTCCAGGAAGTATGAATTATTCCAAAAAAATTTCGTCGAAACTGTACTTCAAGCTATAGAATGTTTTTTTTAGAATATTACATTCTATAGTCCAATAGTTAGAGGCTGAAGCTGCTCGGGGTAATAAAAATGACATCATAACATGAGCGTTCCGATGGCTTTTTTCCCTATCCAACGTCTCCTATTCTATCCCTCTAATCCAAATGCATATCCCATCCAAAGGGGATGGATCCCACGATCCATTCTAAAAGCTAGCAACGTAGGCTTTTTTATCATTGTATATATATATAGCCTATATAGGCTCGCGTTTGACAGCTATCTCACCAGATGTTAAGTAAAGATGCGATCTAGGCTGGAGCACGCTAACTTAGTAGAGATCTATTCATTAGTACACTTAAAGACCACTGGTTTATATGAATCGGGGAACACATTCTCCGGCGAATGTTCCACTGGACAAGGGTTTACAAAGGAAATGTGGAGGTAAAACGTTTATTTCTTACTAATAGTATGTCTACCATAATTATAATGATGGCAGAAACCGGTGCGTCTGGTTGTACGATGATAGAAAGAGGATGGAAGTAAGTCATGAAGTTCCATAGTACACACAATCGCTATTGGTATAACAAACGCCTATAGGTAATGGTAACCACTTTCCACGAGCTGGGCCGTCCGCCTCTTTACTAGCTTCGCAACAACAACCAAAATACAAAAAGAGGCGAGCAATGGACATGTCTGACGGAACTCCAAAAAAAATTAACATTTCAAATGTTTAACTTGTTTAAAGCTAGATAAATAAGTGTTTTGACATGTGTATTTACGAGTAGGTATATGTCAATATAAAAAGAAACTCACATTCACTTTTATCTTACCATACAGCCTATTTCACGTGACATAAGCAGTCATAACAATAATTACCTTCATTAAGAGCCGAAAGTGAAGGTTAATTGCCAACCGGGACCCATGGATTTATGGTTCTATCGGCTTACTTTAAACTCCTTTGGATTTATGTTGTCTATTACAGTTTATTTCGCCATTCTTAACTCAAGTTTCAAATTAATTTATTTATTTAAACTTATTTCTAGGCCTTATATAATTGTTACGAGTTATGTGACTCGAATTATATTGCCGTTAGAATTATTATAGAATTTATTAGGACTATACAAACACGTATAACACAGGTGCAAATATAATAACACGCGCAAATTCCGTCACTAAAAATTACCGAATGTAATACACACTTGCGCCGCTTGTGCTTATCGCTTGACTCCTAACCGCTCCGTTGGGGCATTGCTTTATACTGTAAAAATACAATATGTCTGTAGACTGAGTTTCTAAGAATCACACCTGGTTAATGACTACCATAAAGATTACAATACACAATGGCCTATTTTTCCAATCACAAAGTAAGCAAAGGAAGACGGTCATAAAAAGTTTTAAAAAGCTAAAATGACGACCGGTGATAAATGTGCTTTGTTTTTTTTTTAGAAATATGCAGGTGGCCCAAATTGTAACATAATTATATCTAAAACTTGATAATAACACGTTTTGAATTAAAATTAAAGGTACATTTTTTGGCGGCGGTTGCTGCACTAGACTCTAGGTCTGTATCGTGGCACTCAACAAAATTTTATTATAGGAACCTAAATATAATGGAATTATTCATGAATTAACCTATAACTATGAGTGCGTGCGTGTGTGTTTGGTGTGTGTGTCTCTAGTGTTATAATCGGTTTGGTAATGCATTCTGTGTCGCTGTAATTTAATGTTTTTGACCATTTACTAATTTGCTGTTTAAACTTTGATGCTGACATTTCTTTGGACCACAATTTAAATAATTGTTTTACAAGAGTGGTAATCAGATTACCTAATACCTATTATAGATGTGTATATTGTGTGTCAATGCTTTAATGGGTCCACACATGATTGCTTTTATAGTAAACTAGCTGTCCCGGCAGATGTCGTCCTGCCCGGAAAAGCTTCAATCGATATGCCGACAGCAACGCCACCTACCGGGTACAATTGTGAACCAATTCAGATACCTTCTTTGGCTCATGCACAACAACTGTGCTAAAGACCATCACATTATCAAATGTATAAGTTTACGATTCTATAAAGGACATACAGAATGAAGAAGAAAACAAGAAGAAAGAACATTATTTGAAATATACAGGTACAACTAGTTGGTTGTTTGTTACAAAATATTGTTTATAAGATGTGTAAAACAGTTACCATATTCTACTGAACCCATCATCCAAAGGTCACAAACCATCTTAACTAGTTCCTATTTTTCTTATTGTCAAACGCAATCATTAGTCATTACAAATGTTAATGGATACAAATTCTTGGAACAATCGCTTTGATTTGTCTAAACAGTTGTTTTAATAAATCATTTAAAATTTTTATTTTGATTAATTGCGTTCAGCTGATAACCTAACCTTTATCTTGGCTAAAAATTTGAGGAAAGGTTAACCTGTAACCACAACCGTTACATAAGTACAATCCGCTCAAATACAAGTCCGACAGTGATTCTGGGTATCTATATCGCACTATCTATGACATACAAACATACTTATTATCACGCCTGTTTCCCATGGGGGTAGGCACAGACTGTAGAACTCCAACTATAACGATCCTGACAAACAACTTTCGCTTCATCTAATTTCATTAACCTTTTCATACATGCCCGTTTATTTGAGATGCGTTTTACCTGGTGTGTGGTTTAAGTCTACCGTTATTATTGTCTGCAATCTACCACTATCTATTAATTTATCTTTATGTTCCTGCTCTATCCAGGATAATGTTAGTGACAGTTTCATGCAGATGTAGCGACGGAGGTTAATGCGTTATTTGTGTTGCGGCATTGTTAATGACGTTAAACATTAATGCCCGGTTTCAATATAGCAAAAACGATTCGTTTTTGATACCGACGGTTAGAATTTTAACGCCTGGTAACTCTACTGACGTTTCTATAATGAACTGTCCGTAGCTAGTTACACATGAAAGTACCAACTACCGATGGGAGGGATTTTCTAACCGACCGGTAGATCTTTTGTATGGAAACGACAGATGAAGTGTTTCTATATTATACCACTAGTTGTCAGTACCAGTATTCGTAGGAATTTTGTTACCACCCGATTTCGGCCGGTTGCCGGTTTATTTGTTGTTAACCACTCGTGAATGTTAAAATAAATGCGTATAAATATTAATAAAATGTTGGTAGATAGTGATAGCAATAGTGCACTCAAATACATAACTAGATTTTTATGCAATAGCAAGATTTCCTCGAATCCTTGGAACACTTGATGGCACTCATATTAGAATTCAATCACCATGTAAGTCCCATAACATTACTAGCCATATTATAAACATACTTAACCTTGTTCCTACAATATAAAACTGTGTTACTTTTATTTTAGGTTCTCAGATAGGAGAAGAATTCAGAAACAGGAAAGGATATTTTTCCTTAAATATCCAGGCAGTGTGTAAAGCAAATGTACAGTTCATGAATGTTGTAGCTCGCTGACTAGGATCTGCGCATGATGCCACCATATTTAATCATTCAAAACTGAGAGGTAATAAATAACATATATACTTACAATCTAGATAGATAGATAAACAACACTATATTGTAAGTACATCAAAGCATAGATAAATGGAAATAGAAAAATCCAGGGATAGTGCAATGGCAGGGATTGACATATTTATAATAATGAATTGATTTTTTTTAAAGTGCAATGTGAAAGTGGTATATTTGGAAACAAATGGCTGCTGTGAGATAGTGCACATACCCTTTAAAGCCATACCTTTTAACACCATTATTAAATCCTAGAACTCAAGGAGAACATTTATACAATGAAGCTCACATTAGAACCAGAAATACCATAGAAAGGTATATATTAACACACAACTTGTTATAAATACCATAATATATTTAATTTCAGTAGATTTTATTCTAACTCAGTTCCACTGGAGAATATATTTTGGAGGGTCGTACATAAGTTAAAAGTTTAGTTCCTACTCTATTGTACACCCCTTTATAACACTATTGGTGTTTTGAGAAAATAAACTCACTATCAACAAAGTCTAGCTAAAAATTTGTTTATTCTTTATTTGTCTGTTTTAGGTCTTTCAACATAATATAAGTATGTAATAAGATTTATTTTGCACAATGTAAAAAAAGCTAAAGCTATCATGTGATTGCAGTTCTGTTATAGAAATATTCTTCAATAGTATAAAGAAATGTATACGGGCAGTATAGAAAAGGACTACAATTTTTGTATTCTAAAGTTGGCAGTACTATATACCTAGTATTGAGATTGTAAACATCCTTGTTGACATATTTTTGTAGCATATTAAAGGGTTTTAAGGACAATAACCATCATTTAAAATTTACAATTTGTTTTGCTATAGATGTTTTGGAGTTTGGAAGCGGAGATTTCCAGTTGTGGCATTAACATTGCGCCTCAGTCTGTTAAGAGCACATGCAGTGGCTATTGCTACCGCTATACTGCATAACAGATGTAGATTAATCTACATGTCAATGTCATCCAAATTATTTAAATAATTTGGATGACATTGCTTTAGAGGTAGCGGGGCAACATCAGATATGGAGAATGCAATGCCTGCATCTAATAATATTGAGATAGGCATTAATATGGAACGGAACATGTTAATAGCGGAATATTTTAGTCAGTAAGTGTTGAAAAATATTGCAAAAGCAGAATGTTAATAATGGTTTACATAAACTTATATTCATTATTTGCAGGTTGGAGTAATAATATATAAAAACTGCTTTATTTCTCAAATATTAATTAAGAACTAAATCCAAGTATTTGCTTGTCACAATTTTATCATATGGAGCCCAATTATGAGACAAGCCTGGAAGAGATTACTTTTAGTGATAAGGCCACCTTTTGTTTTTCTGTAAAATTCTTGTAATTCTTTATTTGATAAACAATAGTGTTTACTATTCTATTCTAAGATTGTACATATTAAATATAATTAAAACGCATATTAAACAATTTCTTTTATTTATCCCAATAACAATATAAATTTTACATAGAGGTCTAACACAAAATTGAACTTCTTTGCAGATAATTCAAAAGGTAGATACATAGTCATGTGCAATGTGATTTATGTTTAAAATTGAAGCTATATAAAATTAAAAACAAATAATAACACTCATCTTCTTAGACAAAATAATGAACAGTTAGAAATATATACACACAATATAAAACTATAGAATAAATTATACACAAATGGTTTTATTAATATAAAGTTAGAAAGACTGAAAGAGATTTAAAAACTAATTCAAAATGACACTTCTTTGCAGACAGAAAAGCCAACAAGTGCAAATATAACCATCTTCGAAGTAGTTGTTGTTGTTTGTTTGCTACTAACGCAAATCTTCATTTCATAAAACCTCATTACATCAAAACATAGTATTAAAAATCACTCATGTCACTCGCCTTATATACTTCTAACATTAACACAATAATTGCTATATAAAATCTAAAAATACATATAACGCCTGTAAAAACATGAAATATATATCTAAAATCTCAAAAGACTTTAAATTAAATATATCAACAAAACATTGTTGTTAAAAATCGAAACAATAACATTGGAACAATAATTATTTAAAAAGTTCGTATGATATGTCATGGATGCGTTCTGTTCATGCAATATTCACACATAAGATGGTTCTGTATTTGTAAGCATTTTAAAGCAGAGTAATTGAAAGATTGATTTTTAATGACAATCGTATATCAGAAAAGATTCATGTTTTGAAAATGTATTTATTTTGTAGTTATACCTCAACTCATTGAATTACGTTGCGTGTACTACTATTGCAACGACGTTGCGTTAACAAAACGCTTGGGAGGGAATTAGTTACTGATAACCGACAGTATTACTAATTGTCAATGAGCTTGTGAAACGCTCGTATAGCCCTCTCAACCATCGGTTATTGGTAGCATCAAAGTCAATCAGTTACTATTACAGACAACTGTCGGTAAAATATAGAAACCGGGCATAACAGATAACGTATGTATATACACTAATATAATCATTAAAGACGATAGTTTTAACGCTATAAACAAGATGTACTGACCTGACGGGGCCGAGACATGAACACTGACGCCAGGATTGGTACACTAATCTCAAGTCGCCCAACAGACTATGGAGCAAGCTCTGTTGAGTGTTTCTCTTATGGATATAATTAGAAATGAGGATATCCATAAGAGAACTAAGATCACCGACATAGCTTGTAAAATTAGCAAGTTGAGTCCTGGAGTGAAAACCACGTCTTGGTATACGTAGTGTCGGACGCCCTCCCGCCTGATGGACCGACGTCCTGCGCAAGGTCGCCTGTAGTCGCTGGATAAGGAAGTTGGAGGACAGGGATGAGTGGCGCCGACTTGGGGGGGGGGGCTACTACCAGCAGTGGACTGTTATTGGCCGATGACGTCAAAACTTAGACGCGTTTAGCCAGTCACTAGCACTAATATTATCCCAGATGGAGCAACGTCAGTACAGAGGGTAAAATTCAACATAAACTTCCAACATACTCTCCGTTTTTTACTAATAGTAAGTTAAAAAGATGGATAGTAATGCCTCTATTCACATTAGTGTTAGTAACTGTGACCAAATGTGACTCATTTATAGCGTGAAAACTTGTGTGTGTCAGATCCGATGCACGACGGGAGTTTACTTCTTAAATATTAATTGAAAAACATATGCACGAGCGCGGCGACATTGGCCGAATGCCGAATAAGAAATCAATTGCTGTTCATTATTTCGCTAAAACTCGAAAACAGCCTTTTTTTTTATTTCAGGAGATCAGCAGACAGGCAGACGGCCCACTTGATGGACAGCGGTAACCATCGCCTATGGACATTTGCAACACCAAGGGTGCTACGAATGCGCTGCTGCTCTCTTTAGGGAGCCTGGAACCTGGTCACTAATGCCGGAACACAACACAAGGTTGTTATGGCGACATACTCTAGACCAGGGGTGGTAGCCATCCAGTCGGGCAAATGCCCTACCACCTGGCTGTGGGTTGTTTTGTCGCCTCTTACGACAGGCCGCCGGGCCGCAGGAAATTGTATTCTTTCTCCGTTCCTGCACGGATAAGCCTGACAGATTGTAAATTTTATTTTGTTCACCCTAATATAGAGGTGGTTTCAAAGACAAAAAAAACCGCTTTTGAGTTGTCGCTAATATTATTTAACTATTCATAAACATTCGATCCAAAAATTGAAAATCGGTTCACAATTGACAGAGAGATTGCGTCAAAATCCTACAAAAAAAACACACATATTTGTACAGTCGAATTGAGAACCTCCTCTCTGAAGTCGGTTAGTAAAAAACTATACAAGAATTTGCCTTTAAAAGCGTTATTAAAATATGTTTTTCCTCCACATTCCGTTAAAACCGAAAAAGAATTGGTGCAATTAACTTTTAGAGCTCCTCGTTAATTAATAAGTATTTATTCGCTCTTGATTGGCTGTGACCTCTTATATCATAAAATTGAATGCAGCATAAAAAATAATATTGACCGTAATCATGTTGTTAGGAATCAAATTGCAGAAAAGAATATGTAATATATCTTTAGTGTATGTATCTTGAACAAAGCTTATATATTAGTGTAAGAGTGTGGGACTCGAATAAAAAGGCCGTTGGAATTACTATAGAATTTATTAGAGCTATACAAACACGTATAACACAGGTACAAATATAACTGAACGCAACCAATACAAACGTAATGCACGATTCAATAACACGCGTAAACTCCATCACTGTATCGCTTATTGAATGTACGTCTTGCTCGTATCGTAATCCTCGTTTGCCTGCCCCACCCCTCCGTTCGGGCATTGTTTTTTTAGTAAACTGTACAATACAACAATCGACCGCGTGGACTGAGTTTTTCCAAGAAAACTTAATCTGCACACCTGCTTAGTTATTCCTGGGAACGGCCATAAACGAATACAATAACAATAGATATTTTCTAATTGCAAATTTTAAACACAAAGTAAACAAAATAAGTACGAATGCGGGAAGGTAATAAACTGCGCTTTATGACTGGCAGGTTTGCATTCACTTTTTGTCGGCATGTAACATTAAGTTGACAAGTTTTATAATGACAGTTGCTTCATTTGATTTCATATTAGGGCTTTGTAGTTAGCCTAAAAATCGAAGTTTGAACGCTTCTTTAAGGTTTTTAAAGAAGGTTCTTCAGGTTTGTGATTCATTAAATTTTGTATTTAATTTTCATTCATGAAAATTACTAAACGAAGACCCTTATGCCCTGTAGATAAGTAGCATTAGCGCTAAACGAGTACAATGAAATATATGGAAATGACATAATACTTACCTAACAATATATCATTCCCATACATTTTCTATTCTATTCATTTAGTGCTAACGCCACTTATCTATATCTAAATTCAAAATTGAATGAATCGCAGACAAATATTAAATATCAACAAATTTATTTCATGTTTCTCAGTAATTTTTGAATTACACCTATACTGGTGATTGGCAGTTCATTTACACTTTCTTAGCACTTGGAAGTCATTCATTATACATGGCGCACGCTCTTTCATGTCATACGTGAGCAAACTGTTGAATAACTTCGCTCCTGCAATTTTTCCAGAGTGCTACAATATAGTGCTCTTCAAAAAGGGCGTAAACAGATATATATGCTACAATGAGGTAGGCAACGCATCGGCTCTCTTGGTGTTACAGATGTCCATGGGCGACGGTTACCGTTTGCCATTAAATGAACCTTCTTGTCAGTATGTCTATAAGAACACATAAAAAATACCAAACATTTGATATATATTTTTCTACACAAACATTATTATTTTAAACGTTTTCATTAAGACCCGCAGCAAAAATAGCGCTTAATGACATCGGCAAAGTATAGCACGGCCATTAATCGAACATTAAAATGATCTGCCAAGTAATGACCGGTATAGGCCCAGCGGGTTATTTAAGCGCTTTAAGCTTTACTGCCAATTGCATTATAATTGTTTTTCACGCTCATTTTGTTCTTTAATTGAAATTAATCTTTTGTTTGATATTTATTGTTGATACATTGCTGACAGGATGTGTATTGTACATTTTGTATTTTATCATCACTCGAATGCACGTGAGTAATGAAGACTACGTTGGTAAAATATACCTGTCAGGAGGCGCTACGATCTTTAGGAATAAAATAAGTCCTAAAGCAATCACAGTTGAAGATTCCCTTAGTGAAATTTTCATGTGTCTAGATATACTGGTAGCTGTAAGATATAGGACAAAATTCCACTAAATTGCTTTTTCATAGACTGAGAATAGGGTCAGGCAAATGAATTGAAACTTTTTACAATTTTAAGAAACGTCGCAGCTTCTTATTGTTTTTACAAGTCTACAGTTTATTAATTGTTTAAACATTACTTAAAATACGTTTTATTTATGAAATACTAGCTGACTTGTGCCCACTTCGCTCGACACTTTTCGAGATAAACCGACATAAAATTGCCCATGGAAAAACACTCCCCCATGCCCAAGTGGGCATGGGGGGGATTTAACTCGAATAGTGCCTAGCATAGTTGCTAGGCACTATTCGAGATAAACCAACATATCAATGCATATAGGTAAAACACTACTTCCCGTGTCCACTTCGCTGACAACATATGATTGCCCATGGAAAAATACTCCTTACCGTGCCCCTTTGCTGGGCACTACTCGAGATAAGCCAACATATCATTGCCCATGGGAACAGCACTCCTTTCTTAATGCCCACTAGAGAGAATGTTTGACCTTAGCACTTATTTATTATTTAGTCAGCGCACGTCGACCAATCAGCCCGTTTATTCGGAGTTGATAATTGACGTCGAATATTGTAAAGAAAGAGGATCAAATTCAATATAAAGCATACCGCAACAACTGGCGACGTTTCAAGTGATCGGCAGAGTGGTCCCTTCTCGGACAACGGATCAATTTGCCACTAGATAACATAGCTAACATAACTGAAACAAGATAAGACAGCTATTATTCTAGTCACCTTACCCCATAACAGACAGTGCGTATCTTATATAAAGTTTATTAATTATGTTTTTATTTAGCCGTGACATAATATTAAGCTACTAATCGTGTACACAAAGCAAGTCACACTATGAATTATATAGCATCTAAAGCCCTTTGTGTAGAATCGACCTTCATTCTCAAAAAGACTAGGAAACTAAAGTAGCCTAAGACATACTGGGAAGTTATTAACCATGTAAACATCCTTGAGCAATTAGATAAGCAATATAATTAAGTTGAAGTGTATTATATACGTCTGCGGGTGTGAGGTTATTTGCGTTAATTAAAATATCGTATTAATATAACTAAGTGGTGGCTTATGGATTCTCCACAATAGTCGGTACTGATTCGGAAAACACAATACAGAAATATTTTTGGTATTGATTTACATTGAGTCAGATATAGATACAGTTACCTTGAAACCAGTACAGTGCTGTCGCGTCAGTACTGACTTCAATATTTCCGAATGAATAT